>PYHX02000158.1:51277915-51973786 GCA_004302925.2 Cochliomyia hominivorax
TTTCCTGTTAAAACTGATGAAAAAGTAAAAAACTGAAAATGATCTGAAGGACTTAAAAGAAAACAAAAATTATTTCTAAAACAACTTTTTAAATACTTTAATTTAAAGTGCAAATTCTGTTTTGTATATAATAGATCACAGTCTGGTAGAGTCGAATTTTGAGAATAAATTTTACTGGTTCTCGGGGGAGGTTATATGGGAACTATGGACAATTATGGACCAATCGTTTCAAATTTGAAGCAATTTCTTGAATTTTATTACCTGGACATCCCAATTATAGATCATTTGTATAAGGCTTATATTTTACTAGCTCTTATCCGATGCACTTTGTTGTACAAAATTCTCGTCAGTCCTAGATCTTGAATAAATTTTAAAAATAATGATGTACATTTAATTTAATGCAACGGAGATTTTGCTCAATTCCCCTGATCTTGTCAGTTCTAAAATTTTTCAAGAAAACAGTTTCATAGAAAATTAACAAAACTTTCAAACTCTAGGTGAAATAGTTGATAACTGGTATTTATAGGGTCGACTCTTCTATATACTACCGTCCATTATTTCACGTAAAATTGTTTTATAGGAATATTATAAATTTATGAATTCTAGCTTCAAGTTATATGAATTATGCCACTGTCTTATCTAAATTTTATCCACCAAATGTAATTCTGTAAGAAAGTGATTGGAAACAAATTTGAAAAATCGTGCCATTCTGAATTTTTAGATATTTTATAATCAATATTTTTTTCGTATGTGGGTAACCTTCCCCCTGGTCCTATCCGTTCTACAAATTTAAGAACTCTCGTAATAATAGGAAGGGAATATTTAAATCCCTTCCTCTGGTTCTATGCATCCTTCATTTTGTCCTGTAGAACTTATTCTGAGAAAGTGATTGAGACTAAATTTTGGACAACTCACTTTTATAGTTTTTATATATAAGATAATCAGTATTTGCTTTGAATGGTGGGGGGGGGAGTGTAAAGACTTAAATAGACCTAAATATTTTCAATGTAATTTTTTTAGTGCAATATCTTGAACTCATGCAAATATTTTATTATGTAAGTGGTGAAGGGTATTTAAGATTCGGAATAGCCAAATATAGAATTCTTACTTGTTCTTTTTTAATGATGCATCTTAATATTTTATTGGTTCCAAGTGATTAACTTGTATACAAATTGAAAAACTTGACTTAAAAACTAACCTAAACTAAAGCTTCTTCTAGTCATATTTAGCTATTTGCCATACATGTCTGAAATGAGCATGTTTGTTTGTATTATTCTAAATAGAATTATTTTTTAGGAACCGTTAAAGTTACAGTACTATAAACCGAAAAAGGAAATTGTTTTTAAATACTTTAAATCATTTTTCTTACAAATTTTAGCAATCAACATCATCAACAGTTATGAAGTCATGCTTTTTTCAAGAATTTAACGATTTTTATATCTTTGTTATTGACATCACTGGTAGACATCAGCATTAACATTCATAATTTTGTTAGTCAAATAGGCAGTCAAGCAGTCAATGACCCAAAAAGCACACTTAGTCAAACAGGAAATAAAACACTACAACATGTGAAATATAGTCGAAATACATTTACAAATTTTTCTACATATCTACACATATACACTCAAATTTCCTTCGTATTCTAATATCCCCTATTTTCACTTTATCTAATATAAAACGCTATCACAGATGGAACAATAACTGTATTTTTAATATATTCCTTTCCCTTTCCATATATAGTTCCTTTGTCTCCCTCTTTTTACGACAGTAATCATAACTTTTGTTTGGTTATGTATGTAAATAGTTTGTCTGTGTTTTCGTGTTGTGTTTCATTTTTATTTTTGGTGAAATATATACTTTATGTAAGTATGGATGTTGTATATTGAATTTTGATGGATTAGATAATGAGTAATTGATATTATTGAAAATATATTTATAAAAAAATATTCAATAAATCAAGGGATAAAATTTGGGTGAATATCTAAATCTGGCAGATGTTAAAGGTTTTGTTGAAGTTTGGAAAAATTTAAATTTTAATGTGATTTTTTACTGACATTTTTCTCCTAAATGAAGTTATTTGGACCTTGATTTGACCAAAAATATTTTTTGGTTAAAGTTTGATTTTCTTATTTATAATGATACTTTTATTTTGAATTCAGAACAATAATCTATGTATATCCCCCACCACAAGTGGTGATGATGGTATATTAACTTTGCCATTCCATGTGTAACACAAATAAAGATTCATCTCAGACCTCCTTAAGAATATATTCTTGACACATTATTTGCTATTGTCCTAAGCAGATTGCTATTTAAAACCAGTTATATCGGGTTATCAGAAAACAAGTTATAAACCGATATCTGAGACAATCTCAGAATTCCAGAAAAAAACTTTTTCGACAAAACATAAATGGATTTAAATATAAATTTAACTATTAAATAGAGTTATATATTCTTCATTATCGTGCAAAAAATCTTTAAAATCATATTAATAAAAAATATACCCCAAAATCTGTTTCGAATATGGTTCGTAATTTGTAAGATAATTTACTGATACAATAATGAAGAAATAATATTGTGCTGCGGTCATTATTTAACCTAACTCCCATTTAACGCCCCTTCCCGGAATATGATTTATGGCTTATGAAACTCTTAAATATGAACCGATTCAAAACACATTATTAAACGGCAAATGTAAGAAAAAGTGCATTGAAATAAAATTTAAACGTTTATGTTTGTTTCATCTTGGATTTTGTTATTGCAAAATCTATAGCAATATAGTTCACTGCATTATTTGAAGATAAATTTAAATTTTACCTCTTTAATTAGGGTAGAGTCTTCCAAATACTTGGTGTATCAATAATTTGGTTTAATACTGTTTTTCGACCAGTGTGGTTGGTATAAACAAGAATGGACTTTTTTATTTTTAGGTAAATTTTGACCACTCAACTTTCGTACTATGTTGAGTGAGAAAAAATCGCTTCGATAGGCGTTTCTGCACGTCGTTATAATGAGGTCTGTCTCTATAACTGGCTGTCTCTCCATGAATCAAGGTGAACACAACCTCTTAAAATTGGTGATGATTGATCAAGAATTTGGGTTTTTACTGTTTTTGTTTCTATTTAAAATATGACTGAATTTACTGATAAATCAACTTCGATTGACCGTTTTTTTTTGACACAGATAGTTCATTCTACTGTTTGCACGCATCGTCTTTGGCACAGAAGATTCAGTTATCTGTATTAACACAGTTTGTTCGCACGAAATTTTATACACAGCAGTTTCGTGTGCCTATTTTAACACCGAAACTTCGGTAGACTGTTTTAAACAACTGTTATTTAACGACAATCTTGCTCGTGGACTCCTTTTCCATGCTCCTTCCAGATTCTTTTGCAAGGCTGTAAGTAGCATTATTCTACACAGAACTAAGTGCTGCCAAATCGCTATTGCGTGAATATGTTTTCGCAGGAAATACTGCTAATTGGGTCGTTTATCCAACTAAGTACTCTGAATCACTGTGATGATTCAAATAACTGGGAATCCAAATGTACGGCATGACCGGTTTATGAAAAAGCTATGTGAAATCATCAAAAGGAATTTTTAGGGAAACATTAAAATGTTGATTCTTAAAAGGCTTTTACCTTAATCGGTAAATATATTTATGCGCCTAATGACATTAATATCATCTGACATATAATCTTGTTTTTTGTAAACTTAAAGGTCTTATTTATTGTATCGCAACGGAGACCTCTGTTTATATAATTCACTCTTCATAGTTTTAATTTTATATGTATTTATGTATAATAATGTATATATTTATATATCGAATTTTATGAAAGTTTGCAATAAAAAATTACAAACAATTAATTAAAATTGTTATTATTATATCAGAAAATTTCAATAGCAACTATTAATGAACTAATTATGGAAAATAATTAGAACAATTAAGAATGGTAATTCACACAGTCATAAAAGTCAATTAAAACAATTATGAAAATTAATTAAATTAATTAAGAAAATTATTATTAATTCAACTAATATTATCATTTTGATGGTGGGAATAAAATCAAACAAAAAATTAATTAATTTTAGCAATTTCATAATTGAACTTGATTTTTTTTCTGTGTAATTTATGAGAATGTCGCGAAATGCAAATGTTGTATACATCCAACTGAATACTGTCTCATTTTGGCTAGACCTCAACTGTTGTCTAATTGTTGGCGTAAAATAGATGGAAATAGAGTGAATAGAAAGTGGAAGAAAGAAATGTTTGAAGCTTCATGTGAGTACTTCTTGGAGTTTTGTGCGGGGAGGATGACACGTTTTCCAAGTTCTGTTGCATTGTAACGGAATTGACCAATACTGGGTACCTCCAATATCTAAGCAAAAGTGGATTTTATATTCAGACAATATAAAAAAACGTTTTGGTTCCTGTAAACATAAATAAGGATATGCGGTCTTAGTTTTGCGCATTGTATTCACCCAGTGCTAAGATCACCGTCGGTTAGGCAGGAGCCCACATTACTTTGAACGTTTTTGGAACGGATAATTTTAAATTATCTCATATTAATCATACGCTACATATGTTGTCAAGAGGATTAAGAAATTTTGCAAAAAAAATTATTAATGGATTTTTTGCAACTCTATTCGAAAATATTTAAATATTTATTTAACTTTTTCTTTACACAACAACATTAAAAATATTAAAATGTTAAGGATTTTTTTCTGAAAAAAAGGCATCCTAATTTTTCAATTTCCGCTCTGTCACACAAAGTGGCAAGTTTAATATTATTGGAAGATAAATGTATACAAAATATATAAATTTAACTTTTTTGATTTATTTGTTGTATATTTAAGGAATCACTAAACATGTGTATGAGTTTAACATACATATTTACACATGAATAATCACACATTGTGAATTTATCTTTATATATAGAAACATATGTTTGATCACTTTTATACCCGACACCATATCAAATAGTAATAAGGGTATACTAATCATGGCATTCTGTGTGTAACACCAGGCAAGAATCATCTTAGAGCCTATAAGGTATATATATTCTTGCATCAAATCAAAATCTGTGTCTATTGAGCTATGTTCGTCTGTCCCATTTAGAAACAGATATATCGGTTGTTTGACAAAAAACTTATAGACAGATATTAGAAACAATATTAAAATTCCTAAAAATAACTTTTCAAAGAAAAGATAATTGGATTTAAGCAAAAAATTAACTATAAAATATAAAGCTAGTAAATAAATACCAATTCTATTGAAATTTGGCACAATGAGTTTTTGAATATATACATATTTTGCATTAGCTCCAATATAAGGCCTCTTCCCGGGAATCGGTTGTAAACCAATTGGATTTGACGCCGTCATCATTTGTTTCTAACTGCATTGAATGTATAATATTTTGTTGGCGGTTAGTTATCGGTTCATATTTGGCTACAGCTGCCTTTAAAGTCCCATTCCCGGAAAAAAAGACTTTAAACTTAAAATATACCTATTGAAATTTGGCACAGTTATTGGTCTAACTATCATCAATATATGTTCACAGAAAATGTTTTTAAACTCGATTAAATTTTTTTAAACTGGCCATATCTGGTTATGACACCTTTATAATTCCATTTCCTGGAAGATTCTAATATATAAACCAGTTTCATGAAAATTCAGACAACTAAATAATTGTTTTCAATATACGTTTCAATTTCTTTAATGTATGAAAATTCTGCTTTGAACATTCATTCAAAAATCGGCAAATAAAATTGTTGGCTCGATACCAATATTTATATGTTTATATTTATATGTTTATATATTCAAGAATATGTAACCATATTTCACAATAGTTCTTAGAGAGGCCATTTTCATGCTAATTTTTGCATAATATTAGTGGTGGAAGGTATTTAAGATTCGGCCCAGCCGAATATAGAATTCGTGCTTGTTTGTTTTATTTTTAACTTTGAATTTTGTTTGTCATTAAACTGGGGCCATTAGCAAATATGTATGTGTATGCATGGATACGTATGAATACGTATGCTTCTATTTCCCTTTTTTGTGTTTGTGTGCTTAAAGGCATTTCCTGTTGTGTTTGTGTGTTTCTCTATACTTTTAAAAATATATTAACTTTTGGACGTTATAGCGATTCAATGGTTTTTGTTTTAGAAACAAAAATCTGTTGAGGTTTTCAGTCATCAATCATTTGTAAGTAATTATGTATTTCAATATCTGATGAATTGAGTAGAAAATATTAGAATTTTGGTTTTCTGATTTGCGGCCGAAGTTTAAGGTTTCAATTTTTAATTTTAAAATTATTCCATACATACAATAACCAATGAAAATGCTCATATCAGAATATTTACTCAAATACTTCTGAATGAGACATCAAATCGTTAAATGTTTAGAGACTGGTAATAATTAATTGTGAAAATTAAAATTTAATTACGATTTTCTCATTAAGTAAATATATAAAATTAATGAATGCAAAAAGAAAAAAAACACACACACACACATACACAGTTTACACCCAACGCTAACATAGGTGCTTGTGGTAATATGAGTTTGTGCAGAAGTTTGTATTGAGCAGAGAAAATATTGCTACCGCAACTTTAATGTATACCGTTCGACCCAGAGACATGGACATCCAGCCATGTAAACTTTTTGAACAAAATGCAGTTCGGAGTTTAAGAGATATTTTTTTTTATTTGATCAAACTTGGCACTTGTAACTATTTTAGCTCAATATCGTCATTTTAGCCCCTATTAAAATTGGTGATGATGGTCCTTTATTTCACCAAGTTTCCATACAAATATTCCCCCGCAATGGTTACTTATGGTCTTAAAAGTGCGATTTTATAGAAATTTAACACAATAAATCTAATAATTATTATAATTATTTCACATAGATCCCATACAACCCCCTTAAAAATATCACTTTGAAGGGCTTAAATCTCACAAGAAATTGGTCAAATTAAGAAAAATATAAGCAAAAATGAATGTAGGAAATTTTACTAGGGGTGGTCCGTATTATCCCCGGAAAAGGTCCTTTAAAAGCGCACAATTCCGACATATATATTTCAAGCAATATAAACTGAACTCTAAATCACAAATTAGAAAACATGTTTAAACGAGGGTGGGTTATTCATTTTTGATAGGTTTCATTAATAACCAACAAAGTGATGAGGGTATTAAATAGTCGGGCTTGGCTATTGCTTTTACTTGTTTTTCATTAAAACTATTTAATTAATTGCTTTTTAAATTTAACTGTTTATTTATATTTATTTACTGTTACATTTTTTTATTAAAATATCTTTAAACCCTGTTAATATTATTGATTTTTTTATGAATTAGTTATCATCCAGTGTCGGTTGCGTATTAGTAATAAATATTTAATTGAAATAAAATTATTTATAACTCATACGTGCTGTTGAACCACAATTCACAAAAAAGAAATTGTTAATAAATTTAATTATATTTTCTTTTAATAACCCAATCAAATTTGTCATTTTCAAATGTAAAATTAAGAAAAAAATAAATAATAGGAAATGAGAGCGATAAGTAATGTATGACAATAATGTCGATTTGGTTTAGGTTATCCGAAAAATTTAACAAATCAGAAAGTGTATTCATTACTCAAAAAAAAAAAAAAAAAAAAATATTTCCGTATAAGTTTTTGAGAAAGAGTTCTGAAATTTTTGAATCGTTTCAGAGTAGGTTTGTGTGGAAAATAGATAAAGTTCCAACATTCTGATAAACATATTTGGTATCTATTAAAACATTAGAACTTTAAACATGGAAATACTTAACATCCCAATTCGTGTAAAATCGATAATCGATAAATTAAATTTGACAAACATTTTCGGGAAAAATAAAAAATAAAATAATAAAAATAAATATTTTTTTCAAAGCTTCAACTTCAGATGAACATTGTAAAAATTTCAGATATATATTTTAAAAAAGCTTTTATTCGGGACCTGGGACGTATATAAAAAATGTTAGTTGAAGATAATTTTCCTGAAAAGTTATTTCTTGTTCTTCGGCTTAAAAACTGATTCCGGGAAAAGAAACTCCATAAAACTGCAGTGAAATAAGATACATATTCTTGGTATTAGTGATAAATATTTGTAGCATATATTGAAAACTTTCGGATAAATGTATGAATTTTAAAAACCATTTATTTATGTATCACTGACGGTAAAAAATGTATCAAATTTCAATAAAATATAAGAGTCTTAAACACTTTTCCAGGAACTTAAATGGCAGCTGTATTAAAATGTACATCGATATTGTTCAAATTAATAACATATATTTGACATAATTAGAAGAATGACAGTCTCAAATTTCAATAGAATCGGTCTAAATTTATAAGCCTAAAATTGTTTTTCAGAATGGGGCTTTATATGGTAGTTGTAACATAATATTGACCGATATTGGTATAATTCAGATAGTTAGATAAATCAAAAGAATTTAAGAATTTTACAAGCTCTAATTATGGAGCTTTCACTAAAATTACTTTAACAGTTCAAAAGTTACAGAATTATTAAAAAACGATTTAGAAACACTGTGTTACCTTTAAATGTATTGACGGTTTTCAAGAGCAAGCAACATCAACCGTCTGTTTAGATCAAAGTACATAGGCTTTAATGTAGCACTTTTCGCATTTTTGGTGCGGTTTCAAAAGCTAGCAGAAGGATGGATAAAAGAAGTGATTAACAGAATGACGAATTATTCATCAGTGCTTCTTTAAAGTAAAAAATACAATATTTTTTCTTGAGAGTTTTATTGATATTTTTGAAAAAAGGTGAAATTATCTCCGCATATTCGCTTGCGAAAAAAATTAATGTTTTTTCTGCGATTGTTTTAAAGATATGTCCAAGGAGCTGTTTTAATTTGCTAATAATCAGAAAAATATAGTCTGTAAAAGTTGATGAATTTATGAAGATCTTATACAAGTTTAATTTCATTTTTTAGCTCATTAATATCCTTATAAGACTAAAAGAACGTTCAAATTTCAATAATATTTATTCTCGAATGGCAGAAGTTCCATTGCAATTTGACATCAGTAAGAAGTATATGTGTAATTGTTAGTAAGGGCCGACTTTATAAAGATATTAACGTGAAAATTATAAAACGGACGTCTAAGAATTTCAATGATTTTTGATAAATTTTAAAAATATAATGATACATTTATGAGAGACTTTTGCATAATGGAATGATTTTCTGAAATGTGCTTATATGAGAGTAACAGAGAGATGACCATTCAAATTTAATTTCTTCTCGATTATATTATAAACATCTACCAAAACTTGGAATTTAATTATATTAAATATTTTATATCACAATTCCTATATTTTTAAAACTTATGCTCTTTAAAGTGAATATCGGAAATAGGTCGGTAAGGGAGCAAAGGTGAATTTTGGACCGATCTAATATAATACCTATTTGCGCCATATATAATTAAAATGTATTTTTATCTGTGAGATTCATAAAGTTATAAATACCATTTTCGGAGGACTTTAGTAGCGATGTCCGTCCGTCTTTCTGTCCATGTAAACATTGTGAGTAATCTAGAGGTCGCATGTTTTGCCAAAGGACGAAAATTGAAATTGAGCACGTTCTGTCCAATACTTCAGGTTCCTCGTATACAAATGTTATTCCCAGAATGGGGTTTAAAGGTCATAAAAATCTTAAATATTTAACTCATATAATTTTCTAAAACGATGTGCCAAAATATGCGAGGGTCTAAAGGCAGTTCATTAATTTTTTGTATCTACCATTTTTAACCGACGATGTGGTGTAGGGTATTAGATAGTCTCGCTTACATTCATACTTGTTTTAGATAATTTTTATTTTTAAAAAACAATCTTTTTCCAATAAATATTTTACTGGACTTAATTTATAAAATTGTTTTTTTTTTGTTATTGGTTGTCATTTGTGATAATCAATTCGAATTAATTGCATTTCAATTAAATTTAATACAAATATTAAAATTTTCTTTTGTTTTATAATTTTGTGGTAACAATTTGTAAAAAAAAAAAATATTTTAATAAGAATAAACCACAAATTAATTGAATTTTAATTCATTTTGAAATAAGTGAATGTTTTCTTTTTTCATTTTCAGAAACTTTAAATTAAATACTGTTTACCAAACTTATGAATTATTGAGGGATATCGAAAAGTTAAATATTATTTAACCATAATTAGCTTCTTAATACTAATACAGACATTATTTCTTCAAAATATTGAATAATTTTATTTACATCATTCTTCTTGGATAATATTAAATAACACACAAACAAACAAACAAATTATATTATTATTTAATTATATTGTATTTTGTAATTATTTTTGTTTATTAAAATAAACAATAAAATGAAATCTTTATCATCACAATAACGTAATATTTTCCATGAATTATCTCCTTTTTATTATTGTTCTTTTTTATTGTTGTTTTTGTTGTTGTTATTGGTAAATAATAAATAAATGATCAAGTACACAAATAATAAATAAATAAAGAAATTAAGTATTTGTTTTTGTTGTTACTTTATTTCCTTTAAGTATGATTGAAGGTTGTAAATTTCATGTGAAATATTACATTACACAAAATTACACATACACACATTCAACTTGTCCATACTATAATTATTTACGGTTTTTTTGTACCCTACACAAATGCAGGTGGTTGGGGTATTTTGCGTTTATTCTGATGTTTGCACCTGTCTTTAGGTATACCGTTTAACTCAGAATTAATTTCTTAGTCGATTTAATGATGTTCGTCCGTCCGTCTGTCTGTCTAATTGGCTATCCATGCAAACGTTGTGAACATTCCACATAACGCAATTATTAGATTTTTAAATATCACTTTGGATGACATAAATCTTACATATCCCCCCAAAAAAATAATTCCCACACTCATAAATTTTACATCGATCTAAGTAGGGTATTACATAGTCGGTATTGACCAATTATAAAATTTTACTTGTTTTTTTCTTGTATACGAAATCGTAAATAAGGACATTAATAACACGCAAACATTTAACAAAACCCCGAATATACATATTCATATGTATGTTATATACTGATATGTAACCAATACATACAATGATGATAAAAAGCAAATTGTAGAAGGAACTTTAACTCAAACCAATAACAATCAATCGTATTTTATTCGTGTACGTAAATTTAACAAAAAATATAAATTCTGAGAATTCAATTCCCTCCGATAATTAAAATCATCTCACATATTTTACGGAACAATAAAATTTTAAAGGTTAAACAGTTTAAAGTGTTGGGATTTAATTTAGTGTTTGAATATATGAATTTTATTTATTTTAACTTTTAAAAAAGACCCCACACATTTTATTTTATTTTATTTTGCTAAAATTCGAATCGATTTCTTTTTCTTTCGAAATTAAATCTAAAATATTGGGTCTAATAGAAGCTCGACTTTATTTTAATAAATCGATGTTTGTTGTGATCCTTTTCATTATTTAAAATCGGCAATATCGGTTTAGTAGTACAAAAGTTATGGTCCGATATCTAAGACCGAACTTTTGTAATAGTGAAAACTAATTGAACAGATTTATATATAAAGCACATTTAGTTTATTGTTGTACTAAATACAATTAAGAATTAAGTTAGAATGCTATATTCGACTATGACTTATCCTTAAAACCCTCTACACTAAATGCATGTGGTGTAAATGCATTAATTCAATTCACCTGTAAGAAGCAATGGACTGAGTCTCGCATAATATGGCACATTGGTTTAACATATCCTAAGATTTATATCGGTATCAAATGTCCTTTATATTATGACTTAAATGAGCTTAAAACCTCACATCGAGGGGACATTTGTATGGGAGACACTTGAAACATTAGACCGAACGTGACCAATTTCAACAGAATTTTTCCAAAATAATGATTCATTAAAATATTTAAAAATTGCGACCTGTAGAGTGCTCACAAAGTTTACATAGACAGCTAGCAGGACGGATTCTGAGTCGAACACATAATATATAAATAATTTGTGCTGGGCCCAAAATTTGACCTAATACCTACATTATACCCCTTCCAGAAATATGGCGTTAAGCTTAAATAACTCTTTAAGCTATTAAATATTTTTAATAGTTCCCACATAAGACCCTTTCGCGAAAAAGAGTTCTGACCTTATAAAACTTTTCTATAGACCATGGATCAATAAAATTTGGTCTAAATATTAACTTTAGTCCTAAGATATCTTCTGTTTAAAATCAGTGAAGATATAGACCGATATCTCATGCAACCTCAAGCGATGAACTTCCGTAAAATTGTCTATTAAAGGTCGTTAAATTAGAATGAAATTTTGATAGTTGTGTAAACTTCATTATTATTTAAAAAATTATTAAAATCGGTTCAGTAGAAGAAAAGTTATAGCCAAAAATATAACTAATTTTATGACTCATTAAATGTGTTATATAAGAAAAGCGTTTATATAATGTATACGTTTGTGAGTGTATATATGCATATGTATATTACAACCTAACGTATTAACTTCACATGCATTTGTGGTGGAGGGTATTGAAGATTCTTACTTGTTAACGATTTTATTTTATGTCAAATATCACAATTTTTTGTAAATTTCCACAGAAATTCTTACAAGTACAGCTGCCCAATATCTTCGAGAATATAGAGAATGTAGTAAAATAATATATTTTAATGTTGACATTAAAGTAAAGTTCCTTTCTCAATTTCTCCCACCATTTCAGCAACCAATTTGCATCCAACATTTTTAATTAATTTTTCTCTAGAAAAAATATTTTTTTATTAAAACCATATTTTTAGTAACATTTGTAAATAAGAACTTTGGTTTAAAGCTGCAAATATAAATTAACATTTATGTTGTTCTACATTTTTTCATCTCTAAAATTTTCTGTTTTTGCCAAAAAAAATTTAAAAATTTTTCATAAATTCACCATCGTATATTCATGCAGTTAATAATTCAAGGTTATCAAAATACCAGAAAGAGTAAAAAAACATAATAATGAAAAGCAAAATTACAACATCCTTTTTTGGTGAAGACTGGAAAAATGTATGAAAATAGAAGAAACACGTTGCCTGTAACCAACCGCATTTTATTTGTGAATTTTTATAGTTTTATATTTTACAATATTCGACATTTTTATTCATCTTGCCAAGCATTTGCAGCTGAAATAAACCATTTCGTTTTTTGCTAAAGTCCAACAGTTTTTAATGAAATAATAAATTTGGAATGGTATGTTTTATAGGCAGCTGTACTTTAATCGATATCGATAGTTTTACAAAGAACATGTTTAATTGTTACCTCTTCATTTGACACAACTCGTTAAAAGGGATAAAGACGTTTGACAAGATACAACATCTGATCAATCAAATCAAAAGTTGACTTTCTTATAGCCAGTTCATTCTCTTTATATTCTCGCAAACTGTAAAGTATCTTATTGAAAAATATTCTCAATTTACTCTAAAAGAACTACAGGGTTGGAGAATTTGTAAGGGAAATAGTTTCAGACAAATTATGTTTTTATATTTATTAAACAGTGTGTAGAAAATTTAATTGCTTAATTTTCAGTTCTTCATTAGGGAAAAAGATTATAATTTTTAATAAAATATATTGAATCCATTACAGCTTTAAAATGTAATAATATGTTTATCATTCCATAAGTGACATCCACAATGAACAATTAAGTAAAATACAATACAAATTTGGCTACAAAGGCTTCACAAATTTTCATATAAAAAATAATATGGATATAAATCTATTTTCTCTGAAATAAATGTTTAGTTCTTCAATAAGTATTTAAACACCTAAATATAATATTTCCTTACAATATCCTTGTTAGTACAAATATCTTCCTCATTATTTAATAAGAATTATGTCATTTTTATGATAATAAAGTTTTTTGAATTATCAGAAAAGGACAATCATATTTCTGTTAAAAAAAATCTGCATAAAACATGTCCATTTTGTAAAGCTCCTTTATGAATGTCCACAACTGCCATTTTGGCCAACAGATATAAAAAGACTAAAACATTAACATTTGCATACTTTTACTTCCGCTAACATAAATATTAGTCTTTTGGTCACATTCAAGTTTTTCACTTTTACGTTTGCAAAAAGCAGAGAGGAGAAAGTCTAGGAGAATGAAATTGTTGAAAAAAGGATTTTAATATCATCATTCACACTGTTGTTTACCCACATGTCTGGCTTTTTTCGAAAGGGAAAATTTTCAAAAAAATTCACTTTTTATACTTTATTTTCTTTTCATTTAACTTTATTTCCTTTTCTTTATAATTGTTGTTTTTTTTTTTTCATTTTTTTCGAATAAAATATTTCCTTTGGTATTTTGTGTGGTAACTAGTGCAAGTGACTTCCGTGTTGGCGATTTGTCTACGCCCCAAATGACCATTTGGCAACAAAAAGAACTTTAGATTCTTAACTTCAAATGCACAGATATTGAGAGGGAGGAGTGTTTGTTTTGCCACTTAAAATGGAATTGACTACAAAGAAATGAAGATTTGCATGTTGATAACTTTTAAAAGTTGAAAAGAATTTTAAATAATTTTTCTGTTTATTTTTGGTAATTAACTTTCATTCGAACGTAAAACACTTGTTTATATCTCATTTACATTTACATTTTAGGTAAATGAGTTTTGGTGTAGAAAATGTAAAACATTTATTATACTTTTTATTTCGTATTAAATTACAAGTAATGGAGATGAAAATACTGCAACAGATAAGAGGTGTCGGGGAAGAATGGACTTAACTATAAAGTAGTAACTAATTTTCAACAAGATAATCGATAAAGTTTTTTTCACACATTCATTTTTCGTCACTTGTGGTGGAAATCACACATTAAATATTTTAGATTTTGTTTTAACTGTAACAAAGGGATACACAATATAGTTTTGTGGTCCGAGGCACCATGGTACAATAATACTGGCCTGAGTGTTTGTTATTGTCCTTAGAAGTTACCTTTTTAAAAAGATATAGATATAAAAGTACATCAAAAGAAATATACCGATATTTAAAGCAGACTATAAATTCGAGAGTTAATCATCCGTAAAATTTTTAATTATAAATTGACAAATTGAATAAAATATTTCTATAAGATTAAGTTATATGTACCTCAACCAAAAATATACAGCTGCGGTCGAAATAAAAGCAACACATACATATGCCATTTGAATAAGAAATTATTTATATTTTATGGTTTAATAAAATCGAACAAAAGCATTTCTATTCATTATCTTTCTTTACAGTTATTTTTTCCAGAAGAATTGATAAAACTTGAAGTAAAAATAATGGCACCATTCGGTTTCAAGTATACCAAAAAGCCAAAAATAAATAATTGTTGTTTAGTTTTTTAAGTGGCATTTTATCGAACTGAGCTCACTTTTTTCTTGTTTGTAATAACAGCTGAATAGAGCCTTTCTATGGAATTTACTACATTCTGGCACCTTTCCAGAACGATTAAGTTCTATGCCTGCTCAATAGTCGTCCAAAGTTCGCTGTTATTGGTAGGTTTAATTACAGATCCTTCTTTTATTTGTACGTAAACAAAATATTAATTGGATTTATGTCGAGATAATGGGCAGGTCATTTCATTACAGTGACTTAATTATTCTTGAACCAATTCTTAGCTATTATGCTGGTATGTTTCAGGTCTTTGCGTTGTTGAATGACTAAATCAGTGGCATTCCTTCATGCTACTGCATGCATCTGTTCATATGTTGACACATTCATAACAGTTTTAATACGGTAAATAGGTACAACATCATGGTACGAAAAGCAAATCCATTATACTAGAACCGTCGGGTTTGAAAGGTTTTGTTGTAGATTATTGATTTTATTCTTTGCTAGAAAGAAATTCTTACAAATAAAAAAAGTTTAGACTCATTGGTCCACAGAATAAAAATTTTTTCATTCATTAATTAAATAAATGAAAAAAAACTATATTTAATATACAGCTAGATATATAAGGTCAATATATGAAAAGTATTTTCTGCCGGTCGGCACTTGTAATGATATGACGATCAAAGTGAAAAAGTAAATTTTTTATCATGATTTATACGGATTGACATTTTGGACCTTTAAAAAATTTAAGGATCTACAGTAAGACCGCTATCTAAAAAAATATAAATAAAAATAAATAGGGCTTAAAAAATTAATTAAAAATGTATTTCGACTTGAATATCTCCTAGGACTTTTGTTCCTTTGAGTATGTGAAATTTCATTAACCTTTAAGGGTTCAAAAGTAACAGAATTATTTTCAAATAAATCGATTAAGTCACACTGTAGACAAATAAATTTTACTCTTCAATATAGAACTGTACAAGGGAATCTAATCTAATGTTTTGTCCTCAAATATACAATTTACAAAATTTCTCAAAAGTCTTTTAATTAAATTTGAAATAAATAGTTAGCTTGGATTAAATGAAGCAAAATGGTCAAAAAATACATATACAAAAACACAATAAAAATTTTAGTAAAATTTTATACTTAAAAGCAACAAAATTAATTTTCCTTGTTCTACAAAATTAAAAAAATTTATTTACAAAAATATTTTTGAAAATAATTTTTATTAAAAATACAAGAACATTTAGAAAAGTAAATTGGATATTTCAAAGTTGGAAAATATAAGCAGATTTAAAATTAAGTATGTTGTTGTCACAGGTGTCTTTAAAGAACTAATATTTTCGGAACATGTTTTTGAAAATTTTCTCAGGTTTATTTTTGTTCTTGGGAATTTAAGAAAAAAATGTCAGTCTCAGGATTAGAATATCAATTATTCTATAAAATTAATGTTTTAATAGTTATAAATAAATATTTAAATTCGGCACATAAATAAATATGTACCCTACATTCGGTTCTGGCGAATCTTAAATATCTTCTATGCAAATGTGATTCGATACTCTGAAATTCAGAGTTATTTCCTGATTTTAAAATATTTTAATTTTAAGTTATTTTATAAACATAAAACTTCACTATTCCAGAATTTTTTCTCATATTTGAATGTGATTTGATGTTCTTAAAATTCAAATTTGCGTCAAATTTATTTTAGCTGAATTCTATTGAAAATCTTATATTTCAGAGTTTTATAAACTTTAGTTTTTGTCTGAAAAATAAAGAGAGTTATAAATGGGCTTTAGTCTTATATGAGTCAATATTCATAAAATTACTATATTTAATAATAGTAATTTTCTAAATTCAGAATGGAATTATTCCACAGTAAAGTGTTTTAAGCTCTCTATTCCGAAATGGGATCTTATTGCTAAATTAATAACACATATTAAATACAATAAGAACAATTAATGTGCCGAATTTGATTAGGACGATTCTGTATGTAAAAGTTTTATATGCTTTAAAGTTTATTGCGAACAAGGTCCTTTACTTTACTGTAATAATTTAAAATTGCGATCAATTTCACATAATGATATTCCATTAATCCGATTTAGATGCGTCTTGACGATATAGTACGGTTGGCTTCTGTCTCAGATATCTATATTTATTGGAGATTGTTAGTTCTTGTTCTAAGGGTGTTCTAGGAAACGTTTTCCCATGGAGAAACTCTGATATTTTATTATAATTTAAAATACGATATTCTCGTTAAAATATTGATTCATTTATTCACTTTTGACATTTTAACAAAAAAGCTTTAATTCCTTTAAAATTTTCATGACATTAAAAATATTATTTTAAAGTTTTCACATTTTTTGCTTTTTCGACATTTTATGCTTTTGTGAAAAGTTTCACAAACTGTTCAATATACTATAGTATATATGTATTTATGTATATACATATATTTATTCGTGACACCGAAATTACCTTAAAATTTTAATTGTTCAATTCTCTTTAGAATTGCAATCATTTGCAGGTAAAAATCAAGTCAGAATGCTATATTTGACTGTACCGAAACTTAAATACCCTCCATCAATATATGGAAGATAATTATCTAGTAATCTGTCAAACAAGTTTCATTGATTAAAGACAGTTTAAAAAATGTGTATTCATATAATAGTTTTATAAGCTCAAAACTTTTTTTCCGATAAGGGGGCTTATATGGGAGGTACAGCAAAATATGGAGCGATATTGTTCATATTAATAATAAATATTCAATACAGTTAGGAAAACTAAAAATGTTATTTTTCGAAACGTTGAGATTGTCTCAGATATCGGCTGGGTTTAAATAGAAAACTGCTTAGGACAACAATTAATAATGTGTAATCGGAAAATTATTTTAGGCGTAAGAATGTTTCCAACTGACGAACGCAAATAAATCGACTCAGATTTTGAATTAATAAATTCTGAAATGATTCCTTCTTGGTGTTATATACGGAATGACAAAGTTAATATTCCCTCAATACCACTTGTGGTGGTAGAGGGTATAAAAATCATCATGTAAATTGCTTTTACATTTAATGAATGTCTGAAAAAAGGTTTCAGGTGAATAAATATCAACAGCATTATTGTAATCAAGATACAACGCTAATAAGGAACTTCAGGGAAAACGTATTTTTTAAAAATACGTGTTTTTAACAAAACGATTAAATTTGGGATTTAAAATCCTTATAAATAATGAAGAAGAAACAAAAAAATATTTATATTTTATACAGATAAATTTTTTACATTTAATGAAATTTTCCAAAATAGGCAACAAATCAAAAGTGAACAGCTGCCTGTTTTTTGTCAAATTTGAAAAAAAAAAAATAGATTTTTTATTTTAATATTCCTATATTTTCAGAAAACACTACTTATTTGATAAGAAAAAAACAAAAACTGTATTTTAATTTTCTTTTATATTAAATTCAGTTAAACATTTGTATAGAAAATACATCAAAAGGAAACAGCTAACAGTTTTTTTTAAAACTTTGAGAAAATCAGAGACAAAACGTATTTTTAATTTAATGTAATAATATTTCACAAAATACTTAATTTTTGTCATGGAAAAAAAGCAAAATGTTTACTTAATTAAAATAAACAAATTTTGGCAGAATAAAGAAGCTTCCAAAAAGAACTTATGAAAAATGGCATTATTTTATAAAAAAAAAGAAAAATTAGAGAAATATGTGTTATAATACTTTTACTATATAAAAGTCATAATTACAAAATTTTAGATTTTTCCGATCATAATTGTGATCAATTTTTATATTTTAATTTCAGAATATATGGAAGGTGTCTGAAACCTTGAACCGATTTTCTCTAAAATTTATATTTTTTCTTAATTATGCCAATACATAGCTCTGTGTAAGTTTTAAGAACTCTGGAAAAAATACTCTATTTTCGCCGATTTTTGAATGCGGCGAAATGGTTTGCCATTATAAGCGGATTTTGCGCAATGTTTCTACAAAGATTCGGCACATCCGAATGTAGCATCCTGACTTGTTTATGATATTTATGCTTTTGAATGCTAATAATTACATAATTTTATCTATTAAATTTCTTTGGATGAAAATTAAGATGGTCACCTTACTGTTTTAAATGGCTCAATATCACTGTACTTAAGTATAAATAATTATTTACTCCAGTTTATTGATTGATAAATACCTTTAAAATTACCCATAATAAATGGGGTTTTGTGCGTATGTAAGTATGTATATACACATATATATAATCGCAAACAATGTGTCAACTCATTTTCATTATTGCTGTTAATTTGTCGACTTGAATTTCGTAAATGAAACTGTAAAATTTTTGTTAATTAAAATACTTTTAACGATAATTTACGTAGAACAATAAATATTCATTTGTTGGTTGTAAAATGAACATAAATCGTATATAACAACTAATAAATAAATATTAATTTGTGATACAGTTTGAGATAAGATTGATTTATGATGAAATTAAACAACAACAACAACAAAACAAAAGTTTAGAATAAATTTAATGTTTGAAAGGTTTTAATTTTAATATACTGATGAAATTTAGGGGAGGAAGATGAAACTTCCATTTTGGTTAATTAATGTACATATAATGATGTTATTTATCAGATATTGACTTTTTTATCAGGTCATGTTTTTCTTTTTCCATTTGAACTAGTTAAATTTCGATAATTGTAATTACTTTATTATACCCTCTACCAACACAAGTGGTGAAGGGGGTATATTAATTTTGTCATTCCATGTGTAACGCTAAGAAGGAATTATCTCAAAACCAAAAATTTATACATATTCTTGTATCAAATCAAAATCTATGCCGATCTAGCTTTATCCATCAGTCCGTTTTTCTGTCTGTTATTAGTATGTTCACATCCTCGAAAATTGTAGAGCTTGAAAAAGTTTGGCCTAAGTATTTGTTATCGTCCTGAAAAGTTTCCTGCTTAAAACAATAAAAACTGCTTCAGTATGTTATAAGATATAGACCGATATCGGAGAGTACATTTAAATTTAAGCGAAGAATATTGTTAATTTTAAGTCGATAAATTATATTGAAAATTTATCGGTTCAGTAGAAAAAAGTTAAAGCAGCGAATGAAACTAATTTTTGATTCATATAACAATTCTGTAATATATTGAAGAGAAACGTTTACATAACTTTATGAATGTATATGTGAGAGTGTGTATAATGTATTTACTTCACCCGAATTATTGTGTTGAAGATTCGGCATAGTCGAAAATAGCATTCTTTTTTGTTTTCATTTATTTTCTACTTCATTTTTTCGTATGTTTTGGTAACGAATTATTATTCGAAAATTATTTTCTTGGGGTTAAGGACATGCTTCTATATGTTGCTTGAAGGATAACGGAAATCATGTTTATTTTGTAGTGAACGTAAGGTAAAAGTGAAAAAAGGAAAAAAGAGATTACAAATACAAGCATTTTAGAGACATGCCAATCTTTAGTTCAAATGAGTCCATTAAGCAGAAACATGAAACCCTAAACAGGTTTTAATTTAGTGACGCCTTTTATAGTCACATGCATGCATAGCGGTCGTACTTGCATTCATGTCAATACCTTTAAAAAGTTCTCTAGATGAAGAAGCTAAAATCATAGAAGAAGGGGAAATATTGGACACATGAGAAAAATCATGTTTAAAATTATTTTTTTTCTTTTGTACTTAAAAGATCGGCCAGTCTTTATAAAGGACATCTGACAGAAAATATGTTTTGAGTGTTTTCTTTACATATGTAAAGATGATAAGATGAGTTTAGCTTTACGATTTTAAAACTTTACAAAATATTAAAAAAAAACTTTAAAATTGGGCAGATTTGCAAAAATAAAATTAAAATTTCGTTAAAATTACTTTATTAAGGTAATAATCTGGGCGTATATTTAATAGAATCACATGATATCACTCATACGCGGGTACATTCTTAATGTATTTTTTATGAAATTTATTTATTTTTTTATAAAAATCGAAGTTGAAATAAAGACAGTAATTGTGGATAAAGTAACCTTATTATCTTAACACAAAACAACTGGTCGGTTAGTAGCATATTATGTTGCTTCATTGAATCTTTTGTGGATTGTTACGCAGGTCAACAGCATACACATAACCTGTCTGAGCTAACGAATGTTAAGGAATACAACAAGGAAGATCTTCATAAGTACGAACGAAGCATGCAGGCAATAAATACAATTTAATTTTCTCCAAAATTTATAAAAAGAAACCAAAATATCGTGTGTTTCTAAATTATGGAAACAATTTTAAATATTTTGATTTCAAATAATTTTATATCATAAAACATAAACTTCTGGACTCTTTCTTAAAATACTCAAGTCAATACATTTTTAAAATGACTATGTGGTATTGTATTAATTATACCCTACAACATGCTACTTAAATCATAAAATTTACCAATGAACAGAGTGTCGGCTAAGAATATTTCAAGTAGGCAACACACAAATGTCTTCCCGGAAGGCAATAAAGAAGCCTTTCGAAAATTACTTTAAAAAGCTTAAAAAATATGAAATTATTTGGAAATTTTGTTCTTATATCAAAAAAAAATATTTGAAAGAAGTATGTTTTTTGAAATCACAAATTATACAGTGAAATTCTAGAAGGATAACTTCATAATTGTTCATACCTGGGTCATAGTGTTCTGAATAAAATTCCTTCCCTTTTGTACTTTGTTAAACCATATAAAAGACCGCTTCATTAATATGGTATAAATAAATATATCTATCTGCAATTTTATTCCATTTGCAGTTTCATTCCATCTGCAATGTCATTCCAGCTAAGATCCAATGGGCTGTTTGCTTTCGGTAAAGATCCTGATATCCCCCGATATGTGATTATATCGAGCCAGTTGACCGCCCTCTTAATTTCGGAAATCTCCGGCTGTAGAATGTTGCACTCATTCTTTAATTTAAAGGATGCTCTAACATCAAAGTCCTCAATGGAGAACCCACCTACCATTCCTGCCGTTTAGAACCTTCAGTGTAAATCCTATAGATTTTAGTATTGGAGTTGGATTCCAAGTCCACTTCAAATCCACTTCTCATCTCAAAGTAGGGTTCCGAGATGCAATAGTCGATTAGTCCTAATTCAAGTGCGGAGTGACATAGTATATGAGAATTTTTTGGTTAAATCCGTTCCACGGATTTCCCGCAAAGAACCTAACAGTAGAGTTGAGGGAAGAAAGTTGATTTAGAGCCCAATAACCTTTCTACAGGAACAAAGCCACAACAACCCTGTTAGCCCTCATCCGGAAAGCAACATTCCACGATAGCTATCGAGAAGAATGCTCCCTATAGGCTTTCTTCCCTATAGGAACAAAGACACAATAGCCCTGCCTGCTCTCATCCGAAAAGCATCATTCCACTACAGCAATGCTCAGATATTTGTCGCTATTCGATAGTCCCAAAAGAACTCCATTAACCACCTAGGCAACTGTAAAAATCCTCATGCCGTCAAGACTGCGTACGGACCGTTTATGGTGATATTCCAAAGAATGGTTGCAAAACTCTTCCCTGCAGGTTACACTCGATATCCAAGAATGCAAAAAGTGTGTTCTCCCTAAACATTTGCGAGTTTTAAATAAAGCAAACCAGTAAGTGAAGAGCAGTCCCGACAGATATGACTCTCGTGTAATCATGTTGCGACTTTGAGAGAAGCCGTTTCGGAAACGTCTCTCTCAAGTATACATTCCATAACATTATCACAAAACTTGTAGCTTTTAAAAGTTCGAATTGCATGTACATATGTATGAATGTATGGATGTATGGATGTATGTATGTATGTATGTATGTATGTATGTATGTATGTATGTATGTATGTATGTTTGTATGTTTGTATGTATGTCTAGGAAAATTATAATTTTCAAACCAAACAAAAGAAGAAAATTTATAATCTTTTCTTTAAATCACTTAATGATAATTAAGTCCCCATGTTTCTATAATTTCCCCCCATTTTAGTATGTATAGTTTCTATTTAAAGTCAAAATTGTTTTAGAGAATATGATCTAATATTAAAATCAGTTTGAACATGAAACTATAGTAAAACTTAAAAGGATTTTAATAATGCAAATATGATTCCTCTTAATTAAAAAAATATTCAAATATTTTCAAACATGTTTTTGAAACCAAATTTTCTTTCAAATATTTCATTGAAATTAAATCTCATCTTTGACTTCTTCATGTTCTATAAAATTTAAATAATAGAAATGAATTTCATTATTTATATATGTGAGCGTGTGTGTGTGCATGTGTTTGAGTTTGAATTTCACTAAATGTATAAAATGTTTTAATATTTGTATTCATTTGTGAGGTTAAATATGCAAACATGCATGGGTTTATAATGTATGTGTGCTTATGTAACTAATGTTTCATATACATACAAGAAAAAAAACATGTTTATGTACATGTGTGTTTATACATGTGTAAACAAATGCAACTTAATTAATTCAGTTTCCTTTTTGTTAGTTTCCGTTTTTTAATTTTGTTTTTGTTTTTATTTTATTATTTTATAATTTGTATTGTTTTTTGTTGTATTGTCTTGTTATATATTCCGTGTTTTTTGTATTTTAAATTGTATTGCAATTTTATGCATGTCTGAGTTTTTTCCTGTTGACTTTTTTAATAACCAGTAGCAGTAGAAAAGTATGGTATATTAAATCTGACATTTCATATGTAACGCTAAAGAGGAATCATCCGTGTATCCATAAGTTATATAAGTATTCGTAACTAAGTAAATATTTCCAACGGTCTTTCTATTGTTGTTGCGCTGATATACAAAATACTTGTCTGAACTTAAAGAAATTTACATTGTTTGCTGTTTTTTAAACTGAATATTTACCGTTATCTAAGAAGAATCCTTAACTTTGATGAATAGTGTTGTGTTATCCAGAACAGCCAACATTAATTATAGATTACAACACCGACTACATGTAAGCTATGGTTGTCCATCTTGTACTTGAAAGGAAAGAGAAGAGTTATCGTAAGATCGACGTGAGACCCAAAGTACTTTCTTGAAGATCTCCAAGTGCTGGACAAACACAGGAGGTGAAAACTGTCTCTTTCTCAATCTTAAAATGGGAGTTTATGCTGAAGTTATTTAAGCATTATCCTATCAAGGTGCCAAAAATACTTACCGTTTACACAAAGGAAATTGCAACACCCAGGTTCTCAATAAAGTACCATCCACCTACTCTTCCATAATGTTTGGAACCATCCGCGTAAAACCTCAAGTCACTCAAGTACTTAGTACTACGTTGGCTTTACAAATAATCGGGAAAGTGATTAAGGGACATCAGGTGCTTTTCAAATGATTAGATTAACATCGTTTTTGCCGTACATCGAAGTCTGGACCTTGTCATATGAATAATTGGCTAAAAATAGTTTTTTAAGAATGATGATTAGATGATTCCTTCTTGACGTTGCACATTGAATGACAAAGTTAATATATCGTCATCACCTCTTGTGGTTTTGAAAAGTATAAAATGATTACAGATTTTAGTCCCTTTGCAGGAGTGTAATAGGTCGGATTCTTTTTTAAGTTTCAGTAGAATGATGGACTTCAAAGATGACGACGATCCGTTTGCATAGAACAATCGGTCCAAGTAGAATACCAATTAAAGGAATTGTGTTCAATTCTTTTTAAATGATACCTAAATGTTACTCATGGTCAAGCGGAACAATGATACAACAGCTCGTACGGACTGGATGACAAATCAGGAAAATCAGATTAAGATATAAATTTTCAAAACCATAACCGTGTTTTTTACTAAGAAGACATGAAGATGAGGGTAAAATCATGAGTGTATTTAATTTAAATAAGATTGAACTTTGTAAAATTAATCTGACTTGGAATGTTGCCAGGACTTCGAAACGAGGGAACATTTTCTCATATCTTAAATTTCACAGATCTGAAACCCCAATAAACGAGAGGGTCAGTTAGTAAGTGACACACACTTTAGAAGTCTATGTCGTAAATATTTCTTGATATTTCCGGATACAAAAGTGCACTGTATATTCGAATCGATTTTTTGGAAACAATTTTGTATTTAATAGAAGTAATTTAATTTCTTTTAGAGATTAAGACAAACTATATACTTGCAGCATTTCTCGATTCATAAATGCATTTTTAGGGAATTTTTATTCAGTGTATTAACATGCCCGAGGTAACTAACCATGGAGGGTCACAGACTATGCCTTTGCCGAGTTTGGTGCCTGCATAACCTGGAAATATCTCTGTTCACCATCATTGAAATATCTTTAAGGGTTCATAAGTTACAGAATTATTTCTTTAAAGAAATGTTTTGAACATCGAATACTTAGTAACGTAAGTGTTACTTACTACGTATTGTAGCGTATAAAATAATTTGTTTATATTGTAGTGTAATATTCTCAATGTTAAATGAGTAAGGTATTTTAAAAATCGTTCTAGACAAATATAATATTCTCAATTAATTTTTTTATTAAATTTCATTACACAGTGAAGCGAAAAAAAAAACAATTTCATGCAAACTTGTTTTTTTAACGTTTAAATTGAAATCAACTTTACACGATGTTAACAAGTGTTTCGCAATAAATATCCTTTTTATTTCAGCTAAACAATATTTTATTTATTTTCTCTTTTGAATTCAAATCTCTTTTATTCCCTTTTTCAGCCATTCGCTTGCTAATGCAAAATTAAACACTTTCTAATTAAAATTCGAAATCTAGTTTTTAGTTCTTTTAATTTTGTTTTATTTCTCTTCCTTTTTATCCATATCGTTATGCTCTAGTAACTGCAAATAAACGGTGTGAAAAGAAGGCTGCCAAACTACAAACTGAAATTTTTATGGATAAACAAACATTTGGAACAAATTAAACATTTTCACCACAAACAAACAAACACACACACGCAAATAAACCAGAACTAGAAATTATAAATTTTATATTGAAATTCATTTATTTAATTAAATTTACAAAATTAAAATTGGGTAAATAGTACAACACTAAGGCGTATGAGTGTTTGTTATGTATTTGAATTAAATATTAAGTATACGCAAGAATTTCATAATTTCTGTATAATTTGTATTAAATATTTATTGATTATTTAAAGAAATAATTAATATTTTTTTGGTTTAATTTATAGAAGTAATTTATGGTTTGGAGAGTCTCTTCAGCGGCAGTGAAATCTAAGATAATATTTTTCTGTAACTATGCATATCATGTTTAATGGTGGACCAGACTGAATTTAAACACATTTGACAAGCTGTGATGTACTTGACCCTTAAAGTTATTTAAAGGAAACCTTGTCGTTACATATTTGTCTATTATTGGCACGCTCACATCCACAATAAATGACTTTGGTCTGAGTATTTACAATAGTCCTGAAAATTTTCCTATTTATCTAAGTTCAAACAGAAATCTTAAAAAAAATTATCAAAATCGGTTCAGTAGAAAGAAAGTTATGGGCAAAAATGTTACTTAATTCATGACTCATTAAGTGTTCCATATTATATTTAAGAAAAACGTTTACATATTTAATATTTCTGTATGTGTGCGTGTGTATAAAGAAACCTAACATATTTACTTCACATGTATTTTTGGTGGAGGGAAGAAGATTCGATATAGTAGAATATAACATTTTATTCAAATAATTCTGTTACTTTGGAACTATAAAATATGTGGGCATTGCTCAGATATTTTAAATTGATTTGTGGAGGCTCATGTCCCTAGCTGGTCCTAGGGATGGGGAATAGTCCTATAAAGTTGATTACCTCGGGTACGTAAATTAAAAAAAAAATCCCCAAAACTACTTATCTTATGTAAACATATATGAGAGTTGAAAAATATTTCACATACGAATTAAAGTGAAATGTACTACTAATCCATATTTTCTTCGGAAGCGGTCCATATTTATAGAGTTATAACTGATTATGGTCTGATAACTGTCATTTCAAAAAAACAGTTTAAAAAACTAATTGCACAGAATTTCCCAAAAATCATTTAAAATAGTTTTCTAGGATGGTTCTTTTAAATAGAAGCTATAACAAAATTTGGACCGATATTCATTGGATTAGTAATATATTAAAGACTGTTTAAAAATTATTTATATATAATAGTTTTATAAGTTTAAAATCATTTTAAAAGTAGCTTTTTATTGGAGCTATAGCCAAATGAAAGTGGTCAAATTAATAATTTTTCATTTTAGAGTGTTTCCTTGATCCGATTTTCTGAGAGATAATGATAACTGTATGTTATGACGGATTTCATATTATTTAAGTTACTTTTTGTTGAAAAATTAAGAAAAGTTCTTGCTTGGAATTTCTTCTTAATGTAACTAAATAGTTGGTTTCGGAGAGGAAACTGCATGGCAACAACAAAGAATTTGGGTAGTTTCATTGAATTCAGATAATTATTCTAGACGTGAGAAGGTTTTCTACAAATAGAAAAATACACCCATATCGATTAAGATTAAGATTTGATGAAAGAATATGTACTCTTTATGGGGTCTTAGATGTTTCCTTCTTGACGTTGCACATAGAATGACAAAGTTAATATATTGTCATCACCTCTTGTGGTATTGAAAGGTATAAAATGATTACAGATTTTAGTCCCTTTGTTGATTGTACTGTATACATTAGTAATTTTTAGTTTTTTCTTTTTTAAGAAAATTTGTATTTGTTATGAATTTCCTCTGAAACAGGAGAGGAGGCGCTGGGAGTTTCGATAAGTAGAAATTAAACAAGGTTGGTCGTAGAGTCTGCACTAAGGAACTTCTTATGTTACTCTACAAGATTTTGATTTCTAGCTACGAAATTCAACGAATGACTGATGGCCACTAAGACAGTTCATAAACTATCTTTTTATGTTGTTCTGTAATGAAAGATTTAGGATGTCATGAATGGAAACTTTATGTGAAAGCTTTTGATAGGTGAAGTGCCATAAGTATTGTCAGTTCATATGGCCTCCAATTGTCGAGATCTCCACTAGATATTATTCTTCCAGTGGAGATCCACAAGGATCTCCTACGTATGCTATAAAGAGTGGACTTCTACGGAGTCTTATTTAATATTTATCATATTCTGTGCCTAAAGTAAACATAACTTTCTTATAATAAATGTTTGTCTTTTATAATCGTTTAAATCGTTAAGCAACTGAAAAATATTTATTATTTTCTCCATTTTTGTATTCAATGTTTTAAGAAATCCTTCTTCTATTTGCTGGTGTTTGTACGAGTGTGAATGGTTAAGTATACTTAAGAATGTGTATTTTTAATTACTGTTAATGTTATTAATGGTCTGTGTGTATGTGTGATTATATTATGAACATCTTGAGTTAAATTTAGTTAAAAATTTAATTAAAAAGCTTAAAAAATAATAAAATCAAGAAAATAATTCCTTTTATGTCACAAACAAAATATTTTTGGGGGTTGATTTTCTTTTGTCTTTTTTTTTTAAATGTTCAAGAAGCTTTAAACGGTGAATTAATGTGAATGATGAAGTCAATGTCGACAATTAAGGCTTAAAAAAGAATAGAGACAGTAAACGGTAATAAAGCAGGATTTATAAATAAATTTTTATGGTATTATAATATTGACGGATTGTATTAAGGAAGAATTATGAACACGTTATTAAATTTTTTAATAATATTGTAAAATAACGACTAAATTGTATTCTTAAACTCTAAGTTATGTCCTTTTTTGTCAGATTTTACTGTTTTCAACTTAAAGTGCCAAATATGTTTTGTAGGTGAAGATAATTCTATTTTTATAAACACGTTTTCTGTATGCAATTGTCATTTCAAAAGAATCTTAAAAAAGGGAAGCTTCAACGATAAGTTACATACAGTTAGGGTCATAAGTACAGTCACAAAATGTAAATTTTCAGAAAATGTAAAATTTTGAAAAATTTATTTTTTTTGTGATAAATAGCAGATATCAGTGGTTTTCTTAAACCTATTCTTGAATTGTAACCTGCATTTTATAGTTACCAGCATTGTGTACCAAACATCGAAATTTGAGTGTTCACTTACTTACCAAAATCTTTCTTTGGCTCATTCCCTTTCAGTTAATTTACGTATGAACAGCTGCACTTTGCACAAATTCTCCAATTTCTGCAAAAGATTGTTAATGCAGATGTATAATAATCATACGTTTGCCTACTTATGTTCGCAACTGTATATAGAAATATTTACAGAAACACGTATAAAAAATTATGTCAATAATGTATAACCGATAAAAATCGACTTCATAATGCACTTCACCATATTATTTCAACTCTGTAATATCTTTTTTTCGATATATTTTGTCATACTTGCACTGAGAGGTTAGTGACTGAAATTTGTAGCAGATTTTTAAGTCTTTATTGCAACAAAGTTCTTTATTTAAACTAACGTTTCAAGGTAGTTTTAACATTCAAAAATTTTATTTTTCCATCTAACCTCTGGTTATCTGTCTACCATGTAGCGTTGTAAAAACTATTCAAGTCGCAATTTTGAAGATAAACGAAGTTCCTTCTAGAATGGGGGTTTAAGCTTCTTTGATATGAAACAATTCTAATACAAATGAAGTAAGGATGCCATATTCGGCTGCACGAAAATTAGCATGGGTTAAAGATATTACAACAAAAAGCTTATTCGTTAATCGGCTTAAAATCCGATTACTGCAAAAGGGCCCTACAAAAACGACAATTTTTAAAATTATCTACAAATATTGGTACCGAGCTATAGATTTTAATGTCCCATTCTATAAAAAGATAATGGTAAAAAGAAGAAATTAGATACGTATGTGGGAGCTAAAGCAAAATATGAACCGATATTGGTCAGATTAATCACATATATTGAAAACAGTTAAAAACATCATTGTGCAAAATTTAATGGAATTAGTCTTTATTTAAGTGTTTTATAAACCTGAATATGTTTTCCGGGAAGGGGTTTTATATGGGAAATATATAAAAATATTGACTAATATTGTGCAAATTGATAACGTATATTCAGGAAAGCTGGAAAATTCAGTTTCAAAGCTCAAGATCATTAAGAAATTAATTGTGCCAAATTTTAATAGAGTCGGTTCATATTTAATAGTTTTATAATATATAAACCATATTCCGTGAATGGGTCTCATGTTGGAACTAGATCAAATAATGACTTCAGCACAATCTAGTTTCTTTTGGTTTATAATTGTATCAAAATAAATATATATGGTTATTGGGACAATAACAAATTTCATAGATATTTGTCCATTATTGTGGATGTGAACAACATATAGACGGACATTGTTATATAGACTCTGATTTTGATTAAATGCAAAATATATATCTTCTACCGATCGGCTAAGAGTTTTTTTGTGAGTCGATTCAACAATGTCTGTCTGCCAAGCCTTCTATGTAATCGTTATAAACACTGTTTAAGTCGCAAATTTCAGAAATATTTTGAAGAAACTTGACTCGATCTATTGTTTTGCGACGAGGCTTATTGAAATTGGTCATGTTCGGTATTATATTTCAAGTATTTCTCATACAAGAATTCTACCAGAATAAATGTCACAGATAGGAAAAGTTCAAACAAATTTCAGAAATATCGGCGCACAAAGTCAGAAAACATTTTATCAAAATACGAAAATCATCCGAGTAACATAATCTCTCACAAATTTGTCTATTTTTTCTTTGTTAACATGTATGACTCATATTTGGCATTATACACTTAATGACAAACTCACTATAATATCTTTATCAATTGTAGGGTATACGCAAATGAAATAAAGAGATGTCTACTTCAGTAACAATTTGTTTGCCTTTACTTATGATAACACAGAGACACATTTTGTATAAATAATTTCCCACCAAAATCGTGACATGTGTAAACATGAATAAATAAATCTCTTCATTTTCTTCCATAAGAAGAACAACAAAAGCAGAAACATAAAAAATACAACAAGGAATTTTTTAATAAGTTGAAATCATAAAATGATTCTTAAAATGTAAAAAAATTCAAATCTTAAAAATTCTCTAAAAACAAAATTTATGTCATTTGTTTACATGACTGTCAAGAGTATGTGGAATATTGAAAGTTTATACATACAAAAAATAAATCATACGCCAGAGTGCGGTTAAAGTATTAAGCCGCTTGTAGTTAAAATAGGGAATCTTTTGTTCAATGATTTTTCTTAAAATAACCATTCTATTAACAGCAGGAAGAAGACAAGATTTATAAGATAAATTATTATTATTATTTTATTTTTATTAAAGAAAATATTTTTAGTGTCCCGATCAAGATTTATGTTTTTTTTTAATTAATGTTTTGTTTGCTTTTCTAAATACAATTAAACTTAATCAAAACTTGTTAAATCATATAAATCACTCTGCGTGTAATAATTTTTATTCAGCAATAAAAAAATCTTAATTCAAATCAAATGGGCTCAACCACTTAATAATATTAAGGTTTAATTCGGTTAAATTACCATTAGAGAATATTAAAAAGAGAAAAAACTAAAATCACTTAAATTTTGTTACCTGTCAGAATGTAATTAAAATAGAAATTTACCACAATATACGAATAGATTTACTACATTTCCAAGAGTTTATAATTATAATTACTATATGGTTTATATACGTAAAATTGCACAATGGGGCATTTTTTTGAAAATATTTTGTTTGGAGTTTAAAAGGTATCATTACTGAAGTGTATTGTTGAAGTATGGTTCACGGTGTTTTTAATAGTTCAGTAATTTCGGAACATCTACATATTTTAAATGTGCTGTTTAAATATTTTAATGAGATTTCACATGGATATTTCTCACATGGATTTTAAGGAATTATATGAACTATTTTTAAGTGTATTTTTTCAATCAATTCATAAATCTGTAGCTCATGAGGGAGTAAAATAATGTCCTATGATGTTTGAAGAACGGCAATTGGGCTTCATATAAGGTATTAGTAAATCGTTTTAAATACCCAAGTCAGAACGCTACACGCAAAGCTGGTAGAGACTTCGCAGCAGTATTGAAACTTCATCAGCGACAAGCAGACTGCGTAAAATTCTGTCGAAAACCGCTGCTGTATTTGAAAGATACAACATCCTTATAATATTTGGAGTATGAGATACTGGAACTTCTTCTATATTATTTCTTTAGTTTCTATAAATCTACATTAAAGCATTTGAGAGAATCATTGACATGCACATATTAATGTCAATGGATATTAATCTCGGACAATCTGTGAATGTACTCTGACTCGTCTTTTACCAACAGGATCGTAAAATCAAAATGTACAACACCACAGTCATCAAGCGTGCTCTTCAAAATTGTGTGGACCGATTGGGTCTCAAGATAATAGCGTATGCTGACGTTGTAGCATTAGTGGTGTCAGGTAAATATCTGAAATTGCATTCACATAAATGGAACTAGAAATCAGTATTTCTAAGGCAACAAATATTCATGTGGTCAAAATATAGTGTAATATTTTCAGATAACCCATTGGTAGTTTTCATTTCAAATTCATCTTTATGGAAAACCTTATGCTTTCTCTTAATGGAACGGCTTTGTCTCAGACAGTTATTAGTCTAACACCCACTTATGATTATAATTATATCATTTGTAGTGCAAATACACATGAAAATTTTTCAATTTCTGAATTGCATCCAAGTACATTTCCCATTGTTAACAGTTCAAGATGTGAGATCTAATTTGCGTATTATAATTTCGCTAGGAACATTATGGAGAGCCATAAAATTATTTTTATGCAGATGATTTCTTCTTCATTCATTATATGATCTGGACATATTATGATTTACTTGCAATTATTTCAGAATACGTTTTTCGGACGTAATGTGGCCAGCCCTGATCAACTACTTGAGAACATTTATACGAGATCGAAATAATTTGAAAAGTTTCCGTTTTTGCATTCAAACTCTTTCCCATATTATACGTTTAAAGTTTGCGAATTCTGTAAAAACTTGTTTTTTTTTCGCGTGAATGTTACAGAACATTTAAACATCACTTATCACTTAATTTTTTAATAACATAAGTTTAAATTGAGTCCCAAAGTTAAGTCAGATATTTTTATTATTACTTTCGTGTATAATAACCCACTGTATTCGAGGCCTACTACAAAAACATTGCTTTACAACGATAAACAAGTGCGCTAGTGGTTGTTACTAACCGTATTAGTGTTTGTAATCAAAACACATGTATTTTGCACAAGTATATGTTATACAAGAGAATGAGAGGAAGGAAAATAATACACATATGCATTTGTTAAATACAAACAAGTCAATTTTATAGTCTACAACTCAAACTGAGTTTAATTTTATATGCACACATACATACATGTGTATATAAAAGAGATGTTTGTGTATAAGTGATTGCGATTCTTTTAATTGACTTAACATAATGATAAATTGTTTTTGTAAAGCCCAGTGACCAGAACCATGTAAAATGGTTCTTTTATTTTTAATGAAGCGGCTCAGCATGACTACCAAATTAGTTTAAGATACATTTGCGTAATTAATTATATTTGTGTTTTTTTTTGGTTCTCTTGTTTTTTATTTCAAGGAAAACTTTTTATAATAGAAATTCAAATATGTAGATATCGGGAAACACGCGCTAATTTGACACTTACAATTGATATAAAAATATGTTTTAGCTTTTACCACAGGTGAATACGTATTCTAACGGGGGTCTTTGTTGTTCTTGTTACAGGATATTTGCATTTTGTTGTGTTAAATAAATTTTAATTATAAATTAATTGTAGAGTTAATTAATAAAGTTATTTATTAATAAATTAATAAAGTTATTTGCAGGAGAAATTACTATTTGAATGAAGATAAAATTGCTATAAGTAGGACTTATTTTTACGATAAATATTAGCTATATCCTCGATTGAGATATCTGTGAATTTAGAACTAAAATCTCTAGAAAAGTTTTAAAAACTTAAAAATTTACACTCTTAGAATATATGAATATTACTAGAAAGTATGAGTACACTTAATCAGAGAAAAAAATTTTAAGTTTTATACCTTTCAAAAGAACATCGAACGATTTGGAAGACAGTCTCCTGTTTTTTAATAACAACTTATACCTTTTAATACTTTAATACCCTTTACCGACGCGAGTGGTGATGATCGAAAAGGTGAATCCTCTAAGATTCACCTTTTCCTCTAAGATCCCAAAAATTATAAACATCATGGCATCAAATCAATATCTGATTAGATTTAGCTATATCTGTCTTTCTGTCGGTATGTTGTATTTACAAAGTTCGATGAAATTAGGTCTTGGTATTTTTTGTTGTCCTAAAAAGTTATAGACCGATATATAAGACAATATTCTCAAACTGAAAATTTTTTTCAACGATCATGATAAAACGTCTCATTTAATTTTCACGAAATTTGGCAAGCTGATATTGCCACAAGTGAAAAAAGTTACGCACAAACAAATTTTGGATAGAGCATGGGACAGTAGTATCCGCCTTAAAAACGAAACAGTTAATATCTCATACTCTTATAACTTATATAGAAAATCTCATGAAAGTACCTTTTACAAACGATTGTTTGTTTCAGAATCACTTTCTCGACTGAGAATCTCTTTCTGAGTCGATTTTATCATGTCTGGCCGTCTGTCTATCCTTCCGGCTGGCTGCTCATGTAAACATCGCAATTTTTTGATATATGTTAATAAAATTTGGTACATATAATTATTTGACATTGTTCATGTCCAATATAATAATATTTCAGTTATCTTCCAACCAAATGTCCTCCCGGAATGGGGGTTTTATATAATAAAATATGTATGTAAACATGGCACATTAAGCTTTTATATCAGTCCAAATTCATATGTCAAATTTTCAGAAGATCCGTCCATAATTCATGCAGACCCTTATCTGAATATCACTTTAAAGTTTATAAATCGCAAAAAAAGTTTATTATGAAATTTCCTATATTGATGCAACTAGAAAACACCCTATTAAACTTTGTTAAGATCGGTCCTTAATTTTTAAATCCCTCATATTGCTCTCATTTACGAAATTTATCTCAAAATCTCTCATATAAATAAGTATATTTTATACAAACACAAATTTAAAAAAAATTAGATTCTTTTGGCGAAAAACTTACGTTAAGAATTCTTCGATCTCACTCTATATAGAATTCCGTACTTGAAAATACTTTTGAAATCATAACATAATGATTTCTTATTTCAGTTATCAGCAAAATTTTGTGAAGCATTTTATAAAAAATGTGTAGAATGAAATACTGATATGCGATAAGTTTTAGTTCGAATATTAAATATAATTTACCGTTCCCCAGTGTAACTGTTATTACAAAACTTTACTTTTAATTATTACTCACAATTCTGTCCAACTCATACTTTTTATTCATTATAAATTTTTATTTTAATTTTTTACAAAAATGTTTAAATTCTTACAAATTTCATAAATATTTTCAAAAAATATTTAAATGTTACAAAATAACCCAAAATTTATATTATAAAAAACATTTGCATCTGACATTTTTACTGCATTTATTTATTCAATTTCTATTATTCTTTGTTTTATCCCATTTTACTACATCTTCATTATTTAATACGTACAATTTTTAAGGAGCCCAACCAAACCAACCAGCAAATCAACCAACAAAGAGAATATTATCTCACCCAAAATGATGTGATATGCTGTAAAAATGAACTCTCGCAATGAACACTCAATTCACTCATAAGATTTTCATCACTATATGCATTCTCATTTTCACTCAATATGATGAAATGAACTTTTGCTCTCTTTTAGTTGGGCTAAGATGAATTGGAAATTGAGAGCAGATTTGTTTACGTACATTTTTCACCCATTAGCGGGTGGTTGAACTTAAACATTATTGACAAATAAATGTAATGATGGTAGAGGTGATGCCAGATGAGAGTGAAATTTTATATCACCATTATTAACATAACAGTGATATTTGGCGTTATTAATTTGAGCGTGAATGTTCGGACATTTTAATTTTCAGAATAACTTTTACTCTCAAAGTATTTCAGTTTTCCCACGATAATATTTTACAAATTTTTAAAGAACCTTGTTCATTTATCCGAACTGATTCAGGGCTATTAAATGGTGATTTAAATAAACTTTTTGTTTCATGTTTTAATTGAAGAAAATTTTCGAAGGGTGTTAATATTGGATATCAGTTGATCTTCGACAGATGATTTCTGTACGTTACAGAAATTAAAGCTGAACGGTTTGGCTTAACTGCTCAAGTGATCAATTGGAAGAAATGAAAGCAATTGGAGTTCGTGTATTTTTCAAGTGAAATATCTTAAGTAAAAGTATGAAATATGTTGTGTGTTATTATACCGCGAGAAACTAAAAAAACGACCACAGTCACAAGGTAATGAAATCCAAGTTTCTTTGAATTAGTAGACATTAAACTGTGTTTACTTATTTTTGGCCTTATCTGCCATCGTGTCACTATAAAAGTTTAATATAAAAAATATGTATGAAATATATAAATATAAAATATGTATAAATAATGTATAAAAAATCATTCAAAAATAATAATGTGGTATTTGTAACAACAATAACAATAACTCCAAACTGCCCGGATCTGAGGCCAGTGGAGAGATAAGTGCTTTAGAATTTAAACGGAGATTTACTACCTGTTTAATCAAAGGATTTACAAAAAAGTTCTTGTAATAATAATTGTAATAACTATTATTATCTATCATTATCATTATTATTATTATTATTATTATTATTATTATTATTAAAATTAAAACTGTAACTTCAATATTGTGTGTCATTTTATTCACTTTAATAGACCTGTAGCGACTCGAACGCTATAAAATCACTTGTTCCACTTATTTCATTGTGCTTGTTAAAAAAAGGTTTTCACTGTTCACTTATGATACACTTGGTGTGTTTTCTACAGTCTCCCATCTATTATTTAACTGTCCAACGTGAATTCTATTGCCATTTCAGGGTCTATTGTCAGCAACAAAATTTATTTTTTATTTCACACATATTTGTGACTAAACATTGTATATTCTGTATTCTAACTTATGAACACATTTCGTGTTAAATCTATACGAAAAAAACCTACCTCAACATTTATACCAAAAACCCTCAATCAAATATTCCGGCAACGCTTTTTGTCTAAACAAAAACAATAACAAACGCCAACATTTCACTCAATTCATTCTGGCCGCCACCGTAAAAACAAGAGCAAAACACAGACAAAAATAAACAGAGCACAATGAATGATGGAGTGAATGAATGGATGAATGAAAAGCAAATAATTCACTCCGTACGAAAGTAAAATGAAGAAAATGAATATTTAAATTTCATCCAAACAAAAACAGACAGTTGTTCAGAAACGCTTTAAGTGAATAGACATTGTCGTCTGGTCGTTAGCAAAAACGTGCGATTCGAATAAATAATAAAGTGAATTTTTAAACAACAACGAACGAATACAAAAAAAATAAGAAAAATTCTAAATGAAAGAATTAAATTAAAAAGAATTTCCTCTGCAAAAAAATCACAAAATAAAAAAGAAAATAAAGCAAAAAGTAAAAACGATATTTAAAACATAATATTTGTATTATGTTCTGAAATAATTTCATTATTATTTTTATTATTATTGTTGTTTTTGTGTTATTTGTTTTTAATGATTGATGGTGTTTGACATGAAAAAGATCTTTAAATAATTTGTTTTTTTTAATAATGAAAAGAAAAAAATTTAAAAATAAAAAGTGATAATAATTATTTTTTTTCTGAAATTAAAAAAAAAATATTTGATAACAAAAAATGTTAAATTAAAATGGAAAAAATTCAAAATAAAAAATTAGTTACCGCAAAGAGAAATGCTTGTAATAGATTAGAAGTGTAAATTTTAGATTACATTTAATTCAATTAAATAAATATTACATATTATTTGAAAAGAAAACAAAATCGAAAATAAATAAAAAATATCTCAACTTGCATGTTTTCAGGAAAAAAAACAAGTAAAAATGTTATAGTCGGTCGAGATCGACTATGTTATGCTCTACACCACATTGTTGGTTCTTAATGTTATCTACAAAAAATTTATTTATGACCCTCGTATAATTTATTTTCTAATTTAAGTGCAGCATAACATGTGTCTTATATTTATGTAAAATTTATGTGATCTGAGGGATTATACGGGAGCTGGAGTAAATTATAAAATTTCCAACAGATTTCTGCTTATTTTTATTCTAATTCGACCAATTCGCATATGTGACATTTAATGAGAAATTATGGTCATAATTTGGTATATCATTTTAAAAATCAAGACTTTTTGACCTTAAAATCCTATTTCGGGAGAAACATTTGTATGAAGGCTAAGTGAAATAATGAATCATACATCACTATCATTTCAATAGGTATCGTCCAAAAGTGCGACCTGCATTTTGTTCACAAAATTAACATGGACAGCCAGCCAGGCGGACGGATATCGTTAAATCCCCTCAAAAAGTTATTCAGAATTTAACGGTACACTTAAAAATGGTGTTACCAATATTTTTTCTGACCATTAGAAACTTTTGCACAAACATATAATATCCCAACCACTTATGGTAGTGTAGTGTAGTGTAGTGTAGTGTAGTGTATAACAAGTGGAAATGTTATTGTCGGTCAAACCTATGTAATACCCTACACCATATTACTATTTGTAAATGACTGAAACGAAAAATTTGTGAATGATCCTCGTAAAATTTCTTTTCTGATGTACGGTTACTTTTCACACTTAACCGTACACAAATACATTTTATGTGTTTGGAAAATTGGCTATAATGGAGGTAGTGGTATTTGAAAGGAGGGGATTGTATGGGACCTATGAGAAAAAATGAATCGACCCTCGCATAATCTAACACATCGACTTAGAATATCATACAACATATAAGTGTTGAAATCAAAACTCCCATTCCGGGAGGACATTTTTATGGGAGCTACCTTAAATATAGATTTTGCCTCGGAGCCAAAAAAAAAAGAAAATTACATGTACCGAATTTTATCAAGATATCTCAAAAAATTGCGACCTATAGAATGTTCACAACGCTTACTCGGACAGACAGACGGTCACACAGATGAACGGATATCCTTCAATTGACTTGAAAGTGATTCTTAGTCGGACGGTATACTTAAAGCTGGGTGTGATAATTTTTTTTTCTGTATGTTACAAACATCAGCACAAACGCATAATAAACACAACAACCTATGGTGGTGTAGGGTATAAAAATAAAGAAAAAATATTGAAAACAAGAAATCAATTGCGTGTTTTTTTTTGTTAAACAAATTGCAAAAAAATATATAAAAATGTTAAAATTAAAATAAATAATTAACAAAATTAAAAGATACAAAAATATCCAAAATTTCAAAAATCATATTTTAATTGTGTTTTGAATCTAACGGTAATTTAAGACTTTTCATATTATTTTAAACACCCGCATTTGATTTCGTGCTATAAATATGATTATTTTCATTCATTTATATTATCTTTCTTCTTCTATATATAACGTAATTTTGTCAGTTCATAACTAAGAAATCTGATATCAAAGTGGGATTCAGTCAATTTGACGGTCTTATTTTTATAGAGTTTTTTCAAAAATTTAGATTTTTTGTGAAATTTTTTAAAATAAACAAATTGAATACAAAATTAATTAAACGTAGACGAAGACGATTGCAAATTGTGATATAAAAAGGTTCGTACTTTATTTATTTCATAATAATATGTATGTATAATATGTATATACTTTAGTAGGAAAAATTATTTTTCAACATGATTATTTCCGATTTCGATCGAATTTTGTTGTATATTGGTGCAGTATGTATGTATATGTAGTTTTTTATTAGGAAATAATTATGTTACCTTTGAACCGTCAGAGATAACTTAATGAAATTTCATATGTTGATAGCTGAAGTGTTCTTGAGTTTACTGGAAGGAGTACAGATACCAATCAGCTCAACGGTGAAACCTTCCAGAGCTAGCCGTATCCGAGATATTAAAACCATTTTTGGTTCCGAACTTCATAACATTTTAATTGTTTTATGTAGAAATTTTAACGGGAAAACTATTCGTAGATTAAAGATCTACCGATAAATTCTAAACAAAGTTTATAAAAAACAAGTCAGAATGTGACGAATCCTAAATATCCTCCACCACTAACGTTATGTAAAAATTAGCATGAGTGGATTATATTAAAAGCCAAAGCCCAACTATTTAATACATTACACCACATCGTCGGGTAAAAATTGTAGTTACAAAAAAATAATGAACGACGCTCGTATAAAATTGCACATGGACTTTTGCTTATTTATCTTAGTTTAACCAATTATTATTACAATACCAATGTATATGTGACATTTTGTAATTTAAAACTATTTTCTGGGAAGGAGTCTTATATGGTCACGAACGGATATTCATTAAATTGGTTACGTATGGAGCAATTATTGTGGCGATTTTTAAGGAAAATGTTTTAACTCTAAATAGCTTATATTTAAAATTTTCTTTCCGGGAAAAAGATTTAGTGGAAATTGGCAATATATTCACCGATATTTGCAAAAAAAAGTAACTCATATATATGACATTTAGAAAAATAATCGTAACGGCATTAATTTAAATTGGTTCATATTCTATAAGAGATTTCGAGAAGAGGCGTGAAGGGGCGTTATATGGGTGCTTTAACAAAATATGAACCGATATTGGTCAAAATAGTGATATATATTAAAGACAGTTAGAAACCGATAATACTGTTTTAAAAAAGGAAACTGTTTAGAACAATAACAAATAGTGTGGTCATTTGATGCATTAATATAAATACTTTATGGAGTCTAAGATAATTTCTTCTTGCAATAACAAAATTAAGTCATAAAAAATAAAAAAAACATCTTTTGCTTGAAATTATCCTGGAACCTGTAACAAAAAGAAAAACAATATGACTCATTTTTGAACTTTTTCAGGTGTAACTTTCGATTTCTAAAAAGTTCAAAAATTTTATTTAAATGTTGAAAAGTAAATTATGTTGTATTTCTTTTCTGCCACAGACATTTTCTTTAATATAATGCTGCACATGTGAGGCAAAAACCTAACAAGTACTTTCTGTCGGACGTCCATTTAATTCTTAATTTCTTATAATTTTCGACACCAGATAACATTAAATTTTCCTCTTGAAGTTCCAAAGTTTTCATAGGGTACCGGATACGCCATTGAGTACATACAGCGGCGGTTAAAATAATAGCACCACTCACATGTCACATCTTCATTGCTAATTTGTGTTTTTCTTCATAAATATTTTTATTCACAATTTTGTAGTCCCATTATTCAAAATAAATTACACCAGTATTCCAATTAATTTGATTATAAAGACAAAACATCAGATTGGGACGTGTCAAAATTATAGCACCATTTCTATTATACTTGGAAAAGAACATAAAAACTCTAAATAATTTTTATAGGAATTTGTAATTAATAAAGCTTTCAAGAAGCAGTAAAATAGAAAAAGTAGTTTCTGAATAATGGTGTCACTGTAATGAAATGGTCTGTTTATACTCCACTAGATAGCAGGCAGGAAATCTATTATACCGGAAAGGTGCTAGAATGTAATAAATTTACATTTTTTGAAATGGTATTGAGGTATAAATAAGTTAATATTTTGACAAGATTTAATTCTAAATTGTTATTTTAAAATTGCCAACTTTAAGAAAGTTCTTCACTTGAACTTAGAAGTTGCCTCAGATTTCGGTCTAAATATTTTAATATAATGAACCGATTTTGCTGGTTTTAGGCATTAACTTTTCAGAACTTAAGCAAATGTTCATGCCAAATTTCATTGATCTCTGTCATTATCGTGGATATTAGCGTCCACTTGTGTTGGTGGAGTGTATAAAAACTGAACCGATAACTGAACCGATTTTGCTTGTATTAAATATTAAAGCGTCCACTTGTGGTGGTGGAGGGTATAAAATAGACAAATTCTTTGCAAGATAAGAACGGACCACGAAAATGAAACATATTTTATGTTTTGATCAATAATAAAAATTTTCGCTAGTACGAAAGGGCCTGATAATATATAATTCGAACTATCGGACGTCCACTGTAATTTCAATTCCACATTTTTCATCCGCAGATAATTGTTCATATCAAAAGAACACAACTCGTTCTAAAGAATGAAATGTCAAAGATTCAGTACAGTTGAGTACATAAATACATCTCAATTGTTTAATTGCAATTTGAATCATGAATTTACGTGACTTTTTTCATGTTTTTTGTTTATTGATAATAAAATTTATGGCAAAAAATATTCAAGTCTTTTCAAAGCAATTTTGAAATTAAAAGCTGAAAGCGAAGATAAAAGATAATTTTAAAACTGAATAAATAGAGGAATGTTAATACCGCTATTTCTGTTTACACAACTGTATTATGGTCATCTTTTTTGTTTATGTTTATTTTTAGTTCTTAATACATTCGAGTACTTTAATTTTGTGGTAAAATAAATATACAAACACAGACATTCCTATATTATGATTCTGTTAATATGACGTTAATAACGGTGACAATGTTTATGTCGATGATGATAATAACGATGCTTCATTTTTTTTTTTGATGAGATGATGTTGATATTATTGTTGTTATTGTAGTAGTGGGTTCAAATGTACTTAGACATAATAAAGAATACTTAAAAACAGATTTAAACGAGATACACACAAATGGAAAAATATAGCACTACTTTCTTATTAACCATACAGTTCGGGTAATTGATAAATTCCTAAATGTTTGATTATCACTGAAACCATTTTAGCTATTGCATTTTCTAATAAGGTTTTTTTTTCCAATTAATCTTTAAATTTTACTCGGTATTTAGAATCCGGGTTTCCAACCAGACGATTAAAGGATTTTATTTATTTTAAATAGAATGAAAATTTTATTATACCTTCAATATCAGAAATTTTATGACTTATCACAACTATTAAATAAGGCTGCATTAAACTTGTTAGTTTTTGGTCCATATTCCTTAAATCTATTTAGTATGATAAAATATACAATAACAAAATTAAGATAGATAGAAATTTCAATATAAGAATAAACCCTAAAGAATTGGATTATGCCTGGATAATATGTGTGAAGCCGAATAACACTTAGGTCAACACATATTACCCGGAATAAAGCTTTTTAAAGTCTTTACATATTCCTAAATATAAAACAAATTCTATCAAAATTCAGACAATTATCAAATTGTCTTCAATATTGGATATGGAATAATCCTTTCTTTATAATTTTTTGCTAATAAAATTGACCAATAAAAACTGTGGGGTCAGTTCCAAAAATTCACAATACTTTCAACTCATGAAATAGTGTCCATACGTACGTGAAGGGTATTCAGAATTCGAGTTCCTACTTGTTTTCAACTAAATCGATTTTAGTGATTTCAAATACTTCTGTTTGGATATAAAGAGATCAATTCATTTCTTGCAGAACTGTAGGGTTCTTTCATGATTTCTTTTTCATTATTATGTGTATCTGTAAATGACCATAAATTTCAATTATTTGTCACATTCGCATATCTGTCATTCATTTATTAAGTATCTGTGAGATACTTAAAAAATATAATGACAAATAAAAAAATTAAATAAACGTACAAAAAAAATCGTCACATAAAATAACGAACATAAAAGATAAAAAAAAACGAAATAAATTATACAAAAAATACCACAACTGAATTAAACAAAAGCAGCAATAAAATTAAGAAAGAAAATACAAAAATTAAATTAAATGACAACAACTACAAAAACAAGTACACAACAATATTAAATTGTGTGAAATAAATTGTTAACAATTAATTTGTTTATTTGTTTTTTTTTTTTTTTTTTTTTAATAAGTGATCATTTTGTATAATAGTCTATATAGAATTTTATATACCCTAAACAAAATGCAACATATAATTAATAAAGCAGTGCAAACGAAAAATTCTTACCATACATTTATGTTTTTTTGTTTGATTATAATTAAAAAAATGGGTCTTACATGGTCAAGTTTTTACGACTATAACATATTTAGCTGTTAAACCTGCATTAGTTTTAGCTTTTTATACCAAATAGTCCGATCATGGATTTAACCGGGCTGCTGTCCTACCGGATCTGTTAGTAACTCTTTTGAAAATGCTTTCTATGTTTTTGGCTTTAGAATCATCGTGTGGATTATACTTTCTACTTGAACAAGTTCTCCCGTTACGGTAGACCCTTGAATGCTTGGCCAACATTTGTGTGCACTTTATTCTGGTCAATGATTTTAATCAGATCAAGAATATATTCATTTGAGATAAAAAAATCTAATAATACTTGGTTGAGAGTTTTAATGAAAAACGTTAAGAATTTTTCGATTTCACCATTTAAGTGGACCACCACCACCATTCACACTAATAAATATTTTTTCTTAAATAAATATACTGAGAAAATATTGAACTTAATGATATTGTAACCAGTATATTTATATAACATGAACTTTTAAATAATTTTTCTTAGTGTTACTAACGAAATGATAAACTTCATATACCCTCACTAATTACTTGAGCTATTATAGAGTATCAAAAAATCACCCAACATAATACAAATTAAAGATTTTAAAAATAACAAACAGTAACAAAACCGACAGCCAGAGAGACAGACAAAAGCAGAAAATAAATTTATTAACTATTTATAACAAATACAAGTTGAAAAATAGCAACAAAATATTTGATTTATTTAAATTGGCGTCTTTTTCGCTTTCTCGTGCACCTACAAGATACAAATAAGAAAATAACAACAACAATAGTGAACATAAAGAAAAAGAAAACTTTTATCTTTTTGTTTGTATCTGTGTGTGACTTCCGTTTTGTTTTTTTACACAACAACTGTTTGTTATTAGTTGCTCTTGATTTGTTTCATTTTTTGCATTTTAATTTAAAAGATTTTTTTTTTTCTTTTTTTTCATTTTTATCACCCGACACCAATCACGGTGGGATACACGAAATTTTAATTAAAAATTTTAGTTTTTTTTTGTAATGTAATATGTATGTGTGTGTGTAAGAAGTTATACCCAAAGCGTTTTGTTGCTTTTATCAATGTGTTTTTAACTGTGCAGAATATTATCAGAATACTATATAATTTGATGATTTTTATGATTTTTGGATGATTTATATTAGGAAGTTTTGTTACTATAAACCCCTATTTCGGGAGTTCATTTATATGAAAGCTATCTGAAATATTTCATAGTGGGTTAGAATTCATTTTTTTTAATCTAAATGATATGATATGAAAACATTTTTATTCAATTTGCTAAAAATAATTTTTTATTAGTTCAAATATACATCGGTTCAGTATAGTTCCCATAATGACCCACTGTTAAAAATCGCTTGTTGGAATAAGTAGATTCCAAGTTGCCTACTACCTGATAAACGATAATTACTTTCCCTATTAATTTTTCCTACGCTTTTGAGTTGATGCTCCTAAAATAACTGCATTGGAGTCATCTACTATATTTCTTCTGATCAGACCCATTATTTTCTTTACTTCCTTTCTCTTCTTGTTTTCTTAATTTATTTACATGTTTCCCACCCCACTTTTTTGTTAAAACAAAGGATAATCAATGGTCTCCCGTTACTCTTAGTGGTCTATTAAAGAGGGACTATTAAATTTATCATTCCGTATGTAACATCTAGAAGGTATCATATAGGATCCCGTAAAGTAGATATTTCTGCACCAAATCATATTGTGTCCGTCTGTCAGTCGGCACATTTAAATTTCTAAAATTAGATTTGATGAATTTAGGTTTATATTTGCTTTCAATTCCCTTAAGCTTCTAAAATTATTAAATATGGGCCGATTCTATTAATATTCAGCACAATTATTTCATTATCTGTTTCTTACATATGTAACAATATGACATATTGATCCAAATAGGTTCTTCATACTCTTATAACGGGCCGATATTCTTGAAATTTAGCATAATTATTGTTCTAACTGTGTTAAATATTTCAAAAAGGAGTTTACGAATATAGAAACATAATTTGATATAGCTCCCATATAAAGTCCCTTCCCGAAATAATTATTTAATCTTATAAAACTCTTTTTTTTACCTAAAAACAGCATGTAAAACATTGTAGACGTTTTTGTTACAAATTATAGTTTTACGTTTTTTAATTTGTTTTTCTTGGACTTTATTTAATAAAAAAATTATTCTTTGTTCTTTTAAGTTTTCTTTCCTAAAAACAAAAAATGACTTTTGAAAATATTTGCTGAAACAGCAAAAATATTTATGAAAAGAGAAGCAAAAAACTAATAAAAATATAGCAATTTAACATTTTTTTAACAGACTGCTGGTGGTCAATTTAATGAATTTAACAGTTGAAAGAAAAATATGTATTTTGTATTTTTGTTATTTTTTTTTAAATCAGGAAATGAAATATAAGTCATTTTAGGTTTAAATATATAAAAACACATTGAAATGAAATAAAGTTAAAAATTCGGAAGTTTACAAAAAATATTGAATGTAAAATTGCATTTTCTACATGAAAATATTTTTTTTGTTAATTATAATGAAAAATCCAAATAGTACTTTTAGAAGATCCTAAAAGTACCATTCAATGACTACAAATTGTTTTAATCCATTTGGATAAAAATAATTTTGGGTTAATTGTGTTAACGAATTCAAAAAGTACCAATACAAATTAAAACCATTTTTAACGAGCACTGGACCCTTAATTTCATGAAGATAAATTAAAAATTTCCATATTGTCTATTTTTCCCCAAATTTGTATTATGTAAAGACATTTGCTTAATTTTGCTTTAATTATTATGGATAAACCAAATGTTCCATCAAAGGATTTAAAAAGAACTACTTAATGGCTCAAATTACTTATTATTCATGTAGATCTATATTTAGAAAAGCTCATATCTTCGGGTTACTTATGACATATTATTCAAAAAGTACTATTATAAAATTCAAAAAGTAAATACAATTTATATTTGAATCCATATAGATGATTCAAAAAGTACCACATAATGTACTTTTTTCAACATATATAATTATTTTCATATTTTAGTTTATTTATTACAAAAAACTCAAAAAGTACCTATTTTATTACAAAAAACTCAAAAAATACCTATTTTATTTTTTGTCCTGGAGAGAGGACCTTTTAACTTGAATTTTCAAAATTTTCAGCATATTAAAATGACAATGTTGCAGATACGATCCAAACAATTCAAAGCTTTTTTAAATGCTTAAAATATATTTTCTCTAAAAAAAGTACCATGTTATTACTCGAATTTAGTACTATTTATGATTTCATAACAATTTCCAAAAATATATATTAAGTCATTTTATAAGATTTAATGAACTAATTTAATGATTTTTTTAAAATTTCGTCTAATTTTGCTTAATGTTTTCAAATTGATAGTAATTTTCTGTTTTAAAATCCTTTTTGATAACTTTTTCGATTCAGATATATATTTTTCAAATTATGTTGCATTTCCTTAGTAAAATATTTGAATAATTTGTCCATTAGTTTTGAAAATATATTTGAAATAAGCACTAAATAGAGGTACTTATTTTGACCCCCAAAACATTTAAACTTGATGAAAAATATATTCAATTAATATTTCTTTTGGATGTCAAGAAGAGTACCAAATAATACTTTTTACCCCTTTTCTCCTTAAAAAAGGGCGAATTTAAAAAGTACCAAACACCTATAAATTATTTTTTTTTAAAAGAAAACGATAAATACCAACTTTACGAATAAATACCTATTTCTGTTTAAGAGATATAAGTTTACGAATTTTATCCCTTATTCTCCGAATATCCAAAAATCAAGTCTAAAAAATTTAATTTTTCTAGATTTAGCCGTTTGGCCTATGAAATTGTTTACAACTTATTGGAACAATTTTGTCATAATAATCTCAATAAATTAGAAATTAACGGCATTCAACAATAAAAGATCAAAAGAAGGGTATTCCACATACAAAGCCAAATATAATTATCGAATATTTTAGGAACGTCGACAATATGTAGGTTGGATCACGGTGAAAGATACTCGCCATATAAAGTCAATTTTTATTATCCAATATTTTGGAACCATTACAGCGAGAGTTTTAAAATTTGGTCCCAATCACATTCCGATGTCTGTTTTGTTGAAGAAATTTAGGATGGATAAGATCATGGAGAAAGTTACCACCATGGAAAACCAATATTAATTTTCGAATATCTAAATAACAATTAAAGCGAAAGTTTAAAAATGTGTTCTTATTCATTTTGTCATTGGACTGTTTTTATTGACAAAATGTAAGGCCTATAGGATCAGGGGGAGTTGTAGCACCCGAACAAAGCTAATAATAATCACCGATTGTTTGAAGAAATATATGGATAGAAGCAGGGCGAGGGGTGCCCTCCATAGAAGGCAAATAGCGAGAGTTAAAAATGTTGTGCCAATCATTTTCTTAAAGAACTATTGGAGTGAAAAAATATAGATAAGATGGGGACATAACCCCTCACATAAATTTTCTCACACGTTGTGTGAGAAAAAATTAAAAAAAAAACTACATACAAAAGAAAGGTTTCTAAATTTCGTCACATTTCTATGTATGCAAATCAAATATAAGTAATCAAATATCTGCAGAACTAATACGGAAAATGTTTTCATTCATTTTTCTGAATCGAGGACAGAGGAAATTTTTTGGCAGCAAAGCGCACCGGGCAAAAGCTAGTATTTTGTAACATTCATTATTTTTTACTAAAAACGAATTTAATTTTTTATCTAAGGAGTGAGATAGAAAAAATTGTTACACATTTAGCCCCTTAATTAGCCACAATTTTAATCAAAATTAATTAAAGTTCTCAATTTGTAGAATTTTTTTCCACCTCACTCCTTATGTGAGATTTATTATTTTCTTTTCTTTAGTATTCTTATTTTTTTACGATAAACACATGTGTAATTTTGCCAATTCACCAAACGACAATTTAATTTGACCTTGAGATCAATTTGATCAAAATTAGCAATTCAATTAATTCAAATTTGTATGAATCTACCAGATAATAAACCGTCTTTTTCCTATTAAATTTGATGAATTCGTTTGAATGAAAATCAACGAAAAAATTCTATTGAAATTTCGAATTATTTTAAACGTTTCCGTGACAAATCTTTAAATTAAAAAATCGTTTATTGGAAAATTCTTTAATTTAATAAAAATAATTAAAAATATTCAATATATTTATTATTATAACAAATTTACTTTGACATTTAATTGTTTTAACCTTTTTTCCATAACACGTCATTGTTCTTTATACCCTTCACCACCACAAGAGGTGATGAGCTTAAATTAACTTTGTCATTCTGTGTGTAACGCCAAGAAGGAATCATCTCAAATCCCATAAAATATATATAATTTTGCATCAAATCAATGTCTGAGTCGATTTAGCTTTGTCCGTCTGTCTGTTGAAAACATTCTCACGGCTGTCCGGATTCAATGAAATTTAGTCACTTTTTTGTTATTGTTCTAAGTAATTTCTTATTCAAAACTAACAATATCGCTTTATTGGCAAAAAAGTTATATACCGAAATTTGAGATAACCTCAAAGTTGAACAAAGTAACTTTTCTAATTTTTTCAGCAACGAATAACTGTTTTAAACAAAAATTCAACAAAATTTTGATACACCCCAAAATATGTGTATACACCATATATATACTTATTTTAATACAATAATAAACCCAAAGAAACTAGATTGTGCTGAGGTCATTATTTGACCTAGCTCCCAAATAAGGTCCCTTACCGGAATATGATTTATAGTTAATACAACTTTTACATATGGACCAATCCTATGGAAATTTGGCACATTTAATTTTCTAACTGTTTTAAAAATATGTTATTAATTTGTTTATATTGGTTAATATTTTGATATAGCTCCCATATAACGTCCCTTGTCGAAAATTGGGTTGAGCTTATAAAATACTTTAAGGAATTGGGCACAATGATTTTTCTATAAATTTTTAATGGACATTAAAAATTGATAGAAATAATCTAATAATAATAATTTTTTTATTGAATATATGTTATTAATTTGTCCAATATCGTTACACATTTTGCTATAGCTCTCATATAACGCCCCCTCCACGAAAACGGGTTTAAACTTATAAAACTTTAATATGAATATGAACCAATTTAAATTATAATTGTGACTATTATTTTCCAACTGTCTTGAATATGTCGTACTTTTTTTGGGAATATCGGTCCATATTTTGCTACACTTATAAGATTTTGAAATTGAGCACAATTGTTTTGTTCTAGGACATATTTGCAATTAGGTCCCTTCCCAGGTTTTAAATAATCCCACTTTTTTAAATATTATTTTTTTGACTTAAAATGTTCTTAAATATGAAATAATTCCTTCGAAATTCAGAAAAATATATAATACATGGATCTAATTTCCTCTTATGTTGAAAAATTCTTCTTATTATATTTTTAATAAAATCGGTACCAATATTTTTATATCTATATGCCTTGTATTGAGAAATATGTTACTATATTCCACGGAATAATAAGTTTTCGGTGCAATATTTTCAACTTATGCTAATTTTTGTATAATGTTAGTGGTGGAAGGTATTTAATATTCGGCACAGCCGAATAAAACATTCATATTGTATTCACTATGTGTTATAAAAGTTCTAATAAAAATAATGTTTAATATAAAAAGACATTAAAAGAAAATAAAAAATACATAAAAATAACTAAAAACTGATTGAATGATAATCAATTTTGTAACAATATTTATTATTCTATTTATTAATGTAAATATTTATATTTTTATATGAATAATGAAACAATTACATATATTTATATTTATATATGTATGTACGTTTGTATAGGTGTTTCCATAAAAAAAAACAATCATACTTTGACATTTTTACACAGGTGTTTGAAATGAAAAATGAAATGAAAATAAACCCGTGTGAACCTAAAGTTCCCATCTGTTTTTTTCTATTTTTTCCAATAAGTTTTAGTTGTTATGCCTGATGTTTGATCGTTTTTGTTTATTGTTTCTGTCAAATAATTTAATTGCCTTAAATTAAGGTCCCCTGTTATTGATTGAACCAATTTCGAAGTATAAAAGATCCTTCCTGAGTTATGGTAATGCATCTTTTTTTAGATTGAAGAATAATGCTGGCCAAATCTTTCATTGTCTACAGATCTGTTAAAGAAAACATGCCATGGTTTAAAGATCCGATTACCCTAAAAAACACCATATTTTTATATTATTAACAAATATCTATATATTTGTTTAGTATTTCTTTTTGGCCCGACTTCTATATTCAATATGAAAAATACTTAATGCCACAATAATAATTCATATAACTTTAATTTTCTTAATTTATGTATTGATTTCTTGTCAATTAAGGATTTATTATGTAAATCCCATGAACTATAAAAATCCAATCCAAATCGACCATAAGCTTTACATATTGGAAATCATTACATAACGACCTCTTTTGTACTCTCATTTATATGTCTAAACTATAAGTTTATAAAATTCTTAATACTAAAAATCATCCCGAACAATTTAATTTATACGAATCATTGAATTCAATTAATTTCTTTTTTCCTTCTTCTTCTTCTGTTCTATTCACTTCATGTAAGGAAAAAACCTATTTTCATTTCGTTTGCAATTCACTTTTTCTTTCTCTTACAAAAAAAAGCTTTTACTTTCATTCGATTTACGCTTCAATTGGATACGATTGCAGTTTGTGCTAAAAAAGTAGAGTTTATTTTAACTAAATAAATATACAGTAGAGGATAATGAAATAGCACAATTAAGTTAGAGTTTAATGAAATTTATCTATTTATGTCTGTACAAATAAAACTGTGTTTGTTTGTGGCTTATTGGTCCTATTACCCAAAAGTGAAATAATTCCGATACAATCAGGAGGGGAGGTACTACCAAACATAGAAACTATTACTTAGTAAATATCTAAAAACTATTACAGAGAGAGTTTTCAAATTTGGTCCCATTCCTCAATGAATTATTTTACTGGAAACAGTGTCAAACAAATAAGAACGGAAGGAGAGGTTGCCCATATGTAAAGAAATACCAAAGCGAAAGTTTTGAAATTTTCTTTCTAAAGGGACTGTAACTAGACAAAAAGTAGAACAGATAGAATCACGGATCGATTATCAAAAAACTATTGCAGGATGGATAGAATCATTTTGAGAGGTAGACCTATTCGATTCGCAGATGAGACAGTTTGTGTAATAGAAATTAATAGAGGTCATGTTATTTTTAAAGGTAGATCAGTCAGAAGAAGTCTGATTCTTGCATTTGAAGGAAGAGACTGTAAAAAGTAATTGATTTTTAGCAGATCTCACAGGAATGTGCTAAAAAGATGCTATAAAGATGTATCTGTTCGAAAAACTTATAACTATGGTCTGCGTAATTCTAAAGAGATGATTTAGGTCCAGAAGACTTTAATTTGTTTAGATCGATGCAAAACGCCGAATGAAATACTTTAAAGAAATATTTTACTTTAAAATCAGAATAGTTCTTTTGAAGTGGACTTCATATGACGCTAGAAGGAAATATGCCACTCTGCCCAGCTATCACTATGTTTTATTTTATACAAACTCCAATCCAATTACAGATTTATTATTAAAGAATTGATTCGACCGCCTTTTAGGAATTTTTTGATCTCTCTGAATTAGCAATAATTTATATGCTGCAGCTATTTAGTCGGCCACTACTGTATATTTACTTATTCATTTGAGTGTACTTTTACGTGTGTGTGTGTGTAGAAAATTCTTTGGTGCCTCTGATCTAGATTTATAAAACTTAAGTTTTATTCTCGAATTATTTATGTGTGAGACAATATTTCTTAGTGTGAGTATTTTTTCCATTTGATTTTAAAAAAATCTTTCCTTTTCTGTTCTTTTACGCACTATTTAATGTTAAACATATTATTTATTTATTTACAGTTATTTTTTGTTTTCTTGTTGTTGTTCTTGTGTGGTGTAAACAGATTTTATATATTTGTTCAATGTATCTGAGTATTTACCTTTATCACTTATGTATGTCTGTGTGTATACTTGTCTATAAATATCCTTTGTTATCAGAAATCAGCAGATATTTTTTAAAAGCTTTTTTTATTTTGTTATTGTCTCTTTACCTACATTTTCGTTTAGAAACTCATAATGCTGGTTTTATTTAATGAATATTTTTGTTGATGTTTGATTGAAATATGTTTTATGCGAAACAAATATTAGTGATGGACAAGTGAGTTCTCTATTTGGATGAGACACTTTCAATTGCTATTAAAAATCTACAAATGTTGTGTATTTCAAAAACTCAATTCTGAGTCACGAACTCATCACTGATGGTATAAAATACAATAAGCGTCTGTCAATATAACAACAAAAGAATCAACAAAACAACTACATTAAAGTATTATTTACAAACAAACACGCACATACGAGAAAAAATACTTATTTACACAAAGACTTACAAGAGAATGTAGTTGTGTACTTTTATTTTCACATTCTGAAACGAATGCACAAATAAACAAGTAAAAATGCTATATTCGATTGTACCGAATCTTAAATACCCTCCGCAACTATACTAAAGACAATTATCTATTTGTCTGAATTTCGATGGAATTGGTTCATATTGTATGACGGGAAGTGGGATTATAAAGGAGTAAAAACCAAATATAGTTTTTTGATTTCATATATTAAAGAGAGTTTTAAAATATTTATTGATATAATAGTTTTATAAACTGAAACCCGTTTTCCGGAAAGGCGTGTTATGTGGGAGCTGTAGCAAATATGCACCGATATTGGGCAGATTAATAATACACATTAAAGACAGCTACAAAAATAATTTAGCAGAGTTTCAATAGACTTAGTTATTATATCCTAGTTTTATAAGATCAAAAAGATATGAGAGCTACAGCAAAATATGGACCGAGATCGTTCTTATTAATAATATACATTAAAGGTAGTTACAAAAATCAGGGCTCTGAATATCAATGGAATTGGTCTTTAATTACAAGTTTTATAAACCCAAAATTTCTTTTCCGGGGTGGGGCCTTATATGAAAATATGGACCGTTATTTATAAAATTATTACATATATTTGAGACAGTCAGAAATTTAATTGTGACAAAATTCAATATAAATCGTTCAAAGTTAAGAACTTTCTAAGCTAAAAACCATATTCCGGGAAGGGGCTTTATATGGGAGTTAGGTCAAATAATAACCCAAGCACAATCTTGATTCTTTACTTTTTAATTAAAATAAATGTATAATGCAAATTTCAGTAAATTATCCTAAAAATTTCGACCCATATCAAACACAGGTTTTGGGGTGTGTCAAAATTTCGCATCTTTTTCTATTGATCCACTTTTGATATTTTTTTGCACGATGATGAAAAACATTTAACTATATGTTATAGGTAAATTTTTGTTTAAATCCATTTGTGTGTTGTTGAAAAAAAAAAAAAGATTAGAAAAGTTCTTCGTTGGAATTTTGAGTTTTGAGTCTCAGACATTCTATAACTTTTTCGTTGATGATCCGATGTAACTGGTTTTAAGTACGAAACTGCTTTGGACAATAACAAATAATTTGCCACAAAGTTTATGAAATTCAGACAATTATTATAGGTGTGAGAACGTTTCGAACAGACGGACATAGCTAAATCGACTCAGATATTAAATTGATGTAATAATAATATATACTTTATGGGATCTGAGATGATTCCTTCTTCGTGTTACACATGGAATGACAAAGTTTATATACCATCATCACCAATTGTGGTGGTGGAGGGAATAAAAATATGAAAACATTTATAAGGAAAAATATTAGACTGCTTTAGAACATTGGTTTATTTAAGAGAACTTATATGGATCTATGGAATATCATGAATTTTGTGAACTAAGTGATATAGGTACAATAACCGATATGTCATATCCGTATATTATTTATCAAATAAAAGTCGATAAATCTGCAACCTTCTGTTGGACACATCCTCAAATTTGGCCTGGATGTTTATTGTAGACCTCTTAAGTTTGCTATTAAAAAATTATAATAGTGGAAAATAGTTATAGACCGATGTCTGAACAACTTTTTTATAATTATATAAAACGTAATTGAATTTAAACAAAATATATCCATTCCCAGATTCCCCAAAATCAATATGTCAATTTGAAGATAATTTTATGAAATTTGTCATATAATTGTATTGTGATGTAATAATTAATCTAATAAAAATTAGTTTGTGCTGAGGTCATTATTTTGCCAAGCTTTTATAGAAGGCTCTTCCCGGAACACAGTTTTAAGCTGATAAAATTATTTAATAAGGACAAATTTGATTACAATTTGACACTATTATTTTTCGAACTGACTAATATATAAGTAATTAATTTGACGTAAATTGGGTCATATTTCTATAGCTCCAATTTAAGTCACTTCCCAGAAAACACTTTTGAGTTCATTAAACATATCAATATGAACCAATTCGACTTAAATTCAATTGCTTCAAGTATATGTTACCAATATAACGAGTATTATTCCGTATTTAGTTATGGCTCCTATATTAGTTTCCTTCCGGAAAGGGATACAATTATTAACTGTCCGGCCATTTTCTTGTATAACTCCTATTTGCTTCTTTCCGGTATAGAATTTTAGGTAAGAAAAGTTACTTAATAAAGACCGATACTAATTATTTAATTGTGTTCAGTATATGTACTAAACATTACCCTTTATGTGGGACTTTCCTTAAAGTTATTTATGTAACATAATTTTACTGTTGTTTTCATGTTAGGTATTTTTACGCAATCGGGTTTTAAGCCGATAAAATGTGAAATTAGTTTTATGGAACAATAACTAAAGGAAATGTTACATTACAGTTGAACATATCATTCTTACTTGTTTTCAACTAACTTATTTTAATATATATAAAAAACTGACTCAAGATCTTGTAAAATTTTTTATTTGTGCCAAACTGCCTAAAGCTCAAGACGGGCTCCTGTTTTGGTTTTGTTTTTATTAACATAAATGTATGTTAAAAATGATTCGAACTCACTCCTTATTAGACCTTGAATGTAAATGTAAGAAATGTAAGAAAAAATCCCATAATTTATTTTTTTGGATAAATTTTAAATATTTTAAGTAAATGAGAAAAAATCGTAGGTGGTTAAAAATGTTAGGGTGACGTGTGCCAAATTGCAGCCCCATAACTCCATCCATGGAGCCTTTGTGGTATCTAAAATCAAGTTGTAGTGATACGCTTCTCTAGTATTATTGAGTTAAATCTCATGTTAATTTATCAGTGCCATTAAAACTTGCAGATATTTCTCATAAAAAATAGATTCTGCCCCACTGTACTTATTTTGATTTGTATACTTCCTTTAAGAGAAAACAGATATAAGTATATGTTCATTATTGTGTCTGCAGATATATAAATACAAGTAAAAATGTTACAGTCGGTCAAACCCGACTATGTAATACCCTACACCACATTGTTGGTTATAAATGACTGCTACGAAAAATTTATGAAAAGCCCTCGTATAATATGCTTTTCTTATTTATGCTTTTGTGTGCAATATATTATTGTAATACTAACATACAAACCCTTCAGAAATAATTCGTTTTAAAACACAAACATTTAACATAAATGTTAGTGTCACAATTTTATATTGCACGTATAAGTATAAACAAGAAAAGTAAATTATACGAGGGTCGTTCATCGTTCATTCGCAGCAGTCACTTACAGCCAACAATGTTGTGTAGGGTATAATATAGTCGGACTTTGTTGACCAAAACATAACTTGTTTTCTTTAAAATGATAAAAATTATGGTTTAGTTCACTTTTGCTTTCATTGTGTAAAATTGAAAATATTTATTTATCTGTTTTCGGAATTGTAGAAAAATTTATAGAAATTTATATATTTAAATATCTGAATGTATTTTTAATAAATTTGATTACAAAATATATTTAATTTATTAAACAAACAATTCTTTAATTTAATTTTGTTTTTGTAAATAATTATGAAAAAATAATTGTTTTTAATTTTATTATAAAAAATAATTGACATATTTATTGAATTTAATAAATAAAGAAAATAACATTTTTATGTCATTTGTCGTACATATCGGTGCGACTATTGATCAAATTTCGTTCATCATATGTCGTTCATCTTACTGTCCAACATATTGAATCATCAGTATAAAGAATTTGAAAGAAGACGGTTTCTTGATCTAAACTTAATATTTCCCACTGATTTGCGAAGACTGTTTTAGAACAGTCTTTGCAAATAATGGTACAAAGTAGAATGTTCTAAACGTTTACATGGACATGGATTTCTAATAATCAACACAAATGATGCGGTATCAATATTTATTCCCTGGGCAATGCAGTTTGAAGTAATTGTCAACATCGTCTATGTGGAATAACATCAACTATGTGCTTTCTCAGGCTTTTGTACCTAGCTACTCCCAGCAGACGTGATTACACATTTATGTTCTTTGGTACATCTGACACATTACCTAATAAGTTCTGTTGGTGCGTCTATTACATTTTCTACGTTGTGTACTATAAGATTTGAAATATTTTCGTTAAACTCACCTATTATCTCGCTTACATAATCTTGCTTCGCTGAAATAATAAAGTAATTTTGATTAAGCCCTCGGAGTTGTATTTTGATTGCCCAAATGTTACTCTTCTACAAAACTCGTTAACCTCAGTTATTAGGATTATTAAACCAATTCTTATTTTAGTATTCTCAAGTTGATTTTTGTTTAAGGTGAACTTCCCCGTAATCGGTTTTTATTCGCAGAGAGTCGCCATCAGCTACATACTGATTTTTTTGTCATTCTCCGAACGTTTTGGAAACTCGGTCTTCGTTGGCAAGATGATTACGTTTTTCTGATTTATGCTCAATATGAGACCGCCATCTCTCTCATGCTCTCAAGTTTTAAAAACTGTTTCCAATTACAGTTTTTTAAAACTGCTTCAATACGAAAAAATGTAAAGAAGAGAGAATTAAGTGAGGGAGAGGTACCATCAGGTAGAGCAACAAATATCTTCATTTTATTCGCCACCCTGAATACTTTTTTATGTAACTGATTATTTCGCAACAAGAGCTCAGAAAAAATTTCAATGAAGATTTGAAAGAAAAGTTATAGATTTTATCTATGAAGTCTTCAATCTGAAGTATATATCAATCTTACCATATTTAAAATGGAGCTAAAGCGAAATGTTCGCTGAAACACATCAATAATAATTCATATAAATTTCCTCACATTTGTTTTTAATAAAAACTTTTAACATTTCTAAATATAAAAAATTTCTATTATTTAATTTAATTAAATTCGCTGTGTAAATTAAAAAAAACCCTAAACCTCAAAGCATTCTTGACCTTTGTTTATACAAGAGTAAGTTTCCATTATACATTTTGTTCAATTATAATAAAATATTATTTCATACTAAATTTACATAATGTGATTGATTCCTTTAGAATTCAAAAAAAATTCGAAATTATTGAATTTAATTCAAAGAGACAATTTGAGTGGTGTCAATTACAGTAAAAGTGTCACTGTTGATTTGTTAGATACTATACAAATTAACTGTTACAGTGTGGAACAAAAGTTTAAAGAAGAACATTTATTGCCAAATAAAAAAGTTCCTAAATAGGATTTTAGATATCATTTTTTTTATTTTAGAAAAGTCTTCATGTTAATTATCTGTTAAATTTAACATACAAATGTTAAATATTCAATTAAACATATGACAATGTAACACTGTAAAGTGTTAATAATTCCATTAAAAAATAAATGTAAAAATACACCTTAAACAGATCTTAATTAATCACACGTTCCTTTTGTGTAAAAAATAAACGTTTTAAGATTTTTCACAAAATCACCGCTGTTTCAAATTAATTGTGTCTATATATAAAAAGGAATCGGTGTTTGCTTGGGGCTGAAATTTTCACCCAATGATCTTAGTATATCCGGAAATAACAAAGACTATATAAAATCCGATAGGACCAGAGGAAGGGGTACCCTAATACAAAGCAACTATTGATTGCCGATTAACTAAAGAACTGTACAACTAGAATCTTAAATTTGGACATAATCACTTTCTCAAGGATCTGTTTTGCTGGAAAAAATATAGGAGGGATAGGAGCAGGGGAAAGAGTTTCCTCCATAAAAAGCAAATAATAATGTAGGACGTGTAGGATCAAGGGCAGTGGTACGCCCCAAACAAATCAAATATTGAAATATGATTCTAATCACATTCTTAAGATTCTGTTTTACTAGACCAATTGTAGGACGGATAGGACCAGGGGGAGAGGTATTTCCCATACAAAACAAATGTTTATTATTGAGTATCTGAAAAACTATAACAGCGAGAATTCTCAAATTTAATCGCAACGACTTTCTCAGGAATCTGTTATACTTAAAAAATGTAGGACGGGTACGACCAAGGGCGAGTATTCCCTCCATACAGAACAAATATTGATTAAAGAACTATTTCTCCAAGAGTTTCCACATTTTGTTATATTCATGCGAAATGATTTTTTTAAGAAAAATTAGAACGAATTTCAAAAAAACCGATTTGCATGAAAATTGTTTGTGCAGCAAAGCGCACCGAGTGAAAGCTTGTTAAAAATATTATAAAAACTGAAATCTTTTCAAATAAACAAATTATAAAATTAAGGGACAGTCTTTCATTAATATTAACATTCATTATTTAATTTATAAATAAGAAAAAAATACATTCACTCACTCAATCACATCAAAATTATATATAATCAGACGTAATTACAGAACGTTAGATGTTTGTGTATTTGTTGGTATCAATCATAATATCTGTTGATTTTATTATTGTCTGTTATCTGTTTTTATAATTTTATATTTCTACTTTTTTATTAATATTTATTTATTTATTTGCTTTATTCTAAAAAAAGCATCTGTTTTTGTTTTTTTTTTTGCTTCATTATTTATTTATCACAGTTTAGGTGTAAATATGGATATAAAACTACAGTAGGGGACATAAATATAGTATAGGTTTAGCAAAATGTTGCAATAATCCACATATATAACAAATTATTTATGCATTCCAAAGGATTTTTTCTAGGCAGAAATTGTGGATTGGCCCTCGTACAATTTCGTACGTTGATTTTGGCTTATGTTTAATTGATTTGACCGATTATTACAATTATTATTATAATATCAACGTATATGTGAGATTTATGCCCTTTAAAGTATTATTTGAAGGGAAGTTGTATGGACCGATCCTCGTATAATTTCACATTGTTTAACAATATAATAATTATAATTATAATAATATAATAATAATTATAATAATTATTTTGAATTGAATTTTTTTGAATTTTGATGACCCAAAAACTCGATTATGAGGTGAAATATTTGTATGTGACTAGATAAAATTAGAATTTATTATCATCAATTGCAATAGACATCATCATTATATAATGATACGTACCAAATTTCATCAAGATACCTTAAAACACCATTGGCAGCAAGACGTCCAGATGGATATATCTTCTTAAAGTGATTTTGAGTTGAACAGTATATATTAAAATGGTTATTCTGAGTATATTTAAAAGTGGTGGGAGCATAGCTCTTTCTGCCCGTTACAGACATCTGCGCAATAACATGACTGATCTTCATCCAACAACTGTAGGATGTGGTTTCTCTTTCCCTAATCGATTCCTAAGACGGGATTTTTTAAATTTGGACGTAAGGGGTTAAAAAGGGTAAAGTCCGTAGCCTTTTATCTATTAAACAGAAAAGGTGATCAAAAATTAGGAATTTTGAGTTTGTTTGCTGATAGGCGTTTGGTACTTTTTTTAATTTCGTCCTATAAGGGAGAAAAGGAATAATGTGTGTTTTTAACCACTACACATTGGAATCAAATGCAGAAAAAAAATTAACAAAAATTAGAATATACGTTTGGTACTTTTTGGAAATATGAACATTTGTAGACAAAAAGTTTGAAATATTTTTTTAATGCAATATAATTTTCAAACACATTGACAGAAACAACTGGCTCTAACTACCAAGAAGAATGTAAAAGTGAGAAATCACTATCTTTTAAAATTATTGAGCCAAAAAAAACATCATTAATTTGTTACATTTAGTGATATAAAACGAGCTAATAAGTTTACATTCGGAAGGTGGTCGCCATACCATAAGTACTTTTCTTAAAAAATGTATTTTAAAAATTTGAAGAAGACTTGAATTGTTTGAATCATATAGCATGAACATTTAAATTTGGTGAATGAGTCGAAGAGTACTTTTTGAAGTTAGAATGCAATATATCCGTGAGTTTCAAAAGGCTTCCATATTTTCAATGGAATAAGACCATATTCAAGGACCATTTAAGGGGCCTTAAATAGAAGCTTAGCAAAATAGAGAACATTATTCGTCAGATTAGTAATATGTATTAAAGAATATTAGGAGTTTATAATGTAGATTAATTCTTCCTAATAAGCAGTAACTTGTTAGAAAAATTGAGGAAATTTCTTTTTCGGAATTTCGAGTTTATCTCAAATATAGGCCTTTTTCGCAATAATCTAAATTCCGACAATTATCCTTAGACGAACATAACGGAGTCAATTTACATTTTGATTTGATACTATAATATATAAACTTTATGTGTCCATCTTGACGTTACACAAATAATGACAAAGTTAAATACCCACTTCACTACCTGTGGTGAAATGTATCTCTTTTATAGGAGCTATTTGGATATAAATAATTTTAAATTGGAGCAAGGTACAACTAACACAACAAAATTTCCGAAGCGGAATCCAGCCTTTAGTTCTTTTCTAAAATTTAAAATATTTTTTTGTTAAACTCATTTTAGATTTCCTCAAATTAGTATATATTTTACATCACTGTTTGATTGTATTTTATATAGTTTATTTCATGTTTGTTGTTGTTCCTTTTTTGCATTATTTTTTTTACAGTTAATAAAACTTTTCTAAAAATATCACTTTCATACAAAAACGTAACTAAACTAACGGAATAATAAAATCTGAATAATCTTAGTTTATACGCTACTGATATTAATTAAGCATAATCAATTGTTTAAGTGATTTGTTAATATTTATTTATCTTTCACTTGGAACATTTTGCTGTCACTAATCAGTTATTGAAAATATCGCTTATACAAATTCTTGGACCCACTATCACCGTGTGTCATTCTTTATTAAATTATGTTGTAGGAGATATTACGATTCGGCGCAAACAAATATAACATTTTTAGTTTTTTATAATCAATTATTCTGCCTCATTCATCATCTTTTGCCGTTTGGCGTTATCTGTAAACACATCGACAACACGTGCTGTATGTAACTGTTAACATGTTAACGCTCTAGTTTGTGAAATCAGGTATTCCGGAGATAAATTAAAATGTGCGCTATTTTTAATTACTTTCGGCAAGAGCGTTAATGATGGATTATAAGAAGCAAACAATTTAGGAATTTGAGAATATGAGACAATATTCTTCAATTCTCTAAACTCCTTTATTTAATATCAAAGTACGTTACTGTTTGATTATGATATTAGCAAATAATGGTGAATAACTATTCAGAACTCCACATCTACAACATTATTACGAATATAATTTAACTTCCATTACAAATGATATTTGGAATGGACCAGCAATGATATTATTTGGCACATTGTTTAGGACCATCATAAGACTTATTTTTGCCAAATGTAGCTAATATTTGGGACTTTTATGAGGTTAGAACTTCACTCCAAAAAGAACACTTATATGTGAGGTACCTAAAAGTTTAGACCGAGCATGGTAAATTTCATAAATATATCTCAAAAATTGCAACATGAAGAGTGTTCCAACAGCGAACAGATAGTTGATATCTAAGAACACCTTATCATTCCTTTTTCACAAATAAACAACAAAAGCGGTAAAATCTAACTTTAGATGCTCAGTATAAACTTCAACGTAAACCTCAAGGGAAAAATAAAGTAGAACATCAAAATCATGTTATAACAAATAGTCGTTAAGCAAGTATTAGTAGATTGTTACCGAATTGGTTTAATTGAATTTTTATTCCATATGAGCAAATTTTCGGAAATGTGCTTCTTACGAGTGCTTCAGAAAACCATAAAACGATCCTCGTAAACTTTGAAATATTGATTTTTAAATAAATTTTATGAAATGGATGTTATGATAATTTGAGTACCGATCTTCTTGAAATGTGGTGCAAACTTTAAAATTATTTGTGCGAACTTTAATAAAATACTTTTATATATACGATTTTATTGACACCTATTTTATGGACGGAGAGTCAGACGGTCAGATGAAAGTACAAATTTTGCTCAGTCTTGCGGAGTATATTTCAATGAATTTTATTTTTGCGATAGTTATAGCTCTCATTTGGGGTCCTGCAAGATATTTTTCAGAGTTCAGTTAGTTCAGAGCTCCACCGTAGAGGAAAGTTCTTTTACACTTTTTAACAGGAAAGGAAATTTCAAAAGTTTTTACCATAGTAGTTCTAAAAATGTTCTTTAAGTGGTCAAATATGCATTTGCATCCTTAATACCTGGAATTTTACCCAATGTCTGCTTCAATATTCCATTGAAACTGAACAAATCAAATCGGCTTTGAATGGTGAAGTTATAGTATTGTTCTGAAGGTTAAAGTCCAAGAGAAAGATAAAAAAATATCAACTGACATTGATTTATCTATCGCCCCATATTGTTTGCATGAGAATGCTGACTTTAGCTGGTAGAGCTTAATTCTAATGTAACTGAAAGAAATCAAAAAGATTTTTTTGTTTGGTGCTTAGACCTTTGAGTATACATAGAGAATATAGAGTTTGTATGATTCTCATAATTGACTACGTAATTTCCCTGTACCAGCACCGTAAGTTATAAGTTGTATATTTGGACGACTTTAGTGGTCATATTTTGTATTAGTGGAGGAGTGTAAAAACTTCATGTGGGATAGATAACAGGTTGTGCCAATTTCATCCAGTTCTCCGCACCAAAGATAGACTTTCACTTTGGTGTAACGTACTTATAAGAAACTACGCTTTCTGCAGTTCCACTGCGACGGATTCCGAGATGGAATGTATGAGGCACGTATAGGTTTCACCTTTTTCAGTCCGGATGATATACCACTCATTCATCTAAATACTACAATTCTGTGCCTTAAATCATTCCATTGCACTATAGTCCAATATATAAATTGGTAGATCTATGATAAATACCTACCTAATCGCTTAAGATCTGGTTGCGGCAATTTCATCTGATTTTCCGCTCTCTAGACACACCTTCACTTTGTCGTCACGTTATTCAAAGAATACCTTAAATCTCGTTTTCTGCAGTTTTAATGAGACGGATTCCTCGTTGGAGAGTACTAGGAACGTATGAGCTTCACATTGATCAGTCTAGGTTGTTCACCATTCATCCATGGTAATTCTAGAATTCTGCGCATTCCATTGTTTAAAATAATTTACCATTTAATTCAATGATTTATAGATTTGCAAAAAAAAAAAAAAAAAAAAAAAAAAAAAAACAGTTTTAATAATTCTTGACCTCTTTTTTAAACAAATCGGTTAAAAATTAAAGCAAAAAGCTTAAAAAAGAGCTTAGCAAACATAAAAAGAGACAAAAGCATTAAAATGACGTATCATTAATTTTCTTAAAGAAACAGAAAAGAGTTTAAAAAATACAATAATTTTTTATGCTCATAATACCAACGAAAAAAAAAATAAAACGTTTTCGTGACATTTTTTCTCACACCTCAATAAATGAAAAGAATTAAAAAGAACGAAACAATAAGAAATGTAAACAAAAAAAGTAAGGATGTTAAGTCGGTGAAGCCCGACTTTAGAACACCCCACAATACAATGTTTGTTTTAAAGAGAAGTTGCGAAAAACTAAAAAACGACCCTCGTATAATTTATTTTTCTGTTTTATTCTTAACTCTGCATTTAATTATTGCGACACTTTCATTTATGTGAAATTTATGTGATTTGAAATAAATTTTGCTGAAGGGTTATATGAGAGCTAGAAGTAATTATGGACTGACCCTCGTTTAATTTTGCACAAACATTTTTGCTTATATTCTTCTTACTTTGACTAGTTTTAATTGCAATACCAACGTACATGTGACATTTATGCCCATGAAAGTGATATTTGGAAGGTGGTTTGTAGGGGACCTGTGAAAATTAATGGACTGACTCTTGTATAGTTTGACATATCGTTTTATAATATTATAGGAGTTACTTGTACATTTGTATGGGAGGTACCTGAAATACTGGACAAAATATAGCCAATTTCAAAAGGTTTCGTCCTTAAGCCAAAATTAAAATATGTACCAAATTTCACCGATATATCTCCAGCTGGTCAGACAGATAGACGGACGGACATCTTCAAATAGACTCAGAAAGTGGATCTGAGTCGAACGGTATACTTATAGCAGGTGGAAACACCATTGTTTCTGCATGTTACAAACATCAGTACAAACGCATAATACCCCAACCATCTAAGGTGGTGTAGGGCATAACAGTAATTATTTCCTCAAGTCTTTTTCAATTGTTCTGTTAATTTGCATAAAAAACTGGGAAAAAATGATATAATAAAATGAAACATTTGGAAAAAAAGAATAAAAGAAGACAAAGACAAATGAAAAAAGACAATATAAGCAAAATACAACTGAACAACTTATTTAGCGCAATTAACTTTTATGTTGGTTTAAGGTTGGTATTATTATTTTTATCTTATTTGTTATATCTTATGAATGTCATTTTTTTAATTCTGAAAATAACGTAATTTAGAGATATTTTTTTTAATAATGAAACTTTTTAATGAAATAAATACGAACGTGTAGGTATTTAAGTGAAATTTAATTTTAAACATAACAAATGGATTGAAATTTAAAAATATTTCATAGAAAGCTAAGTTGTCATTATCTGATCTCTACCCATACTGATCTTTTAATATTTAGTGAGATCAAACAAATTTGAGGTTGTCCCATGCTCTATCCAAAAACTAGTTATTTTGTCATATTTTTTATATTATTGCCCCATTTATGATATGGGAAATTAAAAATGTTGTTTGCAAGAAATTCACTGTCAATGCCCCCGCATATCTGCAAATAGTGAAATATTAATTCTTTTGTTGTAAAGGCCTGCCCATGTTCTTAATTTCTTCAATTTTTTCTTGAAATTTCAGAGTCATGCATTATTAAAAATTCTGTTAGTAAGGGGACACCACTCCCTCATGTCCTATCAAAAAATTTAATGTAATGTTCCACTAAAGTTTATATCGGTATGCCAAATTGAATAAGTCGCATTCCATGTTCAAATATTCCATTTTAATAGATTGTCTCAGATGTCGGTGTGTAATTTTTTTTGCTGAAACAATTTTGTTGATTTTAAATAGGAAACTTTTCAGGTCAACGAAAAATACTCAGGCCAAATTTCATTGAATTGACTCATATTTTGATTTAATGCTAGAAAATATATACACTTTACTAGCGTTAGTCTTAAGAAGTTCGATACTATAAAGACTGAGATCAAAAATACGTTATATACGTTTTTCATTTAAACTGTTAAACCAACAGGGTATAGGAAAAGGATGGAGAAATTTTGTTTCAATCGATGCAGAATATTCTTACTGAAATACACTTCCCTTCAGATCAACATCTTAATAGATTCAATCCATTTAATTTGACTATTTTCCTTCCATTATACTGCTCCCGAATAAATTAAAGAAGTAGTAAATGTTTAATTTTTCGTAAATATTTGACATTAATAACCAATTTAACGAAAACTTTTATTTAAGATTAAAGTAACGAGTTATTTAAGTAGTAAAATTATTTTCTGCTTCTAGATATCTATAACTAACTACCTTGTTAATATCTTTTTTATAGCATGTATATTTTTGTTTTATTATTTCAATGTTAAATTTATATTTTACTTTAATTTTTATTTTATACGGTTGTTCACTTTATATTATTTTATTTCGGTTTTGAATTTGAATTAAAGTTGTTTATAGTTTCTGAACAGTTTTATATATTCTAACAGAGACACTGTTAATTTCTTTTAACTTGTCTGAACGGCAAGTCTGATAATTACAAGGTTTTGTAATGTTTTAATACTCATTTGAGATATGTTTTTTGGTGTAGATGATCATATTATACATTAGTGTATCGAAAATTATGTCTACTTTCCACAAATCTAAAGAAATTTAAATAAAAAAGATAAAATTATAAATATGTTTTATTTACATAAATGCATGTTAAACATTTTTTATCACACTACTTATCATTTAAGCTACAAAAAGACGGTTTAGTTTTAAGGAATCTGATTTGTTTTAAATATTTCTATAACCTGAAATGTCAAATTTGCTCCTGTTAGGTTCAAGCTCCAGGGTTATTCTCAACTACACTTATGATATTTATATGTGAAATTTTAATGAAATCGGGATACCGGTTCGGAAATTGCGTTTTTTTTCAGTTTCATTTGAAACAGTGTGTGATGTAAAGATGTCTGGCTGTCTGTCTATCTGTGTAAAGTTTTGAACACTGTACAGGTCGCAATTTTAGAGATATCGTAATTAATTTTTTCTGTAGAAACTGGTTGGAATTGGTTCGAAATTTCAATTAGCCCTCTAACTAAAGTTGGAGAATCATGTCCGGAAAATATCGACTTGGAGGGACTTTGCAGCAATCGATATCTTTCATTAGTAATTTTTTTGAGCGAAAATTCAACAAAATTAGCTTGTATACCTAATAAAGCGTAGGGTATTTAATATACATTCTAATTAGTTTAAAATTCTTATTCACTTTTGTTACATTAAAACTCTAAAATTTCTTTGATTTTCCGCTGATTATATTTCTTTTTTTAAAGCGTGTCTAGAAGAAAACTTTCATTGTTTGTTTTCTATCTTGTATTTATTATACATTTTCAACTTTTATTGTAATTTTTTGATTCAAATATAAAGAAGAAAAGTACAAAAGACGAAAAGAGAAAACAAAAATGTTATAATTTCCGTTTCGCGATTGTCATCTGTTAACAAGTCGTAGTGGGTACAAATTTAATGACTTTTCTAGACTAACAATGTTTCTTTTTTCTACTCTCTTTTTTAACTGTTTGTTTCTTTATTATTCTTCCGTTTTAGATACAACAAACATTTGTTGTAATCTCAACAATAGAAGTCAACAAGCGAACGTACACTCTTTCGACATTCCACCACATTTTTTGTTTATTACGGTTTCTTCGCAGCGCAAATTTTTCCGAAAAGAAAAAAGCAAATAAATGAATTAAAGAGAAAATGAAAAACGTAAAATGAGTACTTAATTACAGCTCAAAGTTTAGCTATTAACTTAGAAAAAGAAAAATTTGTATACAAATAACAATTAAACCCTTTTCAAAATTTAATTATTTTGAAATGTTTTTGGGAAAATTTGCAATTTTTCATATAAATGAAACATTTTTTTAAGTTCTGATAACATTCGTATAACCTTCACTTTGGCGTTGTATTTAAAACTAATACTTTTGGGTTAACTTTTTAGAAGAAATTGTTTTTATACTATAATACCATCGTGGGTGGTTGGAGTATTATGTATTTGTACTAGAGTTTGTAACATGCAGAAAAAATTGTGTTGCCCACTTTGGAATCGCTTTCCGAGTCGATTAAACGATGTCCGTCCGTCTGTCTAACTGTCTGTCCATGTAAACATTGCGAACAGTGTTCAGGTCACAATTTTTGAGACATCTCGATGAATAATATACACTAATATTATTATTTTAGCCTAAAGACGAAAAGAGTCATAGAATTCCTATAAATAAAGCAATTTCAACGAAATTTTTAGCAAACAAGATTTATAATATTCTAAAACGATGTGCCAAAATATGCGAGGGTTGCTCCATTATTTCCATATGCCCCATACAAGTTTCAGTTTTAAGGGCATAAATCTTACATATACGTTATTATTGTAATAATAACTGGTCAAAATAAGTTAAATATAAGAAAAAATCTATGTGCAAAATTTTACGAGGACCGGTCCATACTTTTTTCTACCTCTCATATAATCTTCCATCAAAATTCATTCATGAAAAAATCATCCATAAAAAATTTATAAAACGCATAAATTTAACATAAATGTTAGTGTCTCAACAATGTACTGCACAGTAAAGAATAAATCAGAGAATTAAATTATACGAAGGTCGTATAATATTTTTTTAACATTTATAATCATCATTGTGGTGTAGGGTATAACATAGTCAGCTTAACCGACTATAACATCCTTATTTGTTCTTTTATATTTTATTTTAAGACTTAAATAAAAGATATTTCAGAACAATTAAAATTTCATGGTCTATGAATTTTATTACACATTTATATGAGATTTATATAATTTGGGTCTACAACTAATTAATTATATCCGAATGTCAGTACAATACGCCCCTTAAAAATGTAGCAACTATCTACCAAGGTATGGCTTTGTATTTTTAAGTATAATTATTATTAATACAATTTGCAAAATATATTTTTTAGTTTAAATCACAAGTGATTACATTTTTAACCTTTATTCAAAATCCTCCCATTAAAGTTTTATAGCACATTCTGTCACTCTGCTCGAACATGTAGTCAATCTCGTTTAAAATCTACTACACCTTTGGAAACTTATTTTGTGCCCTTCGATTTTTTTAACAAGAGCCCAATATCTCTCCGCTGTCCTTAGTTCAGGGCAGATTGGAGGATTTGCCTCTCTTGGTACAAATACTATATTTTTGTTCTTGTACCACTCAAGGGTTTGTTAACCATAGTGACAGAATGCCAAGTAAGGCCGAGAATAAGTGGACACATGGGGGCTAATTTCAAGAAAAATTTTATAAGTAATAAAACTCTATACCGAGAAGGAGACTTATATAAAAACAGGGTAAAATGATGGTCGCTGTACTATGAATTTCTTTGGCGATTTATTTTTTACCAAAAAATGGTAAATTTTTGAAAATTTTCCATTAAACAATTTTCACAAAATTTTTACAAAATTTTATGCATAATTCTTAGTCAATAACTGATTTTCTATTAATCCGATTTCGGTAGTTATGATAAAGTATGTAGAGAGCTATATGTTCTGGTAAAGTTCTATCTAAAGCTAATTCCTTTTTATTCAAAATATAAAGGTTTTAAGGTTGTATGAGATATCGAGCTATAACTTTTTTGTATCTAGCAAACTGTTTAGATTAATAAAAAATAATCTGGTCAAATATATGAAATTCAAGTATTTAGTCTAGAGAGACGAACAGTTGGACATTTCTAAATTGAGTCAGATAATGATTTGATGTAAGAATATATATAATTTCTTAAATGATTGGAATAATTACACTTACGCCACTGGTGGTAATGGAGATTTCTAATATTCGACTTTTAATAAAGCATAATATAATTATTCCCCAAAATTATTGATGTTATTTTATGTTTGCGTTTCTAATCTTATATTTCCCTCATTTACGTTTTTATAGCTAAAATAGCACATTTTTAACAAAAATTATAATTAACACTGAAATCAAAATTAGTTTCTGAAATACATAAATTTCTTAAATTTTGATTAAAATTTGCCACTTAAATCTTCTATTATATAATTTATGATTAATTTATGTGATTTTCTTTATTTTCCGTTTTATTTTCATATCAAATTCTAATATTATTTTTGTTCAGAATTAACGACTATTTTAATAACAACTTTGCGTGCAATAATATTTATTTAATTTAGTTTTAGTTCATTTATACCCTCCAGCATTACATGTGTTTAAGAGGGTTATATCAACTTTGTCATTTCGTATGTCAAAAAATAAGTTCAATATATTAAAATATATAGACTGATATCTGAGGTAACCTTTAAGTTCAAGCGAAGAATTATGGTAAAATTGTCAAATAGAAGAGGAAAATTTAGAATAAAATTTTGCTATAATATTGAGTAACCAAAAGTTATCAAGATCTGTTCAGTATAAAAAAAGTTATAGCCAAAAATATAATTGATTATATAACTCATTAAGTGTTTCTGTGTTACAATTAAGAAAAATGTTTATATGTTAAAGTCTTTTTTGAGTGTGTCTTTGTGTGTGTGCACCTAACATAACAAACTTTCTTTACACAAACTTGTGGTGGTGTGTACTGAAAATTCGGCATAGCCGAATATAGCATTCTCACTTGTTTTTACACCCTACACCAGCATGGGTGGTGGGGGTATTATGTGTTTGGTTGGTTATTTCCCAAATATCGCTTTCTAGCTCATAAATCGCACTTATACATTGTTACAGACAAATTTGAAAAGATGATATAAGCCAAAGGGGCCCTCGCGAAATAAAACGAAATTAAACCAGAGTCAGTCCATAATTTTGTCTAATTTTCATAAAAACCTCCAGAAAAAAATTCACTTTAAAATGCATAAATTTCACATAAATTTTAGTATCATAATAATATATTGCAAACATATGCATAACATTTTCAGCCAATAATATGGTGTAGGGTATTACAAAGTCGAACTTGACCGACTATAACGTTTTGACTTGATGATTTTTTTCACTTTTTTGTTGTTGTTCTTCTTATTCTTATATTTATTCATAAATATATTTCATTCAGTCATTTATTTTCAAGTGTTTTATGAATTCATGTTTATTTGTTATTCAAGTTTTGTATGTTAAAAGTTAATAGGAAAACTGTCATTAATTTACTTTATTCTTCTTCTTTTTCTTTTTATTTTTTTTTATTTTTTTTTTTTGGTAATAATTTTGGGATATTTTAGTTTAGATTTATTAAATTATGGGTTCAAATAAGAATTCGTTATAATTGTGGGAGAAAGAAAGAAAAAATGTTTTTTTTTCGTTGAAGAATTAATGTTTATTTCTTATTTAATTACAAATGAAATCTAAGAGGAAAAAATTTACGTTTAACTGAATTCTCGTGTTTCATTTACAGGAAATTATTAAAAATATATTTTCGTTATAAATTTTATTATTCTGTTTGTATTTTCGTTACTAAATTGGCAAAAAAAAACGATAAAATGATATTATATTTCCTTCTTTTTCTAGTATTTTTGTAATTATGACAAAAATATTGTAGAAGTTGTTAGCAAAAATAACTTCAAGGTTTCAATTATACTTAATTTACCTCTTTTTTTGGACTCAACTCATTACAGTTTTTCACATTTTTATAACCTCCACCAACTCAGGTATATTAGGTTTGACATTCTGCCTGTAAAGACAGAAGAAATCTTCTATGGAATCCATAAATTATAAGTATTTCTTTACCAGCGACAGACGTCCGAAACTGCTGTCTTTGGAACTTAGGAAATTTTGAATACTTTTTAACGATTTGGCGATTTAAAAAAATGTTATACCTGAGGTGATCAATTTTGGAGATTCACTTCCGATACCCGGGACTCAGTAGAAACTTGTTATTCTCCAAATTAATAGAAAAACACCTCAAGAATATCCAAGTGAAATTTCGTTAAAAATATTCAAAAGTTCTAAAATTACTAAATTATACCATTGTGATAAGTCCATCTGTGTGTTGGAAGTATTGTGACGTCGAAACCAATTGTCCGAATTTAATGAATTTTAGCAGAATTATTTGTTATATTCCTAAAAGTTTTCTAAAATCACCAACATTGGTCCGATATCTGATACACCTAAATTTTGACTTAAACTTTTCGAAATTTTTTAATAAATCAAACCGATTCTTCTACATTACAGGACTTTACCATCATGGTCAATGATATCCAAAATTTTAACATTCACTAAAACTAGGATGGTCATATAGGAAAAATTGAAAAATAATTTGCCAAAATTTTACAGAAACAAGAATTCTATATTCTGCTACACCGAACATTTAATCTAAAACAGCTAAAACAGATTTTGATTAAACCCACTACCTGTGGTGGAAGAGGGTTTAAAAATATAAGTATAGAAAGTAAAAAACGAAAAGAAAATTGTTCTAACAGTAGTGGAGATAAATAAAAGGTCATAAATGTGGGATACTAATTTTTATTCATTAAGAATCGACACATGGCTTCATTGTTTCTTACTGTCTTAAGCTATAGCAGTTCATTGGTAAAAAGGTGTGGGCTGATATCTGAAAAACCTCAAAATTTCAAAAAAGAACTTTTCTATTTTTCCAACAAAAGTTTATCATAATTTAACAAAATTTTAATTATATGATAATAATATATAGTTATATATTTTTTATCATTGTAAAAAATCGAAATTGGATCAACAGAAAACATGTTTTAGGCTGAAATATGCAAAATTTGATACACCCCAAAAGAAACTAGATTATGCTGAAGTCATTTACTAGTTTACTAGTCCCCATATAATTAAAAACTTGAGCTTAAAAACTATTAAATTAGAACAAATTGTGTTGAAATTCAACACAATTAATTTTCTAACTCTATGAATAAACGTCATTAATTTGAAGAATATCGGTACATATTTTGATATATATTCCATATAATGCCTCTTGAGCTTATAAAACTCTGAAATTAAAACGAATTCCATTGAAATTTGGCACAATGCTAGTTTTTACTGTATTTAATATATTGTTAATTTCATCAATCTTAGTCCATATTTTGCTGTGGCTTCCACATAAGATCCCTTAACGGAATACCTTATAGCTGTCTTAAATATATTTCAATAATCTGACCAATGTCGGTTCATATTTTGTTATAGTTCCCACATACATATATAATTTCTTATCCTTTCCATTATTTTTAAATTAAATGGGTCATTAAAATCTATAGCACGGAACCAATATTTGTAGTTAATTTCAGGAATATGTCGCTATATTTAACTATAGTTTTTATAGGAACTTTTTCCGTTATCTGGTGAACGAAAAAGTTTTTTGGTGTAATATTTTTAAATCATGCTAACTTTTACGTAATCTGTTACATAATGTTAGTAATGTAGATTTTAAAAATTCGGCACAGCCAAATATAACATTCTTACTTGTTTTTTGTGTTTTTTATTTTTAGTATCATGTGAATCAATTTTAATTAAGATAAGAATATAATATTTCCTGTCAAAATGTAATTTTTTTATATATATTTTTTATTTGTCTAATATTTAAGAAAACAACATTTTGTTTGAAATTTCTTAATTAATTACTAATTTAATTTAATTTAATTTAATTTAATTTAATTTAATTTAATTTAATTTAATTTAATTTAATTTAATAAATTATTTTTGTCATTTTAGGACTTTTAAAAATTCGGTGTTGTCAAGAACTCTGAGGTAAGTAATTTGCTTAATTCATTTGAAATGAATATGGGAAATTACATTCAAGAGAATTAAAAAAATATTTATGGATAAGATAAGTAATACACTGATTCAGATTTAAGTTTAATATTTCGATCGTTATCTAATATCACCGATTTCGGTGAAATTTGGAAATGTTATTATAAAAACCTCTGCAAAAAATAGGGTTATGAGAGTCCTTGATTGATCCGCAGTATTTCACATCAAAATAAATCTGTAATTTCCGATTACAGTGAAATAACAATGATACAGGTGTATGAATTAACGAGAGCCAGTCTACAGGGTCCCAAATTTGAACACCTAAAGTAATAGAAATATTTGAAATGTTTCGCATTTCATTAAATCTGAGCCGATTTAAAAGATTTTCATATACGTATATTCTGCTGGAATTTTCATTCAATTTCATTTTTTATATAAACCACTGATTTTCGTACATAGAACTACCTGAAATTTGTCAAATCTTAGGTGAAATATATTAAGTGAAATTTATTGCAGTGATTTTAAGTCGCGGGTCTTCCACAGATATTCAGGAAATTATGGACCAACCCTTGTGGCGTTGACATCAGCTATATAAATCTTAATTAAACCAAATACTATCATTATTAAAACATTTATGTGTGAGATGTGTGTACTCTTGAATGATTTCCGAAAGATGGCTCAGTATGGGAACGATAGGATTTTCTGAACTTATCTCAAGAAATCTTTGTACAAAGGTTCGGGATAACTGTAGATTTATAAATGCTACATTTGATAAAATACATTGAGTTATTAATGAGTCAGTATATATAGGCTAATTTTCATGAAATTATTTATAAGTTGTTGGTGTTATAACGCTCACGTGTATGTGCAGACCATAATATTAACAGCCAGACATCGTTTCAATAGATCCAACAGTGCTCGGTATACCTGAAGAAGGACATTTTGCCTGTATGCTTCCATCATCAGCACAAACGCATAACAGAATTCACAGTTTTCCACATTTCTTCACAGCTTTAGTTCTTAAATTAATCAACATATCGAAGTGGGAAAACAATTTTAAATAATTATACAATCGACTTAAGGTCCTTTTGTCTGGTCCGCCGTTCTTTATTAGTTGTATCCAGAGACGAAATCTATTGAAACTGATATTGTCCGATTCAACATTCCCGGTAGTTCCCATAAAAAAGATCTCTTTTCATAGAATTTTGCTAAAAGTTTTCAATATTAAATATATTTTAATAACTTTTGGAACAAATCACTTTTTTGTACACAAGTGATAACGAGAGTATTTGCAACACAAAGAAGAAATTACCTAAGACGCCACAAAGTGTCGAAACTTTAATCCAGAATAATGAAAAAGATCAATTTTGCCCAAGTATTTGTTGTCATCCTAAAATTTTCCCATTTAAAACCGGAAAGATTTATTCAGTAGAAAAAAAGTTAATGAACAATATCTAGAACTTCCGAAGATTAAATTATTTGATAAGTGTAATGTTTAAATGTTATAAGCCATTTCCGATTTCGTGTAAAGCCATGGACCATTACCTTATATGAAATAGGGTCTTCAACGAAAATAAAAAGTTTTTGAATTTGTAAAATCAAATGATTTAATGTCATGTTCTAGATCACCCATTTTTCAGATATTCTTAAAATATAAACATGTAATATAACGTTTCTCTACTTTACCAATGATAATTATATTGATTGATTGGAAACTATCGATTTCACTTCACAATTTAAAAGTTCATTTCAATTCACAACTTTTCATTATTAAATGTTATCAATTGAAAATCAAGTTTAAAGTATAAATGAACTTGAAATCTATGAAATGGAAATCGTACTTATCGTATCGTATTTGTAACATTCATAATCAATTATTTTATTAACGCTTCAAGTGATTCGCTCACATGTCTACATACATCAATATTTATGAATATCAGAATGAACTTCATATTTATAATTTTTTATTTCTCTTTGTTTTTTTTTTTCATTTTTATGTAATTTAAAACTAAGTATTTAATAAACCTACTTTTATATTGAATTATGTGAAATTGATATGAGTCAATATTTATAATTATTGTGCAATTTATATAGAGAAATTTTGTATGAAAGGAATTCTAAATGGAATTTTATGTTATGAATTCCTTTTATATAGAAAGTAAATTATTAAAAAGTGATTTAAATAAAAATCATATCAATAATGAAAAGTATATAAATCTTGTGAGGTTTATATAATTTAGATAAAACATATGAAACTTATTTTTTACTCTTAAATTTTATATATTGAAATATTAAAAATGACAAGAAATTTATTCGTATAACTTAAACACTCCCAAATTTTGGCAAATATACAATTTCAATCAATATCATGTGTTACAAAAAATATATAGAACTAAGGGCAAAGAAATAGCACCTAATCTTGTTGCCAATAAATATGTAGAACAAACACGATATCGACTTAATAATGAACTCTTTTATAGTGTTTTTTACCTATATTTCAAGTTCAAATATTGACTCGAAAACGATTCTTCAGCTTTTGAATTTAAATCAAATTAGAGCAAAAGTATTTTAGATTTGATTTAAAGAATCAGGTGTACCTTCGACAGAATATAGTTCTTTGGCGTTTAGCTTACATTTGCGTCTATATACTAAGGATAACTTAAATATAATTAATCTTTAGGATTTGAGAACTTAACAAAAAAGCAAAATATTTCGTGTTAAAATTGATAAGGTCTTGACTGGGCAGGTTTATGGGCAGGTTTTTGCTCTAAAACACAAAAAGATTGAATTCCAATGGCAGTGCTCTGCAGTCATCTTACTTAGGATCATATATATTTGATCTCGTTGTGTTACCTATAAAGAACAGTGAACTGCTGTAGCAGCACCTGAAATGATAGAAAGTAGAGACTTCAAAATTTACATTACAAATATCACTTTGTTCAAGAGTATAGGTTCCAAATACGGTATTCTTCTGTAAAACCTAACCTGCTCTCTATTGAAAGTGGATGTGGTACCTAGTCCAAATAACGCTGAACTTCGAAACGTCAAATCAGTTAAGCATCTCATCTGCGCTATTCTATATATCTTATCCTCAAAGCTCCCTTTAATGCACGTCAGAGGCAGTCAAACCAGATTATTGATCTCTGTTGTCCAAAGCCAGTTATGCTATAATCATCCCCAAGTCAAAAAGTTACTTTAATAACGAAATCTTCCATAAAGTACAACACTCCTACTCTCATCAGTAACACCCTATAGGTTCTAACGGTAGAATTAAACTCCGTATAATAGGTAATGGTCGATTTATTCCAACTCAACTGCTGGGTGATTAAGCGGAAGTGAGCATTATCCCTTCTGTTTTATGGATTACCAGCAAATAATCTAACTTTAGTATTGTAGGCAGTTTGCTGATGTATGAGGTCCAGAGGTTGTCAATGTAGTAAAAGGTGCCTTCATCGGAGTCGACCGCAGCGCACTTGTCATCAGGTTAGCCAACGACCTCTAGATTCTTTTGGAAATCATCCGTTGAATGTTCCTATCGCAGTCCATCGCACTAGGGCATCGTAAAGTAATCTGGTTGTTCTGCTTTTAATTCAGTTACCAGCTTATTTTCTAGAACTGTTTCTAATTTTCTTCCCGTTTCTCGATTAGCTTCTAGTTGAGTTTCTAATTTAAATTTCATTTTAGTTTCTTATCTACTACGTTTTCCATTATTTCCACACATAATAACTGCTACAATCTTCAAGTAAAAAATTAAAATTAAGAACATAGTGAAGCATTTTCTATCAAGGGAGTTCTTAATTGGTCGAGAAAATGATGCATAGTATTTATGCTTTCAATTCCTCGTCGTCATATCTTTTCATCACTGGATCTCTCCTTGTTTTCTTTGTTGAAATAATCGATTATGAATCGTGCAAACCGATTTTGAAAAAATGTTAAACTAATATAGATATCGATCACTTAAGTTGTAATCGAGTGCTGCTATTTAATTGACCACCACTGTACCTAAATATTATTTGTCCCATCGTCTGGAAGTAAAATAAATATTTTATATGTTCAAATATCTTTCTCTTCTTCTAGCTTATTAAGTTGGTTTTATATATTGTATTGAATGCATGATATCTTCTGTTCTATTTTGGGTGACAACTACAAATTTCTATAGAAATATTTGTTATTTTCCTTTTTTTTCTTCTTGTTTTGCCACATTTCAATTTTCTATTGTTCAATTTACTCTTTTCTTTTGTAAAATTTACGATTGTGGAAATGTTGTTTGTTGGAAAATAGATTTCACACGACAAAATATATATAAAAATGAAGATTGCATTTTTGCACATAAGCTACTGCTGATTAGGGATAATCATAGAAGATTGCACTGTGGGATAGAAAGGAAAGTTTTCTAAAAATTTTGTTCAGCAAGTTAAGGACTCAAAGTACTTCAGAGAAGATTTTAAGAGTTTTAGGATGTTTTGCTTTTGATAGTACATTCATACAATATTCCGAATGCAAAACTTTTGCCTTCAGTTATGTACAAAGACCAACTGTCAAAACTTTAATAGCTGCATGGGTATTGAAGTTGAACAATATTGATTTGTATACATTCATAAATCAAATCAAAATATTTAGTAATATCCCTCTCTCTCTCTCATGGGTCTCACGACTGGATTATTGTCCAACTTGAATAAAGTATGACTTTATTGCTTGTTATTGTACTAGACAGAGTCAAAATTTTGTGTATATATTTCCAATAAATAAATTTCATATAAATGAATAATAATAATAATAATAATAATAATAATAATAATAATAATAATAATAATTATAATAATAATGATAATAATAATAGTATTACGAGACTCTTCATTTGGATTTTCGATAACTAATATTTCTCATGAAAAGAGAGTATCTCTATCTTTAAATTGCTCTTATTTGATAGAAGTTGGGATAGAATTTCAATACATGAAGGGTTCTTTTCGGTTAATTCTGCCAAAAAATATTCCAGGCATTTAGAAGCATATTCATTGTACCGATTTAAAAAATTTGCAATATAATTTTAAAACTTATTATACAGTTTACTACTTTTCAGTGTATTTTGAGTATAATTATACCTTTAATAACCTTTTGAGGATAGTAGATTTTAGGGAGGATTATGGATATATAGGAGGCGGGCGTTCTGTAACATTGCTCCGAAATAGATAAAATTTTAATATTGTTTTAAAACGTAATTATAAAATAGTTCATATGTTGAAGGTGGGCGTGTTCATGCTCCGATTTCGATGAAATTCACAGTTCAACAAAACATACACAACGTTTCATGATAACTGACAAATTTTTGCTACGATCTGACTATAATTATAGCCAAAATGACAGTCTAAAATTAATAATATATATGAGGTGGACATGTCCTTGGCTTAATTTAAATTTTTCTTCGTTTAGACGTAATTTGTATTTTTGCCGATTTTTTAAATGGGGAAAAGCACTGTGAGCCGTACAGACAGGCTTTAGTATAGTGGGAACCTATTTTTTTAATTACAATCCTAACTTGATCAAGAAGTGATTCAAGTAAAACTTGAATCCAAAATTTTATTGAAAAACTTGTGTTAAAAATTTAAATTAAAAATTTCGGTTTAAAATACACTTTCTATTTAGCCAACCATTAAGTGATTTAATATTTATTTCTATAAATATTTGATTTTGTCCTATTGTGAATTTTTATTGAAATTATATTTATATATCTTTTAACAAACATTTTAAGGAAGAAGACCTGATATTTAAACAAAAAAATATTAAGAATTTTGCTGTTCAAAATCTTTGTATTAAAACGATGAGTAAAAGATAATGCGATAAATGTTGGGGATTATTTTTTCAAGTATTTTCTAATACCTGTATTGTATTTCAAAATTTTTACAGTGCAGTGTAAAAGTAACTTTTGAAAAAAAATAAAATTTCTTTAATACGCAAACTTTCACAAAAAATAAATAAAAATAGAACACAGAAACATTAAAATAACTCACATTTCCACTTTGCTTAAAGTTTTTTGTTCGAACTTCCATATATCGTAAGTTCTCAATGAAGTGTAAAGTTATTTTTTCTTTCTGTGACATTCTGTACATGTTTTTTTTTTTTCAATTTGAAAAAAAGAATAAGAAAGAAATATTTTCAGTTTTTCTTCATCTTAAGACTTTCTTTACAGTCCAAATATATTTCAATTATTTGCATTGTGGTCCAAATGTGTGCGTCGCATGGTTGCTAAATTTATATATATACACACATACATATGTAAATAATTGTACATATGTCAAGTAAATATTGAATGTAAATTAAATACAAATTTACGTGTTTCCATTGTGTAGTTTGTGTATTGAAAATTCATTTTCTTAATGTATATGAAAATGGTCAAATTAAGGTAAATTTTCGGTTTATTGACTAAAATGAACTTCTCAATATTAATTCTACATTGAAGAGGTTAGAAAGTCAAATAATTTATTTGTTGGAATTTGTTATTAAATTTTTGAATTTGATAAATTTTTGTCTTCAGATATTAACATCAGAAAATGATAAGGAGAACTTTATGTGTATACATGGCAGAGTATCATTTGAGAATTTTAAATTTGTTTAGTGCTCACCTCTTATGGGTTATATGAACACAAGTGGCGAAAAGGGTGTATTTACTTTATCATTCCTTGTAAAATGCTAAGAAGGAATTTTTAAAGACCCCATAATGTATATAAGGGTGGGTCGAAAAAAAAGTTGTGTCAGTTACCCCCTAGAGTGAAGGAATATTTGATGCTACTGATGCTATTGATGCTGAAATGCAAAACTTATTTGTTTGCCACGCCCCAAAACACTCTAGTGAGTGACTATTACTATTTTTATTCTTCAAGGTCACTGGTACGAGTTTCTGTCATAACAAACAAAATTAATTATTTCAAAAATCTTTTATATCGAATAATGAATAAACATTTTCCAAATCGTCATAAATTTGTTTACGATCGAAAAACCGACTTTTTAAATATTTATTTTACCACGTCGTAAAGTGCAATTATTCCCATATATGAATAGTAGGACTTCAGGAGGAAGGGTCCGAGGTGCCAGAGTACCAGAAGGTGATGTCGGATTCGAAAAGTATCGAAAGATAAAATGTAGCCGGTTTCAAATCATGAACAACAATATATAATTTGTTTCGATCAGACATAGAATAGTGACGTTATATACAAAAAACCAAAAAGGGATGTATTTTAAGAGCGTGACAAAAACATTATTTTTGCATTTTTGAAAACAGCATCAACTTTTCACTTATTCTAGGGGGTGACTGGCACAACATATTTTTTTCATGTAGACTGAACCACTGTATTAGATATATATTTTTGGATCAACTCAAAATTTTAGTCGATTTAGCTATGTCCGTCTTTCTGTTGTTGGTGCGCTTACACCCACAATAACAATTTGTTATAGTCCTGAGAAGTATCAAATTTAAAACCAGAAAAATCTGTTCAGATATTTTAGACAGATATCTGACAACCTCCTTATTCAAGCGAAGAACTTGAAGCAATTGAAATTTTGCCATATTATTAATCATCAAAATCGGTTTAGTAGAAAAAAAGTTATATCCAAAAATTTAACTCATTTTATGAGAAAACATGAGAAAAGCTTTTATATACTGTATACATTTGTAGGTGTATGTTTGAGTATGTATGTATGAAATATAACATATTTACTTCACACGCATTTGTGGTAGAATTTATTACATATTCGGCATAGCCGAATATAGCATTCTTATTTGTTTTGTGTAAATAACACCAGACGGTTCTTGATATTGATAAGGTTTATTATTATTATTATTATTATTATTATTATTATTATTATTATTATTATTATTATTATTATTATTATTATTATTTTAAAATAAGCGTATGTTGCAAAATTCAGAAATTTCAGAAATTGCGATCAATACAGCATAATGATTTTAAGGTCTATAAGCCTATAATTTTTTCCGATAATCCGATTATAATCCGATTTTGATGTTGTACCAGATATTGGTTGTTTAGCTAATAGACCGATATAAATTAAAATAGGAAACTACTTAGGACGATTACAAACAATGCGGCCAAATTCTTTCGATTCGGAGGATTATTCTAGGCCTGAGAATGATTCCAATAGACAGATGAACATCGCTAAATTGACTTAAATTTTAATTTGATGAAAGAATATATATTTACATAATGGGATATTAGATGATTCCTTCTAAGCACTACACACGGAATAGCAAAGTTAAGATACTTTTATCAAGGGTATAATAAAACTGAGCCGATAATAATGATGGTGTTATTGTCACATTTTTATCTCACAGAGATCTAAAAATATGTCTATAAGAAATTTTTATATTTGGCATAAAACTGAATTTTCTATTATGATCTGTTGTGTATATAAAATATTTAATCGATAAAACGCATCACTTATACGTATAATCAGAGCTGAAGTTAACTTATTTATTTATATTTACGAATAGAAAATAAAAATTTTATATTTCAATATAATTATACCCAACACAATCGTAGGTGGTTGGGATATTATGAATTTCTGCTGGTGTTTGTAGCATGCAGGAAAATGGCGTTACATCCACATTTAAGTATACCGTTCTACTCAGAACTTTTTAATTTAACGATGTTCGTCCTTTCGTTTGTCCGTCCGGCTGGCTGTTCATGTAAACGTTGTGAACACTCTATAGGTTAGGCGAGGTTCGGTCTATTTTTTCTCATAGGTCCCATACAAACCCCTTTCAAAATATCACTTTGAAGGATGTAAATCTCACATATACGCTTATAATTTAATTGTAATTGGTCAAATTAACATAAATATAAGCAAAAAAATGAATGTACAAATTAAACTTATTTTTGCTAAAATAATAAATAATGCTGTTATTTATTTCATATAATAAATTAAATATTTAATTTGTTTTTAAATAAATTTAAAATGGCCATTAAATCTAAAACAAATGTATTTCCTTTAAAAGTTTAATTTACCATTCGTTTCGTTTCCTCTAACAATGTGCATTTCCTGAAATAGCGAAAATAATTATTTAAATTTTTCCTTTTTATTTTAAATAAATTTACAAATTTATTAACGAATTTAATTTGCTGTAAAATTCACTACAAATCACTAACATTTCACCATTTTGAAAATGTTTAAATGCGATTTTTATATATGTAGGTGGTCGGGGTATTATGCATTTGAGGTAAAGTTTGTAACGCATAGAAAAAATATTGCTACCACCACTTTTAAATATACCGTTCGACTCATATTCACTTTCTGAGTCGATATAACAATGTTCATCCGTCTGCTAAAATGCAGTTCGCAATTTTAGATGAATCTTGTCATTATTTTGCGCCAAGGACGACGCCTATAGAAATTGGTTATGGTGGGTACATTATTTCACTTTCACCCCTATTCCTCCCGAAAAAGAGTTTTAAGCTTATAAAAGACCTGAATACAAAGCGATTTTAACGAAATTTGGTACAAATCATTAATTTTTGATAGCTAGAAAAGATCTTGTCTAAGGTATTAAATAGTCGGGGTTGACCGACCATTATTTTTTACTTGTTAATATTGAAATGCAGTTTATTTGTCATTTTGATGGCTGAAATGTATTTATAATGGTGGTTTTAATATTTTACAAAATTCTTGTTGCAAATGTGACACTTTTGATGAATTTGTTGTTATAATTAATGTTATTTGTGAAAACAAGGAAAGGAAACAAGAAAATGGAAATATTAATAGACAGGGTTATACTGTGTGTTGGAAAATTCTGACGTCTAGACCAATTGCGCGATTTCAATGATTTTTGATCATCTTATTTTTAAAATATATAAAAATATACAAGTTATGGATGGACATGTGAGACAACTTCAAAATTCAACCGAAAACTCCGCCATGTTCAATTGTCTGTGTCCTATTGGCATATTTTGAAACATAATTTTTTTGTTATAAAGACTTTTCCCCTTCCCTGTAACAGTTTCAGAAAGGAAGGGTAATATTAATAATAATATTAAACTTCTTGAATATTTATTATCTAAATATTATAATAAATTGATGTTGCTCCCATATAGGCAAAGCAGTTTTTAAATGAGGCCTTTTTGAGGAATCGGGTTTAGGCTGATAAACATGTCATTGGTTTTCTATTGATATTTCTTCAACACATTCAAATAATTGCATAATGTAAATGATGGAGGGTATTTTTGATTCGGTACAGCAGAATATATCATTCTTTCTTCTTCAAATTGCAATTAAATATTGTTGCTTCCATCTAAGTCCACTTTCCCGCTATGCCAAAATTTCATGAATTGTTGGTTCCCTTTTGTTGGATAAATCTTAATAAAATGATTGCATTGTGATAATATGCCATCCATTGATGATTTCAGCAGTTCATTTTCTGTATAGAAGAGATATCGTAATATCTGATCAAGAGATCTTTGCCCCAAGTTCATCTGCACTAAAAAAAGTCCAGAATAAACAGAACGAGGATCGATTCATCATTTCTGACAGGTCCCATAGAAGCCACCTTCAAAATATTATTTTGAAAGGCTTAAATCTCACATAGACATTGGTATTGTGATAAGAATTGGCCAAATTAAGACAAAAATAAGTAAAATCGATGTACGAAATTTGACGATGGTCGGTCCATAATAACCCCAAGATCCCTTATTTTGCTCCGGAAAAATTCCTCTTAGAGTGCACAAATTCTACATAAATATTAGTACCACAATGAACTGCACTCTTGAGCACAAATTAGAAAATATATATTAATACGTAGGTGGTTCATTGAATTTTGGTTGATACTATTAATAACCAACAATGTGCTGTAAGGTATTTAATAGTTGGGTTTCACCAAATATAACTTCTTTTTATAGAGATTTACTTTTGCTCAGTTCATAAATGAATTTATGGCACAACATAAGGTAGCAAACTGCGGTGAGCCACCGACTACTACCCTGATCAGACAAGAGGCTTGTACTTCTTAGCTCTAAATATGTGAAATTCCATTAAATAATTTAAAATTTCAAATTGTGGATCGATCCATAATTGTTCATACTTGCGTCATGGTGTAGGGTATTATACAGTCGGTCTTAAGGGTTTATTACTTGATTTTATGTAGAATTTATCTATTATAAAAAAACTTATTTTATATTTAATTTAAAAATTTAAATTTGTATAAAAACTAAAACAAAATTTGCCAAAAACAAAATATATTGAGTTCTAAAATAATATTTGACACGTACCACAAAATTGCGCTTAACCTAAAAAATAAATGGATTTAAATAATTTGTTTGTTGCTCAATTCTTTTCCTTCCTTTTGTTGAGGGGTTTTTGGAACTTTTTTGTTATTTGTATCAAATATAACTGAACAGAATAGATGTATTTACATTAAAGTCATTAAATTTCGTTTTCATTTCTGTCATTTTAGTCGTTATTTTCTTTTTTTTTTTGGAGGGGGGGGGTGAGGTTGTTTTTGTAACTTTTTAAATATTTATGATCATTTTAAAAATGCATGTTGTCGTTGTAGGTTGAAATAAAAGTACTTTAGTTGCTAAAAATACATATTTCTAATGTTCATGTAACACGTTTTGGTACTTTTTTCATTATTATAACCATTTCATGGTTATATAGATGTGTTTTTGTCATTGTTGTTGTTGCTATTAAAGTTGTTGTATTTAGTTTGTATATAATTTTATTTGGACCATAATCAGAATTTGCACTTTGTTGATAAACTAAACCGCAAAGTTTTTAACTATTAAAGAGGCAGAAAGTGCAAGTAATGAAGTCATTAAAAGAAATCTACTTTATTCAATGTTCTTCGGTCCATATGATCACTTTCTTTTTTAATTAATTTCTTAGTTTTAGAAAGAATTTCAATTTTTTTTATCTCAAGGTCTATATGTAATATTAGACACTTTAAAGCTATAACTCCTTTAATTATCTGTTTGATAAAACCATTTTAATGCTTTCGTTTTGTGCAGTTCTTGTGACATTATTAAATAAAAGACCACAAAATGTATGATATGTAAATGGCACGTGATTTTAATACATCGGGGAGAAGTAAAATTTTGAAACAACATTTAAATAAAAAATGTGGTTTTCAATGCCAAAATGTGAATTTTTTATATGATTTTAAATAAAATTAAATAAGTAAAGTCTGGCCTAGATATATACATGTACATGTATATGTAGGCATTCGTATACAATCCATGGTCAATAATAAACACATGAAAAAAAATTAATTTAATTGATCAAAATCGACTTTATAGTATAAAAGATTCTACAACTTAAAGTGGATTTTTGGAAGTGAGTGTTGTCTGAAGATTGGTCGTATTCGAGGTTGTAAAGAAAGTTCTACTTTCTCGGCCCGGAGAGGAGTTTGAAATTTATGCTCCTACAAACCAAACCATATACACTTTCGAAACAACTGCGAAAAAAATCAATAAGATATGTTTTACGGTTTAAATTCATGCAACATTATTTATGTTGAAATTGTTATACACTTATAACATACAATACTGTAGCACATATTTGTATGAGAAATGTGCGAATTTCTGGGGAGGTGGCCAAGTTTCAGTTAATTTTTGAATGGTTAATAATATTTCCAGTTTTTTATTACGAAATACCCAAAATTCTTGCACAAAAAAAATGTCAAAATTTTACTTTGGAATAATTATCTTTTTAACTATAAGATATATTCCACGTTAATTAGGGACCGATCCTCGTAGAGTTTGACTTTATGATTTGTGCTTGACATAAAATATAATTTTTAAAATATTTTTATGACACTCGCCAATATGAGAGAGTTGTACAATTAAACGTGATTTTTAGTTGATGATTTATAAGAGGGCTGTAGGAGATTATGGACCATCTAAAATTTTTTGGTGTTTTCTGGATGTACAAATCTTGAGCATACGAAACATCATCACAATATTAAAATTTTTAAGGCTTGGGTACTTTAAAGTGATTTTTGGAAGTGGTTCTGAATCTAAGATACGTTCAGTTAGGAATTTGGACTGATGCAGCATTTATATGTACCAATTAATTAAAATATCTTTTTGTTTTTAAGTTTTATAAGCTTAAAACCCCCTTCAGGTAGAGAGCTTTATGAGAGTTACCTAAAATACTAAATTTACTGAAAAATTAATTTTGTGTCGAACGTCATATATAACGTGATGTAACACCATTTTTTTGTATATTAAAAAAAGTAAAACTTTAGTCGGTCAAGGCCGACTATTTTATATCCTACACACATTATTGGAAATAAATGGTAGCTACCAAAAATAATAATAAACGGCATTTAATAAATATATTTTCAAATTTTTGCTATGTAGGATTTGTGGGTCTTAAAGTGCTTTTTGTGACTTTATGTTCAGGACTTTTACGACCTTAAATTTCGTAGATAATGGACCCATCATCACCAATTTCAATGCGACCTAGAGTTTGCACAGTCAGCCAACTAGGCGGAAGGACGGACAGAAATCGTTATGACGACTCAGAAAGTGATTCTGAGTCGAACGGTATGCAAACGTTACAAATTTCTGCACAAACGCATAATAACCCAACCACCTACGGTAATGTAGGGTATAAACTGCAGAGCAAACAACAACGTATGGTGGTGTAGGGTATAAAGATCACAAATATTTGAAATGATTCCGAATTTGCAAGACATTTCTATAAATTTTTTATAATAATGGGATATGAAGTGAATATTTCGTAATGATTCGAATAAGGGTATAAAAATTAGTGCTATAAACTTGGGAAATTATTATCTTAGTTGGATAATGGTTTCTCTGATCTGAAGCTAGTTAAATAATATGAAACGAGATAAAATAAATTTTAAACGTTTTAAATCACAATTACTTTAAAGTTATAAAAAATATATCTGTTATTGTCATTAATATTATACTTGTATTCTTCTAATATCAGTATGTGCAGTGTATTCCGCCTTCAATTTAATTTATTCACTCCCAAACTTTGCTTTACCAACACCACGATTATTGCCACAATCACCAATACCATCATATGGCGCAACCCACAGAAAACAAAAAAATGTATCAAACAGGAACCAAGCGGTATAATGTGTGAAACATTTACAATTATGGCAGCCATTTCCTTTACACACTCATGCATTCATGCATGAATATAAACATACTAAAATAACCCTGTAGTTGTAAAACCGAAATTTAGATACAGAAAAGAACGAATGTTATATGTTGAATTTATTCACTACTTGAGTTTAATGAAAGAGTTAGCAAGTCATAACCATTTTTGTGTATTAAAAATGTCTACTATAACGAATTATCTATCTCTTGTTATGCTAAAATAGAATGTTCGTTATTAATTTTTCCGCTTTACAGGGAATTAAATCTGAAATTTATTATATCATTGTAGAAACCACCAACACATATGTACTTAAGTAAAAATAAATATATCGTTAAAATTATTGTTGGAAAAAACAGATTTGGCAAAGTTTTTATAGGTTTTTTTGTACCCTCCACCACCATAAGTGGTGATGAGGATATATTAACTTTATCATTCCGTGTGTAATACCAAGGAGGGATAATTTTAAACCCCATAAGGGGACAACATGAAAATTCCGAAAAGAACTTGCCTTAAAATTATCTGGATATAAATAAAAATACAACCAGCAAAATCGGATCAATACAAAAAAATATTCAAAAATTTAATACACCCCAAAATCAGTTTAACATATAGGTAGCAATTTTAAAAGTTATTTTCAGAAATTTGTCATTTATATTTATTTTATCATTATTCAATAAAAAATTCCAAGATGCTAGATTGTGCAGGGGTCATTCTATCACCAGCTCTCATATAAAATACCATCATGGAATGTGGTTAAAAGTTTATAAAACTTTTAAATATGAAGCAATTCTAATGAATTTTGGCACAATTACTTTTTTAACCATCTTAAATATATGCTATTAATTTAACTTATACAGGTCCATATTTTGTTCCTATGTAACGCCCCTTCCCGGAAGACAGATTTGAGCCTGTAAAACTGTAAAATAAAGATCAAATTTATTGAAATTCTATAAAATGACACTTCTAGCTATCTTTTATATATAACTAATTGGATCAATAGCGGTCCATATTTTGCCTTAACTACCATATAAGGTACCGGAAAATAATTTTAAGGTAAAAATGTACTATAATGCTAGTAAATAAAGAACAATTTTATTCAAATTCGGTTCAATGACTTTTCCAACTATCTTTAATATACATTTCTAAATTAACCATTCTCGGTCCATATTTTGCTATAGCTCCCATATAAGGTCCCTTCCTGAAAAATAGTTATGAACTAATTAAACTAGTAAATAAAGACACATTCTATAAAAATTTGGTTCAATTAGTTTTCTAACTGTCTTGAATATTTGTTGTTAATTTGACTAGTATCGGTAAATATTTTGCTATAACTCCCATATAAAGCTCATTTCCGGTTTGAATATAGCTCCCATATAACAGAAACTCTTATTTGAAAATTTAATTTAAAACATCACGATTTCTTTCTTCACTGTCTTGAATATGTTGTACTTTCTCGAATTTCGAGAACATACAGGATATTCATTTATTACTCAAAGTACATGGCCCGTCACCAACATTTAAAGGTACTTTCAATATCTTTTTCATTACCAGTGTTTAAGCTGATGAACGAAAATTGGTTTTTTAGTGCAATTTCGTCAAGTCATGCTAATTTCAGCATAATATTAGTGTTGAAAGGTATTAAAGATTCGGCAGCGCCCAATATATTATTCTTACTTGTTTTTCTATAGTGGTTTTCCTGTTATTGTATTTTTGTTGAAAAACGGATCCATATGTGTTGTGGCAGCCAAAAAAGCGTTTCTTTTCTTCTCTTTTGAAATATTTACTTTAAATTTATAAAATTTTGAAAAATTTACTGCATTATTTTTGTCTTCAAGTGTGTGCATATTATTTGATACCAGTGTATGTGTATATTTGTATGTGTTTCCTTGTTATACAAAGTTAAATTTTATTAGAAATTTAATTTTATTTTCATATTTTCCTTTTCCTATTTTTTTTGCAGGATAATTTATTTTGTTTTGAAGTACAATTTTCATAACTTAAATGGTAAGTCTGTAGTTAAATTTGTTTTATAACTTTTACTGTTGATATTTTTATAAAAATTTAGAATCTAAAATTTAGTTAAAATAAAATTAATTTAAAATTTAAGTGAAATTTACCTAAATTAAAAGCTTTAAGAAAATTTTGCATATTATATAAAATTCAAAGAATCTAGTATCCATAGTAATTGAATTTATATTAGACTAGCTTTTACCCGGTGCGCTTTGCTGCACAAAAATTCTCCTCCGGCTTAGATTCGGAAAACAATTTATCAAAGTGGCGATCTATATTAATGAAGATTTACTTTGTATTGGGGCAACTTCTACCCCTAATCCTATACGCCTTATATTTTTTCGGTGAAGCTATTTCACAGTAGAATGATTGCTACTCTCACTGCAATAGTTCCTTAAATATTTGATATTAAATATTTGGTTTATATGGGGACTACATTTTCCTCAATTCTTATTCGTACTATATTTTTACCAATGAATCCATCTGACAATGGCATTTTGATTAAAAATATACTCTCGCTTTAATAGTACATTAGATATTTGATAATAAAAATTTGTTTTGTATGGGGACTACTTCTTTCCCTGATCGCAATTTTTTTCAGATGAAGCTATATTTCAGAAGCATAATTGCTACAAAATCTTAAGACTCTCGCTGCAATAGTATATTTGGGGCATCCCCATCCCTTGATTCTTCTAGCATACGCATAAATGCTACAAAATTTTAAGACCGTCGCTTTTATAGTTTTTTACATATTCTATAATTTATATGTGCTTTGTATGGGAGTACCTCTCCCCTTGGTCCCATCCAAAAAAAGTTGTAGCCTATGTTTCCTTCCAGGCATACAGGAAGATATTGTGAACATTTCAGGAAAATCGGAGCAGCCGCTTAACGATGTATAAGGTAAAAACAAATATAGATACAAACACATATTGAATTTTTTTATATTGATTGATATTTGATAAGTAAATAAATCGTAAAATTTATAATGTATATTTCTACTAATTTATTTTGGTGAACTAGAAGTTATGAAGATGAAACACTTATGAATTTTTATACTCTTTACAAAGAAGATGGATACACTTAGTTTATCATTCCGTGTGTAACGACAAGAAAAAATCGTCTAAAAACCCATAAGTTATACATATTCCTTCACCAAATTAAAATTTAAGTATTTTTATTCGTGGGAAACATTCTCTTGCCTTGAGAAATCAATAGAATTTACAGAAATTCGGCCTGATTATCTGTCATTGTCTTAATCTATTTCCTCTTTAAAGCCAGCAAAACCGTTTTAATAACAAAAAAGCTTTTTTATCTCAAATATAACTCTATAATATTTTTCAATTAAACCGATTTTCAGATTTTAAATAGGAAACTTCTTTGGTCAATAGCAAATACTCAGTCCAATATTATTGAGCAATTTTAATCATTTTTTAATCATAATGCAAAAATATATATTTTATGGGATTTTAAATGATTCATACAAGGTATTGCAATTATTGTATATTTATATCCCCTTATGACGAAGGGTCTAAAAATCTATTCGGGATTGGGGCTTTCTATGGGAACTTTAATAAAATGTGGACAGACACTATAGTATATAGCAAATCTAAAATTTATGTTGCCGAATTAATTTGAAATACTTTAATATTTAAGAGTTTGATCAGCCTTTTCACGGAAAAGGGTCTCATAAAAGATTTATAATGAGGGACAATATTTATGGAATTAGTAAATTAAGTCATTGTCTTAATTTCTATCGAAGTGATCCATATTTTAGAAATTTAAGCCCAAATAAAGTTAGAAAAACAATTGTGCCGAGTATCATTAAAATTTGTTCTCGTTAAAAATCAAATTCCAGAAAGGGGGTTTACATGGGAGCTAATAATAATGCTAAAAGAAAATATTTTTATGTTAAAATTATACTGGGACCTATATGACACAATGACTTTGACTATAACTTTCCCTCTACTGGTCGATTTAGGTCCTGTTAAAAAAAAAATACTCTAAGGGTTAGTTCATTTATCGGCCTTTAACTTTTTTGTATTTTAAATAGAAAACTGAAAAGACAAATTATTGGGGGTCCTAATTTCAAAAGTTATTTTTCAAACAGTTTTTATACAAATGTTCTCCGGGAGTGGGATTCACATTAAACTTACAAATATGATTTTTTTTATTAAATTTGGCATAATAAATCTATATTTAGTCGCTTAGATCGGTTCATAATTTTCTCGTAACACTCTTATAACCCCACTACCAAAATTCACTTTAATTGGAATAAAATTCACCTGCATGTAAGTATTATGAAAATATTTAAAAAAAATTATGTTTAATTCAAGGACTAAGTATAAAATACAACTTTACGAAGGTATTTAGACCTTCAACCGAAACATATTATTGAAGATTAAAATCCATATAATTTTGTATATTACTTAGATTTCATAGAAAACGTAAAATTATTCTGCTCACATGATCTCCATTATCAAAATAATTCATCATTAACGTAAAGAGATCAAAAAAGTAAAATAGGAACCGGCTCCTTGTAGAATCTGAAATGATATATAAAAATGAAATATTATTAAATTTTTTTCAATATCCTAAACTTACCGCCACCACTGAAATCAAAGAAACATTAAAGAAATTTAAACCAGTGAAATGAAAAGGTTTACGATTCGTACAAATAGATAAATTAACAAATTTCAAAAGTTTAACATTATCAGCGGTATTTGGAGAACGCTCAATAATAGATTCCCATTGAGATTCATAGTACATGGTACTTAATTGATCGGTCTAAAAAGAAATAATAGTTTTTTTTTTAAATAAAAATTTTATTGCAAAAATACTCACTGTACTGATAATAGTGGAACCCAATTCACCAAAAGCTAAAATCTCTTGAATTTTTCCTATAGCCCAAAAAGCATAACCAATACTATTAACGGGGCTCTGTTAAATAATAAGAAAAATATACATTTTTATATTCACATGATTTCAGGAAATTTCCTACCGTATAAACTTTAAAACCCAGAGCACACAAAGATATCGCACTAAAGGAAAACATGACAAATATACGAAATGAAAATTCTTCTTGTATTTCATGAGCAAATTTATTCAATCTTAAATTTTCCTTTAAAGTCTCCATTAGTACACGTTCATACCGATCCACTATATAACCATTTAAATCGGTCTTTAAGAGAGCATTCACTTTTTTGTTAAAATTTTCACGCATCATTAAGTAACGTCCATTAAGATTAAATATCAGAAAACCCATCATATTCCCCTCGCCAAACATCATAGTGGTGACTATGAAACCCACCCAAATATTACTCAATAGCAGAGGAAAAAAATAATAGAAATTATTTTTATAGTCCACTATTGGTATCATCTTATAGAGAAGTTCTCTTTTATTGGTGGCCAAAACATAAACTGCAGTAAAAATGTAAGAATTTAAGGCACAAAAATAGAAGAGAGAAAATGTTAAAATAGGACGAATTTGTCGCTGAATTTGTTTGAAAAGTTTGGAGTTGGTTGATCTGAAAGGAGAAGAAATAAATGGAGCAATTAGTGATAACAAATAATTTTTCAAGTTTGGGGTGAATTTCTTCAATTCTTCTTTCAGGGTATAAAATGTTCCATTATAAAAACAAGTAAGGAAGTTATAACCGATATACAGCCACCTATGGTGGTGTGGGGTATAATAAGAACATTTGAATGGAGTTTGTGTGAAACTCAAGAAATTTATTTAATATACTTCACCCACATGGGCAGCCAGCCGGATGGTTAGACGAAAGGATATCGTTACGATAAATCAAATAAAGAAATTCTTACAGGCAGATGTAGCAATAGTTCTCTGAAACTTATACACCCACTTTGTTTAATAAATTAGGATCATTTTATTTATGTGGACTTTAAGTTTTCAACCGCTTTAGAAAATGGTCATCCGCATGGTGGCAGATGTGCAATTATTTGTAGCGATACAGAATATACTTTTCTTCTAGCTGACTATCCGTATAACGTTGTGAATACTCTACGGATCCCATGTTTAATAATTTCGCTATTAAATTTGGTACAAAATATTTTTGTAAACCCTTATCCTCCTGGAATGGGGGCTAAAGCTGTTTAAACATGCTGGTGTAAAGACGATTTAAATGTGCAAATTTAAATGATGAAGATCGGTCCACAAATGACCATAGTTCATACATTAAAGTACACTGATGGATACTCCTATAAACGCATTTAATTGTTATCTCTATTTTTGATATATCATTGTTGTATTCTAGTGAAGTTATAGGCTTTTAATAAAGGCATTTTAAAGTTAATTTTTTTATTTAAATGATATTTTTTCTTGGTCTTTTTTCATGCGATCAAACATTTTCGGTTCTATATTATTCTTTAGAAATGACACAGTTATAGTATTCGGAAACCTTTCACGGATCACGTAAAACAGGAAACAAACCGAAGAAAACAGCATAAAGAAACGTTTTAAATTCGCACGTAAATAGATGAAATGGGCAGAAAAGTGAAAAGAGATAATTTTCTCTCATGTTATTGGGACGATTTGAAATCAAAAGATTTTCGGTTGTCAAAATGTAATTTAAGCACTGGTGAAGTTGTGATTTGGGCAGCATTTTCTCAATTTACAAATCTCAAATCTGTTTTGTAGCCACAAAAATGAAAAGCAGAATTTACAACAAAATGCTGGTGCATGTTTGACTCCCTTTTATGAATGAAGATTCCACATTCCAGCAAGATAAAATCTACAGTTTGTACAAGTTCCAAAGCAGTCTAAATTATGGTCTAATAAACATATTCGGACTTAAACTCAGACCGGTAGGGTTTATTTAAAAAATGACCAAAACAATAATACAATGTCTTTTACGGAGTTAAATTAAAAAAAAAAAACATTTTTTTGAGGAAATTGATTCCGATCTTTTCAAGAAAGTACTAGAATCTATGACAGACATTATTGATAACGCTGTAGAGGCTGATAAACCAAAGTGTGTTTATAGGAAATTAAGAAAACGCACCAGTGAATAACGATTTGTTCATGTCTCTGATTATTTTCGTTTCAATTACATTTAAATTTCAACTTTACGGTAAACGTACTATAAACACTAAACTTCTACTTACTCCTCTATATAAATTTCGGCATAAAACTTCTTCAACAGCTTCTTAAAATCCTCCTTTCGTAGACCCAAAGAAAAGGCCCGTAAATGTAATTCTATCAATACCAGATAGGTGGGCACACCTGTTAACATTTCATCCAAATTATTAAAATAAACTCTTAAATATCGTAATTCCGCATCGTTGTGTACGGCAAAAGACATAAAACCCAAAACCCATAAAAAGCGATCCACTAAATGACACCAACGGTGTACATTATCCTCCAGAGGCCAACAGATTATATTCGTCCAACGATAAAGTTTAAGAGCCCAATTTAAAGGTACTGGTTTACCATTAGGCAAACGTGGTCTATATAAAATGTTTAACATTATTTTTAAGTCGTTCTTAAAAAAACGTTCGCCGGTTAAGAGTCTTAAAGAGGTTATGTACACTTTAGGGAAATTGAACAAGAATTTATACATGATTTACTTCTTGGAGGTAAAAACAATCATCATTAAATATTTATGGATTTTGACTTTTAATAAGATTTTGTTTGTTGTTTTTTAGTTATTAAAAAAGTTTAACAAAATTTTAAATGAAAAACTTTTTAATGATTTGTTTGTTTATACTTTTGTTTTTATTGGTAATTAAGTTATTAACTATTTTGGTAGATTTTCATGTAAATCTATCAAAATATTTATAATAAAGTTAAAAGGGCAAAAAATGTACCAGCGAACATTTTTGTTTAGAATTCTGGTGTTAAGAAGAGAAATGGAAACAATCGCTGGAAAATAAAAAAAATCCTTTTCAAAATTTTTCAGCTTCGTTGCAAATTTGAAATAAATTAAAATTTGCAAATAAATTTTGGTAAGTTAACTGTCCAACTGCCAGTCAGTTCATATAACGTTGTGAATGCTTTACATGTCGCAAATTTAGCGCTGTTATTGGCAACGACTGGTACAATAATTCGAATAGACAAATTTCCATTTGACACTTTTTTGTAAGGTTGTTACAAGTTGATTGTACCCATTTAAGTTATGGAAAGGAAAGTACCGATCTTCGGTAGAATCGATTCTTCGTAGAATTTTGTACCAGTTCTCACAGAGTTTTTGCGGTTAAATATGATAGATCCTGAAAAAGTGTAGGTTTTAAGTTTTAGCTTGGACTTAGTTCGAGCTAACGGGTGTCGGTCCACAGGTACCGAGTGGTCACCTCGGTTCATAAAAATATTTAAAATGATATAGGATTCATTATATCTGAACCGGTTCAAAGATTTCTAACATTAATGCTATTCTTGCTAGCAGATACCTCGTTTTGGGTGGACGTATACCTTATAGTTTAAGAAGATATTTAGTTATCAAAAATTTAAAAGAATTTTTTGACCGATCTTGGCGAAATTTTTATGCTAGTAGCGGGCATAAGCTTTTATCCGTTTTTGTCATAATATCTTGGTTTTTATTAAGAGTTAATAAGAAAATTTTTAAGAGGTAAATTTGAAAATAATTCATAGAATTAAAAGTTTCAGGCCCTTTAATTTTCATTTTCATTTGAAACACTGTCCGACACCAGAGTCAATACTACAGTTCATTCGTGGACACTGTCGGTGTAGAACCGTCAACGGGAATAAAAGCCAATTTAGCCACAAAGGATTACTGAAGGGTGTAAAGGTAATTTTTGTACCTTGTATTGATATATCATATCATATTCTCTTTGTTACTTCAAATGCTGTCCACAATACACACATCCAATGCAAAATGTTTGACTTCCATGATCACTTCGAGTCGTAAAAAATCTCTCGAAAAACACACAGTTTTTTTTCTTTTTCGAAAATCACTTCATCTAAATTGAATCATGAAAATATTTTATATTAACTGCAGGTTATAGCAGGCTACAGCTGTTTTTGTTTTAAATAATGCATTTTTGTCTTCTCGGATATCTGCGAGTCGTAAATGATACCCAAGTATTTATCATCTTTGGAAAGAAGTTTGGTTTCGTATAACCCCAACTTCAAAAGAAATACACGAGTAATAAAAATAAATTTTGTGAGAGAATCAATTTTGACGATTGTGTAATGATACACGGTATTTTACAGTCGGTTCTAATCGATGTCATTCTTTAGTTTAATTTTTTATGTCATCCACTATCATAAGTTGTAAAGAAGTTACATTAACTTCGTCATTCTGTATGTAATACCAAGAAGGAATTAAACAAGACTCCATAAATTATATATATTCTCAATAACAATTAAATCTGACTATTGGTCTATGTCAGCTGATCCAAGAATATTTTATGAATTATTAAACGAAATACAATTTCTCCTACTTAAGAGATGAACTAAATATATTCTGGCAGTAAATTCAGTAGACACCTGCGATCTCATCTAAATGTATTAATACTCCATTACATTAAAATTTATTATTCATTCTTTATCTGAACCTTCAATAAAAATACAATTTAAATTAAAGTCTTTATCTATTTTATGGTAAAAATCATAAAAATTATTTCAGATTCAACTGTAAAAATGACATGTTTGTCTGTCATGTTGGTGTGAGAAGTATTCAATTTTAAACAAACTTTTTCGTTTTATTCTAAACTTTTTGTTGTTGTTTCATTTGTTGTTGTGTAAACATGTATTTGTTATTAATACCATGTATTTAGTAAGAAAATGTTAAAAAAAGTTATTATTTTATGTCAATTATCTTATTGTCTGACGTATTCAATTATTTTATACTTTTTTTAATTTGTAATTTTTATTTTTATCTAAAAGTTTTTTCATTATTCCGTTAGACAACTGAATAATTAGCGGGAGGATTTAGAATAAGGAAAAAGTTAGATATTTATATTTTGCTGTAAATTTTAAAAACTCCAATAAATCTAACTGAGAAGGGGATTCTTTGGGTTTTTATACTACACCAACAAGTGGTGTAGAGGGTATATTAAGATTGTCATTGAGTGTATAACGCTGAGAAGGAATCATCTCAGAGCCAATAATGTATATATGTTTCTGCATCAAATCAAAATGTAAGCGGATTTAGCTATTTCCGTCTATATATTTGTTGATGGGATGCTCTCATCCACATGTTATAGTCCTGAGAAATTTCCAAATTAAAACCAGCAAAATCGGTTCAATATTATCGAGTGAAATCTAAGGCAACCTCTAATCTCAAGCAACAAACTATTGTAAAATTGCCATTTATTAATCGGCAAATTAAAATGAAATTTAATATTAAGCTACATGTACTGCATTAAGGTTCCAAAAATTATCAAAATCGGTTCAGTAGCAAAAAAATTATAGCCAGAAATATAACTGTATCTATGACTCAAAGGTTTCCGTATTATATTTCAGAATAACTCTTATATATTTATATATTGTATACGCCTGTGAGTGTATGTGTGAGTGTGTAACAAAATACAAAATGCGTGTAAAGTAAAACATAATGTAGTTCCTTTACATGCATTTGTGGTGGAGGGTATTGAAGATTCGGCATAGCGTTCTTACATGTATATTTTTTATAGTTTTATGCGTAAAAAAGAAAAAATATTAAAAATCCCACATAACCTCAAAAAAAAAAAATCTTAATACACGATTTGTTTCTGTATTTTGGAATTAATATTTAAATTTGTTATAACGAGTTTAATCTTAAAATGGTCTTTAACAGAAAATAGAACAAACACAATGATTAAAATGGAAAATTAAATGGAAATAAATTTGTAACATCCGAACGGATAGTCCTATTTAAATGATAGGAAAAGTGTTGGCCAACTAAGGTTTGAGTTTGGACTTTGTGACCTTTACCGGAATCGGTCCACAGGGTCCCATAGTTGGTCATCTCGAGTCATAAAAATATTTATAACGATTCAGATTCCTTATATCTAATTCGATTTTACATTTATAGGAAGTCTACCTCTTAGAGTTTAAAAAATATCTTGCTTCAAAAATTAAAAAATTTTCTTTTTGACCGATCTTGGCGACGTTTTGAAGCTATAGCTTAAGTACTTTAAAACTTTTTTTGCAAAATTTTGTAAAGAAGAATTTTTTTTAAATATCTTTATAGAACTAAAAGTTATAAGCCTTTAAATTTGAATTTTCAGAAAATGTGATTTTTTTGCCGTTTTTTTTCCAAAAAATTAGTTATACTCTTTTAAATTATAAAAATTCTTTATTAAGTATTTATATTTTTGTGAAAGGATACTTTATATGCTTTTGCGTAAAGTAAAAAAGTTGTGAGAACTCAAATTTCGGAAGAACGAGGGTTTTTCAAATTAAACCTGTTTTTTACAATACACTAATTTTTCAAATCAAAAAAATATATGTTTGGTTTTAAGTCTGATATGTTTTAAAATTTTAATTTTAATTTAGAAGGGTATAGAAAAAATGTGAAACAATTCATTTTTGGGAATTTTCGAAAGTTTTTTGGCAATTACAGGATTTCTATTGAAAGAAAAAAATTATGTCATTCACTTCCGATTAAGTATCAAAACATTTAATTATGCAAAATTTCATTAATATAAGTTGACTAAAAAAATTATTGAAAATAAAAGCTTTAAAATTTGCAATCAGAATTATTTATCATTCTCATGTCAATTTTCCGATAAAAATGTGCCAATAATTTTATTATTGTTAAAAAAGTTATTTCTGAAAAGTAGTCACAATTTCCGATATATTGATATATTGAATCGAATTTAATGTGTAATTAAAAATTATCGTAATATTAAGATTTAGAAAATTTTATATGTAAATTTATTTCTTCACAAAAACAAAAATTCAACACGTATACGTAATCATTTTGACGAACTTAGTTAGGCAGAAAATTAGTTATTGAATCCTTAAATTGAGTCCCAATCATTTTCTTGTAAAACTGATCAATTTACTGGATATAAAAAACTTTTGAGTGACTGGTTGGATTTACATGAAATGTTAGCAGTGGACTTTATAAGTTTATAACTCTGAAATTTTGGATCTCTTAGTTGGAACTTTAATGGAGTAATAGGGCCTCAAAAAGGGTAACTCGATCATAAAAATATTTTAAATGAGTTCCGAACTTTTGTTTCTTAAACAATTCTTTCATATGGCCCCAGTATAGTTATGGTTTTCTAGTTATTTTTATTTAAAATTTCAATTATCAACAAAATATTAAGTCGATATCTTAGCCCGGAGCAATTTTAATTAGGAAGGAGAAAGGAGTCCAATTCTATAAAAGGCATACAGCTAAGCGATATTCGGTGCCGTATCATATATGTACTTCTCAATACCTTTCTGTCTACTCTCCTAATTTTGGTTATGTGTGTTAAGCTTTCATCCATTAAATTCTGAGATCTCGGAACCGTAAAGGCAGGGTAATGACAAAGGAATTGTTCCATCATTTCTATGCCCTCCTCATATGCCTTGGATTCCCTGATATCGGATGCCCAAAGGCGTTTTGAGAGTGCTTAAGGAGCACAATGTCCTTTAATGACACTCATTATTACTCAAAAATATAAAAACGCAACCCCGTCACACTTCTATATTTTGTGCCATTCATATAGATCAAGTCAGTACGGTAATACGTGCAATGGTGCTATTAGACATTTGGCGTTATTCGATTCCTAAGTATCCTGTCAGATGTTTTGATACTCTTGAACTTATCATCTGGTGGAAAGATTTGTTGAATTTTAATTTTTTTTAATTAATGTGTTTTTTGTTAAAAAGTGTCTTCACCAATTTTCTTGTAAAACAAAATTGTCTTTAATATTTATTAAATTAATATTTTTGAAAAGGAATTTTACGTAGGGATACTGAAAATAAATGTTGTATCTCAAAACCGTTTATGACCAAGTACGGGATCATTCGATTGTATCTTACTTTCTATTAAATTTCATCTTCACGAAATATATTCAAAGATTCCAAAGCCTGAATTTTTAAAACATCTGGTAATTGCTTTTTCCAGACATCCAATAAATTTAGATTTTTATTAAATCAGTAACTTAAAAAAGATCGTTTGGAATGACAAGGTCCATATTTAATTCAAAAATTGTGCTCATAATGCTCCCGATTATGGGTATGAATGTTCCATTACATCGTGCCACAAGCATCCATTGATCTTAATTTCTCCATAATTAAAAAATTGTTATTGTCAAATTGAAAAAGAACTTGACATTACCATTCCTTACATTACCTTCTGTGTTGTTTTTCAATATCTGTAAAATTTTATTTCATCTTCTGATACAATAATTATTTCCTTCTCTTCTTTACATGCTATTAAGTAGTTTTTATTCTTTCCTTTTATACCCTACACTACCCTATGTGGTTGGGGTATTAAATGCAGATTATTTTAATGGTCAAAAAAAGTTAATAATTGCAACAAATTGAAAAGGTACACCAAACATTGTATAAACTGTATTACATAGTTCTATTCAACGCAACCTTTTAATCAAACTTGGTCCATGTTGTTTTTATCTGGCGAATTTGTTTCAACATGTTGTGCAAATATTATTTTGATTTAGGAATCAACTGCATATTCCAAATATTCTTATCAAACCTAAAACTCTATGAAACTCGTTAACAAACCAAATGTTTTAAAACGAACATTTCTTATTTACATTACAGAAAAACTGACTAATATGTGTGATTTAATCAGAACAATACCATTTTCAGTACCAAAATAATTAAAGTATTTAATTTTGTTGGATATTTATACTAAAGTCATAGTTGAGTTAAGCACGAATGTTAAAGATTTTTTAACAGCATTTACCGATTGTTAATATTGGTAAATTGGGTTCAATATATATTGAAATGTTTTAGTTATTTATTTCGAAAAATTGTTAGATTGGATTAAAAAAGTTCAATGTTGTATACTGTTTAAAGAATTATGTCTACATTGATAGTGGTGAAGGGTATTAAAAATTCGCTACAACTGAATATATGACATTCTTAGTTGTTTTTATTTTATCGATTTGTTTGTTTTGTTTGTCTGTTTTGTTTGTCACGTTTTGAAGACAATTAATTCAGACAAGAAATATTGCACTGACAACAGTGTGACATTTGCACAAAAATAGCTGCCACCCTAAACAAAACAACAGTAATAACAACAACAAAAACATCTACTTTGACATGACAAATAAAATCAAAACCCAGCAAATTTTATTGAGTTTATTCAATTTATTTTTTGAAAATTTCGATGACTAAAAGTTATAACAACTAAAATTTTTAAATAAAAAAATCTATTTTATTTTACAAATTTTTATAATTTCTATAGAAATAAAATCGATTAACATATGTTTGCTGGGTTTTATTTTGATTTTTCCTATTTCAAATAGAATTTTTTAACAGAATGCACTTCTTCACTTACATGTTTATTCATAACATGCAAAAATACATCCCCCTCATTTCTGTCTGACAAATTTATGACAAACACAAATTGTAACTGATTTTATTGTAAAACGAATATATGTTTGCACATGTGTATGTATGTGTATAAAATGAGTAAATGAAAGGAAATGAAATATTGACAAGTTTTTTACTATGGTAACTTTACTGTCAGTAAATTTTTGTTCTTTGCAACAATATATTTCACATTGAAGTAAATAAATGAAATTAACTGTATACAGTACATTATCGAAAAAAAATTACACCAAGGAAAAGGTTGAACTGTAAGTTATTAGGAAGAGTAGTGACATGAGTTTGAAAGCATTAGAAATTATATATATTTTACATTCAGTTCATGACACCATCTGTATTATTTTTAATAAGTTATTTATTAACAATTTAGTTATTTAAGGTCAGATTTTATAAATTTTGCTTATCGTAACATTTTGTAGTTTAAACCCTTTACCAGACGTCAACTGGGAATCACCTCAGCTTTCACCTTGTAAAAATTTCAAAACCAATTAATATGAAAGTGATTTGTTGCTAAAAGCAAACGTTGTCTATTATTCTATAAAGAATTTATCTTACAATACGCAGTAGTCATTTTTCGGAAATAATCCGTAAATGCAGGATGTTTTTAAAGTCTGATATCATGGCGAAAATCATTTCGACGGTGCGTCGAATCTGTCTTCATATCTTGTGAGACGTATAGTCAAGCGAGTTAGAATGCCTTAGCTTTTTTGTATATCTTATTTGTATAAGTGCATGGAGCGAAACATCATGTCACTAGACTCTTCTAAATTGTGGCTCTGTATACATCAAACTCGTTCTGCTGCTTACAATTTTGGGATACTGTTCTCCATATTGCTTTTAAAGAAAATTTTATTTTCAAGTCTTAATTTTGACTGATGATTAATTAACATTGACAATGGTTAGAACTTTGATTTCTATATAGCGGTCGCCTTTCCACATGAATGCCGTTGTATGTAAAATATCACTCTGAGGAATGTTATCACCATATAGAGAAACTGGTGGACAGTTTTCCCTTCTAAGGCTAAGACGTGCTTCTTCAGTTCGATTAAATTTATTCTCCAATTCATATTTCTAAGCCTATAAAAAATGTCCAAGTTACAAAATGCTATAGTAGAGTCCTTCTGTGTACTGAGAATTTCTGTACTGAAATTGTCAGATCATCGCAAAAAGGCAAGGCATACATTAAATAAAGAGTCGGTACTAAAATACTTCTCTTAGGATCACCAGCCTCAGTTAAAAACTCGACAAAAAGGCCCTGAAATACTTTTCATCAAAATAGTATTCTACCAATTTGTGAGTGCATTGTGGTAGCAAAGTTCTAATTTTGTATACAAGGTCGTCATGCCAATCGACAATATTTTTTAATTTAGTGGAAGCCCTTCGCTAAATTTAAAAATATTGTCGTAAAATTCCTTTTACTTGTTCAAATGTTCCGTGCTCTTCCGAAAACCAAACTAGTGAAATGGGGTGATGTTTCTATCATTTAGTATTGTCAATTTATTCCTTGAAATATTTTCTCAAATATTTTTGACAAGCAGGGCAGAAGGCTGATGACATTGTAATTTTCCTATATTTGTTTACATCAGAGGATAAATCATTTGAAATTTCCATTGATACCAATTCCATTATGTGCTTACTAAAGGTACTTTAAACATGTAATTTGAAAATGTTTATCCAAAGCTTAATTTGGTGTAGGTCTCACCAAATTAATTTTACCAAAGATATGTTTCTGGATGGTATGATACTGTTAAGAATATAACGGGGTTGTTTGAACAAGCTCCAATGCAAGGACCTTTTGCTTATAACACATATTTAGTTATAGATCCCACATTAGACTCCATCCCTGAATTTTTAAAAAATAATTTAAGAATTTAATCATAATTCAAGAAATAAATTTTGATAACTTTTTTTTCTAAAATTCCCTGGAACGAAAACAACCGGTAAAAGAGAACCCCTACATATAATAGGTTTTGTATTGTTTTGAATTCTATGATTAAGAGTTATAAGTCTTTAATATATACTACTCTTTGATAAATTTAGTCCGTGTTGTGCCATAGCTTCCATTTAAGACCCTTTTCCAGAAAATGTTTATAAGACTTTCATAGAGATTTAAACGATTTATTAAATATTGCATTTCCGTTTTCGTACTATCAATTATAATTCATTTTTTTCACATTTTTGTGAAAATTTGCTTTCAAATATTCAACATTTCCTTTTTCTATTATGAACTGCAAAAAAAAGGAAGAAAAATCCTCTTAATAATTTTACAAAATCCAAGTGCTACGAATATTTAATTAAAAATCACTTTGCGACTGTACATGTCAAATAGCATTGGTCCATTACACTTCCAAAAGGAAACACTCAATAGGAACCAATTTAATTTCGAAAAATTTGGTTGCAAAAAATGGAAATGAACACAGAAAAAAAACAACACATTTGATAGCAGTTTATGGTGTCATCAGCAATAATCCTGGTCGTGTCATTTATTACTCAAGTTTCATTTTATTTTCAATTTTAACTTCTATTTAGTAGCATCTACATTTAAGTAGACATATATTGTTGTTACAATCAGGAAATTTAAAAATTTTCAAATGCCCAACAGTTTGAATTGAATTTCATTTGCAGATCATAAAACCTTAATAAAGTTTGAAATGATTATGAATTAAAGTAAGACTTTCCTTAATAAATCGGTAATACGTTCATTATGGTTTATAACTTGTTTTAAGTCAAACAACATACTCAAATTGTTGAAGAAAGGACTTAAATGCCATTGCGAATTACTGTATCGGTACATTCTAAAAATATTCGAACCCGCACCGTATCTCACCTATTCCGATTTCACAGAAATTTTTCATTACCTCTTTACAAAATTTACAGTTTTAAATACCATTTGGAAAAGAATCTAAATATGATATTCCAGTTATCAGATTAAAGAAAATTAGGGTCATTACCTTCTTAATTATGAGGCCATTTGAAAACTTTTGATATGAAGCCATTTGTGGTGGAAAGCTTTAGGGAAATCCACAAATTATACGGAACTCTGCGCTTAGTATCACTTATGATTTATATACAACAACTACAAGACACTTCTAGTGATGTTGCATTGGTTACCGCCGATGTGGAAAAGAACATAGCTTCGATATCAACAAATAGTCTCAGAGGTTTAGTTGTAGGATGAGTAAAAAATGCTGCTACGCATCCATTTAAGGGAATATTGGTGAACCTCATCTAACATGTTTTAAAAATATGGTTTACAGTATTGTTACTTCCATTGAATCTCTTATTATATAAAAAATACAATCGAAGTTTTATATTTCCGGCCGGATCTATGTGGTATTCTTCAAGCAGAGATCTTATGTTCTATATGAAGTTTTTACTTTTAGTCTGGCAGCGCCAAGATATCCTTCGGGTGTCTTTTTCACATTTGAATTGATTCGGCAATGCCGGACATCTCCAAATGGGATGGCGAGACGTAGACGTAGACTGGCCAGAGGAGTGTCGACTATTGGCTATGAGGCGATGGATTGACTAGTCCGATTTGTGCATTTAGAGGTTGCATCTTCATACACAAATATTAGCGATCATTGGTCGTGGTGTGACACGACCGCTGTAAAAGTTGCGGTAATGAGAAGGAGGAGGACTATTTGAGATTCTAGCTGGATGATATCATCTGTTACACAGCCGACGAATGAATGAATTTTTGTTCGGGAAACCTAACGACCGTTCTGTCATACAATATAGTGATTTTAATAGGCTTTCGCTATTACATGGGATGTTACCGTTATACCAACTTTTTGAAATATTTATAAGACCTTGAACCTCAATTTTGCCTCAGAGTCATTTTAAACATGAACAAGCAAATAAAATTGTTTTGTTCTATTTATTTGTGTTGTTGCTTTTTGTGGAACCACACTTTATGAAGTCCTACCTTAGGTCCGGGTTTTAAATACATTTCGCTTTCGCTAAATTACTGATAAGATGGTTGTTATCACAAGAACTGTTGGTTTGTTGTTGCAGTTGAAAAAAATATGCAAAATTGCAAGTTGAATTTGAGTGCAAACAAGAAAAAAGAAAAATTAGAAACTAAAATTTTGCATTTCTTTTAACGTCTTCCCAGAAATAGAAATAAATGCATAATCTTTCTATTTTGTTTCCATCTTTCCTTACTTTATTTTCCTGTTTTTATATTCTTTTTTGTATTTAAAACTATAGTGACACTTTGGTAGATATTTTTGCATTATTTTGTTTTGGATTTTTTTATTTGAAAAATTCTTGGAATATTTAAAATACAAACATCCACCCACCCACTCACTCTCACATTTAGTGAGTCAGTTTCCAGAGAATATTTATTGTATTTAAATTTATTTTTAATATTCTTTAAGATGGAAATATGTGAGACATTTTTATGTTCTAAACTATAAATACTTCTCGGGACAATGGTGTCAGTAAAGTCAAGTAAATATTAGCTGTTTTTTATACAGGATTTTTATTAAAGAGGACTATATTATTAGAAAACTTTTTAAACATTTTTTAATGACTGCAATTTGTTTTTTTTTCTGAAAAATAGATCCATTTTTCAAATAAATATGTTTGCTGTTGTTGTCTTTTTTTTAATTGCGCAAATAAAAAAGCATCAAAACAATTTATACTAAAGTGTTTTTGCATAAATTAATGTCGGCAATAGAAATTTTATTTATAGGCCGGATTGGATGCCTGCCTCACTGCCATTTGCCTGCCTGCATGCAATTTTTAAAAAGTGTTTCATATCTTTAATAAAAACATGTGAAAATTCTGTTGTCGTCTACAACGACTTGTTTATACCCTTTAGTAATACGAATATCTTTATGTTTTTTTTTTAATATTATAAAGTCGATTCGAACAAGATATGAAATAATTATAAATGGATTGTGACAATAATTAAAAACAAATATTATATGGTGCAGTGTCGATTATTTTGGAAATAAATCATTACTTTTATCCGATTGGATTTGCTTGAAATGAAATACATAATGATATCAGAGGAATTTAGATTTATCACTTTGAGAGTTTATTACACTTATTATTTAAGGTTATCAGGCATTTTATTATACTGTGCAGCCTCTTTAGACTAAAATCCAAAAACTCTAGTATTTGAGAATTGGGAATTTAAGAAAAATTTAATTAGAATTACAAGATGGGTCAAATATAAATTAATGACGAGAGAGAGAATGTTTTGAACTACGCTATTACTACTATTTTAAAGTATACCGGTCGACTGAAAATCACTTTTTTTCCACACAACGTTGCGCTTTTAGAGAAGCGTATGATTTTTAGGAGAACGAATGCATAAAGCAAATTCATTTTGTATTAGAATAGAACCACATGCCAAATTTAAAAAAGATTGCAAATATATAACTGTTATACAGACGTACTTCCGAAAATCACTTTAAAGCTAATATATAGAAAAAATTTAAATAAGTTTGTTTTGTATAAACCATAATATTTGCCCAGATACGAGGTCATAATCTATTTTCATTGCTGCGATCAGCTTTAAGTTACAAAAACTGATTAAAAAAAGGCGACGCACGTAGCTCAGATATTGTTTCATACCATATCGGTAAAATATTTTGAATGAATAAAAATTGACATCAGTCAGTGATTTCTTTCATCATTTCATTTATACGTAGGATCCTGCAGTTCCTAGAAAATACAGCTTAGAACCTTTTTTAAATTAAAATATACTTAAAATACTGTAACTGTAATTCCGAAAGTTTTAGTACTTTAATGACCAGTGACCTATATGTAATAAACATTTGAATTTAAAAGACTTCCGTTGATATATCCTAAGCTAAATGTGGTATGAAAAAAATGTACCTTAATTATGGTACCATTAAAAATTTGTTGATATAAATAATTTTCTTTTTCTATTTAAAGGACGGAAACGGTACCTAGAAGGAAATAAAATTCAGATACTTATCATATTAAATGATAAGTTTCTGAATTGTATTTCCTTGGACAAAAATTTTGGATACTAAGAATGGTGCTATAAGACTCCGATTATTTATATTGATATATAAAATAATCGGAGCCTTATAGCACCATCTGGGTGTTAAAACTTAAATAGCGCCCAATTCAAATGAATAATTTATTTTTTTTATTTTAAAGTACAAAATTATTTGTAGAAGATACTTCTATATATGAAATAGAGAAACCCATATAAACCCAGAAATTTTTTGTGATCTTCCATGAGTCTCTCCCTAAGTGTCACAAACGGAATAATATATATTAATATACCCTCATTCTGTACACCTCTAATAGAGGTAGCTATAAAAAACACATATTTTTAGTTCAACGTATTTTCTATTTTGCTCTCAACTCATTAAACGACCTTGTGCCACTTGTTAGAAATTTTGTCACACAGACATTTTTCATATTCTTTGCTGTTCGGTATGCGATAAAAAAAAATAAAACATGATGCATCATGTACCTAATAAATAATAGAAAAAGGTATGAATGTACATGTATGTGTAAATAGGTTTATTTTTTCGTCATAAATATGAGGGCACTTGGCTGGTGTAGTTTTTTATAATTTACGAAAAAAAAATTAATTACTTTTAATGTGCAGTGTAAAATTGCTAAAGCCTAAATCTAATAAAAGTAATTTAATATTCAGGGGAATTTCAATTACGGTAAATTGGCGCAAACATTATTACTTCAGTCGTCTTAGGCGAAATATTTGTTTTGAAAAAGGCGAAAACTGATTAAAGTTTAGTGCAGTGTAGAACTACATAATTTTTCAGAACACAATTACATCAGCATATTAGTTTATCTAAGATATTGATATGGAAAGAATCTAAAATATTCGGTTAATGATCTCTAATAATTTATAAATTTGTACAGTTTACAGTTGAGCAAGTTCTGTTACAAGGATTTTAATTAAATTTTATATAATCATAGATTTTAGACTTCATAGAAGGAGGTCGTAGACATAGCCTTCATAGGAGCTTTATGTCATTACTTTTCTATCTTCCAAAATACTTGAAACTTAAGTGCAGAACATTTCATAAAAAGGTGTATTTGGAAGTGTTGTTTTGTCTTAAAATTATTCTAGCAATGACACAAACAATGTATATTTAAATTGTTGAGAAAATGAGTCTTGACACTTTTTAATTAAATGAAAAAAATTGAACATGATCGGGGGAATGATTTGGGTATATTAAAAAAAGAACTGAATCAATTTATTTGTAAAGTTTCAAAAATGGATAATTTAAGTGCAAATAACTAAAGTTTAAAGTTTAATGTATTAATATTATTAATTAAAGCGGTCTATATTTAAGAACCTTTTACGACTAAAACCCTATTCCCTTTTTAGCGAATAAGGCCCGATAATTGCCAGAAACGATCACACAGTTTAAAAAAATAATTGAAAAAAAAAAGATTTCCAAATTTAATAGTTTCAAAAGCCTCAACTCTTTTTCTGTAAGAGGCCATAAATGAAAGTTATAGCAAAGTATGGACCAATAGTCAACAAATTAACTACAGTTATTTTACATTCATTCCATAAGCTCTGCAATGAAAAGGGTTATTTAGAAGAATTCTGTAAGCTCAAAACCAGGAAAGAGTCTTATGCGGGAGCTATGGGCAAAAAATTAACCTATTATTTTCGTATATATTCAAGACAGTCAGAAATATAAGTGTACCAAACTTCTTTCAAATTGGTACTAAATAGGAAACTGCTAAGGGCAACAACAAATAATGTGGCAAAATTTTATTAAAATCGGACGATTATTCTAAAAATCCTAAATCAACGACACATTTTCAATTCATACAAAAATATATATACATTATGGGGACTCAGATGATTCCTTCTTAGCGTTAATGGAAAAGTTAATGTACCTTAAGCAACTCCTTTCATTTCGGAGGGTATATTGTTATTGTTATGTTCAGATAATTGATATTAGAATCGACATAATTTAAAATTATATATGGAACCACACACCTATGCAGATACTTATGTATGTATTTTATTCTATTTATGCTGGTTTTTACTATTCACTATTTCAAAATTTTACATTGAACTTTAACCTTAAAGACGTACTTTAAAATGTTTTTGCCAAAACATTTATTTTTGTATAAATTATTCATGAATTTTATTTATATTTTGTCTTTTCAGGTATGTGACAATTTGCCATTTAAATATAAATTAATAATGATAAAAAAGGTAAAATTTATTCAATGACATTTGAAAAGTTCATGATTATTTAAATAATAAACACTGAATAAATTAAATATTAATCTAAATAAATTGTGTAATTCGAAAATAAGTTAAATTATGTTTAAATAAATATATTTTTTCATTTCGTTTTTAATGATGGAGGTACAAATAAAAGAAGGTATAAGTAAATCAAATAACTTTCTAAAAAATTATTGAATTTTTAAATTTTATCAGATTTCTGTGTATAAAATAAGAATAACAAAATGAACCGAGGCAAATTATGCAAAATTAAATTGTACGAATGTTGTAGCACCTTTTGGCATGATTAAGCCAAGAATTTATGTACTTTACGGTTATTTATTTATTGGACACTTGTAATATCAAAGTTATTTAAAGTTCGCTTACCTCTTGTAGTAGCAATAAAAATTACTGATTTTGTCCCACATAGTTATCGATTTAAATCCCTAGATAATTTGAAATTAAAGACATTCTGCTAACTAAAATGGTGTGCTGAGCGTATACTTAATAAAATGATTAATATAACTCATACTAAATCTTAAACTTCCGAACAATTAGCCCGATTTTCAGATAGTGATAGTAGAAGTGGAGCATTTATTTTTTGAGTTTGGTCTTGGTGGACCTAACGAGGGTTGGAACTCAAAGGAAATTCCGAAAGAGATAGTAAGGAAACTGTTTTCCCTAATGCCCTCTTATTTGTTTTATATAAATTTCCGCTAGAAATTCCTCCAGAATTGAAAAAAACTGTATAGTGCAGAAGGAAATAGTTAATTTTAAAGTGAAAAAATGTTACCACCTTTTTGAAAAAATCTGAAAAATCCCATTTTTTCCAAATTTCTATTTCAAAATAATAAAACATTTCATTGAGTTCACAAGGATATATGGTTTTTGAACAAAAATTATTTAAAATTCTGAACAAAATCGAACCGATATTTTTTGGACCCCAATAGAACTCACCGATTTAAAAAGCTAAAAAGATACTGTCCAAAAGTGGATCAAAATTTTATTTAAAGGTTAGAGATATCCGACATATGTAGACCTAATTTTTGTATAGAATAATAAGGGAATATCCATATAAAATATTTCTTTAATCATATCATAAATAAAAATTTGGAAATTTCAAAAAATATTGAAACCAATTTGGATATCCTCTTCCCGACCCCAGCATCCACTAGAAATATGTACTTCTCGAAATCAATAGAAAAACACCTCAAGAATGTCCATGGAAATTTCATTAAAAAAATATCCAATAGTTCAAAAATTACAAAATTATTTAAAGAAGCGTTATGGAACCATTGTGCGTCCAGATAGGTAGACAGACTGATATAGATAAATCGACTCAGTTTTTAATGTGATGCAAAAATATACACTTTAGGAGTCTTGATTATTATTTCATGGTATTACACACGAAATGACAAAGTTGCTGCTCAAACACATAACACTAAAGTCCCAGAAAGTGTGATTAATAAAAACTGTTATAATGCATTTCATGCTTCAATCGATTTGCAATTGTTTTCTGGTATTTTAGTAAGACAATTCTTTATATGTCATTATCCTCTGAAAATATGCAGCATTTATTCAATTTGTAATAATAATGTAACAACAACAATAATATTCATATCAACTAATTATAGTATAATTATCTTTTGTTTATTTTAATTTTTCACTTTCAAGAAAATAAACAACAAGATAAATCCTTTTGAAATGAAAATGGAAATTTTTAGAATAAACAAAAATGTGGGAGGAGTTTTCTAGTTATTTTTTCACCCCCCCTCTCTCACTAAGATATTTTTAGCAAAATGAAATAAAAGAAAAACATTTAAAAACTTTGTAATACCCTACAGCATATTGTTAGTTATAAAGTACAGCTTCGAAAAATTTATGAACAATCCTCATAAAATTTGATTTCTGATTAAGTGTGATGTATACGATACTCACATTTATGTAAAATTTATTAAATAAAATTATTTTCTGGGGGTTTATATCGAAGCTATAATGAATTATAGATCGACAATCATGTAATTTCGAACATCGATTTAAGGTTTATCTAAATTTGTCCACTTTTTTAACAAAACCAATATATATGTGAAATTTATGTCCTGGAACCCATGGGAAGTAATGGACTAACCCTCGCATAACTTTAGAACAATATAGAATTTATTTAGTGTTAAATTTTGTCGAAATCGCTTATCCGTTTAGGACTTTTATGATCTTAAAACCACATTCCGCGGGGACATTTGTATAGTAGCTACCAGAAATATTGAACCGACACAGAAAATGATTCTCAGTCGAACGGTATGTTTTAAATGTAAGTGTTAGACAATTTTTTCTGTATGTTACAAACATCAGTACAAACACATTATACCCATCCACCTATGGTGGTGTAGTGTGTAAAAACTTTTCTTAATTTTTTCTTTTTTATTTTCTTGTTGTTTGTCTTCTTAATTTTAAATCAACTTAAAACCAAAAGAAACATTCATTTGTATAACAAACAATCACTTGTTTTATTTGCTTGTGTTGTTGTAGTTGTTATTATTTTATATACGTAGTTTTGGGTTTTGTTTTAACTCATATACATACCTACACCCGCCCACCCATTTTTTAGTGTACAAATGTAACAGTTTTATTTTATGATGACTTTTCTTCTCTTCAGTTTTCTGCAAAGAATTGTTGTTGTTAAATATAATCGTTATTATTGTTTCCATTGTCACTGTTATTGTTGTAAAATTTTTTGTTATTTATTATACCCTTCACTATCATAAGTGGTGATGGGAGTATATTAACTTTTTCATTCCGTATGTAACGTTAAGAAAAATCACCTAAGACCAAGTCTGTGTAAATTTAGTTATGGCCGTCTGCCTGTTGATAATACTCTCACGCCTGGAATAACCGTCTGAATTTACTGAAAATTAGCATTTTTTTTGAAATTAAGATTAATATAAGCAAAAATTGATGTGCGAAATTATACGAGTGTTAGTCAATAATTTCTTGTAACCCTCGTATAAACCCCCAAGAAAAGTTAATTTTTAAACGTACAAATTTATCATAAATCTTAGTGTCACAATAGTGACCTGCATATTTTAGAATAAATAAGAAAATCAAATTAAACTCTTTATCTAATTTGACAATTATCGGACTTTATTCTGTTATAACTCTCCAGGAAAAGGGTTTTCTTAAAAATATGGACTCAGCATACTCAGCTTAAGTTTATATATGAAGATTTTTTCAACACATGCAAATGTTTGGATAATGTGCTGTAGAGTATTAAAAATTCGGCATGACTGAATATAATAATCTTTCTTGTTTTTATTTGCTGTTAATGTAGTAGTAGTTGTTGTTGTTATGGCAATTGTTGTTTAAGTATTTAGATGGTCGTTATTTCTTGCGTTAATGTTTTATTTGTATGAGTGTGTGTGTGTAATGATTGTCTTGTAATTTGTGAAGTGTTGATAAACAAAAGCAGATAAAGTTAAAGACTTGTCACAAATAACGAATGAAATACTCAACACACCGACAGACAGAGAATGATAATAAATGAATGAGTGACAAATAAACTGACAGAAATTCTTTTGTATTTCTAAATATAATAACGATAATACAAAAAAATAATAATAAAAATAATAATATAAAGAAACAAAACCACTGTAAAACAAAAACGAAAATTTGTACTAAATTTTACAAATTAATGACTAAAAAAGCATTATGTGCCAAAGATACAATAACAATTGTCATATCGTTAGAAGAACATATTAAAACATTATATTTAATTGTAATGAAAAGAATGTATTATTATCTGTATTGTGGAAAAATTATGAGGACTATGACCTAAAACATATACTATAAGTTTAGGGCTCAGTTGTAATACTACACTTTCTTGTCGTTCAAAATTAAATTGATGAATACGACAACAAGTAGATGTTTCGACTCTTCTGCTACAGTATCATGATCAATGTATTTCGGAATTTTGGTTTTGGCCATGTGATTAATCGTCCCCTCGCACCATTATATTGCGAATATTAATTGTATCTATAGAATGATTGAAGCTAAAGTCCAAAAATGTTAACCCAATTTTTTATACTCTTCGCCACAGGTTTTTTGGTTTTTATGAATTTGTGCTGATGTTTATAACATACAGAAAATTGTATTACACCTGGCTCTGGCTCTCTTTACATGCAATTGTAGAGTTACCTTGCCGAAAATTCATACTTGTTGTCACTTTGAACCAAGCCTGGAATGGATCTCACAGATATAATTCTACAAATAAATTTTATAATTCCCTTCAACATGAAGAAGACATGAAAATAATTTTTGGGTGTTTTTGTCTCATGTATATAAAATTTTGGATAGAGATCGTTAACAGGTCTTAACTTCAAACTCATCTTATATTACTAAAAAATGTAAAGTTCCGAACAAAAGAAAACTTAATCAGCAGGAAAATGTTGCCATCTTTTCGGACAAAATCTAAAAAATATTTATGTGCCCATATTAAGTCAACAACTTTTGATTGGCTGAATGAAATTTAACATAATGTTAGCAGAGGAGTGTTTTTTAGAAATGGGTGGAAATCTGATCCTTTTTATGAATTTTAGCGAAATTTTTAAATTTCAATAATATTTGAAGGATATGTGGGATCCACATTTCTCATTTAAAGTGTTAGAAGAAATTAGTGATTTAAGAAAAATAATCTTTGAGATTTCTTTTATAGTAGATTCAAAAAAGCTGCTGAAAAAGAAACATATTTATGTTTTCAAAACTGCATTAGGATTTAAGATTCAGCGTTTCTAGAGCATAAAATCACTAACTAAAAGTTTTGATTAAATAAAATTTAGAGATGCCTTTCAGCAAAATGCTCATCTATATATAAATGAATCTGTATTTGTTTGGGACTTTAAGACAACTAGACAACAGAACCGATTTCGTTTAAACTTTCACAGAATGATCCCTACATATCCGATATAAAAAATTGGTGAGGTCAAGAAAATATTAATTTCCAAATATTTTAATATTTAACATTGCGAGAGTTTTAAAATTTAGTCCCAATCGCTTTTTCGACGACGGATAGGACCTCGACGACGAATAGTATAAAATATACCGCAAGAACTACTAAAAACGGATGGGATCAGGAGGAGATATAGCCCCCATACAAAGTAAATATTGTTTATCAAATATCGAAAGAACTTTTAAAAATCCTTACTATAAAAAGTATAGGACGAATGGGATCGGGATATCAAATATCAAAAAAATTATTGAATGGGAGAAATTGTAAAAGCTCTTTTTTGTTCCAAAAAATTGATAAATTTTTCAATTTTCAAACTTAAAATTGTTTTTTATTGAAGTGGGTAAAGACGTTGACCTGTCATTACTATAAAATATATATTAAATACTGACTGACGTTCTTGAAAACTTTTTAAAGTTACCATGTTCATATTTTTTGTAGACCTAATCCCTTTCCAACGACGATGTTTTACTGGGATATATTTAAGGCAGTCTAGAGGACATCTTGGAACGAAATCCTAATAAATATAAGTTTTTTCTTTATCCAATAATGGTTTTTCAAAGGTCACCTGCCATAAGTTAAAAAATCTGCTTAGATATTTCTCTTCTTTATTAATTCAAAAAACCATTGCATACTTATGTGAGTGAATGTACTTGAGTTTAAATTCTTTTTATTTAAGTGATTTTGTAACATTTTATAAACTTATTTTCGTTTATTTCTTCAAAGAAGTTTAAAGAAGAAATAAAAAGTTTTTTTATTAAGTGTTAAAGAACCATATGTGGGACATAAACAGACATGATAAAGAATTAACATAATAAAACTGTTAATAATTTTTTATTATTAAGACACCAAAGAAGAAGTCAAATAAATGGCAAAGAGACCATTAAGACAAACATTTTTGTTAATAAAGAAATAAAGTTAAATTAAAAGTTTTTATAGAAAATAATAAAAATATAACAAGTTTTAGTATTTTTATTAGTGACATAATAAACGTTGTCACTTAAAAATATGTGAAAAATAACTTAAATGAAATAGTATTTTTTTTTACTTTTATATATTTTATATATATAGTGAATTAGGATGTATTAGTTGTAACGCCTTTACTCTCAAAAATATGAATTAAAGTTGATAAAATTTATTCATTCTTTTCGATTTTGTCCTACAGAGCTCAATTTACTGGAGATTTTAAAATATGAATATCAATATTTTAAACATTTTCTATTAGAGGATTCAATGAAAATGTTTTTGAACAAGGAAAAATCCTCCAAATTCTTCGAAGCTAAAACTAATTAAGACATATGGGCTTTTGATACAAGAAAATATAAGAACATTAATTAATCGTCTGAATGTGCGAAATTTAATATAATGATAGCAAAAGTGTGTAGAATTATATGTTTGACGGTTGGGAACCAATAGCGAATTAATGTGAGGTTAATTGAAGTGCAAAATGGGATATCTCGGATATTTAGATTTTTAACAAAGTCTAAAATGTTTGTTTCTCAATCAATTTCGAAAAGTTATTAACTATTTTATTATAAATTTATAATAGTAAACAATTATCTATTAAAAATTTCGATTTATATGCATTTGGATTTACATCTTCAAGTGTTGTCACGATTTTATTCCGTTAAAAAAATCACAAGATTTACTAAAAAAAAGTCCTCAAGTTCGTGGTGATTCGAATCAGCAAAAAAATAAGGATGATATATTTGGATATGTCGAATCTTCTGTATCCTCCATCATATCATACAAACACACATAATTCTCATAAATCCCAATTTCTTACATCGATTTAGATAATTTTAGTCACAAAAATGCTTTGCTTGAGTTATGAACTCAGGTATCGATTTATAACATTACATTCCCTTCATGGCTCCTTCCCTGAATAGTATAATAGGGTCATAAAAGTCTTAAATATGGACCGATTCTCTTGAAATTCGGTACAAGTCTTGAATATTTGCTACTAATTTCGTATTGGAATGTGGCCTCCATATAAGATAACTTTCCTGAATAGGGTTTTAAGATTATAAACACTTTAGTAATAAATTCAATTAATTTTTTTATCTTAATATATGAAAATAATGATTGATTAACATATAAGACCTTCCCGATATAGTATTAAAAGCTCCATGTCAAATTTCACTAAACAAACACACAGATAAACAGAATGGTAGGCGACAACATACTTAGTATTGTATTAAAATATGGTATATTTTATTAGAATGATTTCGTTAATTTATCCTCAATCACCATTTGGATATAATAAAATAAATGAAACGAATAATTAAACTGGATTTAGAAATAAATCTTCACTGAATAACTGAAAATTGTTAATTCAACTGTATTTTTTCTGAACTTAAAATATATTAATATATGAACCTTGTCATTCCTTAATAAAATGAAATGTCCTGAGTATTTGTTGTTTCCTATTTCAAACCAACAAAATCGGTTTAGTATATTAAAAGATATAGCTTGATATTTGAGGAAACTACTATGTTCTTCTTTCGTAAATCTTTTGTAAAATTATCAATTATAAATCGACAAGTTGAAATAAAATTTTGCCATAATATTAAATTATATGTACTTTTTTACTATTACAAAATTGGTGCAGCCCAAAAAAAGTTACAGTCCAAAATATAACTGGTTTTATGGCACATTAAGTGTTTCTGTGTTATATTTAAGAAAAACGTTTATATATTGTATACGCCTGGGAGTGTGTGTGTGACAATGTGTTTCTAATAAAAATAACATATTCACACGCATTTGTCATGAAGGGTATTAAAGATACGGCATAGCCGAATAACTCTTCTTACTTGTTTTAATGACAAATTATGGATCTGTGCTTATTTTTATTATTTGATAATTTTGATGAATTAAGTTTCCTCTTAACTCCCTTTTGAAATAATTAATAAAGTCTTTTAAAGAATATTAATAATAAATCTAAAATAAAAACATTTCCATTTCAATTATTCTGATTACAGAGATTCTAAAAATGAATATATTATTTTGTCAAACAAATTCGTATTGAAACTGTATAAAAAATCTCTACTAAAATGCCTCCATCCCCAGACTCCCAAGCTCTAAACGTAAAACGTGCCTATTTTCTGTATTTACACAGAATTTCCAATTTAAACATAAATAAATGAATTAAGTTTCCACTTTTTTTTTCTTTATTTGTCTATTCTAAAATGGAATTATTAGAGAAACACGTTCACAGACTTTTGAATAAAACATGCAATTAAATTTAGTTTTTTTTACAAAGAACGTTCAAAGAAAGAAAAAATAATAATCAAGATTAGTTTTATAGTTCTCTCTAGTCCACACTTTTGTTTGGGTTCTATTTCGTTTGTCACATGCAATCGAAAGTTATTAAAATTTACAAAGGAAATTAATTAATTAATTTTCTTTAATTAACATTTATTTATCAGCGAATAAATTTGTTTATTTTTGGTTCTCATTATAATTTATTTGATATCGTCGTTGTCTATCATTTATTGAGTTTATTCAAATGTCTATGATAAATATCTGGAAGGAATGTAAATTCTATGATTAATTATACCCTACTTCACCATAGGTGATGGCGGTATAATGCGTATAAGATGATTTTTGTAACGGATAGAAGAAATAGTCCTACCATCACTTTCAAGTATACCGTTCGATTCAGTATAACTTCCTGAGTCGATTTAAGCATGTCCATTCGTCTGCTTTTTCGCAAAGTACAGGTTGCAGTTTTCAATATATTTTAATGGAATTACTTTAACTCACTATTACTATTACTTTAACTCAGGGACGATGCCTATTGAAGTGAAATGATGGTTATGATCAGTCCATTATTTTATAAAGGTCCCATATAAATGTCCACCCGTAATGGTGATTTTTGTTCTTAAAATAAATATAAAACGATTTTAGCATTTATCATATATAATAATTTTTATATTCTAAAACGATGTGCTAAATTATACGCAAAAAAATCTTTAACGCGCATAAATTTGACATAAATATCAACATAATATTAATATATTGCATACATACATATAAATAAAGGAAGCAAGTTAAACGAATTCCGTTCATAATTTTTTCGTTTGAGATTTTTCAACCAACTACGTAGTATAGGGTATTACACAGTCGGGCTTGTGCAACTATAACATTTTTACTTGTTATTTTATAAAGCCTTGAGAAGAAGCTTGGACGATCTTAATTGTTCAGGTGTGTAATTGTGACTCAATAGAATATGACTTAAAAATAATAAATAAAAAACGTTAATACATTTATTCAATCACAAAAACACATGTTATACAATATTTCGATATAAAAATGAAGTGAGTTTATATCGAATTCATAACCAGTTTTGTATAAAACTATATAATAATATTTCTGAAGTTCTCTTGGGATCTAACTTGAAAACCTATGAAAAAAATCATGTCTGGAAATGGGTTAATTTTTACTTTGGTCAAAGTATTACTTAATTTATATATTATTTGTTTTATACTACAAATGTATAAAGTACCATTTTTCAATCTGATTATAAATGGAATTTAAAAAGCAAAAATTTTTATTAAGTTTCTGGAAAAAATCAACAATAACAAAAAAATTTAAAATAATTCAAAAAGGTTCAATCTTAGTGATAAATACCGGTCGTAACTCGTACGGATTAGTTCTCTCCGTATATAAATTGTAGAAATTTAGGGGGGAAGAATCCAAAGTACCAAAGGGAGTAATAGTGATGTCGAATTAAAAAACCATCAAAGTGAAAAATGAAGCTGATTACAACTCATGGACAACAATATATAACCTTTTCCGATCGGCCTTAGAATGCCGGTGCTATACACTGTAGGGCATGTGGTTCTAGAAAGTGACTGGCACAACTTTTTTTTTTGATACACCCTAACGCACATGTTACTAATGGGTACAACAGATGAAGAATGAACTTCCAAATTAAAATTATATAAAATTCGGATCGAAACTAAAATTATGCAATTCTATGCGTTTAAGTGAAATGTTTAAACAAATAAAACCTTTCATGGAATGCAAATATTCGATTATATGCTTGAAAAATTGTAAACGCTATTTTTCATTGAATTTTAAATGAAATATTTACCACGTGGATTAAGGTTTTTAATGTGAAAGAAAACAACAGCTTAAAACTAAAGACCTCTGCAATGTTGGCTTTTAAAATGTATTACACAAGTTTATTGCATTATTTTATAACATAACGCAATTAAGCTTTCTGGTTTTATGCACTTAAGCAAAAGCAAAGATTATTTAGCATTTAAACAATAGCATATTTTAAGGCGGAATAACATTTTTTTAAAAAGAATACATTTAGGAAATTTTAAGAAATGTATTTTCAATCTATATAAATTTAATAAATTAATTAATTAAATCACATATTTTAAAATTCTTTATATAAAAATTAATAATTTTTTATGATAAAAATATTTCTTCGCCCTTAAGAACTATTTTAACACTTAAAATTTTTTCTTTATCTTTTATCGCCCTTTAAAGTATTAATAATTAAATTTTCTAAGAGTTATCTTGTTTCCTAAAGTATAAATTTAATAAGAAAATTTCATTCAAAGTCTACGTCTGGTTCAGTTTTTTTTTTTTTTTCAATTTGCCCAAAGGCCATGATTAAAAATTCTTAAGCAATTTCTTCTTAACTCTCAAATTGTTTATAACTTGTTTTATAAATAGCACGAACAAAATCTTTTGTAAAAAACTTAACATTTATATTATAAGGAGTAAGAACGAAAAATTCTTAACATTCATATATGTTAACAACAACGATACTATTAAACCTGAAACTTTAGGTTTAATAGTATCGTTTTTGTTATTTAATTGAAGTTATTATCACAATTTAATTATATTTTTATAGTTATAAGCACGTATTATATAAACTTTCTCAGGAAATTCTTCCATTATCATTTTTAAAGTGTTTTCTGTTGCTTTGCGCGGACAGCTAGTCCATCTCCAACTTATCAAAATTTGGAAACCATTTTTGTTCTCTTCAATTCATTTTTAACAAGAGCCCAATATCTCTCCACTGACCTTTGATTCGAGTAGTTTGGAAGATTTGCCTCTCTTGGCACAAACTGCATATTGCTTTTCATGCCATGAACTTTTTGGAAAATTTTCACTACTTTCGGGCCTTAAACCTTTCTTCAACATTTCCTCGAGCATCAGTTACATAAAATGTTTGACAAGAAAGTTGTGAAAAACTTGCCAGAATAAAAGCTTCGCCATCCATTATGTAGCAATAGAACATTTTTAGAAATCTTGTCCTTCATATTCGTGCTCCGTTTTTTGCCTCTAAATTTTTAATAGCGCTCTGTCAGGAACTTTTTGAGACAATTGGATGCTTAGCCAACTTTTTGTAGGACCAAGTTGGGTTTTGTTGAAAATTCTTGTCACTCATTTTAAAGAGATTAATAATATTTTGATTGTCTGACATGTTCCGCAAAGGTTACTTAATAAAAAATCAAATAAAACTTTGGTTAAAAGTTATATTGAAAATGTGTGTTAAGAATTTTCGATCTTAGTTCTTATTTTTAGTATTTTATATGTTTATAAATTCTTGCCTATCTTTTAGGCATCTAACATACAAAATATTTAAGCATATTTTAAGGAGATTTTATTTATCTTGAAAAAAAATGTTGTAACAAAAAATAAAATATAATTTATTCATTTGATTTAACTTAACACCTGTTTATTGTTTTCCTCCTATTTTCCCCTCTATAAATATTGGATAAAATAAACTAATAGAAAAAAGCAAAGAAAACCGAACTTTTTTGTTGTTTTCCTGTTTTTATGCAAGCTGTGATAATATTATTGAAACCCTTTTTAAGCTGCATTAATCCCAAATCTTTTTTCATGCTTCGACAATATTTTACAGCAAAAAAAAAAAGGAAATTCAAAAAGTAATTTTAGCCACTTTATTGTACCCACTTAAGCCATTTGTAACCTACACGCATTATCACTTAACTCGGTCTAACTAATACTAACACACATTTACACAATTATCATAATATTACAGACATATTTTATGTAAAGGTGTGTAATGTATGGGCTAAAAATATTAAAGGTTTGAAATTAAATTACAAGAAATTTTTCTGTAAAAGATGTAATTTATTATGTTTAATGTGAATATTATTAGTCTGAATAAAAAACCCAATTTGGTTCTACAAAAAGTTGGCTAAGCGTTCAAAGGTCTGGCATCAAATTGCTTCCAATTTCATTAAACATTACCGGGAGAACATGCCCGTTAATAAAAAACGTGGTTCAGGTGTAAGGAATGCTATACATGATGTTTCTAAAGCCAGAAAGTAGAAAGCATATTCATAGGAGCTCCCAATACAACCCGTAAGAAAGCAGCGAGATTAGCTCAGTGCTCGAACCATTTAGTTCATGACAGGAACACTGCTAAAAATTTAGAGGCAAAAAAGAGCACGGAAATTAATCAGATTTAAAAAATTTTGCATAATGCATGCAGCAAAATATTCTGGCTGATTTTTCGCAATTTCCTGGTCAGCAATTAAGCAGTCGAATTTTTTTAAGACGAGAAATATGCAGTTGCGGCAACAGAAAATAATCACTTTTTATAACGGGCTCTATAAATACTGAAGTTTACAAAAAAGGTTGCTTCCATTCATAAGGCTTCATAATGTATCCACTTAATCTTGGTCGGGCTTGGCATTCTGTAACTCTGGTGAAGAAGCCCTTGAGTGGTATACGAACAATATTGTGGTATTTGTATCAAGAAAAGTAAATCCTCCAATCCGCCCGGAGCTAAGGCCAATGAACGGGTATTGAGCTCTTGTTAAAAGAGAATTGAAGAGCAAAAATGAGTTGTGAAAGAGTGTGATAGATTTTAAATGGAGGTGAACTGCTGGTTCGAGCAAAATGAGCAAAAGCACTGTAAAAGCCTTAATGGAAGGTTTTCCGGAAAATGTCCAAAATTTCATCAATTATGATTCAAACTAAAAATTTTGTTGTAACTTGCAATAATAATAATAATTTTAATGAAATAAAAAATTATATCTAAAAGTTTAGTGGTTTCGTTTCTATTGACACATACGTATGTTACGAGTGTTTTGATTTTACTCTTTTGTTTGTACTTTGATGTACTTAAAATCCCATTTGATGTACTTCACTCATGGACGGCCAACCGAGAGAATGGACAGGCATCGACGGACGATGCCCGTTATATTATTCGTACAAGCGTAATTATAATATAAATTGTTTCAACTTTATTTCAGTATATTAATTCTGACTTTCTTTGTAATGCAGCATAAAAATGTATTTATTTGTTTGTATTTTTTTACCCATACATTTAATATGTATGTGAACATCATAAGTTTATAAAATATATTATCATAATTTTTTATTTGATTATTTTAATTTTTAAATGGATACAAATACAAAAAAGAGAATGAAAAGTTATGTTAACGTATGAAGAACGTAATTTTTAACACCAACGATGTGCAAAAATAAACAGACTCCTTTCATTTATTTTCATCCTGATACTAATCGCTTTAGTTACCTTTCTGCTTTTTTTTATTCTCATGCTCCCTTTTTCTTATTTTTAATATCAAAAGTTCTTCTTCTTTTTAGGAATAATGTTATGTGAAATTTATGTGTGTGAGTATGTGTTAATTTTTAATGTCTTTACATCCGTTTTGTTATACGATTAGATAACCTCTGTGTTTGTTATAAAATTCGTAACGCTTCAGTTAATTTCTATATGTAAAATGAAAAATTTTGGACACTAAATGACATATTTTGAAGGGTTTGGAAGATGTTTAGATATTCATAAATCAATAGGGATTAATGAACAAAGAATAATTTATTTGTCAAATGTCTAATAATTCGAATAATATTTGCAAGCATTTTCTATTCTTTTGAAATATGTTTAAATAAAGAAATAAAGAACACAGTTCTGAAAGTTATATTATTATTATTTTTAAGTAAACCTGTTAATGGTTCTATGAATGAAAACTATGTTCGAACATTTTTTAATAAAATTTCATATAGATTCTGAAGGTGTATAAAATTGATTTAAATAAGCACAAATTCCTAAGCGGCCCAAGTGACGGTGAGTGGACTTTTAGAATTGCTCATCTTAGTTATTAAAATTAAAAAAAATCAACAAAGTTTTATTTGTAACAAATTTGTAGTTACAATGCAATCATGCAATTGAACATAATATGGCTGTAAGACAACAAAAATATAGCTAAACTGGATTAAAAACATAACCATATTAAACTGAAAATAAAAATTAATATTTTGATCTAATAACATACTTTTATTGAAATTTCCAAGGTGTTTTTACATTTATTTATAATTTTATTTTTAATTATCAAAATAAATTTAATTCAATAATGTTGTCCACAAACATATTATTGTTACTATGAACATATTGACAACATTAGGTTTCTCTACTTGTGTGTAATATGGATCCGAAAAAAAAATTAATTGTTTCTATATTTGTATTTAATGAATTTGAAAAGTTTTTAGATTTTTGCTTTCCACTAATTTTCTCTGGACTACAATTATGGTGGAGATATACTGTGCATGAAATTATTTTGGACTATGCATTTGCTCTTGCTAAGTTCAATATTTCATTTGTTTCAGTTTTTAAATCGTTCTTGCTTAGAGAAACATATATGAAGTGGTAGTAAAGAACTTTACTAATTTTTCATTTTCATTACTTCAAATGGTTTCTAGAAATGTTTGTTTTGTGGACAAGCACTTTGACTACTACATTAGGCCACTCCGGACTGTACAAATAGTTTTGTAAAAAGTACAGTTTAATAATATTATTCTCTATTAAAAATATTTTACAAAATTATTAAAGAAATTTATTTAAAAAATTATAATCTAATACTCTCCAACTACATGCTTCATAGAGTTCGTAGATCTATACGGAAACTTGATTTCCTCGAGAAAAAATAGTCCGATTTCTCTTATATCCTATAAAAATATTATAGGAATGTAAAAGAGTAAATAAATAAACTTTAAAAAAATTATAAATACTCCTTTTGATCACGTGGATCTATTCCTTTTCACCTATCACTTTTAGAAATTTGTTTTAAATCAATCCTTGTTCCAGTTTTAAAGTTAGCGCATGAGTAATTAATGATATAACATAATTTCAGTAACTTTTAAACCATTAGAAATATCTTAATAAAGGAAATGTAAAAAATTGAAACTTTCATACACGATTATTTGGTATCTATGAAAACATTGAATTTTGAAAATTCAAAATTAAAAAAAAAAATAAATGAATAAAAAAAGAAAATGAATTTGATAGAGAATCTGAGAAATGTATGAGCCTTTTTAAAGTTATTTCAATATTTCCAAAAAATTAATTTAGAAACACTGTGCGTATGAGTTATATGCAATAGTGATAATAATTATACGTACTTTTATGTAATCATTTCTATAAGATATGTTTATTTTACGATTTCCTAAAGAATTTATGTTCTTTACACATTTTTCATAAATAAATTAACACTTCTTGTAGCTTTTAAATAGTAAAACCAGAGCTCATTGAAAACCAAAAGAAAACTTATTTTTCTATAAGGAAAAATGTTTTACAAATTTTCATTACATTTTGCTGGTTATGGCGGCGGACACGTTTCAACTGAAAATAAATTTATTTTTATTATAGTTCAGTTCAGTTTTTTTTTAACATATAATTTAAACTCTTTTTTATTTTCTTTAAATATTGAACTGAACCCTTTTTAGTAGAAATTGGAATTTTTATGGGTTTCAAAAGGTGCCGTATTTTTATGTTGATGAAAAAATAATATTTACAAAAAAAATTAAATAAAAATGGAAGGAGATAAATTTCCTATAAGCGAATTGAAACTTTACCTTAAGTTTTTTGCTACAATAGCAAAACTTCCTTCTTCTGTTACCTACTGAATGACGGCATTAAATATATCCTCATTTCACTTTTGTGGTAATGGAGAGGTAAAAAAGGAAAATATTTTCTTTAAACCACAAATTTTTATGAAAATTTTTCTTACCTTTTTTTCATCTTGTATGTGGAAAAATTATTGTTATTGATGTAGTTGTTATTTTGTGTCAGTAGAGGTAAAGGCGGGTTAAATATTTGAAATTTTATTTCAGTTACTTTCAATGTATGTATGTGTGTGTGGAAATGGCCAAATTTACATTTTTTCCCGTTAAAGAATATGAAACGTTTTTAAGTTTCCTTAATATTTTGTGTCTATTTTTATTAGTTTGTTTTAAAATTTTAGTTCAATATTGATAGAATGATGCCGCATCTTTTTCTATATTTACCAGAGCTAATGGAGGCAACATTTTTTTAAATTTATTTTTTTTGTTTTGTGGTGAAAATATTATGAAATTTATAAAAATGATGAAAAATTATTTAACCTCAAGGAAAAGGAAGAAAATTTATGTCTAAAAATGTTTATTTTATAGTTATAAACAAAGTCCAGAAAATATTGTTTTCTAAACTCTTTAAATAAAAAAATCGATGACAGAAGTAAAAAGAAGTTTAAAATACTTTTTAAACCCTCCACCACCACAAGTGGTATGGAAATTATAATAAATTTGTAATTCCGTTTGCAACGCTAAGAAGGAATCTCCTAAAATCCACATAATTTTTCTTTATTCTTGCACCAAATCAAAATTTGAGTCGATTAAGTAATGTTTGCATGTCGTTGTGTCACATTCACATGCACAATAATTGATAAGATTGAATGAAATATGTCCTAAGTAATTTTTTACTGGTCGCAAATTCTCTATTTAAAACTGGCAAAATCGGTTCGATATAAAAAGTTATAGTAACACAGGCTTTTTTACGAAAGAATTGTGTGGTCTATGGCCTCTTGTTAGGTCAAATATTTAACCATTTTATCATGATTGTTCTCTTCAAATGAACTGATTTTATTCGGTAAAGGTGCCCTCTTTCAATATAACATAATACAAATAAGTTAGAATATAATGGTTGCTTAAGGTCGACTATATAGTTATCACAACACTACAAAATATAAAGTCATATTCAGAATTGTATGTTTTGCTCATTTTTTAAGCAATATTTAATATTTCATCACGTAATTTTGGACTAATACAAAACTTATTTCTACTAAATTTAATATTTTCATATCTGTGCATTTAATGAGCCACCGTTTTCAAATTTAGGGGTTTCAATCTATGAATTGAGACAAAGGAAATTTCTTAGATAAAATGTCGTTGTACATTTGCAGGTTATTTCTTGTAGTTTCGGAAATAAATTCTTAATAAATGCTTAATCTATTTATCCATGATTTAATTATTTGAACAATAATGTTGAAATATCAAATAAATATTATTAATCGTTTCAGTTTTTTAAAGTTAAAAATTTTTTTAAATGCCAAAATTTAAGTTCTTCGTTAATTTTGTCACTTGTATGAAATTTGAGAGACATGATAAAGGTACCTGAAATATTAGACGGAACCATTAACAAATTTCATCGGATTATCCATACATTCCATATGTTCCCAACGCTTGCAGGACATGCCTACTGATCAGAAGGATGGATGAACGGACATCATTAAATCTAAACCTTTTTTGGGCTGTCGCCTTCTAACTGGTTTCACTATACTGTTTTAATCTGTTGCGTTTAAAAGACTTTTATTAAATATTTTATTCAAATATAAATTAAATGAAATGTAACTCTGGAAGGCGAAATGGAAATAAACAAATTTTATATCCTGGGAAAGGCTGAAACAAATATGTGTAAATTCAGTCCACTACATATCATATCCTTCATATATGACCTATGACTAATTCCATTTCAAGAGGTTGATATTAATATCATTAATATTAATGAAACTAAAAACTTTTTCATACTTTACAGGTATACAAGGCCCCCTTTGAAGAACAATTTTACTGAACAAAATAAAAAGGACGGATAGGATCAGAGGAAAGGGGCTACCTTTTCACACACATATATTATCGAATATTTAAAGAAAATAAAACGGAAATTGTGATTAACACAATTCTAATAGGGAAACTGTTTGCACTTGGACTCTGTGCATCTGTGTTAAATTTTTTAAGAATTATACAAAATGTATGATCTTAAGGATAATAAAATACGTTAATATTATTTTCCTTTTTCGCTTTATCTATGCGATTAATTTCATTAAATTTCTTGTCACAGTTGAGAGATAAGAGATTTTGAAACTTTGAATGTAAAGGGACTACCAATTTCCTAGCTAAAGCTTTAGCTACGCTGATATATAAGTAATATATGCGTGACATATTTTATGAAAATTTAATACACTGTTTGGTTATAATAGTTGTTCCATTTTTTTCAATTTGGCGGATTTAAAATAGAAAGCTTTTGAAGACAATAACATATGCTTTGGCGAAATTTTGTTGAACTCTGTCAATAATTGAGGATGTGAGAATGTCAAAAAAAAAAATACCTCCATTTAACTTTATAAATTCTTTAAAAAAACATATGTATATTTCAAAGTCGATTCAACAACTGATCCTTCAGTTGTTCAGTATTATGTGTATGAAATATTTTTTCATATTTAAACAAAAACTATTTGACGTTATTAAATTATACAAATTAATTTAATTTCCAGAATATTTTTTCATTTACATAATTTAAATTTGTGATTTAATATCTCCTATACATCTACTTTGTTTGTATAAATTTTCATCATCCCTAAAGTATGCTAAATTATTTTATTAAATCTATTTTTATTCTGTCTTAAGAAATGTATAAATTGTATATTTGTTAAGTGGTTGCAATTTAAAATATTCATAACTTTAAACTTTTTTGTTATACTTACATAAGTACTTATTTTGTAATAATAGTACTTTATATTCTTTTGCCTTAAAGTATGCTACATTTTATTACACAAACGTATGCTTACCTCTCAATATTGCACAACATCTTAGCATGCGTTTCACAAAACTCGTGTTTTCATTTTAACTTTAACGTTTGTTTGCGTGTCTTAGCTCATTTTCTAATAAATTATTTTCCATTATAATCTAAAATATTTTCTTCTCATAAAAAGAAGCATCGCGGTGATTTTGTGTCTTGACTTAGAGCTCTTAAAATGTTTTTGGAAGTTTTTAACACGAATGAAGTCTTTTTATTTGGCAGATTTAAGGGCCTTGAAATATGTTTTTGTTAATATAAAATGCAATAAAATGATTAAAATAATTTCTAATCCGGAACTCTCGATTTCCGTATTCTTAAGAGAGTTTATCTAAGAAATGCGTTATAATAAACCTGAAAATATCCTGGAAGTAATAAAACAAAATTTTTAACCTTAATAAATTCAAGGCCTTTATTTTTGTACAGTACATCAAACACCAGTACATCAATATAAACGTGAAGTCATTTACCTCATGACTTTAATATATCTCACGGAATCATTGGAATAGATATATGACCATTAAAGTATCTAAACTCTTCAAAGAATGAAAAGATAAATAAAAATATAAACAGATACAAAAGTATACACTAAAGACACGTTTCTTAACAGCTGTAAAAAGAAGCAAAAAGAGAATTGAAATAAAAAATTATTAAGTAGAAAGTACAACAAAATGAAAAAGGTATTAAACTACGTAAGCTTTTTTTGACTTAAAGGAAAATTAAAGGAGAAACATAATTTTTTTCTGAAATCATAAAAACCAAAAAACATTTTTCTGATAGAAACAGACGTTGACGTAACCCCAATAAAAGCCAAATAATAAATAGAAAAAATTAATTCCTACATATCTTCGATGATCCCTATATACCATTTCTAGAGATAATCCCAATTTATTGGGAGATAAAACTTCACCTGGTCATCCAAATCATATCGTCCGCTGGAAGTTTATATGATTTGAAAACCGTTTTTCAATTGTTTTACCAGTGGAGATAGAGTATGTATTAAGTTTGTCATTCCGTGTGTAACGCCAAGAAAGAATCATCTAAGAATCGTATCAAAATCTAAGTCGATTAAGCCATGTCCATCTCTCCATTAAAAGCACTTTAAAGTTTCCGCTTTAAAGTCCACGATATGGCATTATATAACATAGATATAGTTTAAATGTAAAATTTTGTATTAAAAAGGGTCAAGATTGTAGTGAAGCCTTTCAGAAAATTATGAATTATATGGTTTTATAAAACTTAAAAAACAGACTCAAGATCTAGCAAGATTTTGACAGTTAAAAATTAAACTGCAAATAGTTCGAAAACAATAAGAGAAAAATATCAAACCTAAATATGTATTATAAGTTCTTATCAGGAACTGTACTATGGTGAATAGTTTTTTAAACTGAGTGAGAAAAAATTTGACACGCCTCTAAAAAGTTCAATGTCGAAGGTACCTGAGTTTGCAACCCCTATTGTTATTCTATGCCACCTTGTACGTGCACATGAAATTTAATTTTTTATATAAACCAGTTTGCGGTTTTAATGTGTATGTGGATAAGGTATGCTAGAGTGTATGTGTCTATCTCAATGTGATATTATAGTTCCACATAGCCGAATATAGTATTCTAACCGAAAATAATCATGACGTTGGTACACTAAATGTGTACTATTATGTGCAGACCTTTTCAAAATTTCGAAAATCGATTTGAGGTTGTATTGATCTCAATTTAATGATAAAACAATACAAAGTTTTCTTTGTAAGAGTAGAGACAAGATCATTTTTCTATTTCGAATTTCGCGATAATATCTATATTATATAATTTTTGTTTTAATAAATCACAAAATTTTTAAAACTAATTTATTTTTATATCCTTCAAAAATGTCTTAAAATATATCCTATTTGTATTTCATTCTTTTAAAGCTTTTCACAACTTTTAGCATTTTTTCTACTTTAACACTTTTTTTCTCATATATGTTTCAGTTACAATTTTGTTTTTTTAATCTTCTTTTAGAATTTTTGCTTAATTCAAAGTTTTGTCTCGTATCATTTTAAAATTTTTTGACAAACTTTTTTTCGACAACAAATAAGTGAAAAAATATGTCATTTTAACGCTATTTTAGTTACACATTTTCAACATAATTCCTAAAATAGAGAAGTATGTAAGTGTGTATGTGGTACTTAAAATAAATAAATTCTGATAATTTTTTTCTTTTTTTTTTGTATTTCCTTCTTAAGGAAAAAAGCTATAATTTCTGTATAGAATTATGACAAAAAACTGTACGTGTCATATTTAAGATAGGCAAATCATTGCCATCATCTATCTATATATATAAGAATGAATATGTGTTTGTTTGTCTGTTTGTTTGGGACTTATAGAAACAGGGAGAGAGGTACCCCAAACAAAGCAAATATTGATTATCGAATATCTAAAAAATATAACTGCGAGAATTTTCAAATTTGGAAGGAATGGCCTTACTTGACATAATTTAGGATGGATAGAATCGTGGGGGGGGTACCTCCCATACAAAGATAATATTGATCAAATATCGAACAACTTCCTCGAGAAATTTAAAATTTGGTCCCAATTGATTTCTCAATACAAATATTAAATAAAATTTTACAACGAACAGGTTCAGGGGGATTTGTCAAAATGCCCGTTGCATGAATTTTGTTTTGATACACGTGGTGATTTGTAATTTCTTTTTGAGATTTTTGACTTAGAAAAATTTTTTGTGAAGCAAAGCGCACCGGGTAAAAGCTAGTTATTTATATAAATATATTTACTTGTTTATTTATTTTTGTTTATTTACAAACGAAATTCTTCCATTTGTAGCTATTTAGGTTATTCTGCCCTCCTCGCTTTAAGACTTAAAGGTACATTTGCACATTAGTCTTTATTTCCGTTTCCGTTGTAGGAGTTGCTCTCAATATTACATAAAAAATATTTGGAGATATGTATGTGTGTATCTCTAAGTCTTTGCTTCAGATTTAATAAGAAAGTTGTGTTCTAGTTTCAGTTTTATCTTGTTGTTTTTTTTATTTTATTTTTTTAATAAATATAATTTCTTCCGGGCTTTGTGGCGTCATGTCGGTTGCAAGTATAATTGAGTTTAGTTTTTTGTGTCCTCTGTAGGATAATAAAATTTAAGAATTTATTGCAAATTAATATTTTTCTAAAATGAAAATCTTATGTTTTTTTTCTGTGGATAACGAAAGTTGATTATGTTTTTATTCAAGTGAACTTGGTTTCATAAAATTAGGTTATTTCTGCCTTATATGTCACTGCTATTAGATCCAAGAAGCATTATTTTACTTTGAGTTAAAAGCTATAAATATTATGCTTTATACACTGATGCATATTCCTATAAACGCTTTCAATTTCTTTTATCTATCTATTTTGGTTTTATTTTTGTTCTTCTTATCCAAAAGTAAAAATGACAGGCTACATAACGGTCAGATGTTCCTGGTGGTATTTTCTGTGGAATATTTCTATAAACGTAAATGTGAAAATGTCATTTAAAAAAATATCAAAGTAAAGTATTATAAAGACAAATGATTTTTACTAAACGAAAATCCCCCGTGATAACAGAATTGTACATTTTACGAAGAGATGAAAACATAAAATGAAAGTAAGCCAAAGTTCAAGATCATCACGAAAATACTTTAAATGGTACCCCTCAAGGGCCAAAAATAAGTGGACGCATTACAAAGTATTATGAATGATATCAGAAATAAATTTTTAATTAACAGCATTGTTGTAACAATGATTAGCTTCTTTTGCCACAACTACAAATTGCCTGTCATACCAAGATCCTTTTGGAAAATAATGACTTGGATCCTAAAGTTTTCTTTAACATTCAGCAACATACAATGTATGTTCAAGAAGTCTGAGCACTAAGCAAACCTTGAAGTTCCTTTAAAAATGCTTTCATTATTTTGGTTCAAGAAACAACATGTGGACCACCTGAACCTGGTTTTCTATCAACGGACAAGTTCTCTCGATACTGTTTAATAACATTGGTAACAGTGACGGCAGATTTTTGTATACTTTGTCAACATTTGGTTTTGTTGCAAATATGTAATAATTTTAGCACGCACTTTTTTCTGCACACTCCTTTTAATAAAATTAACAATATATTTATTTGTTTGACATAAAACCTAATAACTGGCATGTTTTACAAAAAAATATAAATCAAATAATACTTGGGTTATAAGTTTCAATCAAAAACGTGTATTAAAAATTGTTTATCTTACTCCTTATGTTCATTCGAAAGTGAGTCTGTGTGGAAGCAACGGTTATTTTTAACCAACATCCTTGAAAAGCATACCGTGTGTTTTATGAGTTTGAAGTCCCATTTTGAGAGAATATCTGTTTATGAGTTACGCGAAATTTAGGACCGATCATCATCAATTTGAATAGGTTTTAATCTTGATCACAAAAAATTATTAATTTAGTGTTCACAACTTTACAAAGAAAACCAGACCTAAACATGGATGAACAGATGGGCGCCGTTAAATCGACTCAGTAAGTGATTTTAGTTCGATCGATTAACTTAAAAGTGGTGTTTATGTTTTTCTCTCCACAGTATTTCATACATAATAAATCTCATTTTTCGTTCAATTCTTCCACTTAACAATTATTTACATTTGTTAGTATTTAGTCTTTTGTTAGTCTTTATACGACTATTTCCTCAGTTTAGAAATTACTAATTTATCAAATTGCAGAGTCCACATAAACATTTGTAACATATTTATTTTTCTATTTTTCTCTTTATATTTATTTGTTAATTCTTTAAGTACTTTGGAGATTCTTTTAGCTATTTTCTTTGGTCATTCCTCCATTTTCATTTTAATTCCTGCTACCAAGTCCATATAAATACTTTTAGTTGTAGACTAAGACTCTTAAAAGGAATTGATATTATGTGCTTTTTTTCTGAATAATATTTTTATCGTTACTTCTTTATTTAGTTTAAGTTTTATCAAAGATTTATTGAATTGTAGAAGGATTTTCTTTCTCAAAAAAATAAAACCAAAGAAGAAAACAAAAACTCAAATAAAAGAAAAATTAAAGAAACAACATAAACAGGACATTCAGTAAATTGTTATGCCAATAATAAAGTTAGAAACTTCGTTTTCTTGAATTTCTTTAACTGTTTTGGGAAATTAAATACAAATAATAACGATTTCATTACAACTTTTCTTGTTCTATTTAACTGTTAATGAGTTGAGACTCTCTAATCAATATTATTTCTTTTGCTTTAGTTTGCACTGAAGAATGATTTTTCATGTTCGCAACAATTAGCGAAAACTTCCAAATGAAAATTAATTATAAAAATTTATTTATAAAATTATGATGATGATTATTATGTGAAGAAAAAAAAACAAAACAATGTTATCTCTCCATGAGATACACTTATCAATTCAGAATCACTGTCTTAATTAAAATGAGTGACCACAAAATCGCTTAATAAAGTTCTCCGTCTGGAGAGCTTATCCATTGATAGAAAACCTGATTCAGGTAACATCGTTTTGTATTTAGGAGTTTTATGGACTAAAATCTCCATTCCAGAGGGACATTTGTATGGGGCCTATAAGAAATAATGGATGAACCATAACCAATTTCAATAGGCATCGTCTTTGTGCAAATTTCATTAATATATCTTTAAAACTGAGATCTCTACTTTGGAAGACCGAAAGGCTGATTCAGTAAGATGGAATAATCTACATAATTTTCCTAACGCCAAAAAAGTAGCCTCCAACACATCCGATAGGAAAAAAGGTCGATTAACTCAGTGCTCAGTCCATTTGGTGCAAAAAGTTAAATCTAATTCAGGCGTAAAAACATAACAGGCTCCAAAAAAAAAAGCTGCTAAAAATTAAAGGGCCAAAAACGAATCAAGGAAATTGAAGTCAAGTTTTAAAACAATATTCTGGCAGCATAATGGATGACGAATCATATGCTCTGGTAAATTTTATGGCAACTTTCTAGTCAAAAATGTTATGTTGCTGATGCTCGAAGGAATATTGAAGAAACGTTTGGACCTAAAAAGCAGTAAAAAATTTCTAAAAAGTTCCTTGTATGAAAAGCAATAATAAACAATAATTTCTTACAACGTACTCCACAAATACCGAAACTTTCATCAAGAAATGTTTACTAAAAATACTACTTCAATTTATAAGACTTCATAATGTGTCCACTTATTTTTGATAAGTGATAAGTATGATAAAAAAGCCCATGAATTATACGGAAACGAAAAGAAGGGAAAAAATTTTCCCATACTACCTGGAGCAATTTTTAAGATAAATTTCTGAAATTTGACATAACCTCAAAAGAACTAGATTTTACTGGTCACATTCTTTAACCTAGCTCCCATATAAGGTCCCTTCCCGGAATACGGTTTTAAGCTTATATTAGTCATAATGGTACAACAATTTTATTTAAATTCGGCACAATTATTTTTCTTACAATGCAATTTATTTCTAATTTTACGGATATCGGAATGCTGGTTTAAACATATAAAACTCATAATTATAAAGCAATTGTATTGAAATTGCTCCCATTTAAGGCCCCTTCTTGGAAAACAGTTTTGAGATTTTAAAACTCTTGTTAATAAATCAATTTTATCGAAAATCATGTTTAAATTGCCAACAATATTTAAAATTAATTTCTAATTTGACTAATATGCGTCCATATTTGTCCATAAGTACCATTTGAGGCCTCTTTCTGTGAAAGGAACTTAAGCTTATAAGGCTACACAATTTGAACAAATTTTATTGAAAATATTTTTTTAATTCGTCTGTAATACATGAAACTTTTATGACAGTTATCGGGCTATATTCGGTGTAATTCTCCTAGAGTAGGGCTTAAAAAGTTTGGAATATATACAACAGAAAATATGGTGGAATTGCGTTCCTTTAGTTTTTATACGGAGTCTTTCTTAACTCAATGTTTTTAGAACAAAAGCGGTGGAGGTTATATAAAATTGAGCCGAATATAAAAATCAAACTTGTTTTTGTTACTTAAATATATTAAAACGAAAGAAGGGTAAACATAATTTAAAGGTTATTTTCAAAGCTATTTCTCCGAAACTACAAGAGATAACTTACATATATAAGTATATATTTTGTAGATATTTGTAAGATCTATCAATATGTGAAAAGTTTTTATCTCAATTATTAAATTAACTATTATAACTTTTTAATTAATCAACATGATTATATGAACAGGTCAAATTTGAATTAACAACGACAACGTCCCGTTTCATAAAAAAACGATTCAGTAACTCTGGGCCATGTAACTTTATCTCCTTTACCACTTTCGGCCATTAGCTTAATAACAAATATTTTTCTTCCTTCGGTTTAATCAAGTTGTCACTTATATAAAGTAATAATATTTACGAATAAATCCCCAATGGTGATGTATAAATTAAAAATTATGTTCAGTGATATTTAATCATAATAAAAATACGTATGTATTTATGTATATTCATTTGGATTTATTTTGATGATTAATTATATTTTTACATAAATCAAACGTAATAATTCTATGCTTTATAATATTTCCTAATTATAAAATAATGATATATAAATCTTTATTAAATAGAAATTAAATGATTGTGCGATTAAAACTTTGAACTTTATAATTCCAAGAAATTTTTATTAGATGTATTTTTGCAAATCTTTATGTTTTTTGTCGTACTCAATTTAAAATTGTGAGTTAATGATTATTTCCGTGAAATTTTATATATATTTTAATGAAATGTATCATATTTTTAACCCTTAGGTGGTGGGGGGATTGATTTGTAGCAATAATGTGAAATAATCTACTTTATAGTTCTACTGCACACCGGGGCAGAATCGATTTTATTTTAGAATTAAGTGAATCAGGAAATTTACGCAGAATGATTTTTAACCGTATTCCAAATTTGCATTTTTTAATCCATTTTTAGAAAATGTTTATCATTGCTAAAACCTTATTTATTTCTTATAGTTACAAAATATTAAGTAAATTTTTTAATATATATCCACAAGTATTACCCCGATCTCGTAGGCATTTTTTACTTAAAAAAATCTTATTTTTTATCAAAATTAACGTTGAATATATTTGATTTGAGATTGAACAATTTTTTCATTTAGATGTAATTTAAGGGATTTTACAGTTGTGGTGAAATAATTTTTCGATATTAATATTTAAAATTATAAAAGAATAAATTTTTAAATTTACTTTTAAGTAACAAAATCATAACTAAAAAAGTATATGAGTTCTATTTTAATTTAGTTTACATTGATATATTTGTGTACATTGGGAAAAATTCCTAACCTTCAAATTCTACTACGCAAAATTTAAAATTATTCACGCTGAAGAAATAAAGGAAATTTTTTACACATTTTATGTATTTTGGAGAAACAATATATTTTTGAATTGCAATAAAAATATTTATTAATAAAGATATCTTCCAGAAAGTGCTGAAATGATTTATTGATTTGATAAACTTCTCTTATAATATCAATATGAGGTAAATTCCCACATTGGTAATATACGCTAAAAAACGTCATTTCTTATTTTGTTTGTTAAAAACACCTATTATTCGTGACAAACATTTATTTATTGTTATCACCAACATGTTAATTGTTGAATTTATTTAATTTGACAACAATTTCGTTGCTGTAATAAAATTATTTTTATTAAATAAAAAAATTATTGTGATCGCAAAATGTTTGGAAATATGTTTGATTTATCACAAATTATATTGCTATAAAACAGCTCGTTATAAAAAGACTATTGTTAATATTTTCAGTTAACTGACAACTATTCATAAGATATATTTTTAAATTTGTGTTAAAATGTAAAAGATATACAGAAATAATAAATAATGCGAAAAAACTAATTTTTTTATTGAGGTAACAATATTTTTATTAGAATAACAATATTTTTAGTGGCGATAACAATAATTTTATTGGCGATAACAATAATTTTATTGGCGATAACAATATTTTATGTGATGATAACAACAAATCTTTTCATTAATGCAAAATCATATAGCGAATAAATAATTGTTTTAGTTATGGTAACAAAATCTAATAATAATAGTACGATACTAATTGTTTATGGTTACCGCAAACATAGTTTTTTGCTCTGCATTTAGATTCAATGTTGATTAGAGGTCTGAAAAAAGACTTTAACTACGTTTATTCCAAAACAAAAATTTCAACTTTCATTAAAAACGGAGTGACATTCGAGAGTGTCCTGACTTAACACTATAGGGTTTTTTTGATACAAAGTTTAAACTACAAAATTTATTTTAGATGAAAATAACACTTTTTGAAAAAAATAACACGTAATTTTTTGAAATTTCAAAGTAAAAATTAATGGAACCAGCTTTGCGGTTTAAAAAACTTAACAAATAAATTAAACATTTTTGGATAGGGCTCTTGTGTCTTAAATCAATCCGAATTTTGTTAAGACGCCTTCCCGTTAAGATTTCTTCATAAAACAATTAACCAAATAAAAAGTTCAGATCAAGAAACAAAATGCACCCATGAGTCTCTGACATATCTATAACAGTTAAAAAGTAACTGAACTATTTACAAAAGAATCGATTTGAACACACTGTACATCGCTTATATAAAATAGATCAAATATTCTTAAGACAAAAACTTGCCGTTAACGTGATCAAGCTGTTTTTTTATTTTAAGGCACAGCTAATTATATGAATTTGAATTATTGTACATTTTATATCGTTTCTTTAGTGCAGCATAATTATAAATTATAATTCCACTTAAATATATATTTTTTGCCAGACTTATAAACTTTATTATTTTGGTGCAAAAAAATTTATGAATAATTAAAACTTATTTGAATAAATTTTCTCATTTTTTTCGTTCTTTATCCATAAATTAAACACTAATGGAGGATTATTAAGGTAATTTTATTATTCTTATACGGCAATTGGATAAGTGTGTTTTACTGTGATGTGAATCTCTAAAAGTATATATAAAAATGTACTTGGTGGTCGTAAATAAAAAAGAATCATTTTAGTGGAGTAGACTGATGAAATAATCGTTAAACAAGCATATCCTTAAGGCGTAGGGATATCTGAAAATAATTTGAAATATCTTGTGGGTGACTTGTAACCATCTTTACTACTTAGTATTAGTTGATGATATGGCAATATATATTGCTAATAACATTTTAGTTTTAAAGATACATGTAATTTTATAATTTTAAAGGATTAAAAAGGATAAAAATGGGTTAAAACTTTATTTGCTTTTGTGTTTTTCTTTTTGCATTTTCTCAATCCATTATAGACGTTTTGGCGAATTTAAAAAAAACGAATTAAAAAAATAACAACATTGGCTATGGACCAGTTTTTGCACATCACAATGGTCACACCAAGACAATACAAAATTTCGATTATGACATGTTTACATGACAGTTTTAAACCATAGTTAACGTGCTTTTAATCGCAAAAATTTTAGGTTTACGGTACATAAAATCCGTCATAGCTGATTAAAGTTTTCTTATGCTTTTAATCTACATTCCTTTTTGAAAAAATCTAGAATATACGAATTTTATGTTTGAATTTTCAACACAAAATTTTAGTTTCCCTCCCCTTAACACTCTTAAGATTTAAATCCTAATAACTTTATATGACATGTAATAAATTTAATAGAGGATTTATGAAAAAAAATAGAGATTAAGAATAACAAGCAATTTAGAATGAAAAAAGAAGAGACTTTAATAACTTTATTTGTAAAAATAAAATTGTGTTTTATTTTTTATATCTCTTTGCAGAGCCATTAAGAAGGAAGACTATAAAATAACAACCAATAAAAAACAACTACAACAGCAACAACAAAATCTATGAAAAAGAAAAAGAGAAAAATGAAATAAAGATATAAAATATTGACAACAATAACAAGAATAAAGAACTACAAAAAAAGTAATAAAACCAGACAACACCTTGTTGGTGTAAAAGCAAATAATAAAATAAACAAACAACAACTAAACTCTCATACACAAACATAAGCAAATACAAATACAAAGAAAAACAACAAAAAATGAATGTCTTCATATGTTAGTTGTTATAAATGAGAGGAGTGTAAATGGTCTTTGAGAGTGTGTGTGTATGCGTCTGCAAACATAACAAAACACAAGAGTGTAATTATAACGGTAAAATATAAAACAAGAGAGGAAAAACATTTATATTTATATCAGAATCTGCCTTAAGGCGTATTAAACAGGAAAAAGGAAATCAACAAACAAAGAAACAAATGAACACACACATGCAATAAATAAATTAAATAAAATTCATAAGACATTTTGTGCAATATTTTTCTGGTTATTTTTCTTAAATGTTGCAAACAATAAAAACCGATAAAAGTGAATAAAAGAGAAAATAACTAAATCAAATATTACAATAAAAATCTACAACAATAACAACAAATAAAAAACTAAATTGCAAATAAAAAAATTGTCTACAATAAAAATTTTAATTCATCCAAAAACCATCATTATAAAACAAATCGCAGTCGTGGATACCCACGGTGATTATACAGAGCCAGCGTCAGTGCCAAAGTGTGCCAATACAACACCGCCTTATCAGCGGCTTACCAAAGCTCTGCAATGCGATCCAAGATGCGGACACGAGGTAAACAATTTTATTTTTTATTTTTATTTACCTCCACCACAAATGGTGATGAGGGTATATTAACTTTATCATTTTGTGTGTAACGCCAAAAGAGAGAATCATATCAGAATCCATAATATATATACTTCTATTCTTGCATCAAATCAAAATCTGAGTCGATATATCTATGTCTGTCTGTATGCTGGAAATATTTTCACACTCACAATAATTGTGGGTTTCAATTAAAATTGACAACATTGGTTATTGTTGCTCTTAGCAGTATACAACAGTTTGGCTTATACAAAAAATTTATGAAAAACCCTCGTATAATTTGCTTTAAGCTTAAGTCTGTTGTAGATAAATACTTAAAGTGATGGTTGGCCTGTCCTTGTAGAGTATAAAAAGTTAAAGTAGAAAATATGCAAAATTTTAATTCACTCTAAAATCAGTTTGTCATGGAGGTCGCAATTTAAAGGATAATTTTCTGAAATTTGCCACATTTATTTTGATGTAATATTAAACAAAAAAAAAAAGAAAAAGAAACTATTGTACTTGAGTCTTTATATAACCTAGATCCCATATAAGTCCCCTTCTTGGAATATGGTTTAAAGTTTATAAAACTCTAAAATTTGAACAAATTTTAATTACATATGAAACAATTGTTAACCCACCTTTATATTTTAATAATATGATTCATCTCTGTCCATACTTTGCTATTATTTCCATACATGGTCCCTTCCCGGAAATAGTTAAAGCTTATAAAACTCTTAAATTTAGGCCTTTTCCCGAAAAACAGGTTTAATAAATTTCTTAAATATAAATTCGATAATGTTATTGTTCGAACCTTCTTGAATATTTGTTAGTAATTTGATGAATATCGGGTCATATTCATTGCTATAGTTCCCATTCCAGACCCTTTCTTAAGTTTTATTAAAATTTTATAATATTTTATTTTATAATATAATATATATAATCTAGCATTCCTACTTGTTTATTTACATTTCTCTCATTCAAAATTGTAGTTCAAGGTTGAGGGGGTTATTTTTCTTTTATTGTCTCTTTCTAGTTTCTTTAAGTGTTTTGTGTGTGCAATTTAGTTTTATTTATTTTTTGCCATATTTTGCGGTTTTCATGTTTTATTTTCCTGCAATTTGTGTTAAGTCATCAACCCGTTTTAATTTTTTTATTCTTTCCTAGAAATTACCTTAGTTTATTTTGCTTTTGCGGTGAAATCAATTATCCTTTAAGTGAAATTACAAGCTAAAAAACAAGTAAAACCAATTGAGATAAAGAGAAAAAATTGTAGAAAAAAATTTGTATAAAAAGTCTGGTTAGTTAAGTCTCGCCCATATTTTGTTAGCAAATAAAAAGGGGTTTTTTAGATTTGTCATCATTATTTGCATTAAATTTGGAATTTTGAAAAAAATTCTGTTATTTTAAGTTCTTAATTACAATAACAAATTTATTTATTGACTAATAAATGTTTTGATAATTAAAAGTATTTCAAATGTCTAACCTTATTTAAGGTTGAATTCCCATTAAAATGGGTTTCAATTTTCTATAATTTGTGATGACATGGTTAAACAACTGATGAATTCATGAATACGAACTGCAAAATAAGATTACATATTCATTTGAATCAGGCGTTTTTACATGGTGACGCCTTACTGAAGCTAAGATACTTCATATGAAGTCGAAAGCATCCATTTGTCATTGATTAATAAATCACCAGTCAAAAATTAGCTTCGACAATAAAGTCGTCCTGTAAAAAACCGTATTGAAACCAGTATGGACATATGTTATCATTATGGAGATCAGGGTTAAAACTTTTATTATACAGAGGACCCAATCAAAAATTCTGAGGATCATTACAGGAATGACAATGGAATGGTATATAAGAAATGACAACATCCATAGAGATTTAGAAATACTAATGAAAAAATCTGAAATGAAATATGAAATCAGATTTGAGAATGAATCGAATTGTATCCGAAATGTCATCTAAAACTTAATTAGAATCGGTACTAGAAAATGAATTACAATCTGGACTGAAATCTGAAAGTTGTTCAGATCCTAAAATCTAAATTTGAAACAAATTCAGATGTTTGAATGAATAACAATTTACTAAAATTCTAGGATGAATTACAATCTGGTTGTTCAGTTTCTAAAATATGAATTTGAAACAAGTATCACAACAAGTGGGTATATCACTTGGAAATCTGAATAAAGTGGGATATGTTCGTCTGTCAGTTTTATTCTGTTAAAATTGATGTTGAAAATCAGCTTAAATAGCCTGATAACTGAGACATCCTCAAAATTCTGAAAAAAACTTAAAAAAAATATTATCTTTTGGGAAAAACTTTGCAGTAAACATTATTATTTATATTATTTATAATTTAACAAATATTTTATATCTAATTTATATACATATATATGTATATATAGATTTTGATATATAAATGTCACTTTTATGATTTTGATTGATTCTCGTCATATAAATAAATCAAGAATTATCATTTAAAATACATTCAGGCAGGATACTGAGTTTAATTAGTAATTTAAAATTGTTGGTTTAATTGTTTATTTGTAACATACAAACATACAAATGATGCAAATAATAGATATGAACGATATATATGTGTATGTGAATTTTACATTACTGTTATTAAAATTACAAATATATTCTCACCTATTTTATGTTATATACATTTTTGATTGTATTGTGATATCAGTTAAAAGTAAACAAAACATTAAAAATGGATTTTGTTATTCCAGGATGTTTTGTTCATTAAAAAAATAAAATATTTATAGAATATTCCCAGACAATTTATGTAAATTGTTGCTATTGTTGTATTTTACTCCTAAATGATATATGAATATTGTGATACATAATATTAAATATAACAATATGTGATATAAAGATTTTACACATAACAAAAGTACAATGGAAAATATTATAAGGAAAATTATCATGAATAGATAACATTTTCTTTTAAATCAGGAGCTATAAGGCATTAATTGTTTAACTGAAAGAGAAACACGCACTTAAAAATATCTCATGTTCGATATACCTCGCTTTGCGCCCCTATAAGTCTATAAAATGACGTCCAAATTGCCGAAATTATAATGCCAAACTGTCTTCTCTGAAATTTCATCCATTTAGCTGACCAGAAGTTATGGATTTATTTCCAAAAAAAATCAATTATGTGAAGTCCTGGTTAAAATTATGAATATGTGAAAGAAAACTCTTCAAAACCAGCCCACAAATACCTTACAAATAATTGTGAAAATTTTCACTAAAAATATGTGGTTTGTGTATAATACGGCACATGTTTCTCCTCTGTATTGTGGGAGGAATTAAATTAAGGAAGACGAACACTTATGTATAAAGCAGAAAATAAAGGAAGGAATAAATAGAGTTAAATTTTTTATACAAAATTACATGAAAATATATATATACAAATTAACATTAAAAACAATTTTTGTACATCATATTTTATGCCAACTTTTAACTTCTTGCTTCTTTACCTACGTCTTCACCCAAATCTATGACAATTCCGGTTGATGCCTTACTTTTTCGGAGTAGCCCCAGGATTTTTAAATGCGATCAATCAATATTTGTAATTTTCTACTTTAGGTCTAAAATTCAACTTCGTAGCAATATAACTTTGAAAGTTTGAACCGCATAATGTTAATTAGTATTTTTATGTGAACGGAAAATAAATGATACCACGGGCAGTATAATGTTTCATACAACTTAATATATTCGCCCGAACTTGTTTAGCTGTCGCTGAGTCAAATTTCCATCCAACTGATCAAAACCCACAGATTAAATTCCAACAAATTTATTGTGCTCAATGAATGTTCGATATACCCCGCTTTGCGCCCCTATAAGTCTATACAATGGCGTCCTGAGTGAAATCAATTGGTATTTTTTATCCTACTCCGCCATAGGAGGTGAGGGTCTTATGCGATCTACAGATGTTTGTAATTTATAAAAAACAAGGTTTTATATCTATTAACAGTTTTCCGATCGCGTCACCTACGTCGGCTTACAGCACAAAATTTTAAAGATATAATTTTTTTCATGTTCTTTCTAATATTTAATGTAGCTCCCATATAAATCTTATTACCGAATAGGGGTCTGAGCTCACAAGACACACTGATATGAAAACTTAGTACAAATAAATCTTTTTGCGTTGGTTTACATCTAACTGCTGAATTTCAAAAAGATCGTTAGTTTCCATACAGACCCACTTCCGAAAATTACTCTAGAGTATATGAATCCAAAAAATGGTTATATTGTGATAACATTTCGTATGTTTAAGAATTTTAAGAACATCGTACAAAATATTGCGAGGACATGTCCATAATTTTTTATATCCCTCCCACTTCCGGAAATCACATCACATGTAAAAAAGAATAAAATAAATTACTCTTTTGTAATATTAATTACTTCCTGTTATATAATTTAAGTGCGAATTATGAAATCCCATCTCTGATACTCATGTCTGTACATGTAAATATTAAATTGACAATTTGCAAATTTATTTAAATTTGTGCATTTAATTTATTTATATATTATTTACCAATACTTAAGCAGAGGCCACAATTGTATATGTCTTATTTCCTGTAAAACATATACTCACAAACGTATGCATGTATGTATTTTCTTTGTGTGTGTGTGCAAATAACAATCAATAAATCTTATGTGGTTTTTTCTTAGATAAAAAATTATTAGTTTCAAGTTTTGTAATTTTTCTTGTGGTTTTTAATGGCAGATAGTTAATTGTCAAGTTATATTGACAGGAGTGAAACAAACGTTATCTTACAGAAGAAGAACTAAAGTAAACAATTTGCGGTTTGGTTTTATGTGGGTGAGTTAATTGTTAAGGTTGCAACAATATTGACAGCTAAGAAATACGAAAGAAATGTATTAGAGGTTGATAATTTTGTTATTAACAAATACATTTTAATGTTATTTTATTTTGATAATTCTATTAGCAAATCAATTACTAAGGATACATAAAAATGTATAGTGGTCCTGACAACAGTTTTAGAAAATATTCTGTAACTTTGAAACCACTGAATTTTGTAGGAATTTTTGCTCTTCTAAAATTTAAAGAAATTAATTTTAAATTTAGCAAAAAAAAATGAGCCTTGTAGGGAAAGAATTTCCCCTATTATCCTTAATTATAGTCCCAAGGTAAGCGAAGAGTTTAAAAAAATCCAATTTTTTTCTTTATAATGATAGCTCAAAGCTGATGAACTGTCAACAAAGTCTGAATGACTCCGTTTTGACAATACCACACAACATTTAAGATAATAAGTGCATGGTATACGTCTGCCACTAGATGGAAGTAGTAGATCCATCCCGTTTTTATAAGGTAACTTAGCAGATCGTTTAATTTGACCTGAGATACTTCACAAACAACATTCACACAAGAGGTGAAAAACATTTTACTCAATCTCCAAAATCATTGTAGCTGCGATAATTTTTATTAAAGGATAATTCAAGTACACTTGCATGCCTTTCTAACATGCAGTGACCCGTGATTACTGAAAGAGTCGTAGAAACATTTCTACGACTATTATTCAGGAGCTGTATCGAACGTTTGAAGTTAAAAGCAGGCCACATCTCCTTGGTAACTCTGCATGTCCTAAGTTTAGGGCATATATTTTCAGTCTTTTTGAGAAAGTACTTGAAAATAGTGCACCTTATATGAACTATTCGAATTGCAACTGACTTCAGGTTTAGCTTACATGTTTGTCTTCCTGTTAGAAATGTTTTCAAGTCTAGAATAATTACCCGAATTCATTGACATTTGGCCACATTGTTTATTATTGTCCTAAGCAATTTTCTATTTAAACCAGCTTTATCGATCCATTTTTTAGTCTAATCAATATAAAAAGGTTAAGACTTGAACCTGCAAAATTTTGATACATCCAAAGAAACCTTCCCGGAATAGTTTTAAGAGTTTCCATGGGCAATATCGGTGCTATTGTTTGTTTGTTAATTGTTTTTAATCAGATAATAAATAAAATTTTGGCTACGTTTTTTATCAACATCCGATTCAACCAGATCAGATTTTAAATTCCTTAAATATTTATTTAATTTTTTTCAGGTAACAGTTGGCCGACGCATAGGACTCTACAGATTTTGTGGCGATATAGGACGTGGGAATTTTTCCAAAGTCAAATTAGCTGTACATCAGTTAACCAGAGGTAAGCTTTTGAAAATTAGATATAATTGTTATAAACTTTTACATATGATTTAACAGATGTTAAATTTAAATGTTTCTTGAATTTTTGGTTTTCCTGACCACAAATTAACTTCCAAAAAAGAAAATAATAAAAATCAAAAATATATATTTTTAGACAAAGTGGCCATCAAAGTAGTTGACCGTGCTGGTTTGGATGCTAAAGCATTGCGTATGCTTTCAAGTGAAATTGCTACGCTTGAATGTGTTCATCATCCTAATATTTTAAGGTAATTTTTTTGTAGTATACTGTCGAAACGTAGGCGGATATAAACAGTAGAGAGCAAAACTGGTAGAAATATAATAAACGGATGTAAAAAATTCATGTTCGAGAAGAAATGTTTTTTGATTCAAATAATTTACATTAAATCTGTTGTATTCATTACATATATATTAATTTTCTCTCTTCTGTTATACATTGTACAATTATAAGAATTTTATAAACTCACATATACATATGCATACAAACACCAACAAACGCACACATTTAAAGAACAATATTTCGTAATATCCTGTTTGCGTTTTTGCCACAACATTCTTAAACATATTTTAGAAATCTCTCAGGAAATCTAGCATGTACAAATTAGGATGGTTCAAAATAAAAAATTAAATCTCAAAACTATAATCTCTAACAAACATTAAATATATTAAAAAACTTGTAAAACTTCCTCACATATTTACCAACATAAAATATAATTTTAATTTAACTTATTTTTTTTTTAATGTTACCACCCTAATATAACCCAAACGTGTTAGTATGTATATTTATCTGCTATTCCGTTATAGTGCACGTGTGGGTATTTATGCGTATGTGTTGGTTTTTTATTGCAACCTCATTTCTATGTTCAGAGTATGTTTCTATTTTTATTTCCGTTTTGTTATTGTTTTCCTTTTTTTCTATCTCCCAACAGGCTTTTTGAAGTAGTCGAAACGTTGGGTCGTGTTTATCTAGTTACCGAATGGATACGTGGCGGTGAGTTATATAATCATATCACCCAAGGCGGTCCATTACGTGAAGTACATGCCGCCCCACTATTCAAACAATTGTTATTGGCTGTGAAACACATGGTAAGTTGGTATATTTGTTTCTTTTTTTTACAGTGGAGGACAATAAAATAGCACTACTACATCTCAGATATAGATTATTTACACACTTAATATATAGTAAAATGTATAGTTCATATATGCAATTTTACATTTTCCGAAAACTTTTCAGATTTGAAGTAAAAGGGTTTAGTTCAATGTCAATTTGTTTAGATTTGAACTTTTTGGAAATAAAGAGTGCAATGGCCGGATTAGACCTACTAATTATATCATACACCATATTTAAGACATTTTTTGCTAACAAAAGACTTGATTTAAGGAATTCTTTTCAATTGGATTTCGACAAGTTATTTTTTCGTAACAAGATTTATTAAAATATTTTTTAAAATAGATGAATTTTGGGAGTTTTAGCCCCTATTTAGTGAAGACAGTTGAACAGAATCTGTCTTAAATATTGAAAATATTACCACCAATTTCAATAAGTTTCACTCCAGCCTAACAAACATCAGGACCAATTTCATCAATACATCTCTAAAATTGGAGTGGAACAAATCAATGAAGTGACTGACAATGAACCTAAGTTCATCAACTCAGAATAGGATATAATAAGGCTCTAAGTGGAATTGTTTTAAAATTATTTAATTAAATGTATGTTTTTATTTTCTAACCACATTTCTTATTCAAAATATTCAGTAGGCATTTTCCGAAAAAGTATATAATAAATAATATAAATTTAATTTTTTTTTTTTTTTTTTTGTAAATTTATCGTTGAAAAAATAAATTAATATGGTGCTAATTTATTGACCACAGCTGCTTGTGTAAATACGAAAAATTTATTGAATGTTGTCGTTACAAGATGATGTTCGCTGTGGTATTTACAAGATAAATCTAAATTATGTAGACATATTTAGTAAACACACAAACAAAATTCTCTCTTGAAAAATATAAATTTCTGTTATAAAGGTTCCACTGTTTTGTATTATAATAAGTATACGCTCAGTATATATACATCTACTTATGTATGTGTATGTGTGTATTTAAGTCATCTATACCATAAAGTGTTTATTAATTTGTTTATTTTTATTATTATTGCTGCTGTTTGCTGTCACTTTTCCTGATTATTTTGGTTGCTGCTGTTGACTCTTCTGTTCCTGCCACTGTACCGATTTTTTGTTTATTTTAATTTCTTCATATTAACAGCACAGTTTGGGTTACGTACATCGTGACATTAAGGCTGAAAATGTATTACTGCTATCAGAGGATCGTTTAAAACTGGCTGACTTTGGTTTTAGCACACAATTAATTAATGGTGAGTAGAAAAGAAATCTTTATTTATCACATTTTTGTATTTAATTTTCTCTTCTCGTGTGTATGTGTATGGAAAATTAAAGACATAATTCTATTATTATGACAAAAAAAGTGGAAAAAAGAATCTTTCATACTCGATTTATGTTTGTTCCAATTAAAATGTGCGGAATAGATGTGTCTGTAATTTAATGATGAAATGAACATTTATTATGGAAGAAAATAAATTGACCTTCAGTTAATCATAAGGACATATAAGTAGTTACATATATATTTAATAGAATGAGAGAAAAATACTTTATTACTCATCTGCATACAAGACAAAAAGCCGCATTATGTAATACCCTACACCATTATGTTGGTTACAAATGGTAGTTATGAAAAATTAATGAACTACCTACGTATTATATCATTTTCTGATTTATTCATATGTATGTAATTATTATTGTAACCAAAAATTTAAGGGAAATTTATGCATTTGAAAAGGTATAATAGGGATCTATAAAAAGTTATCGATCGACCCTAAACAAATTTCGTATGTTAAATATTTTCTTATATTTATCCTAATTTGACCAGGTCTCAGCTATTTAGTAATAAAATTTCTATTCCGAAAATCACTTCTGAAAATTACTCCCACAGGATACACACAATCTGGTTTTCACTGACTGTGGATTTCTTGTCTCCTTAAATTTTCAATGAATATAATGGCAAGTACCGATATCGGAAATCAACAATTCTGTTAAGTATCACATTTTAGAACACATCGAAAACCTTGACCTTTTTAATATTTCAACTTTGCAATTTGAGAAATAAAGTCGAAATCATATAAAGTAGTCTTTCAGAAGAACAAGGATTCGGTATAGGTTACTCAAAACATTTTTGATATCTCAAAAAAAGTGTAATTAATTTTTTGTAAAAAAAACAGTCATAAATATGAAAACGTATTACTAAGCACAAATAAATTACATATAAGTTCAAATCCCCATGTCAAATTCAAGGAAGATCAATAAGGCAGTGACATAGCTCCCATAATGATCCACTTGCGTGATTTTTATTTCACTGTTTTTATATTCTTCCATATGAATTTAATATTTTATTGAAATTTATAAAACCACTAATTTAAAAATGAAATTCTATCAAAGTTGGTCCATAACTTTCATGCCTACATTCTGACTCAGAGTATTATATAGTCGGTCATATCCAAAGACTAAACTCTTACCTGTTTTCTATTCATTTTAAATAAAATTTACTGAAATTAACTTTAAAAAACATTATTAGGTGCCAATCAAAAACTGGACACATTTTGTGGTTCACCGCCATATGCAGCTCCCGAATTATTTTCCGATGATCATTATATCGGGGCACCGGTGGATGTATGGGCTTTAGGTATTTTGCTTTACTTTATGGTGGTTGGTAATATGCCATTTCGAGCACCAACAATACCCGGCTTAAAAGCAGCCTACCACTTGTACTGTGGAGCGTATAAAAACAAAAAATATGCTTGTTATAAGCTCAAAACTATTTTCCGGGAAGGGGTCTTATATGTAGCTCCCATATAAGACCCCTTCCCGAAGTTTGGACCAAGATTGTTCATATTTATAATATACTTTGATTATAATTAGAAAAATCATTGTGCTAAATTTTAATGGAATTGATCTTTATTTAAATATTTATAAACTCTAATCCGTTTTCCGGAAAATCCCGTTATAAGGGAGCTATAGGAAAATTTGGACCGATACAGGGCAAATTAATATAATATCTTCAGAACAGTTAGCAAAATAATTGTGTCGACTTTCAGTAGAATTGGTCTTTATTTACTCGAGAAGGGCGTTATAATGGAGCTATATCACAATATGGACCCATTTTAATAAAGTTTACAACATATATTTAAAATAGCTAGAAAATTAGTTGTGCCAAATTTCAATAGAATTGGTTCAAATCTAAAAGTGTTATAAGCTATAAATCATATTCCGGGAAGGGGCCTTATATGGGAGCTATAACAAAATATGGACCCCATGTAAATAAAACTTAATACATATATTTAAAATAGCTAGAAAATCAATTGTGCTAAATTTCAAAAGAATTGGTTCAAATTTAAAAAGTGTTATAAGCTGTAAATCATATTCCGGGAAGGGGCCTTATATGGGAGCTATATCAAAATATGGACCCATGTTAATAAATTTTATAACATATATTTAAAATAGCTAGAAAATTAGTTGTGCCAAATTTCAATAGAATTGGTTCAAATTTAAGAGTTTTATAAGCTATAAATCATATTCCGGGAAGAGGCCTTATATGGGAGCTATATCAAAATATGAACCCATGTAAATAAAATTTATAGTATATATTTAAAATAGTTAAAACAATAATTGTGCCAAATTTCAAAAGAATTGGTTCAAATTTAAGAGTTTTATGAGCTATAAATCACATTCCGGGAAGGGGCCTTATATGGGAGCCATATCAAAATACGGACCCATATGAATAAAATTTATAGTATATATTTAAAATAATTATGAGATTAATTGTGCCAAATTTCAAAAGAATTGGTTCAAATTTAAGAGTTTTATGAGCTATAAATCACATTCCGGGAAGGGGCTTTATATGGGAGCTATATCAAAATACGGACCCATGTGAATAAAATTTATAGTATATATTTAAAATGATTAAAAAATTATTTGTGCCAAATTTCAATAGAATTGGTTCCAATTTAAGAGTTTTATGAGCTATAAATCAAATTCCGGGAAGGGGCCTTATATGGGAGCTATATCAAAATATGGATCCATATTAATAAAATTCACAATATATATTTAAAATAGTTGAAACAATAATTGTGCCAAATTTCAAAAGAATTAGTTCAAATTTAAAAGTTTTATAAGCTATAAATCATATTCCGGGAAAGTCCTTATATGGGAGCTATATCAAAATATGGACCCATGTTATATAATTTTAACATATATTTAAAATAGCTAGAAAATCAGTTGTGGCCAAATTTCAAAAGAATTGGTTTCAAATTTAAGAGTTTATGAGCTATAAATCACATTCCGGGAAGGGGCTTTATATGGGAGCTATATCAAAATATATATATTTAAAAATAGTTAAACAATTATTTGTGCCAAATTTCAATAGAATTGGTTCCAATTTAGAAGTTTATGAGCTATAAATCATATTCCGGGAAATGGCGTTATATGGGAGCTATATCAAAATATGGACCATGTTAATAAAATTTATAACATATATTAAGAATGGTTTTAAAAATTAGTTGTGACAAATTTTCAGTAAATTTAAAATTGCGGTCCATATACACAAAGTTTGGGTAAATTTTTTGATAATTTTCCGGTAATCGTTGAATTTGGCACGATGATGAAGCACGTGTAATTTGTATGCTAAAAATTAATTTTTTGTTTAGTCCAATTACATTTTTAGAAGAAATTATAAGAGTTCATTTTTTGAAATTTTGAGGTTGTTTCAGATATCGGTCTATAACTTCCTTGCTTATAAACCGATATAGCTGGTTTTAAATAGCAAACTGCTTAGGACAATAACAAATAATGTGGCCAAGTTTTATTGAATTCGGTCAATTATTCTAGGCGTGAGAATGTTTCCAACAGACAGACAGACGGACAGACGGACAGACGGACAGACGGACATAGCTAAATCGACTCAGTTTTTGATTTGATGCAAATAATATATATACATTGTTGGGTCTGAGATGATTCCTTCTGGCGTTACATACAGAATGACAAACTTAATATACCCTCACCACTTGTGGTGGTGGAGGGTATAATGACTGAAATTAACTATAAAAAACATTTTTAGGTGCCAATCAAAAACTGGACACATTTTGTGGTTCACCGCCATATGCAGCTCCCGAATTATTTTCCGATGATCATTATATCGGGGCACCGGTGGATGTATGGGCTTTAGGTATTTTGCTTTACTTTATGGTGGTTGGTAATATGCCATTTCGAGCACCAACAATACCCGGCTTAAAAGCAGCCATCCTTAAGGGAGATTATTTGTTGCCGGGTCAACTAAGTCTGCCATGTATAAGACTAATACGTAAGTAAACTTTAATTATGGGTTTAATAAATTATTAAATATCAGAATAATAAATTAACTTTTTTATTTCCAACTACTTTTTTATTTCCAACTATTGCAGAACGCATATTAATTCATATCCCAGCCCGCAGACCCACCATTGACGATATGCTCAATAGCCAATTTGTAACGCATCCAAAATTAAGCAATGACTTAATGCAACACGAAATTAATGTGCGTTCAAAGCCAGTTAAACGTTCCGGATTTTGGGTGCGTTCCAAATCACGACGCATGCGCAAACAATATTCATTGCGTGAACGTTATATGGAACTGACCAATAAACCACCCATTAATATGAATACCAAACGCACAGATGGCTTTTTTGTCGATAACTTCCTACAACCCATAGAATTGTCCGCGAATGATGTTCCCTTGGAGGTGATAAAGGAACAATCAAAAAATAATACACCTAAACGTTCATTTTTATGTGGTACACTGAAGAAAAAAGTTGGCCCCATGGAAACTACGGAAAAGGAAAACAGTTAACAAACGGAACATTGAATCATCAGAAATCTCAATGGAATGCGGTACTTGCAGCCGATTGTCCACTTTTCAAAAATTATGATGCAGAAAATGGACATTTTATAATGTTTCCCACGCCCACAGATGATATAAGTCAATTGCAGCCACTGGAGGCGGAAGCTAGACAAATTTTAGAGGAGTTAGGTATTACAAGTGAAATGCTACAATTGGCATCACAAAATGCTCCACGTAGTGATATTATAGGAGCTTATCGTATTGTTATAAATCGTTTGCAAAAACAATCTTGGCTGGCGCGTAAACACGTAGAAATGGCCTTACAAGAGATGCCAAGTAAGACAGAGAAAAAAATAGAGAGATCATGTTGTATACTGTAGAGGTAATGAGTGGAAGAGGGAAGAAGTGTATTGAGATTTTGAAAGTGAGAGAGAGAGGAAGGAATATTTGAAGCCAGAAAGTATAAAATTAATGGTATTTCTAAAAACCAAATTTATGGCGAAAGTTTGTGAAAGCTGTTGTAAAGAAATAAATAAAATTATTTTAGAAGATTTAAAAAACTTTTCATTTAAGAGTTTGTTAAAGCTTTAAATTTTTATTATTTTCAAATGCTTTTTTAACTTTAAAATTAAAAAGTTTTAGTAAATCACGTTTGATAGAGGAATATCGATATAGGAGCTTTGATTTGAATTAGCTCTCATTAAGTTTTAAGTATTAAAGCTTATTAGAGCAAAATTTTTTAATATTGAAATTAGATGTATTATTTCAAACAATTTGGGTTATTTTTTTCAACAATTTTGAAAGCTTTTGAACTAAAAATTATAATTTTCACGTAATTGCTCTACAAATTTTCAATATTTTTTGTAAACGCTTTGAAGTTTATTATGTTTTCCTACCGGATGTGTTCAAAAAAATGCTTTCTATTTTTTGTCTTTAGAAACATCATGTTATTGCTTCTATCTGAACCAGGTTTGGTATCAACGGGTATGTTCTTCCAGTACTGCTTAATAACATTGTAAACAGTTTGACAGCACAACTATTAATGATAAACCAACTTTTTGTGGAACCAAATTGGATTTTGTTTAATATAAAATAAAAAATTAAATATTAAAATATTAAATTATTTTAGTACACACTTTTTTCTAGTCACTTATTTTAATCTCACTTCTTAATAAATAAAATAATTATAAATAGCTAAATAAGCTTTTTCCGACTGGAAGATGAATTTTGCATTTTTTAAAGCTTTTGATATTTATTTAGTACCGTAACAAAGTGAAGAATACAGGGAGCCCTTTTCCGCATACAAGTTAAAACTTGAAGATCTAATAAGTTTATTGCAAACATAATTACATTATTTAGTTAGCTTTTTTTCATTTTCACAATTGTTAAAAGCTTTCGAACAAAATTTACTATCTCATCAGCGTGATTTAGTAATTCATGATAAAAAATCTATTTCCGCTTAAAAGTTTAATTTTTAATATTTTTGTAATAAATAAAATTACTCGAAATAATTTAGTACCATAAAAAAGCAATTCAGTTATGATAGATTTAAAAAGCTCTTTCCGCTTAAAAATTATAACTTAAAGCTCCAGTAATTTTGTAATATATAAATTATGAGAAATTAATTGAGCTTTTATAGCTGGAGGATGAAGTTCACAACTGTTCTAAGCTTTTGATCAGAACTTAGTATTTAGGAGAGATTTAGTAATCCAGAATAATAATTTTTTTCCATTTAAAAATTAAAACTTTAATTTCTAGTATTTTTGTAATAAATAAAATTACTAGAAATGAGGAAAACAGTTAGATGAGCTTTTTTAAACTGGATGATAAAGTTTGGAATTGCTTTAAGTTTCCTATCGTAATTAAGTACCATAATGAAGTAATGCCGAAAATAAAAAAGCTCTTTCAGCTTTAAGGTTAAAACTTTAAGCTCTAGTACATTTGTAATAAATAAAATAATTTTTGTTTACTTGAGTAGAAAGTGCAAATTTGTTTAAGTATTTTTAGTACCATAACGAAGTGAGTTTAGTAATGCAGGATATAAAAAATGTTTCTCCCTCTCTTTTCACATCAAATCTCAGTTCAAGTCATTAGCTTTAAAGTTAAACAACTATTTAATTAAAGCTTTAAATGTGTCAAAAACTCTCGTCTATAAATCTTGAATAAATTTTTGTCAGATTAAGCAAACGAAAACAAAAACAAAAACAAACTTATAAAACTTAACAATTTTGAAAAAAAGGTGCCACATTTTAAATAAAAATAATAATAATTTTACCAAAAATAGCAACAAAATAGTAAAAAACGCAAATAAATTTTTAAAATAAATAATAAAAAAATAAAAGAATCTTTTTCGTAGTTTTTTAAAAGAAATGATCTCTTTCAATAAATAAAACGAAATATAACAACAAAAAATTTTATTAAAAAAATACAATAAAATAAAACAAATTTTAAATAAAAAAATAGTAAAAATTTTTACCGTAGTTTAACAGAGAAATTAATAAAAAACAGAAGTTAATTTTTAACAATAAAAATACAAAATGAAAACTCCATTTTAAATGTTAATTAGTGAAAAGTAAAACTTGTGTCCTTTTATACCCTACACCACTGCAGGTGGGTGGGGTATTATGCGTTTGATCAAAACTTTTAACTAGTAAAAACTTTTTGCTACCACCACTTTTAAACATACCTTTTGAGTCGATTTAAAGATGTCTTTCCGTCTGTCTGACCGCCTGCCTGACTGTCCATGTAAACATTGTGAAGAAAATCCAGGCAACAGTTTCAAGGACATCTAAGTGGAATTTGGCACATGTAATTATTTTGACCCAATGACGATGACTATTAGTCATTACATCACCTAGCCCTCATACAAATGTTCCTTTCGGAATGGGTTTTTAACATCCTAAATATAAAGCGATTTTAATGAAATTAGATTCAACACTTACGAGGATCGGTGCAATATTTTCCATAGGTCCCAAGCAAATCCCATTCCACATATCACTTTTAAGAGCTTAAATCTCACATAAACATTGGTATTGTAATAAGACTTGATCAAATCAAGATCAAAATAAGCAAACATCGGTCCATAATTTCTTCTAGCTCTAGAAAGATCCGTTTAGGACGTATTAATCCCACATGGATGTTAGTACCAGTATAATATACTCTACTCTTAAGCATAAATTACCAAATACCCTTATATGAGGTTGGTTCTTTTATAATATTTTGGTAGGTACCACTAATAACCAACAATGTGATGTAGGGTATTAAATAGTTGGGCTTGACCGACTATAACTTCTTACTTGTTCAAATTTGTATAACAAAACCAATAAAGAAAAATTTTAATAATTTTAAACAAATTCGTTTAATAAAAAACAAATATTATGAATCTTGTCTTTATATTATAATTTAATTTAAAAAAATGTTAATAAAAAATAAAAAAAAAATATTAATAAACATTTACTCCCATGGAGTTATTTAACACAAATTAATTATTAAAAGGTTTTAGTTCCAATTTTTATTATTATTTTATTATTATAATTTTTTATATTTATTCATATATAATTATTATTATTAAATAAAATTGATTGTATTTTATGTATAATTATTAACAAATATTTATTAAATGTTTTAAAATTTAAATTAAAAAATAATAAATAAACAATATAAATGAAATAAACATATAAAATAAATAAAGAAAATTAAAAAAAGAAAAATCTTTAAATGTGATAATAAAATTGATTAAATTAAATGAAAAGTAAGTATAGAAGCCCACACATACTACTATACATTTGCCTTTGTGTAAGTGAATCAGCAAAAAAAAAAAACATTGAATGAATGTTCGCTTTGCTCAAATTGATGAGAGAACTTTTAATACGTTTTGATTGAATGAAATTTCACATGGTTGAGTGAGGTATTTTAAAGGTCATATATGGAGAAGTTCAAGTGCCTCTGGGGCGTGATTGGTGACACTCTTCAATTGTCCACCTCGGGTATTTAGATTTTTGATAAATTCACCAAACGTTTCTCTTATAGTTTCAGAGATATTATGTTGAAATATAGATCCTTATTTAAAAATATTGCCATACAAAAATCAGCAAAAATTGGGTATTTATCCCAGAGTTCTGACAACTTGTCCATAACTTTACATTAAAATAATTAAGACAAATGAAGTTTGAAAAAATGGAAGGATTCGGAAGAATCCTTGCAGAAAAAAATGAAATTTTGTAGTTATGACTTTTATATGGTTGAAATTATATACGATATATTTCATCCTATTAAAATTCGTTTTTAGTTGGCTAAATATATCAAAGGTAATTTAAATGTTATTTACTAATTACGTTTTATTTGTTGTACAGAGAGTATACTTAATAAAATATATGTGTTTGTACAGAAATAACACATACGCCCAGGTGTTCTTTGCTTATGTTTTAAATAAAAGATTACGCATGTCAAGATTACGGATGCCAATAATGGATCTAAATATAAAATTAAATTTCCTTAGAAATATATATTTGTATCAATTCAAAAACGTATTATCGTATAATTTTTTATAACTTAAACCGCCGTGGGTGGTTGGGGTTTATGCGTTTGCAAAAAGTTGCGAGCAGAAAAAATATTGCTATCACCACTTTCAAGTATACCGCTCGACCCAGAATAATATTCTGATTAGATTAAACGACGTATGTCCGTCGGCTGGTTGGCTGTCCATGTTAACCTTGTAAACAAATTGCAGGTCTCAAATTAGAGATTTAATATTATATTTTTTTTTTGTTAAGTATCATTTATGGTATTAAATAGTCAGGTGGACTTATTAATTCTATTATTCATCACTATTAAATATATTCATTTTAATTATTGCTATGAAGACAATTACAAATAAAATAAGATATTAATTTTGTAGGAAAATATTACGTTTACAAAAATCGTCTTTCCCAAATTTAACAAAAAACTGACAGCTGTTCTTTTTTTTGATTTTTATTCCGTAAGTATGTATGATTGAATTAAATCAACAAAAGATTTGTAGAAAAATTTTAGGTTTATAAAAATCTTACATTTATAAAAAAACTGGCAGCTGTTCTCTTTTTATTATTACTCTAGAAGTGTATTTAATTAAAATAAATCAAAAAAGCTAAAAAATACATACTTCGCTTTTTCTCATTAAAAATTCGGTGTTTTGTAAGAATCACTGTGTAGTGGTGACATTTATTCATTGATAATCCATTTTTTTGTTCTGAACTTTATAATTTTTATGATAAATTTCAGAAAACCAAACGAATGCGTGTAAATTAACTAGAACCCTATTGAAAGTATCCCTAAAAGCTACAAATGTAAAATCGGTCTGTCTTTATAATGACATGGTGTTGATTAAAATGATAAAAATCAAATTTTAAATATGATTTACACGGATTGGGGTTTTCGTGTATTTTCGCATGTGCAGGTGGGAATCGTTTTATATCATGAATAGTTCATATTCATCATACCAATGCGTCGCCACATTTACGAAGAGAAGAAATCTAAGTTGGAAGAAGCCAAAGAGTCCAAATATAGCATACAAAAAACATCTTAAAATTGTACGTATATACATGAAATGTGCTGAGGTGTGACGAAAAAAATTATATTTCAGAGTATTGGCAAGATTTGAGATCAAATTTCGGTGGTGGTACTGTTATGGCTTTGGTAGCATTTTAGGCAGTTAGTAAATCTAAAATTTGTTTCGTTCGAACAAACATGAATGGCACAATTAAATTAAATCGAATTACTGGAATTACTGAAAGATCATTTTTCTTCTGCGATATACGTCTCAAAGTAGCATAACTTTAATAGAGTTTAAGTAAAAATAAAGCAAGTTTTGGGGAAAATTGATTCCTCACTTCTTTAGAAATTTGTGGAATCAATTCCAACTTTTTAAAAAGTTGGCTAAGCATTCGAAGGTCTGTCGTCAAACTGTTTCCAATATCATCAAATACACCGAGATAACTTGTCCACTGACGAAAACCTGTTTCAGATAGAAGAAATGGTCCATATAAAGTATCTAAAGCCAAAAAACAGAAAGCATTTTCAAAGCATTTCCAATGCATCCGGAAAGAAAAACAGTTCGTTTAGCTCACAGTTAGTTTAGTTTGGTTCGAAATGTTAAAGCTGGCAGGAATACTGCTTAAAATCAAGAGGCCAGGTACAGAGCATAGAAACTGATGTCAAAGTTTCTAAAAAAGATCTTGTCAAAACGTATGTTCTTGCAGATTTTTCGCAACTTCCTTATCAAACATTTTATGTTGCTGATGCTTGGGGAAATGTTGAAGAAATGTTTAGAACATCAAAAGCATTCAAATTTTCCTAAAGATTTCTTCGTAAAGCAAAAGCAAGTAATGTAAATTTTAAACAAAATATGTTCCAAATCTTCGAGCAAAGTACCAGAAAGCACTACAAAAATGATAATGGAAGGGTTGCAGAAATGGTTCTAAATTTTATCACCAGCGATTTAAGCTAAAATTTTTGTTAATTGTAATAATAACTTCAATCAAATAAATAAAAACAGAACTGTAAGTTTTGCAGTTTCGTTTTTATTATAGGAATATGTGCCAGTGTATGTTTTTAGCAATTAATTTAAATTTTAAAACTCTAATAAACCATCCCTTTTAAAAATACTACGAAATCTGCAAATTATGTATTTTTTAAATTATACTGTAATTTTGCCGCAAATAATATATCTTATTGTTGGATATTCTCTGCATCAAATGCCGCAACATACTATTTGAATAACAAATAAAATTTTGCAATTTGATTTACAAAAAAAAAACTTAACATTAAATTAACTCAATTTGTTGGATTCTCAAGTACTCACTCCCTTGTTTTTCAAACACAAAAATGAACACTTGCACGTGGTTTCAAAGAAATTCACTCACATTTAGGGAGTCGGCGCTTTAAGAACTGATTCTCAAATGAACTTTCTATTGCAAAAAATATGGGGAAAACATCATATACTCACAATGAATTTGGAGAAAATCCAAGAATTAAATATAAAAACAAACATTCAGGCATTTTATTCCTAAATGTATTTATATGGAGCACTAGAGTAGTAGTATCATTTACAAGTGCACAGACATGATTTCTGGTTTAACATAAATTTACAATATATAAAACAAGAAAAAAAACACAAAAACAAATACAATAAAATATAAATATACAACAACAACAACAACAACAGCGGCAACAGCAGGAAAAATTCCTTTTACACGTACATATATATACATAAGATTTAATGTGTTAAAGCCCTGCAGTGCGGAAAGCTGCGAATAAAGTATTCTGAAATTTGTTTTCACTATTTAGGAATGAACGAATTAAAAAAATGTTTACATTACAAAAAAAGAAGGATTTTTTGATTTTTTTATCTATTAAGTCCTCTTAAGTTGGGGAAAATCGAATAATTCTCAAAGGATTGCATCTGTATGTTTTTTTACTTCGAATGGCAGAGCATTCGAACATTGCACTGGTTTGGGTTCATGGACATTGCGCCAACCGGGGCAATCTAGAGGCTGATGTCCTAGCGAAAATAGGTGTTAATCTCTGCTTCTAGGAGACGCATAGAGGAGGAACTCTATGCCAGGGCGCAATAACGATTGCTGAATGAAACATCGTGTTTAATTACAAGAATGATTTGGCCCCGACTAAATGGGATGGGAACATCATTCCTACTCAATATCCCGAAAACTCACACAGTAGCTACAGTATCTGGACACTGTATCTTCTATAACATGAAAGCATGTTACCACTCTCGGTCTATCATTTTAGTTGTTAACTTATAATAATACTTTCGATAATCTTTTTTTAATCCTATTTTTTCAGGTAACATAAAGGGACCTTTAGGACCCAAGTGAGCCATATCCACTGTGTTTAATTCTTCCATGGCAGCCTAACGACCAAACCTTTAAAATTGTTGATACCAAGAATAAAATTCGCAAGGGTCTGGATTTAGCATTCAATAGGGGTTTGAATGCAAATTTTAAATCAGAATTTTCTACGTCAAAACGACTTAAAAAAAGTATATATTTCTACAGGCTCCTACGAAAATTTTATTTTGTAATGAAAATTAGGTTAAACGCTTTTTTCAGCCAATAATAAAAAATCGTTCATTTTTCCTAATTTTAAATTGTTTAATTTTTCTGGGTTAATTTATTAAATTTTATATTCTTTTGTTTAACAAATGACTTGGTTTTTTACTAAATAATAAAATTTGAAAAACAACAAAACGCTCTTACAATAATATCGAAGTACTCCGATTTGCACCCGTTAAACATCTATGGAGTCAAACTCCAAAAATTTGAATACCCTTCTTTGCTCTTCAAAACTCGATTCTGTCCCACTGTGTATTCGGGGAAATGTTGAAGATTCGTAAAACACTCAAAAGGCTTTTTTGTAATATTTCCAAGACAGGAAATTCATTTAATCATAATTGTCCGAAACTTATAGGCATGAACCTCCATATTATGGCTATTAATTCCGAAGAAGAACTTAGAACTCAAGATATTACTGAAGTTAGATAGAATTTAATCATAATATGAAGCTGTATGTATTTTATCATGGTACAAAAGGTCATCAAAATCAGATCAATAAAAGAAGTTATTAGCTAAAATATATGAAATTTGAAATCAGTATATATTTCAGGTCGCAATTTTGAAATTAATTTTTAACTGGAAAAAGCCACTCCCCGGAATATAATTTTAAGCTTATGAAAATCTTAAATATAGACCCCAATGCTATGGAAAACTATTTTTCTTATTGTCTGTTGAAATTCGGTGCAAATTTTGTTTAACTGTCTTGAATATATCTTACTAATATGAATGTCGGTCCATAATTTACTAAAGTTTATCTTAAGTTTATAAGTCTCTTATTGAATTTGGTACAATTTTAAAATGTCTTTACATATGTATCTTATTTGACAATTATCTGTCCAATTCGGTTACAGCTCCTATTTAATAGCCCTTCTCGGAACATACTTTTAGACTCAAAGGCTCTTAAATAAGGACGCAATTTCATCGAAATGCAGACAATTATCTAATTATCTTAAAAATATATAACTTATTACATGAATATTGCCCCTCATTTAACCAAATTTCTTCTTTTTACTTTAAATATTAAAAAAAATCTGCCATTAAAAAATATAGCACCGATCTTGTTTATCGGTAATTTGATTTAACTGTAGTTTTAAATTGAGCCTGTTTTCCGAAATCTGGATTTATGCTGATTAAACATTTGGTCTTCTGTCTAAGATTCGTCAGAGACGAATACAACAATTTTAGATGTTTTGCTTTAAAATGCACTATTATCTTCTGGAATACTTTTGTTTTCTTCTCGATCCTGAAAAAATTCTTTAAGTAAATTCATATAAATTCCAATAAAAAATTTTCCTTCAGTTAAAAAATGAATTTTAAAATATTAAAAACTAAAAGCAAAAGTACCTTCACTATATATCTACATGTGCTTGTTTATATCCTCGAAAAATCCTAAAAGGGCTGAACCAATAAGTGGACAATTAACTGAAAACGTCAATTTTTTTAAATATAATAAGAAAAAAAAGTTGGACTCATCCGATTGAGTAGAAAGAACATGAGTGGTATGTATCTATAAATAAATATAATATGAAAACTGCAGGGTACACACACTCAAACATTTATGAATGTATTTATAGACATTGTACCATAAAAGTCGTCTTAAGTTTAAACCCAAAACATGGTCAATAATAAGAACATTATCATGCCTTTTATAAAACAGAAGATGCTTCTTGTTTTCTTCCTTTTGATGGTAAATTCTCTCAAGTACAAATGCCACAGAAAAATATGACCAAAATAATGTAAAAAAAAATCGTTTACACAAAAATTGCTGAACTGTCATCGGAAACGAAATATTAAAGGCGCCTCAAGGATTGTATTTTCACATGTTTTATTCTTTGAGCTTTAAGTAACACATGTACAATAAAATCATGTAAATAGAATCAGGAAATTAAATTTTATTGGGTCAATATAGATTTCCTATGCTCCTTCAGTTTTTACTTTCTTTAACAAAAATATTTGTTTATTAACAAGAGAATCACTTTTTGTAGCTCTTCCATTAGCGATTTACTAATTTTAGAGTCTTTTAAGGAACTGTTTGCTATTTATGCACCATCAAAGGTGGTTGGGATATAACGCTTTCATGCCTTAAGTGACATAAATCTATTTTAAAATTGAATATAATGAAAATATTTATGGGACGGTCATTAATAAAAATAAATTCTGGAGGAACTTAAAAAAATATTTCATGATAAATATATCTGTCTGAAATTTTTAGGAAATGTTTTTTCTACATAAAAGTGTAGAAAAAATATTAATTAAATTATAAAGTCTATTTTTATTAGATATCTGGAATTAAAACAATTACTAAAACTTCGAGGTTTCCTAAAAGGTTAGTTAGGTTAGAGGTTCCTGACTTGGCCCTAAAAGGATTTTCGATACAAAATTATTAAAGTATTTCTTGCATCGAAGCCTTTTAGAAAAATATAAATTTTTATCAAAAAAATTTATTTCAAATGAAAATAATTGAATAATTTTGAATTCCAAATTGAAAAGTGATTATTTTCGAACAGAGTGGAGATATTGACTTCTATCTTTTTCTATTAATAGTTTTTCTTTAACTAATTGAAAAAATTGAAACAATCTGGGTATTATCTTTGAATATATATTAAAAAACCTGACACGAAATTATGCAAAATTTTGAAAGTTAAAAATTATTATTCAAAAAACTCGGAAACTAAAAGAGATAAGTAACACACGTATGCAGGTTTTCTTAAAGTCTTAACAGAAATTATAAGATGAAACCTTTTGCAAGGTAATCAGAAACAAAAATTTGGCAACACTGTAACTCCGCTCATAGACCACCAATGGGCTATAAAGTGTCAAAGTTATAATGCCACGCTTCTCTGGTATTTTTGAGTAAAATTTAATAAAAATGCATCCAACCGATCAAAACTTACAAATATATTTCCAAAAAATCGATTAACCCACTGTGCATTGTTTCCCAATTAGTTTTTTTTTTTTTTTTTTTTTTTTTTTTTTTTTGTAATGAAAAATAACGAACTCTTGTCTTGTGTAATATGAAGCGTTGTTTTATTGGGTTGATCGTAATGGTATCTTGTGTATCCCATTTGTGCAGAATCACTTCATGTATCCACTAAATGATGTCTACGTAAAGCTTCTTATCAAAGTGCTTGTTGTAAACTTGAAGATATTTTGATGAATTTGGGAACTTTATTACATCGTTCAAGAATATGAAAAATTTATTTCTTAATTTTGTTACCATCGTTATGTAATAAGTAATTTTATAACAATAACTCCTAAAATAATAGAACGATCATAACCGATATCAATAGGCTTTGGCTGACGTGTAAAATATCATAAAAATATCTGCCTTAAATAGACTCAGAGAGTGATTTTGAGTCGAACGGTATACTTAAAATATTTTTTGTGGTTTTACAAACATCTGCACAAACGCATAATTTGGGGGTATTACACCTATTTTGGTGTAGGATGTTCATATTTTGATCTAAATGAAACTGACAATACAGGAATTAGGCTTCTGTAGGCTATAGATTTTCCCTCAAATGAACTTTGTAAGGCGAAATTTCATATTCGGGTCAAGTTTGAAGAATATTTTGATAATAAATAGCCAACGATGCACAGTGTGTCCAAAATGATAACTTTTGAGCCTTAACAAAATTTCTCATGACTACTGGTGTGGTATTTTGGAATTGCTCTGGAGACGTAAAAATGTATGGAAAATAGCTAAATTTAATATTAAAAATTGTCATGAACGAAAACCACTTCATTTGTAGAATTTTCAGTTTAATTGTTATATTTATAACACTAAATGAAAAAGACGACACAACGTGACGTCACAATATTTGATAACAATTGGCCTAATAAAATTTTCCTTGACAGACAACAAAACATCTACAAAAGCCTCCACCCTAACAAATAATACTTATTTAACTCAACATCGTATAAAAAGTTAAGGGAAAACAGTTTTTGTGTTATAAAATAGAATCCAACTTGAACTCAAAGAGGTACAAATGGAAATATTGTGAAAAGGTCTTGTTATGTTTGTCTCATGGCATGAAAATGAAATTATTGAAGTTCACTTTTTTCACATTTTCCATTAAATTATTTTCTTGTTGTATTTTTATAAGGCAACATAACATCTGTCTGTTTGTCTGTCTGTCTTTCTGTCTTTACAAGGTTATAGAAAATGTTTATGTTTATTATATAAAAAAGGAAAAATACATTCCATAACCAGGTCCTTGATTATTTAAATTATTTGATTTTCTGCATTATTATGAAATCTTTATAAAACCATGAACTCTTTGGAGAGTTTCAATTTAATATTTGTTTTATAATGATTTCCACAAATAATAAAAAGTACGTCCGCAAAATTGTTTTGAATAAAATAATTGAAGGGTGATATTCTGTCGATAGTTTAATCACAACAGAGATTTTTTCTCTTCGTGCCGCTCGGAATGCTTTTCACATTTAAGCATAGATTCTAACTACTGATAGGAAAGTGAGTGTCCAGAGTCACATGGATTAAGTATGAAGATCGGAATGACCATTGAGGTCATTAAAATATTTCGCAAGGGGATTGGTTTCTGACGAATCCCTTCACATTTCTATCAAAATTTTAAATGTATTTACTACAACTTTATTAGCAGCACAGCTACTAGAAGCAATTTCAGGTGACCATCACCGCGGTTTAGCTCTTCCTGTCGGACAATGAGTAGACATGCCATATATACATATTCAGTGAACGATTCCGCCAGAAAGTTCATAGCATCATATAAGACCGAGGTCATATTACGGATATACTAGAGAAGGAAAGGAGGATTCCGTTATCGGTCCCTTCAGCTCAATGCTTCTTTAAACAAATCTCCCCCATACTTTTTAAGCTTTAGGGTGATTTTATATGCAAAAAGGTATTAAAATACTTTTAGATAAAATTTATTTTTACTGTTTTTATACCCACCACCACGTGTGGTGAAGAGGGTATATTAACTTTGTCATTCCGTGTGTAATGCTAGGAAGAAATCATCTCAGACTCCATAATGTGGACATATTCTTGCATCAAATCAAAATCTGAGCTGATTTAATTATGTCCGGCTGTCTGTTATTGGCACTCTCTCATCCACAATAATGGAGAGACCTCAGTTTGGACTAAGTGTTTCTTATAGTCCTGAAAAGTTTCCTTTTTAAAACCAACAAAATCGGTTCAGTATATTAAAAGATATAGACCAATATCTAAGGCATCCTATAAGTTGAAGCAAAAATTTTCCTTCAAATAGTAAAATAAGTATTAAATTAATTCGGCTATGCCGAATATAGCATCCTTACTTCTTTATTATTATTTACACAAATATTGATATGTATTTTCTTTTGTGTTTAACATAAATCAAAATATTTTATGCGGTTACGAACAGACGAATAGATTTATTTTAAATTATTTTACCTTCTTCCACAAGGAGATGGTATATTAAGAATGTTATTCCATTTATAACTTCAGCATGGATTTTGTAAAATGCACAGTACAACAACAGCATTGACAGTCGTTATTACTCAAATGGCTTCATAGCTTAAATCAGAAGAGACCTAGTGCCACTTCAAAGCTTTTGATACTGTCAACCGTTAAAGTTCTCTTCGAAGACATCTTACAATGGAACTACATTAAGAGATGGATTTTAACTATCTGAGTGGCCTTAAGTCATTTGTTAAATTTCGAGACATGAAACAAATTTATTTATTCTACGGGGTAAAAAAAAAGAATTCCACTGGGCAGATTCCTAGCACCACTCTGGTTTAACTTCTACCTTTCAAAATTTCCGATGTTGACGTGATATGAGGACAAAATCTAATTATGCCAACAGGCCATATTCGTCCAAACATCTATATGAGAAAACGAAGATCCTTTCGGTGGAGAAACATAATAAAATGCTCAATAAGGAGTTCTGTATAGCATGTCATCAGGAAAATCAAGGCATGTATAACGAACAGACCATACTTAGATGTGTTCAAGATCCTTTGGATCAGAATTCGTATATGACAGCTTTAAACATTATTTATAGAGACGCCGCAAATTCCGCTGTTTCAAGTTACATTTGTCGACAAATGCAGACAATGAACAGAATTTTTGGCGGTCAACATGAGTAGTTCTGGCAGAACTACCAGTTAAATGCTACCTAACTTATTCCTGAAGAATTAATGCACTCATCCAATTGAGGTTTCTCGATTTCTTGGCCTGAAGTTGAACTATTAAATTATTATTTTATAACATTAAAAATTATTTTTCCAACCTAATAGAATACACCAACGTAGGTTGATGCACAATTATTTTTCTAATTGCTTCGAATATTTGCACTTAATTGAGGAATATCGGTCCCTTTTCCACCCGAAAATTGGTTCTCCGAATCGGAAAATATGAACCAATTTCATTGAAATTCGGTGCAATTATTTTTATAAATGTAAAATAAATATAACCATCGGGCCAAATTTAGTTAAAACACAAATTTATATCCCTTAACGTTACAGGTTTTAAAGGTTACAGATTTTAAAAGGTTTCTGGTTTAAAAGGTTCTTAAAAATAGACCGATTGTAGAATAGACCGATTGTAGTTATGTATTCAATATATCATTTGCCATTTTGTCTACTGATGCCATAATTACAGGAGAGAACGCTTTTCAAGATATTGTGCAGTTATAATACGAGAAGTGTTAGCTTGTTCTACGCAGCTATAAATTTGCTGGAATGCTGAACATGTACAGCGCAATGGAATTGTACTTATTATATGTCACTAATTTCATGAAAATTATAAATTTCATAAATTAGTTATATTTCACTGGAATAGCGGACCAAATTTGATCACAACTTCCATGCTAAGAATTGAAAATTTCATTTTTTGGGGAATACCAGTGTTCCATCCCTTCTCCGCATATTTTGTAGTCAACAATAATGTGTTATCAACTCACTATTCATGTATGTATTCATGTATGTATTAGTCATATGGGTATGCGATATTAAACATTATATATGTAAGGGCGATATACTCTCCGATGTCTTATCCAAACTGTCATATTTAGATTAATCCTTTTTGGAGTTACCAATGGAATGATTAAATTAATATACCCTCATCATAACCTATAACGGTTGAGGATATTTAAGATTTTTATTAACGTTTTATTTTTATGGGAATGAATGGGAATATAAATATTTTGGTATTAAAAATTAAAATTTAAGACTTTCTTTTGAAAACCTCCTCATGATTTTATGATTATGTTAAACATATTTAAGTATTTTATCGTAAATATCGATTATGGTAACAGTCAATAATATATTTATGAGAAATATTTACCATAAAATGTTCATGTTATGGATAATAATTTTTAAATATTTACATGATATGAAATATTTATCTTGCAAATATTTATTATTTTATTAAATAAGGAGTGAGATCTAAAAATTCTAAACATACATATACATATATAAAAACGAAACCACTGAACTTTCAAATTTCATTTCTATATTTGGTTGAAATATTATTACAATTTCCAAAAAATTACAGTCTTAATCACTAGATATGACATATTGAACTCTTTTCGGTAAACCCTTACATTGACGTTTTTATGGTGTTTTCTGTCAGTTTGCTCAAACAGGTAGTCAATCTTCGTTTAAAATCTACCAAACTTATGGACAACTTCTTTTATATTAAACTCTCTTTTAACAAGAGCTCAGTATATCTTCACTGGCCTTAGCTTCGGGCAGTTTGGATGATATACCACTTAAAGGCTTGTTTTTCATAGGGACAAGATGCCAAGTCAGGTCAAAAATACGTGGACACATTACGAAATCTTATGGTTGGAAACAGCCTTTTTTGTAAACATTCATTAATGTAAATTTCGTTGCTTATAGAGACCGATGTAACAGATCATTGGCTTCTTTTGCCACAATTGCATACTTAGAACTTTCGTACTCTACACCACCATAGTTGATGGGTGGAGTACAGATGTTTTACCACCACTTCCAAGTATACTGTTCGACTCAAAATCACTTCCCTAGTCGAATTTACCAAGTCCATGTTAAGCTTTTTCGTAAAGTACAATCTCAGTTTTGAAGATATCTTAATAAAATTTTACACTTAGGATTATTTTGACTCTATTGAAATTGGTTCTGATTGATCCAGTATTTTATATGGACACTATACAAACGTTTTAGCCTATAAAATTCCTAAATATAAATCGATTTTAACAAAATTTGACACAAATAAATTTGAAAATTTGACACAATAGTTTTCATAGCTCCCACACAACCTCCATATGCGAATATCACTTTAATGTGCGTAAATCTTATATTTACCTTTAGTGTATTAAAATTTGATTAAAATAAGACAAATATGCAAAGGAATCGATGTTTGATAATTTACGAGGGTGGGCCAAATGTTAATATATATTAATATGATTTCATGTATTAAACTCTTTACCAGAAGTCAGAAAAACAAATTATACGAGGGATCTTACATAATTTTCCTAGGTACTGATAATAAACAAAAATATGGTGTAGGATATTTCACAGCAGCCTTGACCAACTATAACTCCAATAATTATTTTGATATTTTGACTGCTTTTTGGTCCTAAACTTTTCTTTAACATTCCCTGGAGCATCAGAAAATAAAATTTTTGATCTGGAAGTTGCGAAAAATCGGACAGAACATTATCCATTATGAAGCAAGAGTATTTTTTTGATTTCAATTTCCGTTCTCTGTTTTTGGCATTTAAATTTTTAGCAGCGTTACTGGCAGGAATTTTTTGAGTCTTGTATCTTTCCTTCCGGATGTTCATGGGAGCTCTTTTGAAGGTGTTTTCTATTTTTTTAGCTTTAGAAACATCATGTGGACCATTCCTTTTACCAGATTTACTATAAACGAACAAGTATTTCTGGAACTGTTTAATAACTTTGAAAACGGTTTGATGCCGAACTTTGAAAGTTTGGTCAACTTTTTGTAGGACTAGTTTGTTTCTATTGAAAATATTCAATAATTTTAGTACGCACCTTTTTCTGGTCGCTCATTTTAATCAGATTAAAAATATATTTATATGTTTGACCTTAAACATATTAACTGATCAAACAAAATATCAATATCAATTAAAAGTTTTAATGAAAAACGTGTGTTAAGAATTTTTTGGATCTTACTCCTTATTTTTAATAAATAAAAAATAAAATTCAAAACAATATTTAAATCCCAAAAATAATTAAGAAACTTTAACAATTTTCCCTAAATCACAGAGTGAATAAAATCATAAAATATTTACCCAAAAACATTTAAATGTTAAAATATTTACCAAATGACCAATAAACAAATTAAAGGACTCGAAATAAAGTTGTAAATGTTATGGAGAATCACATGAAACTAAACTTAACCCCATAAACATAAAGAAGTATATAGAAGTTCCTTAAACTTGTAAAAAATCTTATAGTTTAATGACCCTGTTTCACTCAAGCGTAGTGATGTAGATGATGATAAAACGTTAATAGGCAAATCATAGAAAGGATAACGGGAGACAAAGGAAAAATCAAATAAATTGAAAATAAAAACTTTTATTCAAGATTTAAGGGGAAAAATGATTGCAATCAAATATTTTTGTATAGAACCTTTAAAAGTATAAAGTTATTTTTTGTTTAGTCTGAATGTTTGTGATTTCTAACTTTGTTTTTCTATCTTTCACTTAAGGATCATCAATAGCATATATTATTCATCGGTATAAAAAAAGAAATTGGTTGATTTAATTTCGTAAAATCCCAGAAATTTAGCAAAAAGGGTATGTTTCGGCGTTTTCCTTATAGATTCCACACTTATTGAAGATCTGGAACATTATGAAATAAACAATTTGAGGTTTCCAAAGGAATGTTCTCTTTTAAATTGCAGGATTTCGGATTGTTAGAAATAATGGTTAAATTCAAAATTTTGATTGAAACAGGAACACATTCGAAAGGGTGTGGACTTAGCCCTAATGGGGTTTTTGGCACTTAAACTAAAGTATTTTGTGTAAAGAAGCCCTTTAGAAAAATATAAATTTTACATATATTTTGAAATAAAGTTATTTTAGATGAACATAAATGAAGATATTTTTCAGCTGAAAAATCGTACCTTTTTTAATTTCAAATTGATATATTTTTGATAAATAATTTTTTATAGCTAAGTAAAAAATTATATCAAGATTGGGGCAATACTTTCGGATATATAATAAGAAAAAAACTGACGGAATATTTCGAAATTTTGAGTGCTGTGAACCCAAATAACTCTAAAACTATAAGAGCTAAATATCACATATAAGTATGATATTTTCCATGCTTATATCTTGGTGTAGGGTATTATATAGTTGAGCTTGACGTCTACTGCTCTCTTACATTTTATAACCTACAACACCAAAAATTATGATGATGGTATATTAACATTGCCATATCGGGTTGATTCTAAGAAGGAATCTTTAGACCCCATAAAAAATATATATATTCTTGCATCAAATCAAAATCGAAGTCGATTTAACAAAAGTTGGTCATGTTGTTTGCTGTTGTCCTAAGCAGCCTTTTCTTTAAAACCAGCTAATGGAGCGATCCATTGGCAAAAGAGTTATAAATTGAGACAACCTTGAAATTCCTAAGAATATTTCCCCAAAAATCTTCAAGAAAAGTGATTGGATTTAGGCATAATTTAACCATTATATACTGCTGTTTCCTCTTCATACAAAAAATCATCAAAGTCGAATCAGTAGACAAATTTATAGGCTAAAATATGAAAAATGTTGATACACCCCATAATCAGTGTGTCATATAGTTCGCAATAATGAATATTATTTTCTTAAATTTCTTACATATCTTTGCTTTGATATAAGAATCAACCGAAAAGAGCTAGATTATATTTGGGCCTCCCATATAAAGATCTTAAATATAGACCAATTAAATAAGTTGAAGAATATCGGTTGTACTAATAGTAACAATGAATATCGATCAATATTTGGCTAAAGGTTCCATTTAAGGGTTTTGAGCAGCATTCGATGAAATAATTAGATATTTATTCCCACATGTCTTGAAATAATGTTGCATATCTTTATAAACGTTAAACATATTTCCATTAATTGTAATTCATTTTCGGAGTGTTATTGACATAACCTCGGATGCGACCCTTTTTGCGGTTACTCCCTCATCACCAATTAATATTATTTAAAGACATATTTTTTCATTCCATTATACATATGGAATTCCGCTAAAAATATTTAGAAGTTCCAAAATTAAAGAATTATTTCCAAAAACGCAATTTGTAATCACTGTGCATTGTTAAATACACTCCATTTCTTCCAAATCATAAAACATCCATTTTAAATTCCTTAACCACTTTGTTAAGTTTCCATTTTAATATTCATATTAAAGTAATTTTAGTTATTTTATTTAAATGTTGCAAAAGGAAAACGTTTGACAGTTATTGCCGATATTTCTTTAGCCAACACAAATGGAGAGATCTGGAAAAAAATCATGTAAATATATGTAAATTCACTAAATGAGAAAAAATAAATCCTGATCCTTTTTTTCTTATTTTCTTTGTTTTTTTTTTGTTCTTTTTTGTTATGTCCTCCTGGTGTTGGGTATAACATGTGTACATGTAACTGTGCTTTTTGCCATCAACATCATCGTCATCATCATTATAATAGTGGCCGTTTTTTGTAAGGACTTTAGCTGAAATAAAAATAGTTTAATAAGCAAAAATATTTTTTCTATATGTTTTTAAGTTTATTGGGAACTAAAAATAAATTCAAAACATTAATTTGCATTTTTGTGTAAAATTTACCAAAAAAAAAAGGTTTGAAGTAACAAAAACTTAAATTGTTCGAATGAAAAAGATTATAAGTTCAAACATTTGCATTCTTTTGAGAAAACTTCAAATATTTATAGAAATTGCACAAATGAATTGCTGTAAATAGTTAACTCAAAAAAAAGAAACCAACAAGTAAGAATGCTTTATTCAACTATGCCGAAACTATAATTCCCTCCACCACATGTTTTTTTGTACGAAGATTCGGTAACACACAGTCGTCATTCTTGAGATGTTTTCCAATTGATTTGGAGAAGAACATATTTTTAGTGGATCCTTAAAAAATGAAAAATAATCCGACTAATAAAAACATAGGTTTCTATGCTGATCATTTATGCCCTACACCACCGCAGGTGGTTGGAGTATTATGCGATTGTGCTGACGTTTGTAAGATACAGAAAAAAGTTGTATAACACACACCATTAAGTATACCTCTAGGCTTAGAATCACTTTCTTAATCGATTTAATCTCCATCTGTTGGTGAACTTTTAAAACATCAACATCTCCAATTTAGGAGTGCCACCGACTACACCAGTGCCCACATATGTACTTGCACTCTTTCAGATCATCTCTAAAATACCTCATCTCCAAACATGTAACCATTTAACGGTTAAAAAGTTAAAAAAATATTTTAAAAATTTTCCAAATTGATTTTTGTTTAATAAAAAATCAAAAGTTTATTAAGTTTTTACTTACTTATCATCCGTTGTGGTCTCAACTCCCTCAATAACATAATTTTAATTATTATAATCCAACTAAACTTTTTTAATAAAATCCAAAGTTCTTGTTATTACTTCCGTTATGGAAAAATATTTTCAAATTACAGTTAATAAATTTTCAAGGTTATAAAATATTAAATTTCATATTTTTTTCTATTTAACTTTTCTTTAATTATGCAGCTTAAAAGTGAATTTTACTTTATACTTTTTATTTTCCCTTCTCGTCTCGTATCGAAATCACCAAACACAGTTTTTTTTTTACATTTTTACGCTCCATAGTTAAGCAAATATTTGTTTAGTCCAAAAAAACTTTTATTTATTTTTTTATTTTTTCGAAAAAAAAAAACCTAAAAAAATCAAAAAAATGAAATAAAACTTTTTCTGCCGGAAACTAAAAACATAAGCCTTTTATATGCCAGAAAATATAAAATGTGAACAAATATAATGAATTTAACTAACGAAAAATCTATAAAATCATAAATTTAAATCTGCCATAAAAGCATATTTCCGCCAAACTGTGAACTTTTGTCTATATTTTTGTCATTATTGGTTAATCAGCTTTTCGGGGTGAACATTTTTGTCACTGTAAAATGAAAGTTTAAAATATGTCATTGATGAGAAAGATCGATTCAATCCCTGGAATATTGTACTTAACCTAAATATCAGGCAACTATCATTTTCACTACCTTCAACATTAAAATAAACTGCACTGGTGCATATTCCTACAAAAGCACATAATATTTTAATGAATTAGAAGAAAGTAATTATTATATTCGGCTATACCGAACCTTCAATACCCTCCACCACAAAAGCGTGTAAAGTAAATACGTTATGTTTCGTACTTTTATGTAAGAATATATATACATCATGGGATCTGAGATGATTCTTTCTTAGGTTTACACACAGAATGACAAAGTTAGTATACCCTCTTCCACACTTGTGGTGTTGGACGGTACAATGAAGAAACCCTACACCACCGAATGTGGTGTAGGGTTTCAGATGCTTGTAGCATGCAGAAAAAATTATGTTACTTTCTGAGTCGATCAAACGATGTCTGTCCGTCCGTCCGACCATCTAACCGCCTGTCTGTCCATGAAAACGTTGTATACAGTTTAGAGGTCGTAATTTTTAAAATATCTCGACGTAATTTGAAACATATTAAGGATATTGAAATTGACGATGTTCAGTGCAATATTTGTGTAAAGTGCCTCCCATACATATGTTCTTCCCGGAATGGGATTTTAAGGTTTATAGTAATAATTGTAATAATTGGATTTATAGTAATAATTGGTCAAATTAAGATAAATATAAACAAAAAAATTGTAGGAGAGTCGCTTCATAACTTCTTGTAACTCTCATATAACCCCCAAGAAAAATTCGTTTTAATGTGAGTGTCACAATAATATACTGCACTACCATTTTTAACCCACAATGTGGTATAAAGTATTACATAGTAGGGCTTGACCGACTACACATTCATACTTGTTATTAAATTAACTAAGACTTCATTAGTAATATTTTTATTTAATTTTATATTTTTTAAATAAAATATCATTTTATCGGTATTTTTCTATAATGGATCGATGATCCTTTTGTTGTGGATTACCTCAAGAAAAATACCAGAAACAATTTCCCCCCAAATTACATTTATTTTTAGTTTTAGCTCTGTTAAAGTCATTATGCTTTCGTTTTGGGCATTACTTGAATAAACTTCACGAACCTTATATCCCTATAAGTCTCCATTGGGCTTAAGTCCGAACTGCAAACCGTTTTGATATCAGAAAATCATTTCATCTCAAATCGTGTTAATAACAAGAGAAAGGACAGTCTGAATTATGACTTTTTCGTCGGAAAAAATTACCTTCGCGGATTTTATGTAAAATTAATTTGGATCTTTTTATGATTGGACAGAAAAGTTTTCCTGGGCATTTTTAAACATTATGAAATTTATCGATTAAACAAAAAAAATCTGCCCTAAATTTAAGACATTAAAGGAAACATTTATTTATAATATTTTATTTTTTCACACCACAATATTAGTTATAAAGGGTAGATACGGAAAGGTATTGAACGACCCTCGTATAATTTTATTTACTGATTTGGGGGGTTAAATGCTTTTTCCTCTTAAAATTTGTCCAATTGTTATTACAATAACAACATTTATGTGAGATTAATTTCCTTTAAAGTGATATTTGAAAGAACGGACGGACATCGTTAAATTCGCTCAGAAAATATTTATGTTGAAAACATCAGCACAAACGCCTAATATAAAAAATTAAATGCGTTTATAGGAATATGCATCAGAGTATTAATATTAATAATTTCAAACTCAAATCAAATCATTAACTTTTCTAAAAATTTGTAATTTTCCTTTAAATTTAATGAACTGAATATTATGAATTCATTATTTTCTTTTTCTTCATTACTGAAATCACATATCACTCACTGGAGTATTAGTTCCCATTTAAAGCTAATTAAGACACTAATTTCAGTGTGAAACAACAAAGTACATATATATTAAGGATAATACAACAACACACAGTGTTTCAAATGAGAAATGAAAAGGTATCAGTTCCATTATCCAAACGGCTTGTACAATGTCAAAGAGAGTTTAACATTGGACTTTGCGAACCTAACGGAAGTCATCAGCATATCTGGAGTGATTTTCATTCTCTGATTCCTTATATCATAACTGATTTTTTGCCACCGTAAATTGGTTACATTCTTTTTGAGTTATACAAAAATTTTCTTTAACGTAGAAATGTTCTTCTTAATGAGATCGAAAAATTCTTAACACACGTTTTTAGCCAAGTATTTTTTTTTATAAAATTACCTTAGTAAAACACAAGCTTTTACCCGTTGCGCTTTGCTGCACAAAAATTTCACAAATCATAATGTACATTAAAAATTCAAACAGGGTAACAGGAAGCACTATAAAAACGTTATTGGAAGGGTTTCCGGAAAAGGTTCAAAATTTCATTACTAGTTTGGTAAATTGTAATAAAAGTTTCAATTACATAAAAAATAAGTCAAATCTTAAATGCCTTCCACCACTAACATTAGGCTTGTGTTGAAGATATTGCACCAAAAAGCTTATTATTCGTTCATCAACTTAAACGCCGAAATATTTTTACATACAGTTTAAAGAAATTGGATTAAATTTAAAACCCTTTTCTGGGAAGGAGCGCTAAATGAAAACTATAGCAAATGTGGCCCGATATTCGTTAAAATAGTATCATTTTCCGGGAAGGGGGATTATATGGGAGCTGTAGCAAAATATGAAGGAGGATTATATAGGAGCGGTAGCAAAGTATGGACCCAGATTTGTCAAATTAAAAGCATATATTAAAGATAGTTAGAAATGTCATTGTGCCGAATTTCAGAAAAGGAAAGGAGGCTTATATATGCAAATATAAGAAAAATTTCCTAAAATTTTGTAGTGTATCAAAATTTTGCATTTTATTTCAGCGTATAACTTTTTTTCTATTGATCCGATTTTAATAACTTATAAAGCTGCATAAAATGGTTAATTTTTTGTTTAAATCCAGTTACCTTTTTTTAGAAAAAATAGAAAAGTTCTTTTTTGCGAATTTCAAAGGTTGTCTCAGATATCAGTCTATAACGTTTTTGTTAATAAACCGATAAAGCTTGTTTTAAATAGAAAACTGCCTAAGACAATAACAAATACTGTGCCCAAATGTCATTAAATTCATAGCTTAATCGACCCAGATTTTGATATGAAGCAAAAATATATATACTTCATAGGGTCTGAGATTTTTTTTTAATATTCGTTCCCTTATTATAGTTAAAGAGATATAGAAAAAGCATTGTTGAATTTTTCAAAAATTTTTAGGAATTTTGAAATTTTTAATGAAAAACAATGTAACGTAGTTTCCAGTTAAGTATCTTGTTATGTGCGAAGTATGATTAAGAATGATCTACCAACAAATGTTTATTTAAAAATCAAAATTTAAGAATTTGAAAAAAATCTATAACTCAGTGAAATTTCTTTAAATCATTCAGAAGTTTTGGATTTATTTCCTTTAAGTTTTTCATTTGAAACACTGTGCAACATAATACATTTATATAGGATTTGTTTTGTTGAGGGAATTTAAGGAGACTTAAACGTGACTTTAGTCTTTTAAGTAATTTTAAGTTTTAAATTCAATATTGAAATTATTTGATTAATGAATTAAAATTTGTTTAATTAAAATAAATTTAAAAAAATAATTATAAAATTTTATCTAATGGAATTTCGTGTTTTTTTGCATCCTCTGACCTTTAAAGTTTCCAAAACCAGTTAAGCACAGAAACTCTTTAATACAAGTTCATATACTGATAAATATAATAAGAGATGCAGTTAGTTGGTTACTTAGTTTAATGGCCAACAATATGATGAGGGAATGGAAACGGAAATGTAATTAGAGACGAAGCACAAACATAAACACACACACGCATATTTCTACATATAAATAAAGACGCACAAACTTGTAGTATTAAAAACAGTTGTTTACTTTAAATATATAGAAAAATATGAGTAAATCTCTATATGAAAATAGATACAACAAATAAGGACGCTATATTCATTTATGCCGAATCATCAATAGCCCTTAAGCACATAGATGTGTTAAGCAACAACTACATTTCATCACACCCTGAAAAGACAAAAAAGTCTCTTTGGATACAATCGGATGCCACACCTTAATGCATTCAACCAAATTATCGCCACCATGATTATCGTAAACAGAGAAGTAAAAACTTGCGTAACAAACATGATATATTTTATCGCTTCCAAATGTACCGTTAGAAAACATTCAAGGCTTTGTATGTGGAAGCTTATTATAGTATCATATAGGTTAATTTCATGGCCATGCCTAAGTAAAAATCACTAATCGGAAGCTTAGTAAAAAATAAAAGATATCTAAATACAATTTCACACAGTCATAGATATCATCAGTAAAATCAGCAGAAAAGGATTTTAAGCTTAAATATTGACCAATTTTATTAAAATTTGACAAAGTTTTCATATTTTGTTAATAGGTCCAATATAAGGTCCCTACTAGGAATATATTTATATATCAACAATTTAATTTCTAGTAATATATATTAGTAATTGATGAATCTGATGAATATCGGTCCATGTTTTGCTATAACTTCTATTTAAAAACCCTGTCCGGAAAAATGCTTCAAGCTTATAGTACTATATACTAAAGAACAAAGCGTATTAATTTTCTACAAGTTTTTTATTGAGCCATATTCGGTTAGAACTTTCCCGGAATAGGGTTAAAAGCTCGAAAGGTTTTTAGATATGGACTGGTTTTATTAAAAAACATGGACCAATACTTTATTTTATTTTAATTTGTATATGAAGACTTTTCAACTCACGCAAATGTATACATAATGTAAGTGGTGGAGGGTATTTAAAATTCGGCACAGTCGAAAATAGCTCTTTGCTGAAATGTGTTTTATAACAAGATATCAGAAATTGGTTTCATGCATTATTTACCTCAAAATGGAAACAGTGTTTTATAATTGCTGTTCGTTTTTAGTTTTAAATGTAATATGTGCATATGTATGTATATATTTTTTAAACAATTGTGTTGACATTATATGTGTGAGTGTGTACATTGTTATTGGGTATTAAAAAGGGAATCATATGATTATATAAATTCCACATTTTAATACTGATACGGTAACAAACAACTATAACCAGAGCTAAAGAAAGCTAAAGATTTCTTATTAATAATATGTGTACATAAATGCACAATGAGATCAATTGTAAAATAATAAAGTGAATATCACCAGACTCAGAGATTTATTAAATCTCAGAAATAAAAATGCAATGAAAAGAAATCATATTTTAATTGAAATGATTTTAATGAAAGTAGAAAATTATTTATTATCTGTAATTCTCCTAAATTGTTTATTTTCCATCTGTCCCACTGTGCACAGCAATAGCAACGAATGCAACAAGCTGTGTAAAAAGGGTTGAATTACATTATGTTTATGGAATTTACAGAAAAAGTGGAAACTATGTAATAAAATATAATGTCATACGCATTGTTGGTTGAAATGACTGTTACGAAAAATTTTTGAACGCCTCTCGTATAATTTGTCTTTCTTATTAATTTTTATTTACACATAAGTGTGCAATGGATTATTATGATACTAAGATTTATGTCAAATAATGCGTTTTTAAAGATGTTTTTCTGGAGGATTATATGAGAGTTATAAGAGTTTAACCAAATCGAAATCGTTTAATTTCGATTTGATTAAAATCGTTTAAAATACGGCCTGTATGAATAATAGACCAGTTATCACCAACTTCAATAGGCACCGTTCTAGCCAAATTTCATTGAAATATCTTCAAAACTACGACCTGTACTTTGCGATTTCACTAGTTAAAAAAGAGCAATTAAAATTTATTGTGTGAGTTAGTTTAAATGCATATGTGTAGGTTATACTGCTTTAAGGATAATTTAAAATTAGATTTTCTAACATTACAAATATTAACTTTTGTAAAGTAAAACTTTATAAGAAATAGTTACAATGGCAGCAAACCTCATCGGGTATAAATTTAATTCATAAAATTTTATTTTCTTAACAAAAATTAACCACTTTTCATAACAAATTTCTTTAATTAAAGTTTCCAATATGAAAAAGAAAATCATTAAAACGCATCAAATTTAAAAAAAAAACATTATATCCAAATTTCAACCTAAATTCCCTTAAGCTCTTGTCAATTTTGCACAAAAACGAAATGAAACATTTTCCTATTCTGGTAGTAAACTAAGATCTAATGGAAAATTGATTTAAACTTTACGAAAAATAACAAGTATGAATGTTTTATTCAGCTGTACCGAATTTTTTATACCCTTCAGCACAAATTCGTGTGAATAAACAATTTTTAAGCAAAACTCCAAAAATTTTAACTTAATTTTTTAGTTTAAAAATTATTAAATAAAATTTCAGTTCAATCTCAACACTTAAGAATTTTCTTTTCATGAAACTCTTCACAATGCGACCGTTCGCTGCACAGTGACCTCTAAACTTTTTTTAAATAATTCTGTACCTTTGGAATTATTATACATTTTAACGAAATTTTACATGGATCCGAATTTAAACATTATATCCAAATGACATTTTGCAAATACTCCCTGGTCCAGAGATTTAATTCTAGAAGAATACAAATATTATTACTATTAAACTTGAATATAAGTTGTCTCACTCAAAGTTCCCACTCTTTATTGTCAAATCACCCAAAATTCCAATACAGAGAAAACTTATTTAAAAGAAAAATCATTTGTTTCACAAAATTGCTCACCCTCCCGTTATAAGAGGTTAAGCCCATTTCAGATTTCTTGATTGGATCTTGATGAAACTTGGCATGTGGGACAAATTTTTCTATCGGAAAGGGGGTTTTAAGGTCAAAAATGCTTAAGGAATTCAACAAAATTTGGCAAAAATGATGACTCTTATAATATTCTAAAACTATATGCCAAATTATACGAGTATCAGTCCATTATATCTCGTAGGTCCCATACATCCACCATTCAAAATATCACTTGGAAGGGTGATACGTTGATATTGTAATAAGAATTAGTCAAATTAGAAAAAACTTAAACAACAATCGATGTGCGAAGTATAGGATCCAGGATCCAGTCAAAGAGCATTGGATAAAAGCTGGTTATATTATGTAACATAATCAGCTTTTATTCGATGTTCTTTGCTGTATCTCAATACAATATTTTAAATTGAAATATTCGAATTTATAATATTAAACTTATTGAGGCCCACAGAAAGTATGAGGATGGATATGAACATGGAGCCGCTTTTGTTAATATATTATTGACTGTCATTGGTTTTCACTTTTGTGAATGGCGTTAAGAATGTTTACTTTTGATCTGACCTAAAGTCCTGTCAAACTTCTTAAGAGCTTTTAAAGTTTGTCATCAACAAAACAGGCAAAAGAAACAATTTTTATAACGTTTTTGAAACAATAAAGCAATTAAAGGCCGGTCAAGCCCGACTATTTAATTTCCTACACTTCATTGTTGGTTGTTAGTGGATGCTATGGTGCTATATATATGTAGCATTTGTGCACTTTAAAAGAACTTTTTCTTTGGAGTTTAATACGGCTGGTAGAGGAAATTATGGACTGACCCTAGTAAAATATCCTTCATCGATTTTTGCTTATATTTATCTTAAGTTGATAAATTTTAATCATAATACCAACGTATATGTGATATGTGATTTTAGTCTTTCAAAATTATATTTTTTAGGGCATCGTCCAACGGCCAAAGTAATGGCACTTGCCAAGTTTCACCAAGACATCTCTAAAATTGAACCTGTATTTTGTCCACAAGGTTTACATGGACATCAGCCGGCCAGACGTACGGATGAACATCGTTAAATCGACTCAGAAAGTGATTTTGAGTCGATCGGCATACTTAAAATTGGTGGTAACAATATTTTTTCTATGCACAAACGTATTATACCCCAATCAACTATGGTGGTGTAGGGTAAAAATATCTACATTTATGATCATATCGTTGTTCGGTTTCTGTTCTCCAAGTACGTCATCCAACCACTTTGAATAGAGAACCATTTAATAAAATGTATTTTTCACATCAAATAATTTTGTTTTTATTCATTTTTAAAGTCGATAAATCTGTTCCACTGGCAAATTTTATACAACTGAAAATAATGAACAAATGGATATAGAGAATGATCAAAAGGTTTGTTAAGAAAAATTAATTGTTTTAATGAAAGTAAATTATTCAAAATATTAATAACACAGTACACAACAAGTGCGCAAGACGAACAATCGATTTAACTTCCAAAGCGGAAGAAATCAATACTTTGGTTTTGGGCACGGTAGGAAGGACTTACTTGTATTGTATCTAGAGAAAATCAATTACTGGAATATCGGCAACAATTAAAAAACCAAGTACAACTAAAATCCAGAAGAAACTAAAAAGAATAATGTCGTCCATATTTCAGTTTTATCATAATGCAAAATTCAATTAATATTTCATTATAATCCATACACAAATACTATATAATATTAATGATTATTTGCTTAATCTGAATTATTTTATATTTAAACCAGAGTACAAAAAAATTTTTGCAAAATCTTTGTTTTTTAATGATCTTAAAATGTTATAAAAATAAAACTCTTTTTTATCGATTAACATTTTTATCTTAATTTTTTCGAACTTGACCCCTGCAAAATCGATAAAGAATTTATTTTACCCGCCCAAAAATACGAAATGGTTGAAAAGAGAACAATGAACATGTCGCCATTTTGTGCGATAGTCATGTTCGGTCAAATATTTCTGGTAGTTCCCATAGAACTGTCCTACCGGAATAGGATTGTAACCCTTAGATATTTTAAATAGATTTTTATCAGTCCAAAGCTGCATGACAAATTTTGACTTATCACTTTTGTAAGCGATAAGTCTAAAATATAAGTGGTGTGATGATACTCTACCACTGTACAAAATTTGTTCGCAAAGTACACGTCGCAGTTTTCAAAATATCTTAATGGATTTTGGCGTAATATTATTTCGGTCTAAAGGCGTTTATTACTGAAATTGGTTATGAACAAGTTCATTATTTCATATAGGCAAATAACACTATATATAACAAAATTTGCTATTTTTCTTAAATAACGTGCAGTGGACCGATATTGAATAAATATCGATCCACTTTTACTCATAGCACATATAATTTCCCATAACTCAGATATAACACCCCCGACAAAAAACGTTTAAATCTCACATAAATATTACTGTTGTATTAATGATATTAATTAAAAAATATTAATAAAAAATTCGAAAAACCACATTATACGAGGTCATTCTACAATTTTTCGTAGGTGCTGTTTACAACCAAAAATTAGTGAAATTCGGTTTAGTGTTTCATTTCATATTTTAATCATATTTTTTAGAAAAAATTATATTTAACCAATTTTGACTTTTAATAGTTCTATTAAACTCAGACAAACAATAATTTGTAAAAAAAAGTATAATGAGTTATAAATTGTATTTTAAAATCACTGTATTTGATTATACTATAAATAATAAATAATAATAAATTTCTAAACTTTTCCAAACAAAGGAACTTATCACCCATTAATCACCAGAAACATTTAATGAATAACTCAATAATCACTTAATTTTTTTTGTGATTTTCAATTTTACTTTACCAACAGTGCACAGTGAGGCGGATTAATTTTTTGTGGAAGTAAATATAAAAATCTTGATCGACCGGAGAGATTTGCACATTGAATTTAACAAATCGTTTGATTGGCAGCTATATGGGAGGTAAAGGAAGGGGTATCTCGAATATTTAATCTTTTTTTAAACTATAGACTTAAACTTTTTGCGAATAGTCCAGAAATATGTCCAGTATTATTATTTTTTCTTTTCATAGCCTACACCACCGTAGGTGGTTGTTATACCCTACACCACCGTAAGTGGTTGAGGTATTATGCTTTTGTATTGAATCACTTTTTGAGTCGATTTAACGATGTCCGTCCCTTCAAGACGCAAGCACATATGCCCTCAGGTTTCACACAAAATGACAAAGTTAATATATTTTGATAAGCACTTCCTTTGGTAGAGGTTATAAATAATTATGAAATTTTATCTTTCTCTATCCGTTGAAGTGTCTTCAATCGTAATTTTGTCATATTTCGCTGAAAGGTTTCATTATTTCATTATTTAAATTTATTATGTATCCAGAAACTTTTTAGAACTTAGTACAAACCCTATCGAACTTAACTCTTTTTTCATTATAAATTTGGATTGAATCTATATGTTTTGAAATCTCGAAGCCTAAATCTTGAAATAAAATAAAGTTTTCGAAAACCTTATTTACAGAGGGGTATAAAGTGGCATATCTCTGACATTTCTTGACAAGTAATAGTCACTTAGAGGTATAAGTATCCATTCAATCTACGAAAAAATTAAGCGACTACTTTAATCGTTGAAGTAGTTGTAAAGACTTTCCGAGCTTATTTTCTCCAGTAACAGTTTAACAAGATGTTATCTTTCTAAACCGATTTATTAAACATTTAGTTTCAGAAAACTCTGCCGACAAACTATTTTCAATGTTATTAAGCAGTACCGAAAAAACTTGTCTGATAATAGAAAACACGGTTCAGATAGATGGAATAATCTACATTAGCTTGTTGAAGAATGTTGAAGAAAAGGTAACAACCCAAAACAGTCAAAAGCACCGTAAAAAGTAAATGAAATGAAATTAAAATATTATGAAAATAATTTTTTTTAATAAATAATTTCATTCAAATAAGAAATTTCAAACTGTAGGTTTTGTGGTTCCGTTTTTATTAACACACCTTTTATGACACACAGATTTTGAGGGAAATCAAATCTTAGCATATTCCATCCTTTACCATTTTCTAATGAACCGATTTGGATTTGCGATGATGAAATTTATATATATTATGGTTGAACTCCATATAAAACCAATTATTTTTTGTACAAAAATTTAGTAAAGAATCGAATTTTTTAGGTTGTCTGAGATATCGCTCTATAACACTATTTTTGCTGTGCTTAGGACAACAGCAAATAACGCGGCCTAATTTTACCGAAGTCGGAAAATTATTCTATGCGTGAGACAGACGAACAAAGCTATATCGAATTAGAATTTGACGTGATGCAAGAATATATATACTTTATAACAAAATTAATATTCCCCCATAAAAGACATTTTAAGAAGTGGAGAAACAGCAATTAGTTACGAAAACTGGTTACGAAATAATACTAAATTTCTCTATTATTCATATTTCAAATAAATCCAACCACTCGATCAAAAATTTTTTTATTTTTAAAAAAGAAAAAAATTGATTTAAGCCCACTGTGAAAAAGAGAAAATATTGTATAACTGCATTTATACAGTAATTTAATAAAACCGATTAATCTTATTTCATATCCTTCCTTTCTAGAACTCGCGTTAGTTATTATTTCGACTTAAATATCAAAAAATATTTCATTTTATAATTAAACTTTGAATAGAAAATTATTTGAAAAAATGTATTTTTCACATAAAATAATTTTATTCTTATTCATTTTTAAAATCGGTAAAATCTATTGTGATGGCAAAATCTATACTTCTGAAAAGAATAATACATATTTTATAGATAATGAATATAAGGTTTGTTTACATAATTTAATTGTTTTGATGAAAGTAAGTTATTCAATATTTCAATATTGCAGTACACTTGGTTTGATGCATATTACAAATGTCTAAGTTTGAATATGACATTGGCATCAATCGATACATCAGCAAAAGCGGAGGAAATTAGCACTTTGATTTTAAGTACAATGAAAAGGAAATTACTTTGGATTGGTGGAATTGCATCTAGATACCCAGATGATTCAAAATATATTTGGATAACAACGGGAAAACAAATAACTTCCACCTTTTGGGAAATGGGTTATCCAAGTTTCAGTGGCTCTTCTAATCAATACTGTATATTGTATGGTTTCACTTCTAACATGAAATGGGCTAATTTCAGTTGTACGGATAAAAATGGTTTTATTTGTGAAGAGCATCCACGAGATACAAAGTATAAACAAACTGTACCGGAAATGGAAAATCAATTAAAAGAATTTCAGCAACAGTTAGCAAATCAAGAACAACTTAAATTAAATTTAACTAATCTTCAACAGGAACTAATGCGGCAAAAAGAATTAGAACAACAACAAAAAGAATTAATACAACAACTACAACAACAATTGCAACAAATTATGATAATTGATTTGAATTTGAAACAAAGTAATGAAACACAGAACGATGATGATTTGGTCCGAAAATATCTATTCCAATGGAGTAAAATATTTGAGAAACAAACAAATAATATTGCAGAACTTTTACAAAAACAACATGAATTGCAATCAGCTTCAGAGAAAAATAAGCAACCTCATGGTCTCATATATCAATTTCAGCATAATACATACTTTCAAATAAATACCCAAAAATCATCCAATGGAATCAATTAATTCAATCGAAAGTTTTTTATAATCCCTATATAAACAATATATAAAATAAATTGTAATTGTAATTATTTGCAATAAATCTAATTTCAAATTCCAATTATTTTTAATTCAACAAGTAAGAATAATATATACATCTGTACCGCATCTGTTAAAGCCACCACCAATATCAGTAAGATCATTATAGAAATATTATTTTGAGTGATAAATCCTTGCAAGCAAAGCAATTTATGAGCAGAATATGCTGCTATAGCTTTCGAAATATATTTTTTTAAAAAATGCTAAGGAACATACATACAGTTTTAATTCGATTAGTTTTAATCAAAACTGTCGAAATTTTGAAAATTTTTTGGAAACCTTTCTATTGACAATTCTATAGTGCACTTTGCCACTTTGCTTGGACAGGTTGTCCATCTCCGCTTAAAATCTACCAATACCTCTCCACTGGCCATATCTGCGGCCTGTTTGGAGGATTTACCTCTCTAAGAACAAACACCACAATATTGTTCTTGTACCACTCAAGGACTTGCTTACCACAGTAACAGAATGCCAAACGAAAAATAAGTGGACAGACCATTATGAAATCTTATGAATGGAAACAGTCTTTTTTGTGAACATTTCTTGATGTAAATTTCGATATTTATAGAGCCCGTTGCCGCAATTGCATATCGCTTGTCATACCAAGAACTTTTTGGAAATTTTGACAGCTTTGAAAATTCCCTCGAGCAATAGCAAACAAAAAATTTTTCAGCAAAAAGCTGCAAAAAATCCGCCTGAACTTACGTTTCGTCATCCATTATGCAGCATGAATATTGTTTCCGAAATCTTTATTTCAATTTCCGTGCTCATTTTTTGACCTCTAAATTTTGTAGCGGCGTTTTCGTAACATTTTAAACCTTGTATGTTTGTAGAGATTTTAAAATTATGATAGAACAACTGGTTCAGGTAGAAGGAATGGTCCACACGACGTTTCTAAATCCAAAAATAGAAAGCGTTATCAAAATAGTTCGCAAAAATGCCAATCATTTGTTACAACGGATTCTATAAAACTGTTTCCATTCGTAGGACTTTACAATGTGACAAGAACAATAATTTTGTATTTGTACTAAGAGAGGTAAATCCTCCAATCTTCAAAGTACTATAAAAATATTAAAGAAAGAGTTTCCGAATAGGGTTCAATATTTCATCACTAATTAATAAAAGTAAAAAAAAAATATTTTCTTTGTAAATTGCAATAATTATTTCGATCAAATAAACAAATTAAACCTTTAAATTTAGTGGTTTCGTTTTTATTAACAAATAATAACAAACAACCATCTTCACCAATTGTGGTAGTAGAGGGTATAGAAATTGTTACTTCTATTCCACATTTTATTTTGTTTTAATTTAACTCCTTTTTAATATAAAAACATCACTTTATACTCCTTTAATGAGATGATTAAAGTTTCATTGCTTAACGTGAAACATTTTCTTTGCTCATTATCTTTAAAATTTAGGTCATCTGTAACCGCCTTTTTAATGTTAAACTAATGCAACATTCTTCTGTTGCATGCAACATAATTTTATTATAACTTCTTACAGTTTGTTAGCATCTACAACAACATTATGGTGGGAAGTTAATTCAATTTATCACATTTAAGAATTCCTTTTTTACTTCTTTTTTATCTTCTTTAGTCTGGAAGTAGAAATTTAATTAATTTTAATTAATTTTAATTAATATTTGAAATTTTTAAACTTTAATAGAGAATGTGATGCGTAATTAACACATTCGTGAATGCACAGTGTGTCCAAATAGATTTTTTGGGAAATAATAATACTTAATAAAATTTCCCATATTTAGAGGTTAATTGTTTCTGAGAGAAGCACAGACTCCCTATAAATGCTACGCTTACAATCGTATTAACTAAATGTTTAATCCATTTTTATACCCTCAAGCTCTTTCTCGAAGTAAATCTTTAAGAAACTAAATATGGATCCATATTTTCCTATAGCTCTCATATAAGGCCACTTCTCGTAAAACAGTGTTGAGTTTATAAAATTGTTAAATAAATAAAATCAAATTTAGCAGAACTTTTTTCTTTTTCTATCGGCCCATATATTTATTTAATGTTTAAATATTGAGCAAAGTGGTTGAAATTCGGTACAACTATATTTTCAATTGCCTCAAATATATGTTACCAATTTGATGAGCACTGGTTAGTTTATTAGTTCCTTACCCGGAAAAAGGGTTCAAGCTTATTATGTTCATATATTTAAAACAAAACAGTTATAGGCCGATTCTAATTATCTTTTTTCATTTTCATTGATTATTAATTCGGTACTTATACCTGTTTTTAAGCTTTTAAAATGCAAAATTAATATTGTGTATTGTGTATACCTTTAACTTATGCGAATGTTTCCATAATGTAAGTGGTGAAGGGTATTCTAAATTCGATACAACCTCCACTACCGAATATCACTTTAAAGTGCATAAATGTCTTATATTCACTAATAATATACTCATATTTGATTAAGTAAGGAAAAATATGCACAGGAATTGAAGTTCAAAATTTGACGAGGCCTATAATTTTCATTAGTTCCCATATAACACCCAAGACAAATGTCAAAAGATGAATAAATTTGTATGTATAAATATTTATTTATTTTATAAAAAAAACTTATATAAAAAACTTGTTTCAGGTAGAATGAATGATCCACATAATGTATCCAATGCCAAAAAATAGAAAGCGTTTCGAAAGAGCTCCCAACACATACGATAGGAAAACATCTCCATTTGCTTAGTGCTCCGACTATTTGGTACGAAAAGGTAAAATTAATGCAGATTTAGAAACATACAAGACTCAAAAAGTTCTTGACAGGAAAAGAATTTTTACAATAAAAGCTGAATGGAAGACTTCATGATGAGTTCACTTAGTTTTGGCCTGATTTGGCAACCTTTCACTGTGGCAAACAAGCTCTTGAGTGGTATGTAAACAATAATGTGGTATTTCTACCAAGGGAGACAAATCTTCCTAACTGCCCGGAGTTAAGACCAATGGCGAGATATTTGGCCATTAAAAAAATTATTGAAGAGCATAAAAAGTGTTTACAGTGTGGTAGATTTTAAAGATGGACTATCTGTTCGAGCAAAGTGGGAGAAAATATTGTATTTTGGAACCCTTTTTAAATCAAATAGAATAAAAATAAAAGCTGTGGGTTGTTTTGGTTTTTATTTACATATATGCGTGTTGAGAAATTTTCGATCTCACTCTGTAGAAAGATATTCCGTCAATCTTGGTTAAATGTTTGCTTAATTAAAAAAACAAAATATTTATCAAATCAAAAAATTATGGTTCATATCTCCAATAAGTACAAAAATAATTAATTGGAATTCAAAAAATTTCGAATTTTTCTTTGTTTTGCCGAAAAATTATCTTAAGTTGATTTAGTCTATATCGAAAAAACTTAAAAGGGCTAACTGAAGAACCTCTATAATTTGATGCCGTTAAAAAAAATGTTGAATTAATTTTATATGTTTTTAAATTCCAAATTCTGAATTTGAAAATGTAAATTTGCTTTTAAACCCTCAATCTGTTTATATCTGTTTGAAAATTGCTATCACCAGACTTTTAATAAATGTGGACCACTTTTGAATAAATTTAAACATTTTGCGAATTTAAAATATCCTTTTTAAAAATCAGTAAATTTTGTTACTCTTAGATCTAGAAGCATAAAATCAAGATTTTCTGAAATTTTCAAATATTTTATTATAAAATATTTACTTTCAATTCGAATTTTTGAAATTTTAAAAATCACTGAAGGATATTGAAGATGATGATGACTGTTCTAGTGATTTCCATTAAATGTTAATTGGGCGTTTTGTAGAAAATAAGTATTTTGATTTGCTTGAAAAATGAAATCACGACATTTTTTATTTTCCCCTTCGATTTGTTTCGTTTTATCAATTCCTTTTTCTTGTAATTTCTCTTCAACGCGTTTTTGCGATTCATGTTCTTGTTTTTGTAAAATATTCAATAGATTTTCTAACTTTTCATTTAATTTTAATGTTTGCGATTTCTCTTTATCAAATCCGTTTGTGTTCTCTTGATTTTTCTGTTTCATATCTTCAAATTTCTTTTTAAAAATTTCCGTTAAATTTTTTTGTTTTTCTAATTCGTTTTTGTAACTTTGCACTTCAGCAATTTTCATATTTAATTTTATTTTAAGTTCAGCATGATTTTGTTTTTCCATTATCGCGATTTTGTGACTTTGTGATTCTTCACATATGAAACCATATTTATTGTCACATACATTATCGTTCCATTCCATATTCGCATTAACACCAATTTGTATACAATATTCATTATTAAGAGAAAAATCTGGATTATTTAATTTCCATTTTGTATAGCTGAATATTTGACCAGTTGCTATCCAAATATAGTTACGAGAACTTCCAGAAGGTATCAGTAGTCCACCCACCCATAGTATAACATTTTTTCCATACACTTTATTCACAAGTGTATTTATTTCATCCGATTTTGCTTGAGTTTCAATTGAGACTAAAGTCATATTGTTTTTCAAACATTTACTCAGACCATCGTACCAAGTATGCTATGATTGTTTTTTTTTTTATTTGATATAAAACATGTATATAATTATTTAACTATATATATATGTATACTTTTGTATATACTTATTTATCTAACTAACCGTTTGATCTGCATCTATATAATATGTTGTATTATTTGTTTTGTGAAAAGTTCCAGTGCTGTAGATTTCATTTATCTGCAAAATTATGAAAACCGCAAATATTTGATAAAATTCGGGCAACGAAGGCATTTTTTATGTTGTTGCCTTTGTAAAGAGAATATAAAAATACTTGATATTCTGAATTAACTTGGGGTATTTATATTGAAATGAAAATACATAACACCGAACTATCGATGTACATATTCGACAATTTAGAAAGACCGACTTTATAATACTCTGCACCATTTTATACAAAAGAGTGAAATTGAAAAATTCTTAACAAACATTTAATATCCTACATCACATTGTTGATGGTAAATGTCTGCTATGAAGAATTTATGAATGTCCCTCGCACAATTTGCTTTCCTAATTACTCTTATGTGTCCAGTATATTATGATACCTAAAATTATGTGAAATTTATGCGTTTAAAGTGAATTATATTGTAGGGTTACATGGGAATTAGAAGAAATTAAAAAACTGCGATTTTGGTTTATATTCATCTCTTATTTGACTTTATATTTTGTAATATCCACGTATTTGTGCGATTTATGAGTTTCAAAGTGATATTTTTGAAAAGTGGTTGTATGGAACCTTTAAGTACCAAAATAGTGAACCGATACTCATATAATTCGGCACATCGTTTTAGAATACAATAAGACTTAGTTTTGCAAAGTTTGGTTAAAATCGTTTCATATATAAGAATTTTATTGGTTAAAAACTCCATTTCGTGGGGACATTTGTATGGAACCTATATGAAATAATGGATCGATCACAATCAATTTCAATAGGCATTGTTCTTGGGCCAAATTAATAGCACGTGACAAATTTCATTAAGACATTTTCAAAATTGCGACCTTTACTTTGCGAATAAGCTTTACATAAATAAACAGGCAGTCGGACGACAAACGGGAACGCTTAAATCGATTAAGGAAGTGGTTCTGATTCGAAAAGTGGTGGTTGGACTATTTTTCCTGCCCGTTACAAACATCTGCACGAACGCATAATACAACCACCACCTATAGTGGTGTAGGTTATTAAAAAAATGGAACAACTAAACTTAAAGTTTTAATTTGATTGAACTTATTATTACAATTTACTAAAAAATATTATAATTTAAATCACTAGTGATGAAATTTTTAACCTTTTTCGGAAACCCTTTGCTGTAAAAATCTACTACAATTTTGGAAACCGTTTTTGTGCTCTTCAATTTTCTCTTAACAAGAGCCCACTGGTCTAAGCTCCGGGTAGTTTGGAGGATTTGACTTTTTTTGGTATAAATATCATATTATTCTGCTTGTACCAGGCTTGTACCAGGGCTTGTTTACCAAAGTGACAGGATGCCAGAAATAAGTTGACACATTATGAAGTCTTATGAATGGAAGCAATCCTTTTTAAGTATTCCTTGATTTAAATATCGGTATTAATAACCCCGTTGTAACAACTGTTAATGCAACTATAATTTGCTTGTTGTGCCAAGAACTTTTTGCGAAAATTCGACCAAAACATGCATTTTCGTCAATTTTAGGAAACATAACTTTAATTTTTAAATTTTTTAACAGCGTTCCTGTCAGAAACTTTTTGAGACTTTTATATGTTTTAAAACCAGCATCACTAACTTTTCGTACCAAATGATCCGAGCACTGAGCTAAACGGGCTGCTTCTCTACCGGATGTATTGGGTGCTCTTTTAAAAACTTTTTCTATTTTTTTGGCTTTAGAAACATCATGTCGACCATTCCTTCTACCTGAACCAGGTTATCTATCAACGGATAAGTTCTCCCAGTACTGTTAATTAACATTGTAAACAGTCTGATGGTAGACTTTTGAATGCTTGTCTATATTTTAATGTACAATTAATTGTGATTACATATAGAAGTGTAGGGTGTAAATGAAAATATACTAGTGTAACTTCTTACTAAATATATGGCGGATAATATTCAAAATTTTGCATATCAAAAAATATTATTTCTTATCGAAATAAAACCACAATTTTATTTTTATACAAAATTAAACAAAACACAATTCATTCTGAGTGAAATTAAAATGGAGTTTTGTAAAATAATTCAAATCAAAATTTTAATTTTTATAACCTCCACCACTGCAAGTGGTGAAGAGGGAATATTAACTATGTCGTTCGGTGTGTAACGCTAAGAAGGAATCATCTCAGACTCTATAATGTAAATAAATTCTTGCATTAAATCAAAATCTGAATCAATTAAGCTATGTCCGTCTGCCTGTTGTTTGCACGCTCACATTGAGTTCAATGAAATTTGGCCTGAGAAATGGTGAAAAGTATTGAAGATTCGGCAAAGCCGAATATAACATTCGAACTATGGATTTGATAATAATCTGAACGTAACTGATTCGATTTTTTAATAATTCTATAACTTTTTAACCGTTTCTGAATAAAATTTCACATGTTTAACTTAACTTAAGATTGTCGCTTAACTTAAGCGTCTTGGAACCACTGTAGAATGTTTACATAGTCGCTCAGATTAAAAACAAACACCGTTTGTTTCTTAATATGATCCTTAATATACTTTAAATGATGATGGTTACGTTCTTCATAGATTTTGACATCAAATAAAATGTTCCTTATCCTTTTTATAAAAAATTGTTAAGCCTTTTTTGTAAAGAATTCATACATGACATCCTGAAATCCAACCTAAACTTGACTATTTTTACGGTTCAAAAGTTAAGAAATTATTTCGAAAAATCGTTTTTCAACCACTGTGCAAAGTTAAAAAAATATATTACTATTCTTACCTTATGGTCTCAAGTCTTAAATGGTTACTGATAAACCTTTGATTTTTACGCACTTAGATTAGTGGTTTAGTACCAAAAATTCGAGCGATATAAATATCCCATGAAGCAAAGGAGACTATTTAGTTTCTAAAACAATTTTAAACAAAAAAGAACTAAAAATGCGTTTTCTCTCATTTAATTCGTATCAAATAATTTTATTAATCTGTTTTATCAGTTCTAAAATAAAGGAAATATATTCTGGACAATTCTTTACGGCAGACGATAAAAAAAGATATTATGTGGAAAGAGATCTCGAGGTTTGTAAAAAAAAAATTAAAACATTAATGTAAAAATAAATTAAAATTATTAAACACAGTACTCTTGGGATGAAGCTCTGGCACATTGTCTTAGTCTCAATATGACTTTAGTGGAACTTGAGACAAAAGAAAAAACGAATATAATAAATTCGATGATATTAAATCGGATTGGATGGAATATATTTTGGACAGGTGGTGTTTCTTTTAGTCAGAATAAACAATTATGGATTCCAACCGGAAAACAACTAAATTATACCTTTTGGTCTTCTGATGTTCCAAATGAACATCAATGTATTTTAATTGGTTACACCACAAATCTAAAATGGGGAACAAGTCAATGTGAAAAGAAATTTGGTCTTATATGTGAAGAACATCCCGAAAAGGTCAAAATCCAAGAATTGGAAACGAAAAACTTAGAATATCAAAAAAAGTTACAAGATTATGAAGAACAATTGAAAAACCATAAAAATGATCAAGAAAATCAACAGCAACAAATAAAATCGAAACGGGAATTGAAAGGAGACCAAGAACTAGAAATAAAATCAGTACTAAATTCGGAAAAACTAAAGGAAAACTTACCAATACAACAGCAACAACATAAATATAGCAAAATTGTTTTGAATATCCAACATAACACATACATTCAACCGAATGCCCAACAAACATTTAATGAAAATAATAATTAATTTGATTAATTAATTTATAAAATAATTTTTATTTTAAAATACGACACAAAATTTGTAAATAAAGACACAAACTTGGAAATAAATGACTTGAGTTCTGTGTAAGATACACAAGTTATAAATAAATGATTATATATACTGTACCTCCATAGGTGGTTCGGGTTTTATGCGTTTGTTTTGTAACGTACAAAAAAAATTATGCCTCACATTTGACTCCTTCTGCACAGTGTGTCCAAATCGATTCTTTTGAAAATAAATCTATAACTGTGAACCATTAAAGATATTTGACTCAGAATGACATAGTCGGTGACTGTCTAAATGTGGCCATATCTTGATTTTTTTAAAATTCACAAAAAATTATGAATTGAGATAAAAGAAATTATATTTACATATATAAAGTCCTTATGAATCTCTATAAAATTACATTTAAATGTGTCAGGTATCTCTTCTAATTTTAGAGATATTGAAGTTGAAATAATTTTTAAACAATTTTTTATCACTAACATTTCGTATTCTCCTCAAGTAAACAAGCTTAATATAGTTCCTCTCTTTTTAATATCTGCCAGATTATCTTTAAAATTCTAAAAAAAATTTTCTGCAACAGTCATATAACCTAAAAGTCCAAACTTTATAAATTAGATTTTTTTCAAAAAAGTTTTTACGTATATTTATTTCTACCTTATAAACGATTTAATGGCTGGACCGATTTTCTTTAAATTTTCCATGTGTTCATGTAAGGCTGGAAGGAAGCATAGGCTAAAATTTTTGGATGGGACCAAGGTGAAAGGTAACCCCATACAAACCAAATATATATGTTTTTTAATATCTAATGAACTTTTGCATCGAGATTCTCAACAGTTTGTAGAAATCGTGTTATTAGGTAGGATCATGGGAAAGTACTTTCAAAAAGCCAATTTTAATTACCGAATATCTAAAGAAATATTAGAGCGAGGTTTGTCAAGGAACTTTTTTATTTGACAAAATGTAGGGTGGACAGGATCAGATGAATAATTAGCCCCCTTAGTATAGTATATAAATAGCATAGCGAAAGTTAATCAATTTAATCCCACTACTTACTATTTATAAGAAATGATTCTACCGGAAATATTACAAATAGTTAGTGTCGTAGTGTGTAACTTCTATTATTAATCGAATATTTGGAGATTAATGCACTAAAAATATAATACATTTTTAACACACGTCGCGATTTATAAATTTTTTCTTAATCGAGAACGTGGAGAATTTTAAAGCGACAAAGCGCACCGGATAAAAACGGATATAACAAATTGTTGATCTGTCATTATAATTTTTTATGGTTTTTAAACTGGAATGGGAGTAGGCTTAATTGGAATCCTATCTTATCCAAAATTGGTCAATTTTAACAGAAATGTAAAATTTGTTTGTTAAGTTCTCAAATCGCTAAATTATTCTTAGTATATAAACATGGTAAATACCCACAAAGTACTATCTTCCGGACCATCCGATATGACGGTCACAAAGTACTATCTGCCGGATAGTCTCTATAACGACCTGACGGTCATTAAAGTAATAAAGGACAATTTTTTAACAATGACAACTTTATATGCGGAATAATGAAATCACAAATTTCATTAAAGTAGCAACATGAAGTATAATTGAAGTTAACAAAAAATAAAATATTTTTGTTGTTTTATTCAATAATAATGAAATTTTGAACCTTTTCAGGAAACCCTTCCATTAACAATAGCATAATTCGAACAGGTTCATTTCCGTTTAAAATACACCGCACTTTTGGACACATTTTTGGTCCTCTTCAATTATCTTTTAACAAAAGCCCAATATCTCTATACTGGTTTAGATCCGGGCAGTTTGAGGATTTGCCTCTCCAAAAATACGTGTACACATTATGAAGTGTTTTGAATGGAAGCAGCCTTTTTTTGTAAACATTCCTTGATGTAAATATTTTGTTCAGAAAACTTGTATACAATTTCTTTGCTCTGTTTTTTACCTCTATCTCTCTTGCAGCATTTCTTCCAGGAATTTTTTGAGACTTATATATTTTTAAATCGGCATTAGCTTTAACTTTTCGTACCAAATAATCCGAGTACTAAGCTTATCGGGCTACCGGGTGTGTTGGGAGTTTTTGAAAATGCTTTCTATTTTTTGACTTTAGAAACATCATGTGGACCATTCATTTTACCTGTACCAAGTTTTCTATCAAAGAACAAGTTCTCCAAGATTCGCTCTAAGCGTTACACACTGAAATAATATATTTTCATTTTCACCACTTGTGGGGTTGGAGGGTATAAATATTATGTTCGAACCTGCTTAGGATTATTGTAATATACCCGTTGATAATCACTAAAAAAAGTATGAATTCAAAGAAACTTCAACAACTTCCCTACATCTGTGATCAGGTTTTTTTATCTATTAAAATCTGGAGTAAAGGTACTCCCCATAATAATCGTTTAAGAACTATATAGTAAATATTTTTTATAGAATATCCAAAGTACTTTGCAATTAATAAGAAATAGTATATCATTTATGGTTCAACACTATAAAAAATCCTTGGTTTTCAATCTGCTCTCATTTGTTGTTGTGTAGCGTATAAATTAAATCATGCATAAATTCAGTTGTATTCCACACAAAACATTAAAAAAATGTCTATATCTTTAAAATCTTTACTTCTTCTTTACTTTACTTAACCAGCGCCACAAGTGATGAAGAAGTCATATTGACATTTCATATGTAGCGCCAAGAAGTAATCACTAAAGATCCCATAAAGTAAATAAATTTTTGCATCACATCAAAATCTGATTCGATTTATCTAAGGAGCGAGATCGAAATATGCTTAACTAATGATTTTTTAAAAACTTTGAATCCGAAACATTATCTGACATTTTTTGTAATCAAGTTACCTTTGAAAAACATGTCATTAATTATGTTTAATGTGAAATAATTGAATACATTATTAATCTGATTATGATGGAAGACCTAAATTTATTCAACATTTTCAACAAAACCCAATTTGGTCCTACAAAAAGTCGGCCAAATATTCAAAGGTCTGCCGTTGTGTGATAGGAAATCTGGTTCTGGTAGAAGGAACGTATTTTCTGGCAGATTTTTCGCAATTTCATGGTCAAACATTTTATGTTGCTGATGCTCGTGGGAATGTTGAAAATAGTTTAGGACACAAATTCAATTAAAAATTTCCGAAATTTCTTGGCGTGGCAAACAATATGCAGTTGAGGCAAAAAAGATACAACGGCTCTACAAATTCCGAAATTTACATCAAGGAAGGTTTATAAAAGTGACTGTTTCCATTCATAAGACTTCTTAATGTGTCCATTAATTTTGGCCTGTCTGTCACTATGATAAACAAACCCTTGAGTGGTATTAGATCAATAATATGGCACTTGTACCATAAGAGGCAAAATCTGCAAACTACCCTAAGCTAAGTCCAGTGGAGAGGTATTTGGATCCTGTTAAAAGAGAATTGAAGAACACAAACAGATGTCCAAAAGTGTGGTAGATTTTAAACGGAAATTGCTTACCTTTTGGATCAAAATAATAGAAAAAGTGTTTTCAAAACAGGTCCAAAAATCCATCGCTAGTAATTAAAACTATACATTTTTTTGTAAATAATAATAAAACCTCAAAATTTCAATAAATATTTTCTAAATTCTTGCAATTAAAAGCAAGCGCTCTGTAACTTCTTAACGCGTAGTCCGCTTTCGTCTCATAGCAAAGGTGAAGGTAGGCATAAGTTTCGAGTTTGGACCTTGTGAACTCTGCTATTGAAGACCCAAAAACATTTTTAAGTTTAAGATCTATGAAGCTTAAAGAATTTTTGAATTAAATTTTTACACAACGTTGGAAGTTTTTTATTTAATTTGAAACAGTGGATTTAAAGAAAATTGGTCATTATACCATTCCTGCAAGGATTAAAAGAAGGATAATGGCACTGACTTCTCTAAGTAACTAATCAGAAATGTAATTCTCGGGAATCCGAAACAAGATTAATAAACGAATTTCTTAACATCTCGTTCTTAGATATCTGGCATTCGACTGTTAACTTTAACATCATCTATTGGCGTTAAAATTCTTATAGTTCCTCTAACAGTTAGTAAACCTTTAAGCCATAGACATAGTCTAATGAAACTGAAATATTAAGATCCCCAGCACAAACTAAATATTAAGCGATTCATAATTTTATATGTAAAATTTCCATATGATAAACCATTCCGAATACTAGCTAAGAATATAGTTATTAATTAACGAAGTCCTTAGGAAAAAGGAAATAATTCATAAGGTATTTGTAAACTTCCACTTAGGAGACCTTCTCAGAATTTTATGTTTGTAATATTAAAATTTCATTGTCTCTTATACTTTCTAAAATTTAAGACACTCAAACAGACAATTGAAAATACAAGAAAATAGAATTGATTCCATAAGGAGCAAAGAAAGAGAAGACATTATGAATACTATTCAGACGAAGTCTCTTAAAAGACATTTATGGCATGAAAATGTGTTCATCAAATTCATTGATATGAAAAGACTAACAACATCAACTGTCTAACTAAAAGTTGGCAATTCAAAAAACATAAACAAAACTTATCGTCGGTCGAGTCTTACATATAATAACCTACACCAAATCGTTGGCTATAAATTGTATCAACCAAATATTAAAGAACGACCCTCGTATAAATTGATTGTCTGATTAATGCTTGAGGTCACAGTTCAAATTAGTTCATTATTATGGTTACACTTATGTGATTTTTTCTGGTGTATAATATTGCAGTTTGATATCCCAGTCCCCAATTTGAATCCCATAGGGAACTTCTTAGGCATTTCAAAAGAGAGAAATTGATTACACTGAGTTCAAAAAAAACAGAACGTATAATACGAAATTTTAAAAGTTGCTTATGTTTCCAACAGATCATTTTTAATTTAGTATGGTTTTTATTGTATTCAAATTTCAACGGAAATAAAATTAAATTTTTGGAAAAGAGTCATATTATAAAATAGTAAATAAAAGCAAAAATTTTATTAATGTTGCTTAGACTTCGAACAATGCTGTAGCTAAACTGCAATAGCGGTACGAGCGAAAATTAAATGTCAAGTGGAGATATTTTTCCAAAATATTGGAAGAACAGTTATCCACTATCACTTTTTAAATTAAGATACTAAAATTTTCATTACACTTATAAAATAATTAATAATAGCCCACTGTGCAAAATAAAAATTGAAATAAGTACTTTCATACGTTTACTTTATTTAAAAATGTTTGCTTAAATATATACAAATTACCTTCATATAACTTAAGACATACGGGCACCCTCACAAATACATACAGTTCCATCACACATCGAATCTTGTAGTGAATGAGTGCGAACTGAGTGATTGCTTTAAATAAGTGAAAAGTGTTTTTGGTATCATGCGTGTTCATGATATTTCGTTTTATTTTATTTACTTTTCCTTTTTCAACAGTTTATTACTGTTTTTATGTTCTGCCTTCTTTTTCCAATACATTTCAGTTCTTTAGTTGCCAGAACATTTTATGATTTCCGCCATATGAAATGTATAATTTCCGTTACTTTATTTTCAATTACACCAATTTCTTTCAGTCGTTATATATTTTTCTGCACACGAATAAATCAAATTTATTGTCAATAACAGAAATATTTATCCTTATGACTGGATAATAAATACTTCAATATGAAATGGAATATCATTCAATAATTTTGAAAAAAAAATCTCTGAAAATAATGCGAACAATTGGGAGGTAATTGGAAGAAACATGGAAGGACTTAAAAAATAAAAATGTTATTTGTTGCACAGTGATCTGTTGCATAGACAAAGATAATTAAATTCACAATAAAATGTGTGCTGTTGTAACATGCACTTCCTATTAATACAGTTGTCGCTGGGTTGACAATGGCTCGGTTCGTTTGGGACGTAGATCCATTTGCCGTGGAAACGAGATTTATGTTCAAAATTATTAAGTGGCGATTGCGTGTCTGTTCACATATTTGTTGTGCATTCAAGCGGACGTCTGCTCTTATATTAACCGGTTTGATACATAAATGTGATATGATTATCAGAATATGCTCATTATCAGTATACGGTAGGCTAATCATTTGTTACTGATTTACGAAACCTCATATAATATTAATGCACAGCTTGATAAAACGTTTATGACCATTAGGATTAAACAAAAGAAACGATACGGATCATGAGACCATGTAACCTTCTCATCTGGTATGGCTTTGTGCATACTTTGCTTACGATTTATTATTCTCAGGGTTAAGTGAGGAATCTCTGCGAACTCCTAAAACCTTTTAATTATTCGGTTATTCTAGGAGACTTAGTACTTGAAAGGTATGGTAACGGAAGGTGTGAAAATATATATATATATATATATATATATATATATATATATATATATATATATATATATATATATATATATATATATATATATATATATATATATATATATATATATATATATATATATATATATATATATATATGGAAAACAATGATCTGACAAACCTTAATAACTTACGTTAGATAATTGTCAAAAAAATCACCGACAGTCCGAAGTGTAATGTTCACCACAGTGTTGAGGTGCGGAGAATACATCGCATCAGATGAATTTACCATCCTATACTTAGAAAAAGGAGCCTTCCTGGATCCAGCGGTATTAGATTATCTTCAACAAGAAGTACAATGAAGGCGCTTATAACGTGGAAATCTATTTAACATGTGCAAGGTTTCCCACATGGAACCCACACATCACGACAGACGCGTTCGAAGGGGTCTGATTTTTACAAAACTCTTGATAACACAATCAATAAAAGCAACCTACTGATATTTTAATGCCTAAATAGACTCCGATAATTGTAACTTAAGGGCAGTAAAAGGTACCCATGTAATCGGATGTAAAATGTCGATATATAAAAACCCATGGATATCATCTGATCAAAAGAAAAGCTAATTAATCCCTGACAATAAGTTTTATATGGCATAGATCTCAATAGGAAGTGAGCTGTCGTTAGGATTACGCCAGCAACCACCATCTTCTGGTAGATCTCTGATAATATCTAGCAAGCAGTTCCAAATACGAAAAAGTACAATGGCTGATCTAAACATAGCTGGCAGACACAATAAAATGAACTGGATAAGGAGGTTAAACGAAGTACCTAACGAACACAAAAAATGTATAGATGATATCAGTAATGATGCCTAAATAGCAGCGGACACCCATTGCACTGTCGATATTGACAGAGCTCTGCAGAAACTCACAAATGATCAACAACATTACAGAGACTTTTAGGGGAAACACACAACAACGTCACTATCGAATATAGTATTCGTACTTGTTTCCCTCAATGTATGTAAAATCTTTCTAAGTTTTATTGAACCCTCCACCACCACAAGTAGAGAAATGGGTATTTTAACTTTATTATTACGCATGTAATGCTAAGAACAAATCATCTTAGACTTATATCTTGAATATGTGGTACTTTCTTTGCGAATATCAGTCAATATTTTGCTATTGCTCCTATTTAAGTCTCGTCCCGGAAAACACTTTATACTTATAAGATTTTAAACTTGAAACGATTCTATTGATTATTATTCCGCTCAATATGTTGATATATTTTATGACTCAAAAGCAGAGGCAATTTAGTTATGTCCGTCTGTCTGTTGTTAGAACGCTCAGATCCACAATAATTGACAGAACAAAAATGTTTACAAAGATACACCTCGAAAATATGAACATTCTAATTTAAAATTCAAATTTGACTTAAACTTCCAACTTCAATGAAAACAATTAATTTCTCACAATACAAAATTCTAATAATCATCAACCCAAAAATACCACTAATTCAATAATTTCAATCATTTTCTCATAAACTTGTCAGTTTAAATAAATTTATAAGACCATTTAATAAATGTCTCGACGGTATATTAAATATCAATTTCATAAAACGTCTACAATATGACACCTGTCAAAAATAAACACGCACACACTCACATAAATTACACTAATTTCAATTTTAATAATGCTCTTAGTCTTTCACTTTCTCTCTCTTTCTCTTCTCATTTTATTACTAGAAATGAAGAGTAATTAAAAGCTTCTGGCAAAATTTTCATGACTGACTGCTTGCAATACAGGAAGTAATGTAAACTGAAGTAAGGTAAAGTAAATATTAATATTTAAATGCGTAAATAATTAAAATTTGAGAAAAGTCTTATTAAATTACTTAAACAATTGAAGCACAAGTTTTAAAAAATAATTAAAGTAAATAATAAGAGAGAAAAATACAAGTTGTAGATATTTAGGAAAATATGAAAATAAAACAAGTAAGAATACTATATTCGGCTATGCCGAATCTTCAATACCCTCCACCACAAATTCTTGTGAAATTAATGCGTTAGGTTCCGTAGATATACATATACACTTAATGAGTCATAAAATTAGTTATAATTTTGGCTATAACTTTTTTCTACTGAACTGCCTTTTTTTCTATCAGGCCAAATTTCATTGAGCTCGTTCAATTCTTGTGGATGTGAGCAGACAGATAGATCGACGAAAATTGACTGAGATTTTGATTTGAAGCAATAATATATATATATATACATTATTTGGTCTGAAATAATTCATTCTTAGCGTTACACACAGAATGACAAAGTTAATATACTCTCTCTTCACCACTTGTAGTGTAGAGGGTATAAAAACAAAGAATATCCTTGTTATAAGCTCAAAACTGTTTTCCGGGAAGAGGTCTTTTAAGGTAGCTACAGTAAAATTTGGACCAAGATTGTTAATACTTGTTATATAATTTGATTAAAGTTAGAAAAATGTTAAAGGAACTGATCTTTATCTAAATGTTTTATAAGCACAAACCCGTTTTTTGGGAAGGGGCATTATGTGGGAGCTATAGGAAAATTTGGACCGATATAGGGCAAATTAAATTAATATTTCAGAACAGTTAGCAAAATAATTGTGTCGAATTTCAATCGAGTTGGTCTTTTTTAACACGTTTTAAAAGCTGAAAACTGTTTTCGGTGAGGAGCCTGATATGGGAGCTAGATCAAAATATGGACCGAGATTGCTCTGATTAAGAATATACATTAAAAATAGTTTAAAAATTCATTGTTCTTTATTTATTTGTTCTATAAGCTCCCGTTTTCCGGGAAGGGACCTTATATAGGAGCTATATAAAATTATAGAATAGTTAAATAGTTAACTGTGGCAAATTTCAAAGCTATAAATCATCTTCCGGGAAGGAGCCTTATATGGGAGCTGGGTCAATTAACGATCCTAGAACAATATGACTTCTTTGGATTTATTATTGTTTCAAAATATGCATATGTGACAAATTTCAGTAAATTATCTTAAAAATTGCGGCCCATATGACACACAAAGTTAAGGGTGTATCAAAATTTTGTATATTATAGTCCATAACTTTTTTCCTGTTAATCAGAATTTGATGATTTTTTTGTAGATATCGGTCTATAACTTCCTGCCTTATAAACCGGTATAGCTGGTTTTAAGTAGCAAACTGCTTAGGACAATAACAAATGATGTGGCCAAATTTTCCATTATGTTGGAGATGGAAGGTATTTAAGATTCTGCACAGCCGAATTGAGCATTCTTTCATGTTTTTTTAATTAATATTAATTTTTTATTCCCGTTATATTTTAAGCAAGCAAACCCGGTAAACTTCGTTATGCCAAAACAAATTTTTAGGCCGTTGCTGGCCCTAAGCAAACATTAGTATTGTTGTAGCTCTTTAGATATTCGATAAACAATATTTGCTTTGTATTGGGAATACCCCTCACCCTGGCCTTATCGTTCAAAATTTGTAACAAGTAAAACAGTTCCTTAAAGAGGTACTCTCACTCTTTAGATATTTGATGTTCTTCTCCCTGGTTTTATCCGTCTAGATTTTTGTCCAATAAAACAGTTCCTTAAGGAGATAGTTGTGACCAAATTTGAGAAATCCAGCTGCTATAGTCCTTTAATATTGGAAAAATCATTATTACCTTTGTGAAGGGGATAAATCCATTCTACGTTCTTTGAGGAAATCGTTGGTACCGAAATTTATCACTCTCGCTGTTTTAGTTCTTAAGATACTCGGTAATCAATATTTGCTTTGTATGGGCGGTACCCTTTCCCATGGTCTTATCGGAACTTTTTTATAGCCTTTAGGGTACTTTAGGATCATTCTGTGAAAATTTCATCCAAATTGGAGTCTATACATTACACACATACATACTTACATATACACAAATCCTATATTTTATATAGATTTTATTTTAAAATGAAACTAAAAAAGTTTTCCATTTTGTTCTAAAAAATAAGTTGAATAAAATTTGTCTATAAAAAATATCCATAAAATGCTTAAGTAGGTTTCTAGACTTTAATATAAAAACCTTTTTTATTGCTTAAAGCACAAAAGAAAAACTTTGTAGAATTCCAAAACGGGATCAAAATCTAGTCTTTTTAACGGTTTTATTAGTTCCCGGTTTATTTCCAACTAATTGCGCTCTTTTTGCTAAAAATTAAATAGAAAACTTTATGTTTTAACAAAATCTTACAACTCAAATTGTTTCTAATTATTTATGTCACGAAAACTTAATGAATTACTTAAACTATTTAATTATGCAATATCCTAAAAATAGCACCAATACATGTAAACTTACAAACACTCTCATACATACACTTGCACACACAAACATAATTATCAAGTGAAAATTAGTTCAGAGGGAAAATAAGAAGTGACAGAATGGAAAAGGAAAAACTTTTCATATGTGGCATGACAAACAACAGCAGCAAAAATGAAAACTTTGATTAAGTTGCCAGCATAAGAATTGTGCCAAAACAAAAAACAAGGAAGAAAGAATGGAGCGATAACCACTATTAAGCAATAAAAGAAGATTGTAATCGAATGAGATCGACCATATTTTACCAATAATTGACAAATTATTATAATGTTGGATTAATGTCAGAGATATGAACAATTCTGGATCGATTGTAGAATAATATTGCCATGCTATTAATGAACTTAGACTCTATATAGACCGACTGCCTAGGCATAAGAGTATCTCCGACAGACAGACAAGGCTTGTGCACTTTATAGGGTTTTAAAGGACAATTCACTTTGAATACGGAATATCACACTGCAGTGTGGAATCAATCTGCAACTTCTATTTAAAACGATCCAGATTCTTTACTTCTCCTATTCACCGATATGGGTAAGTTTTTGAAGCTTTGTTCTAATTACAAAAAAATTTATGAAGTAACTTTCAGAAGAATATCTTTTGAATCTCTATTTTCATTCTTTTAAACTATAAGAGATGACCTTCTTACATACAATTTTTTGTTTGTCTTTACTTGCAGAATTCACTCTTATAAAAATCTTTAGAATCGGTTCAGATATAATAAATCTTGAACATTTTTAATTATTTGTAAGACAAGGGACTCTGTGAAACGGCCTTTTTTAGTTCATAAAGTTCAATCTTGAAATATAAACAAACCTACACCTTGGCTATAGCTGAGTGGGATATAACCATTCAGAAGTTACATTTTAAACACTGTGCGAGCCTCTATTTTCTATGCCTACTTCTTTATTTTTCTCTTTGTCTCCTCCTCTCTCTTAACAGATCGAAAACCCTACTATTTTTCTGTTGGAACGAAAGGCACACAATAAACCAAATCTCACATTTTCCATATCAATATCATAAGCCCCCCCCCAGAAAAGGTCATTGAGACATTCTTAAATCTAACATACATTTAAATGTCAAAAACAAATAAGAATTCTTTATTCAACCGAGTCGCATTAAAATATAAGGTCCCTTTTCGGAAAACAGTTTTGAACTTATAAAAGTTTTAAATATAAACCAATTATGTTGAAATTTGGACCAATTATTTATCTTATTATATTTAATGTACGTTACTAATAAGACGAATGTCGGTTCTGTTCGAAGGTAACAGATTTGTTTTCAGTTCATTTTTCATTTGAAACACTGTGCGCCCCTAGAAATGCATCATGTTAGTTACCAATTGTATACATTGGTGTGAGAACATTTAAAGGATCACTTGATTATATTCTTTTCAATTTTACACCTTCAAACTTTTTCGTAAGATTGATGTGAACAGTGATTCGGTTAAATTTGAGATCTAGTTTTTCTATGCGATACAAAAATAAACGCAAATGTATAATAACCTAATCACTTTCACATAATTGTAGGGAATAAATCAAAATTCCACAAAAAACATCGTTTCAAAAGTTTTATTTTTATTATGTTTTCGAATTCCACAGGAAAATCCTTTTCAAAGTTTTAGAATCGTAATGATGTATGATGTATGTACAAATTGATTATTATTTTTATTATTTCTTTTTGTAAAAGTTTTTTCTTTCGGTTTCGATAACTTTGTCTTTTATGCTTTTTTCTCTTATTTTTGGCATCATAAACCAGTCAAGTCATTCAAGTATTGTTTGAAATTTTACTAAGAATGTTCACAGATTGTCGTAAACTATGCACAATGGGGTAGAATTTTTTTTTTTTCTTTTTTTTAATAATGTCAATAATCTCTTTATCTAAAAGAATTATAAGCAGTGATAAAAACCGATTATTTGGAATTAAAATGTTAAAAAGAAAAAGCAAGTGGAACGTCGGACCAATTCGGAGTGACGTTCCACTTGAACTGATATGGCTGGTTTTAAATAAAAATTATCTTATGACAACCAACAAACAACAAATTATTCTAAGAGTGAGAGTGTTTCCAACAGGCGGACAAATAGATGGAAATAGCTAAATCGACTCAGATTTGATTTGATGCAAGTATATATATATATATATATATATATATATATATATATATATATATATATATATATATATACATTACATATATATATATATATATATATTACATATATATATATATATATATATATATATATATATATATATATATATATATATATATATACATTAAATTATTGCTTCTTGGCATTACTTGCGGTATGACAAAGTTAATATCCATCATCACCATTTGTGGTGGTATAAAAGTTAAGAATTTCAAGGAGATCAGTATACAACTAACTTATAACTCCAATATTGACTCATTTTCGAAAAAAACTTTGAGTGTTCTCTACCAACTACTATAATTTTAGTTCTTTTGTGTTATGTCACCCTGCTTTTTATTTTGGTTAGTGTGGAATTCATTTTCGTTTATGGCTACAAACTTAATGTAATTTATCTCTGATCGGTGAACATCCCAAATACAAATTTTCCTGTGTTAACTACTAATTTCCACTACCAGACTTTAGCATCATGAACATCATCTCAATCACATTAAACAGGAATAAGTGTCACAGTGTCATAGTGTCATTGGTGCTGTTTGGTGAAAAAGAATCTTCCTGTTAAATTCATCTACGAATTTTGTGAGTTGGAAAAAGTTGAATAAATCTGTTCTTATACCCTTCACAACAACAAGTGTTGAAGAGGGTATATTAATTTTGACATTTTGTTTGTAGCACCAAACAATTCTTGCATCGAATCAAAAACTGAGTCATTTTAGCAACGTCTGTCTGTCTGTTGGTTTTTTTTTGCCTGGATGCTTGTCGTACTTTATTTTTTTATCAACAATATCTGTTCAGTGAAATGAAGTTAAAGACCAATATCTGAGACAACCAACAAAATCCGTACAAATCAACTTTATAAAATGCAGCAAGACCAACCAGTAGTATACTTGGATAATTTCTGCTATCTGAATAATATAGTGACTATAAATGGTGGTATAAACGTAAACAATAGGCTCAATAAAGCCTTGAGCGGCATTTGGTCGATTACAATCAATATAGATATTCTCACAGATATTCCATCAAACGAAGCTCTGTTGTACAAAATTGATCAAATGCCATAACTCAAAAACTACAGAATTTCTTTAAATTTTATGCAGAATATTTTGGCTTTACATCAATTAGCTTAGCTCACTTAGGTCTCTGGAACAGCTATAATATCAGAAAACACATAGAATGGCTCTCTTCAATGTTCAAGCAGCCTGTGACCGGCAAAGAAATACCTGGAGATATTAGGTAATCCAAGATCTAGGACAATACATGATCAGATGCAGAAGCAACAGTTGCAAACTGTACACGATGGAGATGTTTTGTGGGTCCATTTACTACCATGACATATAATTCATCATTTTGCCAAAAATTACTGAAGTCGGATTAGTAAAACAACAGTTATATGCTAAATGCAAAAAATTTATACAGCCCAAAAACAACAAGTCACATTGATATAATTAACTCAGTAATAAGTAGCTCCCATATAAGGTCTCTTCCCGAAATATGGATTTAAGCCTATAAACTTTTAAACATACACCAATTTCACTGAAGTTTAGCACAATTATTTGTCTAACACTCTTGAAAAATGACATCTAATTTGGTGATCTTCCATCCAATTTTGCTATATCTCCGAAATAGACTTTTAAGTTTATAAAATTCTGAAATTAGAAAATATTTTATTGAAATTCTGAACAATTATTTTGTAGCATACAAAAAATGATATTACTCCCACATTTAATATACCGTTACTAAGTACTACTTTCTAAGATAATTTAACAATGTCCGACAGACTGCGTATCTGGACGTACGCCTGAATGTCACTATAAATATTTTAACACTCGGCAAGTCGCAATTTTTGAATTATTTTGATGAAGTTTGGTACAATTAAATATTTTTCCGCAGCCTTTTAAAATTGATCATGTTCGGCGCAATATTTCAGGTAACTACCATACAAATGCCTTCCCGACATGGGGGGTTATATACTAAAAAAACTCACTGAAATAAGATATTTTATTTAAATTCGCCAAAATAAAGTATTTATCAGTCTACTACAAGTGTCTAATATCAAGAAGGTGGCACTTTTAAGAAAACCACAAAACAAAATCACCTTAATTTTATTTTAAATTCCCTCACATGTGTGAGTAAAAACATTTTAAATAAATGTATTTTGTACTTGCACAAATCATTAAACCAAATTCTATGAGGGTCGATATGAGGGTCCATAATTAAAAACACTTAAGTATTAAGTATTAAGTAGTATTTATTACATACAAACGATTAGTTAACAAACTGTGTTTTTTACGCGTAATTAGTTTGACAAATATCGGTCCATATTTAGTTATAACTCATTTATAAGACCTCTTCCCTGGATAGAGTCTTAAAGTTACCAAATTAATAAATTTGTGGTATTCTTATCGAAATTGATGAAGAGTATTTGAGATTCGGCACCGCGGAATATACCATTCTTATTCCTTTCTATTTTGTGCTTCTTCTGCTTCTAAAATTTATTTATGGTTGAATTGTCAGACAGAAAAAGTTATTCCTGCCAAAAGTAAAATATTAAAAGTAACAAAAATAGGAAACGCAAGAAAAATAATAAGAGATTAAAAACTTTAAGTACAAATTGTAAGATTAAGTTTTTTCTCCATTTTCTTTTTCATCTTTCCTTTTTCTATTTATTGTTTATTTGTGTCTGTAAATAAAAAGAATCACAAAAAGATTTTATTATTTGCCATGAATTTCAGACCACTAATTTTATTTTATTATGTGGAATTTCGATCGAGTATATTTTATTTATTATTATTTATTATGTTATTTATTTTCTGGAAACACTTACATACGTATAATCTTTTGTGCACATTTTGACAGTTGTGTCAAATATTAAATGGACATTTGGACCCTTATGTGCCAGTAAGATATGGGTTATATTTGTACTTAAAACCATTTCACATTTCATATTTTTTTTGTTTTGCAATAAAATGAGATTAAGTGGAACTTTTTATGTGTCAAGGAATATCAAAGGGAAAAGGAAATAAGTTAAAGAGAAGTATCCGTCAAGACCTACTTAACAATAATACCTAACATCGAATTTGCAAAACGATCCTCGTAAAACATGTTCCCCTGCTTTGTGGTTCCACAAAATATGATTTAAAATATATACATTGGCCTCACCTTAGGCCTTATTAGGCGATTCGAAAAATAAGTATTTTATATTTAAGTGCGTAAGCAAAATAATTGTGCCAAATTTTATGAGCTTAAACCACGTTTCGGGAAGGGGACTTATGTGGAAGCTTGATCAAATATGGGCCAAAACACAATCTATTTTTTATACGCTCCAACACCACAAGTGGTGGCATTGTCATTCCGTGCCCAACGCCAAGAAAGAAACGTCTAGGACATCATAAACTGTATGTATTGCATCAAATTAAAATCGGAATCGATTTACCTATGTCCGTCTGTCTGTTGTTGGTCAATGAAATTTTGACTGAGTATTAGTTATAGTCCTAAGAAGTTTCCTATAAAAAACCAGCTAAATCGATTTAATTCAGTAACCGATAAAGGCCGATATCTGAGACAACCTTTAAGTTCAAGCGAAAAACATTCGTAAAATTGTCAATTATAAATCGACGAATTAGAATATTTATATATTATTATTAGGCCATATGTTCTTCATTACAGTTCCAAAAGTTATCAAAATCGATCCACTAGAAAAAAATTATAGACAAAAATAGAACAAATTTTATGATTCGTAAGTGTTCCGTGTTATATTTAAGATAAAATGTTATATATTGTATTCGTTTTTGTGGGTGTATGTGTGAGTGTGTATGTACACAACATAACGAATTTTCTTCACACGCATTAGTGGTGGAGGGTACAGAAGATTCGGCAGACCGAATATAATATGAAAAAAGTATGTGGCAAATTTCAAATTCTTACTTGTTTTTACTTAATAATAAATTAGAAAATCAAATTATACGAGGGTTGTATATTAATTTTTCGTAACCACCATTTTTAAACGGTCGATACGGTGTTGGGTATAAGGAGTCAAGCTTGACCAATTTTACATTCTTGTTTTTACTGAGTCGATGTCACCAGTTATAAATAACAAATTGAAAAACTATAACACACATTCAGGTCAAATTTCATTGTAATCGGATCCTTATTGTGAACGTTTGAATGTTTTTAACAGTTAGCCAAACGGACAGGCACTACGTAGCTAGGACGACACAGTTTTTTTAAATTGATGTACAAACGAAATGACAAAGTTAAAATACCCTATTAACTACTTTATAGAAAGTAATAATTATGCAGATTATTATTGCACATTTATCTATTTTAAGGTAATGCGGAAGTAGGTCAAGCTTATCAATGTGAACCGATCTGCTTTAAATTTGATACATATAGATGAGTAATATAAGATTTATTCGTGGCAAATTCTAATAAAATACGTTTATTCGTATGGGGCTTCAAATCGTAAAGTAAAAAAGTAATATGTTCCGAAGTTCATTGCGATTTTTCAACAGCGTTTCAAAAATAGTATGACGAGTCGGACAGACATCATAAAATTCATTTAGGAAGTGATTCACTTCTATTGCTTTTCCCTTTTCATTGATAAATTATTAATTGAAATGTATGTAAGTATTTCAACAATAATATATTCTCTGAATGTGGTAACTTCTTCCTATGAACCATATGAAACTTTTGTATGTTATGTTACAACTGGTAACATTAAAATAACCAAACACACTGTTTTATGAATCGATTTAACAATTTCAGTCCATTCTTCTGGTTGTGATAACATTTCAAAATTTCCGATAAAATTTGATGAGATTTATATTTCATTCCAAGATGATTTTTATTTAGGAATATTAGACCACAAATTAAAAAAATAGCAACTATAGAGACAAACTTCCGAAATTGGACCATAAATGATTAGAACAAAAGCATAAGCTGAAGTACATTAACCTTTTACTTTCCAAAATTTAAGTCAAAATGGATCGGCGTTTCTATATCTGTCATTCCATCCATTCTACAGTGTATCCAATTCGATTTTTTATATCGATTCAATTTTAGTTATTTCACATGGTTAGAGCTCAGGTGTTTGAAGGAGTTAATACCTTTATCTAGTCAGAGGCGTTGTCAAAAAGTTATTTATATAAGAAAAACTAAAATTAAATTAAATCAAATTTAATTAAATTCCACTTTTTTAATCTTCTATATGGATCATATACCTACAAAAGTACGGTTGGTTAAGAATCCACAATATGGGATTTGTGGTGCTGTTTGTTTTTTTATTTAAATTGAACAAACCGTTTGGAAGTTATGTTTATACCACAAGTGTTTGGGGTACTATGAGTTTGTGCAAAAGTTTGTGACAAACAAAGAAATTTTGTAAGTATATGTTTTAAGTATACCCTTCGACTCAGAATCACTGTCAGAGTCGATTTAATGATTCCCATTCGATTGTCCGTCCATCAAATTTGTGAACAAAACAGGTCGCAATTTTAGAGATATCCTGATAACATTTAACAGATGTTTTTATTTTAGCTCAAGGACAATGGCTATTGAAATTGGTGATGATGGGTCTATCATTTCACTAAGCCGCCATAAAAATGTTCACCGCCGAATGGAATTTTAAAATATAAAACTCCTAAAAATAAACCGATTTTAATGAATATTTGGACCAAAAAAGTCTTATAATATTTTAAAATTATCGGTTCATTACTTCTCATAGGTTCCATACAAATCCTATTCCAAATATTACTTAATAGGGAATAAATCTCACATATTCTTAGGTATTGTAACAAGAATTTGTCGAAATAAAAAACATAAACAAAGATCGATGTGAGAAAGTTTACGAGAGTTGAGTTGAAATTTCCTCTTGCACCCATATAACGCCCCCGGAAAAAAATCCTTTTTTAAACATCGAAATCACATAAAAATGTTAGTACCATAATAATATACTGCACTCTTAAACATAAATAAGAAAATACATTTATACGAGGGTCGTTTGATAAACGACCCTCGTATTTTAAAACCAAGAATGTGATGTAAAGTGGCTTTAGTGACTACAACTTTTTACTTGTTTTATTATTACTTTGATATCAAATTCAAATCAAATTCTTTTAATTCAAATTATCATAATTAGTAAATTTCTTAAGAATATGACTCATAGCAGCAGGATTATCGGCAGGTACCATGTGACCAGCACGATTGACCCAGAACATTGTGAAGTTACCAGCTGACTTTTCATAGCCTTCCAAAATGCGATCAACACTAATACCCAAACGAGGAGCCTTAACATATTCATCACGATAACTCCATTGCATTTTCTCAATCCAATTAACGGTACCTGGAGTAGCACAAATTAAATCTAATTGACCAGAGAAAACACCAACCTTTAAATCGGTGTGATCCAAAAGTTTACTGACTGTAATATAAAGAAAACGTATATATCAAACTTAATTAAGTGACTAAATATATACAAATCTTACCGATGTGAATAACGGGTTTCATAAAATCACCCATTTGCCTTGAAAATGTGTTACTACTTTGAGAGCCCCATTTTACTTTAGAAGGAATGCCCAAAGCCTCACTAACAGGACCTCGCATTAAATCTTGCAACATTTGATCGCGATCTTCATCAATATCATAATGTACCAATGTGCGATACATCATTTCTGGAAATGAGGAAGAAGGTACTTTTTTATTACTCTTTATATAAAATAAACCATAATAAAATACCTTGATAATTATTTGTTCTGAGTAACATGCGAGTGTAGGCATCACCTCTGGTGGGTTTTTCAATGTTGTAGAAATCAACACCTTTAGATTCTCTTAACAAAACCGATTGTGTAGTACTCCATTGAATAGTGGCTTGTGTCCATTTTTCCTTTTCTACCAATTCTAAAGTTTTATTAGCAGCCACCATAATATTTTCATAACCATCTTGATCCACAATACCCTGTTTAAAGCGTTTAAAATATTTTCAGTTATTTAATATTTCGGATTTTATTTTTAAGATTTTCTACCATATTCAATAACAAAGGAGCCCATGACAGCACCGAATCAATTGGTGAAGTCCAAGGATCACCCAAGGCCACAGAAGATAAATTACATTTGATTTCATTTCTCTGTATGGCATAATATAATTCTAAAGCAAATTCGGGAGCCATTTTACCACCATAACTTTCGCAGAATATATGCAGAGGTACATCTTGGAATTCGGGATGTAAAGCATAGAATCCCTTCATAAATTCTACCAAATCCAAAGCAATTTGGTTATTGGTTGACGTCAAATGTAAAATATTATCAACATAAGAGAAACCAGTGCCCACAGGATTATCGATAAATAAAACATTCATATCCTTTACCCAAGTCCAATTACGATAGTTTCCATTAAGATCAATAGGACCTAATTCTTCAAAATTACCATAACCAGTAGAAGAAGCACCTGGACCACCTTGTAACCAAATGGCCAAAGGACGTTGGGTATAGTTAGCTACATTGGCTGTGGTATAGTAAAGCCAATAAAACATATGAGCTCCCTTGCGAACATCTATGAAACCCCAATCTTGTTCACCGGGGCCATAACCAGTCTTAGCTGAAAGTATAATAAAGAAATTACAATTAAAATATATCACATTTTTAAAGGCAGCTACCTGAAATATTAGACTAAACATCACCAATATCAATGGGCATCATCCAAAGTCCAAAATTATAATATGCAACATATTTTATCAAAATTGCGTGGACAATTATTGAATAAAATATGCAAACTTTTGATACACCCTTAAATCAGTGTATCATATATGGCGCAATTTTGAATATAAACTACTGGTTTATGAGTTTATTTAGGTATGAGAATGGACCACAAAAAACTGATTGGTTTTTTAACTTAGTTCCAATATTAGTCGCCTTCCTGGAGTATAATTTTAACCGGACTGTCAGTATAAAGCTTGTTATCAAAATACAAAGAACAGTTTTAAAAATAAATTTTGTATGAAGCATTAGTTTGGCCCCAGAAAAAAACATTTTAAATCCCATAAATGTAAATATCATATTAATTAAATTTTAGGAGGGTCGTTCCATAATTGCTCGAGAGAATATTGAAGAAAAGTTAAGGACCCGAAATTTGCAAAAAAGGAAATTTTACAAAATAGACTCCTTCTATTCATAATTTGACCTGCACTATGATAAACAAGCACTTGAGTGGTACAAAAACAATAATGTGGTATTTTTACCAAGAGAGGTAAGAGCCCGCATTATACATATAATGCTAAGAAGGAATCACCTAAGACCTAATAAAACATAGGGTTCTTAAACCAAATCAAAGTCTGAGTCGATTTAGCCATGTCTGTGTTGTTGAAACATTCGCACGCCTAGAAATTTGACAACATTATTTGTTGTTGTCGTTAACAGTTTCTAATTTAAAAGCAGTTATATCGATCCATTAGCAAAAAACTTATAGATCGTTCTCTGCGATAACTTCTAAATTCTGAAGAACTTTTTTAACTTCATTTCAGCAAAAAGTAATTGGATTTAGACAGGATTTTACTGTAAAGCTGTATGTAACATACATATGTACTTCAACATCGCACAATAAATCATCAAAATCGGATTAATAGAGAAAAATTATATGCAATATTTTAATATACTCCAAAATCAGTGTATTTTATATGTCACATTTTTATACCATACACCACCATATATGGTGGCGGTAATATGCGTTTGTGCAGATATTTGTAGCGGGTAGGAAAAATAGTCCTACCACCAGGAAGAATCACTTCTTGAGTCGATTTAAGTATGTCCGTCCGATTTAAGAAAAAATTCCGTTTAAAATACATAAAAAGCAAATTATGCGAGGGCGGTTAATAAATACTTAGCAGTCATTTACAACCAATAATTTGGTGTGAAGTGTTTCATAGTCGGGCTTGACCGACTACAACATTATTACTTGTTTAATATACTTTCCAAACTTCATAACATATATTTTCATTTTTATTTTATATTATTATTTGACCTAACTGACATTTAAGGCCCCTTTCGGAATATATAGATTATAAAACTTATAAATATAGAAAATTTTTACTGAAATTCGGGAAAATTGTTCTTCTAACTGCCTTTAATACACATAACTAAGTTGATGAATATCGGGCAATATTTTACTCTAGCTGCCATAGGGATCTTCTATGGCAAAAAGGTTTCGGAAAAAGGTTTCGAACTTATAAATGTCTTAAATATAAATCATTTTTATTAAAATTCTGCACAATTATTTTTCTTTTAACGCACATTACTAAACTGACGAATATTGGTCCGTTATTGATATAGTTCTGATTTAAAACGCCTTCTCGAAATAATGGGTTTAAGCTTGCACAATCAAGTTTGTACTATTTTGAATATATATTATTAATTTGACCAATATCGTTTCATAGTTTCATATAACTTTCATTAGGAAGTTCCTGGAAAATTGGAAAATTTTATTGAAAATCTTCACAATGAAATGTCTAACAGTATTTGATCACTAATTTGATGAATATTTGTCCATATTTGACTATAGTTCCAATTAAAGGCCCACTTATTGAAAAAGGGATTAAGGCTTGTAAGACTATAAAATTTGTAATAATTTTATTTAAAATTTTGTGCAATTATTTTTATACCCAACACCACTAGGACGATGCCTATTGAAATTGGTGATGATGGGTCCATTATTTCACCTAAAACCCATACAAATGTATGGGTTTTAAAGAGTCGTTCATAAATTTTTGTAGCTGTCATTTACAATGAACAATGTGGTCCCAAGTATTGCATAGTCGGAATGACCGACTATAATATTTTAACTTGTTTAAATTATATTTTATATATGTATCCGGGTCATACTTTTTTTAGTTTCTTATTAATGCCTCTTGCTGGAATATCAATATGTATTAAAAATGTTTTTCCAACCAAATCGTACCCTCGTACTCGTTTTTGGTTAAAAAATTCAATACTTCCAAAATTACAGAATTATTTCCAAAAAAAAGCGGTTAAGACCACTGTGCGTCACTTACTGTGCAATTACATGAAAGTGAATCTTCAGTTCAGGTAAAATGTTTGTATGTATTATGTATGTCTGTATATAACTCTCGATATATAAGTTTATATTTTTTTGTTTATAAAAAAATAACCAGTACCGATTTTAATCTAATCAAACGGTTGTTTTATTAAAAACTATAGATTAAAAATAAACATTTCTTATTAAATATTATCATAAGTTTAACAATTTGCTACTTTACACTTCAGTTGTTGAAATTTCAGTTAAAAATCACAATTAATAGGGCAATAAATTAATGCGATAATACAATGATTTAAAAAGGGGAAAAAACCAATAGAAACAAGTAAAAAATTTATAGTCGGTCAAGCTCGACTTTTTAATACCCTACACAACATTGTTGATTTTAAATGAACCACCCTCGTATAATTTTCTTTCCATATTACTCTTATGTGTGCAGTATATGATGATACTAACATTTATATGAAGTTTATGCGTTTTAAAGGGAATTTTTTCTGTAGAGTTATATGGATATCAGAAAAAATTATGGACCGACGCTTGTTTAATTTCGCACAGCGGTTTTGGCTTATATTTTTCTTTTATTTGACTAAATATTTTTGCAATACCCACGTATATGTGTGATTTATTAATTTGATATTTGGAAGGGTGGTAGAATGGACCTATAAGAAATAATGGATCGATCATCATATAATTTGGCACACCATTTTAGAATATAATAATACTTAGTAAGCAAAATTTGGTTAAAATCGTTTTATATTTAGGAATTTTATGGGCTTTAAGCCCCATTTCAAGGGACATCGACTCAGGAAGTGATTCTGAGTCGAACGGTAGTAGGACAATTTTTTCTGCCCGTTACAAACAGACACCTATAGTGGTGTAGAGTTTTTAAGAGTAATGGAAATAACTATAGTTAAATTTAACTGTGTTGGTGCAAATGTTTGTTCCTACTCCCAATTTTTTGTCTACCGATTCACTTAGAATTGATTTAACGAGGTCTGTGCCTCTGTCTGGATAACTGATTAGTTATTGTTGTGATGGGAACAAAATTCAGGGCACAATTTTTAGGATATTTTGATGAAATTCGCTACATGTAATTATTTTTTCCAAAGGAGGAACATAGGGTTCAACCTATTGAAATGGATAGTAGAATTTTAACTTTAAAAATATTTAAATAAAGTTACCTTTGTAAAATATGTCAGTTAATCTGATAAAAAAAATGCGACCAGCAAAATTGCGTACTCAAATTATAAAATATTTTCAAAAAAAAACACAATTTGGTCTACAAACAGTTGGCCAAGCAATAAAGATCTACCGTTAAACTGTTTCAAATGTTACATAACAGTATCGGGAGAACATGTCCGTTAAAAGAAAACCTTATTCAGATAAATGGAATGGCCCACGTGATATGAAAAGCATTTTTTAAAGAAAACCCCAACTCATCCCGTAGGAATGCAGCCCGATTAGCTCAGTGTTCGGACTTTTTGGTACGAAGAGTTAAATAAATGCTGCTTCCATTCATAAGACTTTATAATGTGTCCACTTAGTTTTGTCCTGATTTGGCACCCTGTGACTAAGGTAAACAAGACTTTGAGTGGTACAAGAATAATGTGGTATTTGTGCTAAAGAGCACAAAAAGGTGTTCAAAAAGATTTAAAGTTAGATTTAAACGGAGATGGATTAACTATTCGAGCAAAATAACATAAAAAATATTTAAAATTTCATTAAATAGTATTAATAATTTCAATCAAATAAAATTCTATATGTATGTTGAGAATTTTTTGATCTCACTCCTTTCATACGTTAATATTGTATTAATATTCATGTGAAATTTTATAAAAATCTTTATCAAATTTTAATAAGATTAATAAAATTTAAGTATACCGATCGATTTAAAATCATTTAATTGCCGAATCGATTTTACTATATCCTTCCAACTAGTTGAAGGATATCGTGCTACTGTTAACGTAGCACAGTGTGCCTACATAGATTTTTTTAAGGAAATTGTTCTGCAACTTTTGCACTTTTGTTAAGGATGTCTTAATGGAATTTCACATGGTTATTTCTGAGGTATTTTCGAGTTGGTTATAAGAGTTCAGGCGCCTATGTAGCCAGCGCGTACCCAGTGACTCTCGAACATATTAATTTTTCAAAAATCGTTTATGAATTGAGAAATTTAGTACATAAATCTCTATAAAAATAAGCTCACGTAGGCCGTCCAGCAGCAAATACTTTTTATGTATTTATCTTATAAGGGGAGTTCATCGTCATGAGCAATTTGTATCTATGACTGCTTAAGTTACGTGCACTGAAGGCGATTATAAAAAAATTATTGTGTCAAACATCAATAAGATTGGTATATTTCTGAAAGACTTATTTTTTAAGTTCAACCCCATTTTACTGGAAAGGGTTTACATGAGCCGATGTTTGCGTATATTAATAGCACATATTTTGGACAGTTATTAAGTCTATTTTTAAGAGCTTTTATTTTTATTATCTTTATTCTCCATTTCGGAAAAGGGCTTTTATATAGGAGCTAGATCAAATAATGGTTCAAAGACAACCTGTTTTTTTGATTGCATCTTATATGAAAACAAAGATATGTAGCAAACAGTTAGATTCAAATTTCCGTTTGATATGACACACTGATTTTAGGGTGTATCAAATTTTTGCATATTTTAAATTTTAACTTTTTTCTACTGATACGATTTTGATTTGATGATTTTTGTTATAATTAAATTCTGTATATATCCAATCAATTTTTCTTGAACATTTTAAAAAAATATTTTTGGGAATTTTGAGGTGATCACAAATATTAACTATAACGCCTAATAATTTAGGACAACAGCAAATAAAATGGTGAATTTTCATTAAATTCAAAAAATTATTCTAAGCGTGAAAATGTATCCAACAGACAGACGGTCATAACTAAATCGAATCAGATTTTTATTTGATGCAATTATATATGTATTTTATAGGGTCAAAGCGGTACATATGGAATGACAAATTAAATATACCCTCATTACACTTGAGGTAGAGGAAATTTTAAAAATGGGTGTAAAAAATATTTCGACTTGAATATATCTGAAATTTAAGATATCTCCAGACATCGTTTCAAAAATTTAAGAATTATTTATAAAAAATTCGACTTCAACACACTGTTTTTTCTCTTCTGTTTTATTTTTAAATTTAATCCAAGTTCGTACTTCATTTCTGTCATCAGTTTTTGACCAAAATCACAAGAACTTTTATTATTGTTTCCAAATATTAAAAAGTAAAACGTAGTTTTTTATATTTATCATTTTTCCGGTCTCACTCTTTATATTTATTCATTTCTATCAAAACTTTTTTAAAATTGTTCCACTTTCATTTTTTTCTTTTGAATTTATTTACTTTAATTATAAAGTTGTTTAAACTTTTATCATCATATTAATTAATGTCTTTTTTTCTATATTAATCGATTAAATTATTCTCTATTTCAATTTAAACGATTATTACCAAAATTCTATTTAATTAATAAATTCACTTACCACTTACATTGGTGGCAGCTAAAGCTAAAAACGCTATTAACACAAAAATTTGACCACGATTCATGATGAGTTCTTTATTTAAAAAGTTCGATCACGTTTATTTATTCACTTTATCTTTTTCACTTTTTTCAAAATATGGGCTCAGATGTGCGTTACGAAAGCCCCTATTGCTGGCAGCCTTCTGCTAATCAAAACATGCTGTAAATGGCTTTTATAACATTCTAAATAAAAAAGTACGCTGGAGTATTTTAAAGTTAATAAATAGTTCAATGAAATATTATGTTTACGCTGATAGACATTAGCGGAGCTAGATTAGATTTTTCGAAGGGGCCAAGAGATAATACTTGACTTTTTAAATTTGTTTAATATAACAAATAATTTATTTATTTGAAATTATAAATTTGTAGAAATGTGTTTATTTTAGAGTTCTGCCTGTTTAAAAGTTTGATACCCTAATAGTATATACCCCACGTACTTCGCTGCCCCTGTCATATTAAGTTTATTAAAATACATCCGTTCATAGGGGCTCCATTAGCTGAGCTATAGGGGTGAAAATTATATATTAAAACTTTCAATACCATTCCAAATTTCAATTTCCAAAACAAACAAAAAATCAACATCTTACAGCCCCTAATAAGACCTTCAAAAAACGTGCTTTCTTTTTATTAATTTCTTATAGTTTTCGAGTTATTTTCATTTGAAATTTTAACTTTCAAAATGTTGTATGATCTTTCATCAGTTTTTTAATATATTTCCAAATGAATTGCACCGAACTTGATTAAATTCCACTTGAGAAGTGAGATCGAGAAATTCTTAACATACATATATGTTAATATAAATGAAATCACTAAACTTATAATTTGAATATTTTTATTTGATTGAAATTTTTATTTCAATTTACAAAAAAAAACAATGAAATTTTTATAAACTTAATCACTAATTTTTTAATTTTTTATCTGCTCTTCAATTCTTTTTTAAAAATAGGTCTTAGCTTCGGACAAGTTAAAGAATTGCCTCTCTGGGTACAAATACCACATTATTGTTCTTGTCCAAAATAAGTGGACACATTGTGAAGTCTAATGAATGAAGCCGATTTAGTAAACATTCTTTGATGAACTTTTCGGTATTTACAAAATCCGTTGTAACAAGTGATTATCAAGAACTATTTGGAAAATTTTGAATGCTTTTGGGCCCTAAACTCTTTTCAATATTCGCTCGATGATCAGCAACAAAAAAATTTTGACCAGGAAGTTGCCAGAACATACGTCTTGCATTACATAGCAAGTTTCTTAAAAAAAACTTGACTTTTTTCAGTGCTTTGTTTTTGGCCTAAAAATTTTAGACAAATATATGGTGCTTATGGAAACTCATTTTTCGGGTAGACTGGATGGGAGTATTAATAACTGGAGGCTGGAGTAGAAGAGTCGTGACAGTGGACAAAGTGGCATGGGCGAAGTGGCAGACGGAGTATTTTCAGAAATGTTGCTGCATCTGCCACATTAGGTTCTTCTTCTTACTTGTGATACATTAAGAATATGTATACATGGGCATTACATACCGATGAAGTGAATATAGGTAAATAAAATCTTCATTGCAAAAATGGTAAGACCTGTCACTCGAAGCCGCAGGGTTTCAGACCAATCGCCGATTGATTCATCTTTATCTTAGGGAATCAGCGGATTTACGTCTCTTGAATAATACTCAACATGCCTACCTTAAGGGTACATCTGTTGAGAGTGCGCTTTATGAGGTGTTCGATTATGTTGAAAAGGACTTACACTACAACCAGTATCACTGGAGGATCTAGGGTCCATACTGCCCTGGTTGATTGGAAATGATTAATTCTTAGTAGTAGAGTGATTGAGTCAGATCGGGGAGATGGAAATGCTAGTAAGTAAGTGACAGGGATTACTCCACAGGGGGATCGACCTACTTAATGGAAATTCGTTTCAGGAAACAGTGCTGCACCTACATAATTATTTATATTAAGTATCCAAATTGTTATGGAAAAAATAAAAATACGAAACGTAGCTGACGTCCACTTAAATTAACTGAAAAATACGTGTCAAAATAGAACCAAAATGTAATAACTTGCTACATCTATAATAAAATATTCTGGAAAGGAGTTGCACGCTTAAACTTTAAAAATTCCAGAATAGCTAGGAAAAACATTGATATCTGCTAATAAGGAGTAAATTTAATATTTTCAGAACAGATGCAGAAAAAAAGTTACGCTAACAGTAATTTATGGTGGCGTATATTTTAGTCTAAATCTTGGTGGCACTATGGATAAAAATGTTTATGTTAATAATTAAAAAAATGTTAAGACAATTGCAGAGAAATTGGTGTAACATTGTATACAGGGTAAAATTTATTTATAAGGAGTGAGATCGAAAAATACTTTTCATACATATATGTTAGTAACAACGAAACCACCAAACATACAGTTTTAACTTTTTTTATTTGATTGAAATTATTTTTTAAATTAAAAAAAAGAACAAAAAAACATGATTACTATATTCCTCAATACCCTATACCATAAATGCGTGAGAAGTAAATAGGTTATGTTTCGTTCATAAACAATAAGACATAACTCACAACCATGGTAATATATGTAAAAGTTGTTATAAAATGTAACAGAAATAGTTAATGTGTCATAAAATTAGTTTTGTTATTGGCTTTTCACTTTTTTCCACTAAACCGATTTTGATAACCTTTGGAATGGCAATGAAGTACAAATAACTTAATATTGTGTCAAAGTTTTTTCCAATTTCCTAGGAATATAACAAACACTCAGGTTTATTTTCATTGAGCTCTATCAACAATAGACAGACGAACAAAGGTTTTGATTTGATGCAAGAATATATATCCATTATGGGGTCTGAGATATTTCCTCCTTAGCGTTACGCACTAAATGACAAAGTTAATATACTCTCTTCACCACTTGTGGTGATGGAAGTTATAAAAAATATTTTATTGTTTTAATCACTAGTAATGAAATTGTGAACCTTTTTTGGAAACCCTTGTATTAACATGTTTATAGTGCTTTTAGTCACTTTGCTCGAATCTTTTTCATTGGACACCATTTTTGTGCTCTTTAACTTTCATTTAATAAGAGTCCAAATATCGCTCCAGTGACCTTATCAGCAATATAAAATTTTTGACCAGGAAGTTGCAAAAGTATCTGAAAGAGCATACGTCATATCATGATGCAGCAAGAATATTTGTTGTAGAAAACTTGACTTTAATTTCCATTATCCATTTTTGGCCTCCTGAAAATTCTACATTTTTGTTTGGCTATAGAAATATCATGTATCAACGGACAAGTTTTCTCGTTACTGTTTACTAACATTTGAAACAGCTTGATAGCAGAATTTTGAAAACTTGGCTAACTTTTGGTAGGACCAAGTTGGGTTTTGTTGAAAATATTAAACATTTAGTACTTAATTTTTCCTGGTCACTCCTTAAAATCAAATTAACAAAAAATTTATTAATTTGACATTAAACAAAATTACTAACAAGTATAACAAAGGTAACTTGATCAAAAAATAAATCAAATAATATCTGGGCCAAAAGTTTTAATGAAAAACCTGTGTTAAGACCGGGGTCGGACTTATACTTAAGTCCGAGACTGAATAATAGACTCTTAAACATATTTTTATTAATGTTGTTATATAAGAGCCCAAATCATGTAATCAAATTCTACGAGGATCGGTTCATAATTTTTTAATTTAAATGAATTCCTTTTTGTCTTTCAAAAATAATTTCATTTACTGTGTAAAAACACAACTCTACATATAAGAAACGAGCATTCACAATAACATATACTATTGTGAATATTTTTAAGCAAATAAATTTATTCTCCCCTTTCAATTTTTCGTTGTTTGTTTTGATTGTATTATTCTTTAGGGCATAAAAAAGGAAACCACCTAAAGTCGGTTTCTTATAAAGTTAATTGACATTTTTTTGCTTAAAAGCAACAATTTTTCATCAAATTGGAAAAGGTTTTTGGAAAGAAACTATTTAAAAATGGCCAAAGTTAGAATACCCAAGCAAAAGGTTATTCTGTGCGGTGATTATGGAGTTGGTAAAAGTTCTTTGTTTAGGCGTTTTACCAATAATACATTTGTGACTGATACAGACCGCAAGTCTACACTGGGCTTAGATCATATAGACAAAGACTATCGTATAGATGACAAACAGATAAAGGTGGAGTGAGAAGCCCAAAAGAAAATATAATTATTCGTTAAATTTTGTTTTTATTACAGTTACAATTATGGGATACAGGCGGTATGGAACGTGTAGCTTCGGTAACATCTTCCTATTACAAATTCGCAGAAGGTGCTATTTTGGTATTTGCTTTGGATAGTGCAGCTTCCTTTCATTCTTTGTCACAACATCTGTTAGATATAGTGACATATGCTGAGAATGCAAAAATTTTCATATGTGGCAATAAATGCGATCTGGAAGGCAGAGAACCGGAAGTTACTGATGCTGAAGTAGAGGCATTTTGTGAACAATGTCATACGCTAATAAGTGCCACCTATAAAACATCCTGCAAGACAGGAGAGGGTGTAGAGGAAATGTTTGAAGATATATCAAGAATTTTAGTAGAAGCAAATCGCTCTAAAATGGATTTACAAGCCAGCATGGAACAACATGGTTTTCAAATAGTGGCTGGCCAAGTGGAACTCTTAGATGGTGTCGATGAGGGTGAGGAAGCTTCCAGTTGTGTTTGCTAGCAAATGGCCGAACTGGAGTTTGGTTAAGAGGGGAAAGTGCCAAGAAAATGAATCACTAATACTGAGCGGGTTTAATTGTAAGGTGGAAAACCATGTTGGGTTGGGTACTGTATACAGTAATTAGCATTTGTGTGGGTTATGAGCAATTACTCATAAAAAGTCTCAATTATCATTTACATGACCCTAATTAATTTATTTATTACTTTTTAAAGCTTTAATTTATAAATAACTTAAATTTAAAATCACACTTTTATTAATCATATTTAATATTATTATTTAAAGAAATATTTCATCACATACATATATAAAATATAAAATATACGTCCATTAATCATGAATTTTTTTTAGATAAAACATTAAAAGAAAACAAAATATGAAAAATTTAATATTATTTTAAGATTTTTTTAAGAAATTAAAAATACCGCTTTAATTGTAGATAAGGCAGAGCTTTAATTTTGAATCTCTAAAGAAATTCAAAATTAACATCGAAATATCAAAATTTTTAATAAATTCATATTTGGCTTATCATACTAAAAAAGGGAAAATTAAAATTACTAATTTTCTATGAATATTTTCTTATAGTTAATTCAAATAAAAATTAAATAACAAAATCAGAAATATTGAAACGTTGAAATAATTCAAAACTATTTTAAATATTTGAGTTTAACAGAAATATTCTAACGATTTAAATTTTTAACATAATAAAATTTAAGAATGAAAAACATAATAAATAAATGTAATTTAAAAGTAGTGATTAAAAAACCAACAAGTTACTAATTTTTTATGATTTTGTAAGTATAAAGTGAATTTTTTAAGAAAATCCAAGAATATAACCTTCACCATACATAGGGCCGTCAGGCTGCGAGGAAAGAATGGGATTAGCAGATATGGCTCACTTTGGTAGTAAAGGTTCCATTGTGTTACTTGATGAGATAAGAATTGGAAAGAATGGAAAGTGTTGGAAGTATTTTAAAGTTAGGAGCTCAAAGAGAAAAGACCGAGAATAATTCAGTAGCAAAGTCGTGTTAGGGAAGGAGAAAAAGGAAAGATTGATAGTTGCTGTCCAGTTTGTCCAGCGTTTACATCTCATAAACTGTGAAGAAATCTCGTAAGCATTAGCATAATCCGCAACTTCGGATGAAACCGTATATGTCCCTTATGTCAGCAGTCGTTAAATCCGTCAGAGACCGAAGCGAGACACTTCCAAAGAAGCGCATCCATAAAATATAAAATCATTCAAAGAAAGACCTATTTTCGTTGCATGAACCCCGAAGCGACATTGTCCAGATACTGCAACAATTGTGTCTCTTAAGAGAGTTTACAAGGTGTTAAATACGAATGATGTTCTTGCTCCAGCTAGTTGGCGCCTAATCATCCTGGTAATCAAACACGACAGTTCGTTCTTCTGTCGGTGTTGCGCTTTGGCACAGAGTTCTTTCTCAAAGCGACTCTAACAAGCGATAAGTGATATTCCACACAGATAATCAATGTCCCCATCCATGAAGTTAGCACCTATTCTCGCTATGGCATCAGCTTCCAGGTAGCTCCAGTTGGTCCCATGTTCACGGGCACCCACACCAGTGCAATGTTCTAATGCCCTGCCATTTTGTTCAACGTATGGGCACTTGTAAGGGACCGAATTGCGGCCATGTTGTCACTAAAATTCATGATTTCACGATCGTTTATCTTACAACACTTAAGCCTTTATGTTGAAGCTATTATAGCTTCATATGATATTTTCCAAACTCTTGCCAGATGCTAACCACAAGTGTTTAAGACTTTATGAAGAAATTGGTAAAAGGTAAATGAGTACAGAAAAATAGGTGTGGCAATATTAACAGGTAAGGATGTAATTATCGGATTAGACTGACTATGTAATACCCTACAGCATGGTACAGTCTTAAAAAAAACAACATCCACACAGCTTGCTGCAGCTGTAAAGGAAGACATGATGGACATTTTTAAAATATTGGCAAAAAATGGAGACGTAGAAGTAGTTGTCTAAGAGCTCATGTCTGCTACTGCTGTACCACAATTGTTCATACATCAGTGAGAAAGATGTGAAAAAGTGATTTGCTTTCGTAATACTTAAACTTTTCATTTTGTGACCATACTTATGTCCGTTACTGTATAAGACTCTCTTAAACATATTTTAAATAATTATGTTTCTAAAAGATTAAAAATATGGACCGACCATTGTTGAAATTAATTTAATGTCTTATACCTTCTTCTTCTTATACACTCCTTTAAACATTTTCATTATAATCACATATATGATGGATTAATTCCATTAAGGGTGATTTTTGAAAAAAACGATTGTATGACTATATGAAATTATAAACCGAACCTCATTTATTTTGGTACGATGTTTACTAGTTGTATAAATAGAGGAAGCCTAGTTCAAGTTGCACTTTCAGCCAGTATATAAACTTCATACATAATATTTGGATTCTTTTAAAACGTGAGAACTTGAGGATTCATAATTTTTAATGAAAAAATGAAATTTCATTTGGTGGCAAAAATGTATGAAAAAATTAAAATTTTTGGATTAGTTTGAAAGGTTATAAGTCTCTAGCTCTTCTCCGCGGGAATGCTCACATCTGAGGATATATTCGAGGCCTCTGAGAAGATGGTACTCACAAAGCACGGGAAGAGGAAAAAAATTATGCTCCTTCAAATCAGTCCAAAATACATTGGAAATGTGTGTATATACCGTTGTAAACATGTCAGTTATAATGCTAATGCATAAGAACCGACATGTTAATCTGACAGATTTTTCTTCACTTCCTGGTCAAAAACTTTACGTTACTGATGCTCGAGGGAATGTTAAAGAAAAGCAGTCAAATTTTCTCCAAAAGTTCATGGTATGGCAGACATTTGATAAAGCGGGCTCTATAATTAGTGGTCGATTTTAAACGGAAATGAACTATCAGTTCGAGTGACAAAAAGCTTCATAAAACGTTAAAGGAAGTATTTCCGATAAAGATTTTAATAATGATTTCAATCAATTAAATGTAATAAAAACTAAAAGTTTTAACTTTTAACATATATGTTTGTTAAGAATTTTTCGATTCAGTACAAATAATAAAATGTTTTTTTATAGTCTTTCACTTATTAGCACAAAAAAATAAATAAATAAATAAATAAAAATTGAACTATTGCAAATATCATTTTTTTCGATATTTTAATAACGTTTTGAAAATATTTTCTAGTTTTTAATATAAAATTTTAATTTGAATAAAATATGTTTTATCTAATAAAGGAAAATACAAGTGTACAATATTATAAATTTAAGTATATAATTTAAAAATTTAAAAACCCCAAAATCATATATTCATAATTGATATAAAATATTTACATATATTTTTGTATTTAAAAAACGTTCAAACAATTCCATTTTCTTAGATAACAATATGAAAATAAAATTGAGCTCTATGTAATCCTTCCTTGGTTCATTTTTTTATAATTCACCTAAACTCAAAAAATAAACATAATAATTTAAATATTTCCATATTTAGTTATATATTATATTTATTGTTTATCTTAACGTTAAGCAATAACTTTACACAAATGGAATGAATAAATCTCGTTTGCTCTTAAATATTTAACAAACAAAATAATTAATTTATAAATTTATTGAAATAATTTTAACAAATGTTTTATCAGTGTTTATCATTTACAAAATATCTTTTGTTATTTCACATCTTTCATATTTTAAGAAGTAGCTGTTGATGAAGTAAAAGTGAAATAAAGACTTATAACTACTCCTATAATAAAACAACCACCCACCACATATAAAACAGCCTTTTCCCTTAAGGCTCTTAGCATCATTGTGTTTAGTGTTCGTGAGGCTCTTCCTAATTCAGCATTTGTTTCGCGTAAACGTCCTCTGCTATTTTGTATAGTTTCTCTTTGATGGTGTAAATCACTAAGAACTTGAGCTCCTAAAGTTTCCGTTTCTACTAATACTCGATAACCTTCCTGCAAGCGATTACCAGTTCTTTCTATTGTTTCAGAATTTTCCAATAGTCTCTGCCTTTGATCATTACTAATGGCCACATCTTCGTAATCATCGTAATCCGCAGCTGCTTGTAAATCCAATGTTGTGTGTTTCTTCTTACCCGCCTCCTTGGCTTTGGAATATTCTGTTTGTAAACGTTTTAATTCAACTTGTGCACAATTTAATTTATTTGTGGCTGTAGTCCTTTGTGCTTGATTGAGATCTCTAATCTCAAGGCCCATTTGTTCCAACAGTTCTTGGGCTTCTGTGAGGCTGGCATCGATTTTTGCACACAATTCCCTACGTTCATTAGTTAGAGTTATTCGTCCAATTTGACTGGTGATTTCAGCAATTAAAGCTGCATATTGTTGCTCGTAGTTTTCTAAAAGTGTCATTTTCTTAATATTTTTTGTATTTATATTACTTTATTTATTTTATTTTTTTAAGAAAATATGTTCTTTTATTAAGAATTTTCTATATTTTTGTTTATCTACAGTTTTCTTTTTTGCTTGCAAACAGCTGATACTTAATTTGTATTTGTTTGCTGCTACAGCGCTGTGAGCAGAGAACGTTAACAGAGTATTTCATTACACGGTGACAGCATTAGAGCATATGTAAAACTTTGTTTACATTGTGTTATACTTGAATTATTTACTGAGAAAATTTTGACATTGTTTTGCAAATTTGTTTTTGTAACTATTTGTAACAAAAATTAGGAAATGACAAAAATAGTATCACAACACTTTCATTATGATTAAATAAAATAAACGGTTGATTTGCAAAAGCCAACAATAAGAACCATAAAACATGAAACCGTTAGAATCAAAATCTAGATAAAAATAAAATTTTCTTCCGTTTTCAAAGAATTTGATTTTCATTTTATTATTAATTTTTTAGGTTTTTGATTTAGTATTCTACTAAAATTATAATCCAAACAAAAAGATTTTCTATTAGAGTTACCTTTGATATAATGGAAAAATTAAATTAATTTATGTACAAAAGTTTCTAATTTAAAATTTCAAAATAATAGTTTTGAATATATTGAAATATTTGAATATTGTTTAGTCTGTTTCTGAATGTCGAACAAAATGAGAAAAAAACATACTTGGGTTTCTTTAACTGTCATCTATGCGAACAATAAATACCAAGTCATGGGTCCATTGCTTCTCATAGGACTCATAAGAGCCTCCTTTCAAATCTTTGGAGTAATCTGCCATTTTTATTATAATAATGATTGTTCAAATTAAAATATATATAAACAAGAATTGATGTACAAAATTATACGACGGTCTATAATTTTTTGTAGTACTCACTATTATAAGTTTCTCATGTACTGCACACTTTTGAATAAATTGAAATGTATGTTTATACTAAGCTCGTTCATTTCTTTTTCTGAAAAATGATTAACAAGTTAACATGTGGTTGATTTCTTTATTTCTTTCTCTCTCTTCTCCGTATATTCTATACAACATGACGTTTCTACGTAAAGAAAAAACATATGTTTAAAAGTTCAAAACAAAATAATTTCGTGTTTTTCTTTTGTTTAGAAACTGTAAAATTAATTTGCTCAAATTATGGCTGAAGAAATTGATGATAATGGATTTTATCGTGAAGATTTTAGTGCCGAATCTGATTGGGAAATATTAAATGCCCAACTATGTGAATTGTTTCAAAAATGGGAATTGGCCAATTGTGATTGGGGTCGCAATTTTCAGCCTAATGAGTTGTATGAATGTGATTGGAAAGTTGAAGAGGAATTGTTGGGAGTAAAGAGAAATAGAATAAGAGTTTCTTATTATCGGGCTGATCTGAAAGCTGTTGAAGACAAGAAAAATAAATCTCCAATAATAACCACTGCTGTAATGGCACCAATGCATGAGGATTTATTATCATTGTCTAACACCTTTGGGCCGGCAATTTTGGATGATAAAGACAAAAATATTCATTGGTTGGCTCGATTTTATGGTTTAAGACGTTTTGTGGTATTAAATCCTCACAGCGATCAAAATAATTTCATTACCAAACGATCAGAATTTAGTTTTTTCTTTAGCGCCATATCGGTGGTTGCAGCCGAAGTTTGTTCATCGGTGCCAATATTTGTGCAGATTTATGATCAAAAATGGAATTTCTTTTTGGGTCTTGGCATAACATCCTATATGCGTACTAATTTTGATTTGGTAGCTTTAGAACAACCACCACAAGATTATTGCTATTTATCTGGTTTGTTAGATATGTTTAAAGAGAAATTACCCAGACACTGTAAGCAACCGGCATTAGTGTCAGTACGTAATACTTACGCTTTAGATACGGTAAAAATACGAGTACCCATGTATGTTCCCTTTGGCATGACTCCTTTGGTGGATGAAGAACTTTCGATTATAAGTGCAAGTATTTTTACTGCTTTGCCACATGGTTATTTTCCCGATTCTCATACTGAAATGTTTGCAGTCTTCACTTGGCCCGAATTAACCGGTAATATGGTCATTGATTCACCCATGCAAACACAATTTGTACCCTCTAAGGCACCTTGTGCTGTTATATATCAGGTGGTACATGCCACTTCTTATTTAACTTCTTGTATTAAGTATTTTAATAATTTAAAAACTTCCAATATGTCTTTGGAATCGATTTTTGGACGAAATTTTTCGGGAACTTCTTCACCCTCTGAGGCGGCCAACCCATTGGAACAACTTACCAAACCTCATTTGGGCAAACTGCCCTCTTTGGCAGGTCAACAAGGTCCAAGGACTTTAAAAAAGTTGCCAGGACCTATGCATGAACATGAACTTAATCAAATGACGTATTATCTTTTTCCGGATTTATCACCAACTTTTAAATTGTTTCCTTATGAAGAGACAGCTTTAAAGGTAGGTATATGACTTTATAAAAATTTTAATGTGGAAATGTTATATACAAATCCATCTTAAAATTTGTATTTTTTTTAATATTTTTTAACTATAAAAATTATTTTCAGGATCCTCATCGTATTAAATCGGCTGAAGCTGATTCATTAGTACATCGTTTAAGTTGTTTGTTGGCAACTTGTAATGCTCACTTTGGTGGTGGAAATGGTTTGGCTCAAGTGTGGGCAACATTTACACGAGAACTACGTTTACTTTGGGATTCTTGTAGTCCTATACCTGGGTAAGTGTTTTTAAAATATTATGTTTTTATTGTGTTCATTAGGCATTTCTGGTAATTATAAAATTTGACTTATTTATCCTACTTATTATATATAAGGAGTTTTTTAATTTAGTGAAAGATAATAAAAGAATAGAAGGAAACGTAGCATTGTAAAATAAAAATAGAGGCAGGGTATTGAAGCCAAAAGAAGTTTCTTTCGTCATCTAATTTGTCAAAAGGTTCTAAAACTCTTTCATAGGTCTCAGATTTTCCTTATTTAAGGCATATTTATTTAAGGCATATTTCAGTTATCAAATTCAGCTTCAATTCTAATATTTCAATCTCATCGCAACTTCATTGCCTTTATGACCTTATAACCTAATTTCATTTCTATTGGTGTTTCCAGATTATCAATGAAGACTTTTGTCTCAGAGTGTGTGCCCTGGAAGACACTACATTCTCTTTCAGTCCTTTTTACATTATATATCTACAAAATAAGGATTGAGATCGAAAAATTAGTAACATACATATATGTCGATTATGAAGAAACCTTTCTGTCACTTTGCACGATCAGGTAGTGCATCTCCGTTTAAAATTTACCCTGACATTTTTTATCCGCTTTCCAATTCTTTTTAATAAGAGTCCAATATCTCTCCACTGGTCTTAACTTCGGACAGTTTGAAGGATTTGCTTCTCTAAGTACAAATATCACATTAATGTTCTTGTACAACTTAATGGCAGGATGCCAAGTCAGACCAAAAAGAATTGGAAACATTAGAAAGTCTTATGAATGAAAGCGGACTTTTTTTGCAAACATTTTTTAATGTAAAGTTCGGTACTTATAGAGCCCGTTGTATGTTGCTATTTTCGGAAGAGTAGAACGGACAAACGGACATAGTTCAATCAATTTCTTTTTTTCATACCGATTTAGAATATATAATTTTGAGGGGTCTGAGGGGTCACCTAGTCAGGTGAAGTTTATAAAAATATGATCAAAAACAGTTTCTTTCGGAACAGTGGAAATGTATGTAAATTATAAATATTTGAGACCTCAAACTGCAAATATTGTAGCACGATAACGGCTATGCCTTTAAATCACTGCGTTATGAACACCTTTACAAAATTAAAATAAAATTACTTACTTTTTTAATTTTTTCTGTTATAATAATTTCTTCCAAACATTTTTTAACAAAAATATGTATGCAATTTTTTATTTTTGGCAAAAATTTTCAAATATTTTTGTGTACAATTACGGAACGAAAATAAAATGAAAACTTACAAATACAAAAAAACAATAATTAACTTATTTTCTATTCTAATAAATTTTTTGCTAAATAATTTTATAAGTGATTTTAATTATATTTTTCAACAATTATTCTCTAATGAAATATTCTCCATAATTTTTTATATATTTAATTTGGGTTTCTTTTAATTTGTTTTGTGCCACTAAATCTATAAAAAAAATTTTAATGAGTTTAATTTTATGTTTATAATGATTATAAATATTTGCTATTAATATAATTAATTATATTTTAACTATTTTATATTATTTACATACAATAATATTAATAATTGTGTCAAAAATCTATGTCTCTAGTTTGTATATTTTATTATTTATTTTTATATATATTAAATGTGAATGATGAAGCCACTAATGTTAATGCCTACATTATGTACAATAGTATCATTTGATTTTTTCCTTTTTTTTGGGGCCTTAATTAGTTTATTTTAATTAATTGCTATTTTATTGCTAATATTTTTATGTTTTATGGGATTTTTTTTGATGTGAACACTTGTGTGTACTAAAAAATCCATATGTGTATTTTTGTGAATGAATTTTGAAAATGGTGTTTTTGTGTTAAGGCAGTTTATTATCGCAATATATCTGTATGTAATTTATATATATTTTTAATTTATGATTTAAAACTAATTATGAAATAATTTCTAAATTATATTTATCTTTATACATTTGGAATGTTTCAATATTTATTAATTGATATTCAGTTTTTCAATAAATTATGTTTTTCTAAGAATTAAGATCTAAATCGGTTGTTGCGATAGCAGTGAAGAAAAGTGTTAATAAGTTTAATTTAGGGATGATCAAAATTCTGATTTCGCGACTCTGGAGGTCAGGCTATAATTTTTGCTAACGCAACAATAAGGAGTGAGATCGAAAATTCTTTACATATGTTTTTCTTTAAAACTTTTAACCTTAGAATTATTTGATTTTGTTTGATCAAGTTACCTTTTTAAAACGTGTCAGTTATGACATTTGATAACAGTCATATCATTTGAAACAAATGATACAAATATTAGTAAACAGTACATGAAGAACTTGTACGTTGATAGAAAACCTTGTTCAGGTAAAAGGTAAAAGAGCTCCCAATACATCCTGTAGAAAAATAGTTTGAAACATCCATTATGCAGCTGGTGTTCGAAGGAATATTGAAGAAAAGTTTAGGAACCAAAAGCAATCAAAATATTCCAAAAAGTTCTTTGTATGACATACGATATGCAGTTGCAGAAAAAGATGCAAATCATTTGTTTAAAAAATGCCGCTTCCGTTAATAAGACTTCATAATGAGTCCACTTATTTTTGGGCAGATTTGGCATTCTGTCCTATAATAATAATTTCAATCAAATAAAATAAAACCTGTAAGTTTAGTGGTTCGTTAATGTGTGTTAAGAATTTTTTTGATCTCGCTCCTTACAGTCATGTTTGTCAATCCTAATAGGTAAAAGGTAGTTATACCCTACACCGTCATAGAAGGCTTTTACCCAGGCCAATAAATTGTGCCACTTTTTTAGGCCTCTATTAAAAGGATCTGGCAATGCCTGAGTATTCTCTCTACATATAAGTTGTGTAAATTTGTGTTCACCTCTTTAGACACGTAATTGTTGTTGTTCTAACAGCTTAAAGGAATAAGTACATTTGATAACTTTGGTTCATGTTATAGTGCAACTCCAGTACAGAAAATCGAGCAACCTCAATTGCTTGAGTCCATAGATCTTCAAGGCTGAGTGAGATAGGATTGGACTGACAGTTAAATAAATGTTGTGTACCGAGTGATTTTTGTGCTCACGCCGGACATAGGTTTGGGCCGTATGGAAAGTATATATACGAATATCTTTTCTTCCATGACTCGGTGGTAATTCCAATTGAGTAATATTGAAGTTAGAATAAGTTCTCCGATGACAACTTAGAATGAACTACTTACATAGCACTTTATTATGTTCCTTGACTGGAAGGATCTTTATTTCCTCATGTAGATGGAGATTTGAGTATATTTAAACACAGCATGTAATGGTTCTTAAAGCTGCATTTTGACAACGAGTCCAGGTGGTGAGGAGTACTTATTTTTTCCTCAAATTTAAATATCAATTAAAAAGATTTGTATTCCAAGTAATTTCCGTATTATTTTTCACTATTAACAGATGATTTTGTTCTAAATTTTAATTCTTCGTAATTTTATTATATAATAACATTAATTACATAATTGCTCCCTTTTGCTATATTTTTAATATGCTAATTTTTATAATTATTATCTTTTTTAATTAATTTTGTTCTTTTTTTTAATACATTGTTTTTTGTCTGTTATTGTGTTTAACACTTAATTTAGAAATTTAATTTTTTTATTAGTTATTTTTCTTATTTTTTCTTAAATTAATTTTATAATGTTTATTTAACTAATTTAAAACTAATTTATATAACTAATTAATTACCTTAATCAAATTTATAATAAAATGGTTTTTATTATAATTTTTTGTTGAGACTAAATCTAAAGTTTTCATTTAATATCAATGACAAGCAAAATCCATGTTGTTTTATTAAAAAAAATTATTGTTTAGTTTTTTATTGGAAAAATTCTTGTCATGATATTAAATATTTGTTAACTGTCAACTGTGTTTTTTTCCTGTGGTTTGTTTATTTTTTTCTAATTATTCTTTAATTCCTTAAAAAAATTGTTTTAAATTGTTTTTCTTAATTAATTTTTAAAGGTTGTTTCTATATATTTTACAATGAAACCTCTTATACTCCCTTTTACTAAGCTGTAAATTAGGTTAAGTTTCCTTTTAAATTTTAGCATAAAATTAGAACTTATTAACTACTTAAAAACTATTTATACATAATTAATAGATATTTAATTTTTTATTTAAATTATCCGATAACGTTTATTAATTTAAAAAGGAAATTTTAAAATCAAATTAATTTAAACTTGAATTAAAAATAAATTATAACTTTAATTTTAATTTTAATTATTAAAGCAAAAACTAATTCTTCAATTTATAAATATTACGAAAATTTTATTTTTACAAAAGTTGTCAAAATATTCGATTTGTATCTTAAAAGCAATTAAAAGGGTTCTACATAACGTTTTTGTACCCTACACCACTATATTTAGTTGTCGTAGTATGCGTTTATGCAAATGTTTTTAACATACAGAAAACCTGGTATAATCCCCACTTATAAGTATACCATTCGATTTAGTGACTTTCCGAGTCGATTTAAAGATGTCCGTCTGCGGCTGGCTGTCCATAAACATTTACATGGACAGCCAGCCAGCCAGCCGCGACACTCTACAGGTCGCAATTTTTTAGATATCTTGAATTTTTATTATTGTTTTTGGGGCACCCAGGAACGAAACCGGGAAATCTTTTTGATTAATAATAAATTAATAACTTTAAAATAATATAAAATTTTTGCGAAAGAACTATATAATTATACATAATATATGAAATAATAATATATAGATATTGGTTAAACTAGATATAATATAGTAATATAATATATATAAGTTATTAACTGAATAAATATCAATTGATAATATAGTATACAGATATAATTAAGAGTAATATTGTATATATATAAATATAGATTAATCCGGAAGAGTTTGTCATTATATGGGAGTTCAATCAAAAATTCAATATTGCATTTAAATATAATGTTACCAAATTTCATAACTTTTGGACAATTATTTTAGGCGTTAGAATGTTTCTACTGGACAGATAGAAGGCTAAATTGAATCCGATTTTAATTGATGCAAAAATATATAGATGTCTCTACTTTGACGCTATATACGGAATGGCAAAGCTAATATATATTGTTTGAAATATTAATAAGAGTAGCTAATTCACGCTTTATCTAAAAAGGACAGACGGAGGTAAATTAAATTGAATAAGTTAACTTACTTTAGATACTCGAACTAGATTAGAATCGATATCGAGATTAGAATCGCTTGAGCTTTTATAGCTGCATGGTGAACAGAAAACTGGGAATACGTGAACATATCTTGTGTTTTGCCTTTATTTTCATTCAACTCTTGTTAATATTGTTCATTTTGTACTTAATTTGTATATTTCACATAACATTTTGGTTCGAGATATGCTTATAATTTCCACGTAAAGGTGAGGTTTATATAGAATCATTTCCGTTTTATATTCCTTTCAAAAGGTTATTTGGGAAAAATATAAAAATATGCAGACAGATTTACTTCTACTTGTTTAAACAATTTATTATTTTCCAGAGCGATTAAATATGTCCCAAATATATGAGAGATTTTGCGAAGATAATTTCATATACTTGTATTTTCGCATATCTTAAATGACAGTGTTCAAAGCAATTCATATCCAGGGATTTCCAAATAAAAATCAATTACATGTAGAATTACATATAGAAATTTTCATCTGATCTTATAGATATAGTGCTTCCAATATATAAGAATTTTTAATAAATTCTAAGTCACTTCCTCCAATTGGATTCAGTTGTAAATTGATTAATTATAATTTCAATAGTTTATTTAAAGGGGAAAGTTCGTTCAAGTTTGGTGCCGAAATTCGTCATTGAATTATGTTTCTCTTCAGAAAGGGTTCTTAAATTTCGCCTCAAAATTTATTGGAAAGGAAAAAGTAGCTTTTCAAACGTTTAAAAGAAATTGATAAATTAAATATAACATTATTGACTTTTAATTGCGAAGGTCGGCTATTCAAAAGTCACAGTTTTTTATGATTTTTTTATGACAAACAAACTAAGCACATACTTCTTTTCCCTCGGTTAGGTACATGTGACTTAAGGCAATCGGGATTGAGAAGCACGCCTGAAGACCTTTCGCAGTAAATTTACCCAGTAGATTTTTGTGCATAATAACTATAGTTTTGCTACATGTAATTGCTACTAGTTATTACTATATATTGCTATATATATTACTATAGTTTTCTTTTAACTTTATCTTTTTTATTATCTTTCATATATATTTCATTTTCCATTTTTTTTTTGAATTTTTAATACTCTTGAGATTAAATAAAAAAGTTTTTTCTTTTCGTATTTTTTTTTGCTCCAAAAATTTATATTTCCTAAATAAAATATATATTTCTTTCATTGTACTAAATTTATTACATATGCTTCTTGTAATATATATTTTTATATTCTTCTTTTTATTTTCTTCTCCTTCTTTTCTTCATTTCTAGTGTAATTATTTTACAAAAATGGGTTTTTTTCTGGAGAATAGTACTTTTTGAATGAAAGAATCGCTTTAAGTTTCAGTAACAAAAACTTTAGCAGTAACTTTAGCCACAGTGCGTTCTAAAATATTACATTACTTTTTGATAGTGCAACTTGTGTGTAAAGTGTGTGTGTTTGTCTTTTTACTCTTCAACACCAAACCCGCAGCAATTGCACTCATTCATTTATGGCTGCTAAAAGTTTGAAATGGAAATTTATTTGTTTAAATTAAAAACTTACTTTATGTGTGTGTGTGTGATGCGTTACATTTAAGTTCATTTTTTTACCCCAACTTTGAATAGGAAGCGTGAAAAAACTAACAAAAACAAATAAAAATTAGTTTGAGTTGATTATGATCGACTGTATTATATACTATAACTACACTGTGTAAAAAAAGTGAGTGACCAGAAATTATTAAAAATTTTCTACCACAAAACCCAACTTGGTCCTACAGAAAGTTGGCCAGGCATTCAAAGATCTGCCATTAAACTGTACCCAATGTTATTAAACAGTATCGGGAAAATTGTACGTTGATTGAAAACCTGGTTCAGGTAGAACGTATCTTCTACATGATGTTTCAAAAGTAAAAAATAGAAAGTATTTTCAAAATTCGGTAGAAAAACAGTTCGATCAGCTCTGTACTCGGTCTATTTGGTTAAAGAAAAGTTAAAGCTAAGTTCTTGATATGAACGCTGCTAAAATTGCCCGGAGTCAAAGCAAGTGGAGAAATTGGGCTGTTGTTAAAACAGAATTGAAGATCACAAAAAAGTTGTCCAAAAGTGTGGTAGATTTTAAATGGAAAGTAGAAGCAAACACAGTAAAACGTTAATGGAAGGGTTTCCGGAAAAGTTCAAAATTTAATCACTAGTATTAAAACTATAAAAATATGGAAGAATAATTCTATATTAAAGAGTTTGTTAATTTAAGACACTCTTTTCCTAATATGGGATCTATAATAAAATATGTCCCGATATTCCTTAAATATTAGAGTCTGTAACATATTAGATATAACTATTTGGAGTTACACACGGGGGTAATATACCTTCTTCACTTAAATTATTTCCCGAAAATTCCCGATGGAAATTTCCCCGGTAAATTCTCGGAACGCTTTCCCGATTGTTAAGATTCAAATCACTTTTTCTGATTTTAAATACTCTTTCCCGTAAGAGATTTTAGAGTAAGAGATGTGATACCGATTTCAGATCTTCTTTACAACCATCACTACATACTTATAATACCTCCATCAGTTGTGTTGTGGTGTAGGGCACTAAAAAGAAAACTTTAATTTTGATTGTGACTGTTTTTTTTTTGTTGGTTTAGTTTGTTATTTTTTTGTTTTTGCACAGTTTAATGTCTAAATTGTTTTCTAAATTGCTCAAACATTAATTTCTATAAAAAATTATAACTTTTTTCTATTGCAAAGTGTGATGAAAAGTTTTAATGCCTTTGTTTACTGTTTTTTTTTTTCTTTTGGGTGAATTAGCTTTTCCTCAATTGAAATTAGTTTTACAGAAATTTCCGTGTAAATACAGTGGTGAGGGTGTTTTAGTCTCTAATTGATACTTGTTGTAATATTTATTAAGTATTTAGAGAAAAATTAAAAATTATTCTTGAATAAAACTGCTATACTTAGATTGAGAGTCATCAAATTTTACATTTTTTGGATTATTGTGGGATTTTTCTTCCATTCAGAAGTTTTTGTTACTGAAAATCTTAATTGGAATTTTGTGGTTGTCTGTGACAGCTGTTTTGAAAGTGTTATTGAATATAGATATTTTAAACGATTTGAACAGCAGCAATAATATTCAAAGTATCAAATCAAAATGTTTCCCATGTTTTTAAACTGTACCGTAGAACGTGTCGTTGAAAGCCAAAAAATAGAAAACATTTTCAAAAGAGCTTCAAACACATCTGGTAGCAAAGCAGACCTGTTAACTCAGTCCTCGGACTAGGGACGAAAAAGGTAAAGCTAGTGGAGGTTTCAAAACATACAAGGCTTAAAAAGTTCCTGACAGGAACGCTGATCAAAATTTTGAGGTAAAACAGAGTCAAGTTTTTTGATAAAATATTCTTGGTACACATTGGATGACGAAACGTTTCGGTAGATTTTAGCAATTTCCTGGACAAAAATTGTATGGTGCTGATCGAGGAAATGTTGAAGAAAAATTTAGGATCCAAAAGCGGTCAAAATTTCACAAAAAGTTCTTGATATGGCAAAACAATATGCAGTCTTCGCAAAAGAAGCCAATTATTGTTACAACGGGCTCTATAAATACCGAAATTAATATCATGAATCATTTAAAAACAGGCTGCTTCCATTCATATGACTTCATAATTTGTTCACTTAATTTTAGACTGTCTTGACATCCTGTCACAATGGTTAACAAGCCCTTCAGTGGTTCTAGAACAATAAATTGGTATTTGTCACAAGAAAGGCATCCTCCCATCTGCCAGGAGCTAAGTAAATTTTAAACGGAGATAGACTACCTGATCGAACAAAGTAACAGAATGCATTATAAAAACTTTAATTTTAGGGTTTCCGAAAAAGGTTTAAAATGTAAAATTAATTTAGGGTCAAACTTTTCTTGCTGTTAAAGTTAAGGATTAAAATTCTTAGCGGATTCAAATTTATAATTAATGGTTTGGCTCAATATTCCTAACGAGATTATAGAAATTTGATAGGTTATTTCAAATGATATACTTTTTAAACAATTTCAATTAACTAAAAATTTTTAATAAATAAAACAAACACAAAATTATTTTAAATAAAAAATAAAAATCTTAATTTATTTAATTTTTCCTTGTTAATTTAGTAAATCAAAATATTATTGCAAAATAAAATTTTTAATTAATAACTAAACAAAAAATTTTTTAAATACTCTCATAGTTAAAATACACAAAAGAAGAAGAAGAATTTTCAAATATTCAACATAAAAAATATTATTTTTGTTTTTGTACAAAAAAATACAAAATTAAAAAAAAATTGCACCTTTTTTTGTTATAATTTTTTTGTTTAAATGTTTGTTTTACTAAATCTAATATTGCATATGTTGCCTAAGGTAGTTTTTAGATTAGTAATTAGTATAATTAATGACTTAAATTTTAGAATTGCTATAATTTGGAAAAAAAGTTAATTTTTATGTTGGTTTTTGCAAAATTTTGTTAAAAATAGAAAAAAGAAATTTATATATATGAAAATAACAATAAATTGTCCAAATGATTTCAAGCCATAAGAGCTATTGACCAGGCTTGAAATCATTTGAAGTTTTAATGTTAAATAAAAAAAACGAAGAGTTTTTTGTCAATAATTTCGTTGTTCTAAAATTGTAATTAACAAATAGTGATGATTTGGATTTGTAAGACGACTTTTTTTACAATTGAATTGAATTTTTATAAAAATTTCATATTGTGCTAAATTTATCATCACTACTGTTGTGGTTGTTGTTCAGGGGGAGATTCCTTATTTAAACTTAAATTATTATTATTAATATTTATAATGTTATTATTACAATTAGAATTATTAGTAATAGAATTAGAATTACTCGTTGAATCGTTAATTTGTTGTTGCTGTTGTGTTTGTTGTTGTTGTTGTTCCTGTTGCGTATCTTGTGAATGATGATATATAATTATATTATTACTTTTACTACTACTACTACCCGACCATTGGTGTAATTGTAACGCTGGTATATAATTATTATCCACGGTCACTTCCCCTCCCTCCTTCTCCTCCTTTTCTTCATCACTTACACTATTTGTTGTATTTAATTGTGTATTCGTTAAATTATTCGAATATAAATTCGTTGAATTTAATTTTCGTTTTGGTTGATGATGATGATGTACAATTTCTTGTCGTTCATATTCATTAAAATAATTTTCCACAACAATACCGCTCTGATCAAATTCTTCTGGTATTGTCGATGTTCTGTTATTCTGATGATTATTTTGGTTAATTTGTTGTAATCTTGGCACTACATCGGGGGGTGAGGTACAACGTGGATATGAGCTACTACTAGAGTTGGAAGTATTAGAATTGGAGGAAAGGGAAGAAGCTAAACGTCTTATGCGATTATAGTGATTTTGATTTAAATGATATGGCTGTTGTTGCGATTGCATTTGTTGTTGATTATAATGTTGTTGTAGTAATAATAATTGTTGTTGCTGTTGTTGTTGGAGTTCACGTTGACGCTGATTTTGTTGCTCTTGGTGTTGTTGTTGCTGTTGCTGTTGTTGTTGGTTTTGTTGTAATTGCTGTTGCTTATATATTGTATACGCCTGCCTGGCATGACCATTTTCGTTAAAGACACCACCGGCAGGCGTAACGTATTGTCAGAAAAACTGATCTAAATTTAATACAACATCGAAATATCAGGATAACATAACCCGCCCTCATAATGGCACTAAACCATTGCGTGTTGTTGGATTTCTAGCCATGTATATATCCATATCATGATCAGTCCAATTATCCGAGGTATCGCAATAGTTATTTAGAGTATGTGTAGAACCAGCTGTTGAGTATCTGTAAATATAAACAAGAACAATGGAAAATGTTTTATTTTAATTTTAAATTATTTAAATATTCCTTGTTTAGGAAGAGAATATTTGTAGAAAAGTTAGTTGAAAGCTTTCAAAGACTTTTATATAACATTTTCATAAGTAATCGATATTTTGGTAAATTCACTCTATTTTTAACTAATTATTTACGTTAAATAAATCTTCCTAATAAAAAGCTTCTTTTCAATTGCAAAAAGCTTAACCATACAATAATTATTTATAAATAATTTTTATGTTAAAGCCTTTTTCAAAAAAAAAAACCCTCTAAATTAGAGATTTTTTATTCAATTTGTGTAGAAAGATTTAATGTAATTAAAGCTTTTCGTACTATTATAAATCTATAAAAGAAACTTTTTCAAAGTGCGAGGGCTTAACCTTACAGTTGAAATTAAATAAATTTTTAAAAGGAACATTTTTTGTAGAAAACGTCTATGTAATAAAAGCTATTCGCATATTTCAATCAAGAATTACATTTCAAAAATTTTAACAAACTTTTCATGAGTCGAAAGCTTTCAATATTATAAATGTATAAGCTTTACCTTTACTTTTTTCTAACATATTAATTAAATTAAAATCTTATTTGTGAAAAACATTATATCCAACTTTAGCAATCTTTTTATGAATTAAAAGTTTTTAAAATATATGATTTGAAAAGCTTTCAATATTTTAACTTATGTTTTAACTTTTTTTAACTTATTATTAAACATAAGCTTTAGAGAAATAATGGTTGAAATACTTTAAAGCTTTCTTTTTGCCTAAATATTAAGCTCTGTTTACAAATTAATATAAGGAATATATTAGATTTCTTTCTTCATATCTTCTCCTCTTACTTTTCTTTAAAAGAACAAAATTGGAAAGCTTTAGTTTTGGTTAACAATTAATTAATGTATAACAAAATTTATAATTATAAAGATTTTTAATACAAAACTTAAAAACTTCTTTTGTATTATTTATATTTTATATGTAAGTCAAGGACTTTTATAAATTTAAAAATATTTAAATTTATATTGAAATTGTTCTACATTTATTTAAATTACGTAAAAATATTCTTAAACTTTAAAGTTTTTCTGGTACGTAAATTTATTAAATTTGAATCTTTACTACAGATTTTGCTTACATGAAAGTGAAAAGCTAATAGAAAGTTTTAATTTGTGAGAATTTTATCAAAATGGTTTAAAAAAGCTTCTGCATAAAAAGCTTTTAATGCATCCATATTTATTTAAAACTCCACTGTAAAGGAGCAAACTATTAAAATGGGAAAATTTACATAAGCTTTTGATTAAAAAAAATGTTAAATGTTCATTAAAAATTGTCCTTATAAATAAAGAAAAAAGTTACAATAAAATAAAAGTTTTATAACAAATAAGGCATTCCTATTATGTAAAAGCTCTATATGCGAAAGCCTAATTTTTATATTTTTTTAATATCTATATTGTGACTTTATTTATGTCCGTGAGTGTATATCATTTGAAATAAATAGTTTATTAGGCATTCGTGAACAAAGGAAATATCGATGGTAAATGAGATTAATTATAAAACAAAAACTTAAATAAACCATAAAATAAAAGTAAAAGTTTTAAATAAAGCACTTATTTAACAACCAGCTTTATTTAATTTTAAGAGCTTAGAAAGCAAAAGTTTCGAATTTAATACTTAATTTTCCGCTGTTGAAAATAGTAAATGACACACTCTTCCTTGTGCTTTTGAAATTATGAAAAAGCTCAAACTAAAAAGCAAACTGAACTAACTAATATTTTAAGTAAAATAAAATCTCAAATGTATGCTTCTTATTTAAGGAGCTTTTCTTGCTTTCAAAATTTTTAAGTTAATATAATTTAGTACATTTTGCATGAGAGACATTTTTTACAGCGTAATGTCTGTCTGTTGATTGTGAAATGTGTGGAAAATGTTTTTATTTTGCAATTAGTGTGTCTTTTTATATGGAAAATGTGTGTTACGAATACGTTTTCATTTGGTTGATGATAATGATGACGATGATGTCCCATAAAATCAAAGAACCTTGTTAGACATTCATTAAAACCATCTTATCCCCAAAGAAAATCTTAAATGATTCGCATGTGTATAAATCCAATATACCATGTGTCTGTGTGTGAGTGCGTTTGTTTATTTCGGTTGCATGTTGCAATAGCATTATAAATGACATTGATACTACTGCAAAAGACTTGAGGAGTATACATATATATATATTTTTAATTTGCCACAAATAGTGTGATAATGAAGATTAGAAAATAAATAAGAAAATAAAAAGCTCAGTTTGTTTCTCAATGTAAGGAGTGAGTTAGAACAATTCTTAAAACATATTTTTCATCAAAACTGTTAACTCAAATATTATTTGGATTTATATTATTAAACATAATATAAATCCATATTATTAAACAGTACGGGGAGAAATTGTGTAATTGTGTACACAATGTTTCTAAACGCAAAACAAAAAATTGAAAGCATTTTCAAAAGAGCTCATAAAATATCCGGTAGAAAAGCATTTCTTGCTGCATAATGGATAACCAAACGTATGTTCTGGTAGATTTTTCACAAATTCCTGGTCAAAAAATGTATGTTGCTGATGCTCGAGGGAATATTAAAGAAATATTTAAGACCATAAAACAGTAAAAATTTCCCAAAAAGTTCAAGCATAATGCTTGATTATGCTGTTGCGGTGAAAAAAGCAAATTTACAGCAAGGAATGGTTACAAAAAAGGCTGTTAATAAGACTTTATATGAGTCCATTTGTTTTTGGCATGATTTGGCATCTTGTCACTATAGTAAATATGCCCTTGAGTGGTACAAAATAATAATGTGATATTTGTACGAAGAAAGGCAAATCCACCCAACTGCCTGATACTAAGGTCAGTGGGAAGATATTGGACTCTTGTCAAAAAAGAATTTAAGAGTACAAAGTGTCCAGAAGTGTGGTAGATTTTACACGGATCCATTTCCGTTCTGTTCAAGCAAAGTGGGTTACCGACAAAGGTTTAAAATTTCCTCACCAGTGATTAAAACTACAAACATATTTTTTTTGTTTTATGTAATAATAATTTCAATAAAAAAATAAATTATATGGTATCGTTTTTATTAACTTAAAGGTATGTTAAGAATTTTTCGATCTCACTCCTTATTTTTTTATTCCCCCAGTCAGTGTATTTTAGTTTATGTTTGTTGCGTTTGCATTTGAGTTAAAAAGAAAATGTAACCAAAAGAGTAAAAGAGAGAAAGAAAAAATAGTTTGATTGACAGCCTACTTACCGACTTCCAGGTCGATGATTATGCATGTGAGTGGAATTCAATTGATCGCGTGATCTGGAACGCGGTCTTGAGCGACGTGTACTTGAGGCTACGCTTTGTGGGCCGCCATGTATTGAGCCAGCATATGAAGCACGTGACATTCTTTCAGAAGCAGCGGCCAATGATTGACGTGATTGTCTTAATTCTGGTCGGGAATTGACTAAATTCGTTGGAAATGCTGTGCCCAAGTAACCGCGATGTGAATTATTTGAAAAGCTGTGCTGCGATTGACCATCAGCAATGGATCTGTTTGTTTTTTTTTGTTCATGTGTGTGTATTTGTTTTAGTTTCGTTGTGTTGTTTTTTATTTATTTATTTATTTATTTTGTTTGTTAAAGGAAGGTGGGGTGGGGTAGGTGAGGAAAGCAAAATGAAATATTAAATTAACATAAAATGTTTAAAAAATAAAATTTACCAACTTAAATAAATTAAAAAAAAATAAAATATAAATTCATGATTTGTAATTAAATAAAAATATGTATGTGTGTATGTATTTTTTTGTAAATTATTTGTATGTATTGTAAATGCTTGTTTTGTTTATGGGTTATGACCTTTCATTTAATTTCCTTTTCCCTTGGCTTTTAAGCCTCTTTGGTTACTTATTAACTATTGTGTTTTAAATTTTTATTAAATTAAAAGAAACTCACCTGGGTTTTGCTAATTTGCCGGGCATACCCGAAAAATGACTACGCATATCATCCTGATTATCCATGGGATATATTCTAGGACGTGGTATCGAGCGACCACTATATGCAGATACTTGATCCCATTCCTGAAATTATCAAAGTTTGAAAATATAATTAATTATTTTTATAGTTTTAGCTTATTTTAAATTTTTAAGTCTTGATAAAAAGCTTTGTTAAAGTTAAGGTTGTGACTTTAAGCTTTTACAATTTATGGTAAATGTAATTATTAAAAGACTTTTATTATTAATTAATTTAATTAATATTAATCATATATTTGAAGTATAAGTTAAAATTTCTGTTGTCATCTCTATTAACATTTCGAATGATTTTCTTTAAATTATCATTAATGCTTTTAATAGAAGTGCTTATATTTTCTTCAAATTCCTGCTATTATTTTGTTGAAAAATATTTTAAGCTTTTTTTCAAAAATGTTCAATTTATATTATATTTGTTGTATTAAAAAAATGCAGAAGTTTTGTGAAAAGCTTTCCAAAAAGTATTTTCTGATTAAATATTTGTATGAAAAACTTTATTCGAAATCTTAGGTTTAAGTTTAGATTAAATCTTTTAAGTTCTTATGATTTGCCTTTAAAACCATTTAAAGTTAGAAAACTACTTCATTCGTAGTACTTTTTAAAAATCATAAAAAATAAAGCTTTATATTGTTTAAAATTAAAAAAATTTTTGTTTGTCAATACAAATTTTAAAAGCTTTTTTACTTTTTATGACCATTGTTAAGCTTTTGAAAGTATGAAAATTTATTTTAAAACAACATTTAAATTTTTTATGCTATGAGCTTTAAGAGTAAAGTTAAAAATCTAAAAGTTGATAATTACAGTTTGGTTTCCGCCAGCCCGTGAGCTTTATTTTTGTACTATTTTCACATTTCATCTTTAGGAAAGCTTTTGACATAAGCTAATTTATAAGAGATTACGTGTTTTTATGTTTAAACTTCAATAGCTTTTAAATATATTATAAAAGAGACTAAACTCTCCCTATATTCAATCATTGTTAATTAATACTTTTGAACTTAAAAAGCTAAAACCATTTTTGAACTCGTTAAGATAAATACAACTAGAATTGAAGTAGAATTTAACTAGAACTGAACTAGAACCGAATTAGAACTAGAATTAAATAAGAACTGAACTAAAACGTAATTATAATTGAACTAGAAGTAAAATTGAAAGCTTAAAGCTTTTAAGTTAGATATTTTTAAAAATTCTTTTGAAATATTCAGGCACTTTTTAAACTTTACAAAATTTTAAATTTAAGTATTAATATTTAAAAGCTTTTAACAACTTTTTTTTAAAATGCGTTACTTTCCTTTTGAATTTTTTTAAACTTTTTTCTAGCACAATTTCAAGCTTAATTTTAAGTCTTTTTTATCAACGAGATAGATTAAATGAATTTTGTTTAATAATTTAGAATTAGTAGAGAAAAGGGCTGGTTAAATGTAAACGTTTAACATAAGTTATGGCAAAAAGCTTTAACCAACAAAAAATATATATTAGTTTAATGATGCTTTTAGCCTTGACTACTTTTTTTGACGAATGGCCTCTTCAAAGTTCTTGCTTAAAACAATAGCCAACCAAGTAATATGGAATAAATGAATGCATTATGTTGAGAGTTGAACGTTTGGTGGAATGGCTGCTGCTATAGAAAGCCACTTCTACTCAGTTGAGGCGTTTCACTATAATTAACATTATTTCACGTAAACTTGAAGAAAAAACACACGGTGTTTTTTTGGATAAATATTTTTTTACTGATGTGGCGAGATTGTTAAATTTGTGGTCAATATGTTTAAAGGTTGTAAAACATAATACAGTGGGATTTCATGTATAAATTTTGGAAATAATACTAAAATAGTTTTACAAAAGAAAATACTTAAGAACTAATCCTTTTCGAACTTATAATATTTTCCGTCCCACTGTACCATATGCTGTCCGCCAAATTTGAGCTTATCTTGTTGTACTCTTAATTTTATTTAATATTTTCTGGTTCATTTTTTTCTTCATTCTTCTTTTATTTTGGCATTTTGTAATTTTTATTTAAGATTCTTGTTGGTATCACTTCACTTCACTTCACTTCACATTATTTCAGTTTGTGTGTTTCTCTTAGGTATCTTGTATAAATTGGGTTTATATGTGTATCCCTGGCTAAATATCTTTGGTATGAGACGTCTTCGTGATAGTCATGAACATAAATCTTGGCTTTTTGTAGCAGAATTTTTATTCTTCCTTTTGTTTTCTCTGCCCTCCTCCCTCTCCCTTAAAGTCATTTGTTATAGGAATAACTAAGTATAAATGCTTTTGTACAAGAGTGTGTAAATGGAATTTTTCGTTGTATATTTCGTTTTTTGCTTACCTTGTGATTATTGAATGCCGAAAGCGTTGCTATAGAGCCAAGTGGTCCTGGTGAACCGGCTGGACCGCAACAATTTACGGGCAAACCTCCAATTGGCAGTGGACTCTTTTGTTGGGACGTTTGTAGTTTGCGAGAACGTCTATTAAAATAATAATAAAAAAGAAATAAAAACCAAAAATTTTTGTTCGAATTAACAAAAAAGAGAAAAACGATAATATATTTTGTAATATTGTTTGTATCAATGGCTAACGACTGAACAATAAACACGAAAAATCTATTGGCTTACTTTACACAGATACTCACAGATACTCGTGTAAAGTAAACCATGTGTATTTTGATAAAAAAAATGTTAACATGTATCTATTAGCTTGTGTGTGTGTTTTGTATCTATAAGTTAAGTTATTATATGGTTTAGGGCCAATTTAAGGTTATAGTCGCCAATAAATAAACACTAAATCATATTTTATCATCTGTATTTGATGGTGAATTCAAATTTCAAATCATATTTATTTGTTTGTATTTTAGTCTTAAATCTGTATTTATGTGGTTATTTAAAATATAATCATTAATACAGATTTTATAGTAAATTAAAGGTTTATCGAGTTCTGTAGTCATTTGTTAGGGCAAACAACATTTAAACACCTCTTTTGAATGATAAACGGTAGAGAAAAGATAGTTTTATCTTTAAGTAATAAAGTAATATATTAAAGATTTTATTTATGATGTTGTAACAAGAATTGAAGTTAAAAGAATTAGAATAGAAATACAACAGAACAAGAACAAGAACAAAACTAGAACTGAATAAAAACAGAACTAAAACTGAACATGAGTTTAAAGCAAAAACTCAGTCTAAAAATATTGACAATGTCTTTGTTAAATCAGTTCTAAACTCTTCAATAAGATGAATATGTTATTGAAATCTGCTAAATTACTGCCCATTTTATTGCAAAGTTCAGAGTTACAATTTTTCATATAAAAACCATTCATCATTGATCAATTTCTTTGCCATAAATCAAACGTTTACACAACTCATTGCATTGCATCTATAAACCCAACAAAATTCAAATAGATACAACTTATAATCTCTCATATAGCCACCACCTACAACTTCTATACTTCTACTATTCTCCAATTCAATGCTGACTTTAAACTTATCAAGAGAAATAAAGAAAAAAGAAAAAATAAAAAAAGAATTCCTAAATTACACTTCATTTCCACACGTTGCAACAACACATTGTTCTAACTATACACATTTCCATTTTTAGTGTTGCAATATTCACAGACATAAATATCTTTTTGTTATTTTTTACTCACCTGCTGGCAGCTATGAAAACAATCACAGCCACAATAATGGTACCACAAATAGCTGCACTAGCTGCAATCGTTATCTTATCCATATTCGATGTTTGGGAAGCCACAGTGCGCACCTCACGACACTGTTGATATGGGACAGTTTCAGGCGTTACATGCAATTCCTCCAACGATATCACACACACAATTATACACTCTTGGGCTGGTACATTTTTTATTTTAAACTCACGTTCGCTAGCCTCTAGTGGGGGTCCTTGTTTAAAGGATTTCTCACCAAATAAACGATACACAACACGAAAACCTAAAATGTTTGCGGTATCAGAATCCCATTGTATGATGACAGAGCTGTCTTGACGGAAGGCATTTTTCACTTGCACCTCGTTAGAGTCATCAATGCGTGTGCCACGTTGTGGAGGGAAGCCCAATACCAAGGGAGGTCGTTGTTGTTTGTGTGGTGTACCACTGACCGATGAGCCACTACTACCACTGCTGCTACTACTGCCAATGCCACTGTTGCCGGATGTATTTTGGCGCCAAGATGGTACTGGTTTGCCATTAACAGCATTGGGATTTGTGATTGTTGTTGGTGAAGCAGAACCAATACCGGATGTGGATTGTTGAGTTGGTTGTATGGGTAATTGTGAAGAGTTAACAGTGTTTGAGGCATCAGCTGAAGATGATGAAGAGAAAACAGCAGGAGCAGGATTCTGTGTTGTGGCTGCTTTGGTCTGTAATGAGAAATATAAATTAAGATTGAAAAAAGAAAATGCCTTTAGGTATCGTGTATTGTCAATTAAATTTTTGGTACTTTTAATTCTTCTATTGAGTATTGTTTATTTGGTCGAACTTACTGTAGTTGTAGTTGTGGCTGCTGTTGTAGTTCTTGGAGTATTTGTGGTTTTTGTAGTTGATGGACTAGTAGGGGGTGCTGCTGTTGTAGTTGTTGTTGTGGTAGTTGTTGTCACACGTGTAGTAGACGGTGCCACAGTAGTTGTTGTAACCACCACGTTGGGAACATTGTTGGAAGCACTTGCCTGTGTTTGATTTACAATTGAAGGCACTAAACTGGGTGCAATGGTAGGTTTTTGCACTGGTTGCAATGTATCAATTACACCAACGGGTCCATTTGGTTCAGTTTCACTGTCAGCGGCACAAGTCAATTCATCGGGTTGTATAGAATAGAAACCACGATCACGGAAACGATTAGGACTACCACAAAATTGAGGGTTACGTTCGCGTGAAGTCACCTTAGTGGCAGTAGGAAAAAAAGGTTTTAATGCTAATTGACCTGGTATTAGAAGAAAGAATAAAATCTCACCTGCAAATCTCCATTACGTATCCATTCGGCCACCCAACGTAATTTGCAATCACAGTGTAGAAAACGACCTCCCAAAGACAAACCTCTTAGAGTGACATTAAGGTGAGTGAATGCTTTTTCAGGTACTGTGGGCAATGGATTACCATCCAAGGCCAATAATGTTATACTAGGATTACCACGGAATGCCGATTCTGGCAAGGCGGTCAATAAATTAAAACCAATATCCAAAACTCTCAATTCCTTTAAAGCGTGTATAGCACCCACGGGAAATTCCGCCAAAAGATTATTCAATAAGCTCAAAGAACTTAAGGTTTTGCGTACACCCACAAACGAAGATTCACCCAAACTCTGTATTAAATTGCGCTCCAAATTAAGAGCAGTCAAAGAATCTAAACCTTCAAATGTGCGTATACCACCCACACCTGGCAACTCTTTGATACCATTCAACGACAAATCCAAAAATGCTAAACTCTTAAGACCTCGTATGCACTCCGGAACACGACGTTGACGCGTGCCTTTTAAATTTAAATTCTTTAGACTATTCTCCAAGCCTCTAAAGGCGCCCGCCGACAAAGTAACATTATTGTCATTTAACTTTAAGGTGGACAACTTCGAAGAGCCTTTAAAGGCCTCATCTGGAATGGTAACTATACGATTTTTAGATAAATCTAATAAATTTAAATTGCTTAGTATGCTTAAGGCGCCTATGGGCACTTCATCCAGTAAATTTTCTTGTAAATTTAAATTTTTCAACACCAACTCTTGGCCCCTAAAGGCACCATCACTGATTGTGATTATTTTACAACTGGACAGTTGAACATTATGTAAACTAAGATTAATAAATATGCCATCGGTCAATTGGCCAACGGTGGAATTGTTGACATACAATAAATCAATGGGTTTTTGTTTGGCATATTTATTTAAGGCCTCCAATAGAGTGGGAAAATTAACCTAAAGAAAATACGGATTAGTTTCGAAGAAATATTGGCCTGATGTGATTTTAAAAATTAAATTGAATATTTGAATAACTCATACTAACCTGGTCACATTGTACAGACAATTCTCTTCCTAAATTATATGAACATATACAGGATGTTTGTAAATCTGGTATTTCTCTTTGCCAAGGGCATTGTGCCTCAACTGTTGTTGTTGCCACACAACAAACAAATATTGTCATTAACAACACTCGCCAACCATTTGACAAGGACATGTATGAAGAAGATGCAAATAGTGATGTTGATAATTTTGTTGTTGTTGCTTTTGTTGTTGTCGCTTTAGTGTGTTGCATTTTAATGGTTTGTTGCTGTTTTCTTTTCTGTATCTTTGTTAGTTGGCTCTTAGGGTTTATTTTCATCTTTGTAGCATGTGATGGCTGGGCGTCTGTAATTAAAATAATAAAAATAAAACACTTTTAGTTTCTTTGTATGAAACAGAGTTTTTGTTATATTTTTTTTAAATTAAAAACTTTTTTATACAAGTCAGTGTTAAGGTGTTAAGGTCATAAGGTTATTAAGGCTTTTATTTAAATTAATTTATGATAATTTTTCTGGTTTAAATTAGGAGTGAGATCGAAAAGTTTCTAACAAATGTTTTTGATTGCAACTTTAAACTCAAGTAGTTTTTTACATTTGTTTGAAGAAGTTACCTTTATAAAACATGTCAGTTATTATGTTTAACGTTAAACAAATACATACTTATTAAAGTGAGTGATAAGAAAAAGTGCTTTAAAAGCCAAAAATAGAGAGCATTTTCAAAAGGGCTCCCAAAACATCTGGTAGGAAAGCAGCCGGTATAGCTCAGCGCTCGGACTGTTTGGTAAAGGTTTGGAAAATGCCAAACACAGAGCAATGAAATTGAAGTCGAGTTTTCCTAAAAGATATTTTTACTACATAAAGGTTGATAAAACGTATGTTATGGCATATGGAACTTCCTGGTGGAAAAAATTTATGTTTCCAATGCTCAAGGGAACGTTGAAGAAAAGTTCAGAGTCCAAAATCGGTCAAATATTTCCCAAAAAGTGCTTGGTGTGGCATTGTTACAGTGGACTCTATAAATATCGAAATTGACATCAAGGAATGTTTACAAAATTCTGCTTCCATTCATAACATTTCATAATATGTCCACTTATTTTTGGCTTGACTTGGCATCCTCTCACTATGGAAAACAATTCCTTGAACAGTACAAAAACAATGTGGTATTTGTGCAAAAAGAGACAAATTCTCCAAACTGCCCATTGCAGAGACCAGTGGAGAATTATTGGGCTTTTAATACACAAGAATTGAAGTGCATAACAGGACTACCTGTTTGAGCAAAACGTTAAAGGAAGGTCGTCCGAAAAAGGTTTTCAATTTCATCACAAGTGATTATTTTTTTATAATTTTAGTCAAATAAAACATATTAAAACTGTAAGTTTCATATTTTCTTATTTTTAATTTATATGTTTGTTAAGAATTTTTGATTTCACTCCTTATTAAAGTATTTTTATTTTCTTTAAATTCAATTTGAAGCTTTTTATTAAGTTAATTTAATTTATGACAATTTTGTCACTTTGTCTAAATTAGTTTAAGAACAAACTATAATTATCATCAAAATTTATTATATTTCTGTTCGAGTGAAGAATATACTGGGTTTTTGTTTCCAAAAAACAATCATGATACATGACCTTTTTATGAACTAAGTAACTTCTTTTTTTAAATATATATTTTGTCTTGTGTCATGTAACTAGTCTTCGAAGAAAGATAATGTCAAGCATTGTAATGAAGGACATTTATAATTCAGACAAAAATAAAATGTTGCCAATTTAACATTTGCACATTTATTTCTCCTCCATATGCTTCTACTTCTTCCACTTTATGGACTCGAGACGATATTATATTTTTTACTCATTTATTTTCTTTGTTCGGTGTTTGAGTTTAACAAACATTACTCATTTAGTCATTATATTTTAGCACACTTTTAGTTCATTTTCATGTTTTGCCTTTAGACGAGAAAATTTCAACAAGCCAAATAACAAATTAATCAAGTTAACGACATTGAATGAATTTCACTTTTCTTTTTGACTTTTTTTCTTTTATCTCTCATACACTTTGTCCCCATACATTCAAATTTTTAAATGGTTTAGCTTCTTCTATGTTTTGAGTAGACAACGACTTGGGGAGTATTCTATATTATATATTTTGGATTTTTTAATTAATCGGTATCGTTCTTGAATTTTGATAGATCATTAAATGAGAATTTTGTGAAAATTTCACATCAAATATTTTCTAATGATTCAGATACGCCACTTACAAAAATAAAAACACTTATTTAAAAGATATTTGATCTTAAAAACGGCGTACAATGTGAATATAGTGTAAAAGCTGCAAGTCATGTCAAAAGATATCATTATTGCAATTACGTTTTTTGATTCCGTCGGGCCCAACTGTTAAATAGGAATATTATTTTAGCGCTCTGTGTAATTTCTGCTAAACTGCTCGCAAATCTTGTGCCGATTTATGGCCGATTTTTCTTTAAAATAATGCGATATGTTTATAAAATGCAACAAATATGGGTTTACATCCAGCTTGTTGACTTAATATGGCTCTGAAAATTCTGGGTTTTTTACAAACTCAGGAGAATGTTTAAAAATATCTGTTAAAACCAGTTAAATAATAAACTTTACTCGGCGGAAGCATTCTGGTCTTTTTAGGAAGTTTTTGGCGAAGCGAAGAGATAAAAGTTTAGAATTGAAATTTGGTTCCATCGTAAAAAAAATATCTAGTTAGAAAATTTTTGATACATATGCTAATGAAATTAAGGACTCCATGAACTTCTCGAAAAGCAAATGTAATGAGCGAATTTTAAATAAAAATATGTAATGTACCTATTTGATGCAAATATTTTGAATAATCCTAATGCCTTATTCATAGATTAAATTACAAAATATCGACCAGGACCTATAGTCGACCGATCGATAACACAGAAAATATTAGAAGTTCGTTATTTACGTTTTTGTGATTGAAATAAAAAATGTATAAAAGAAGTGGGACAAGACCTTAAGTCAATATAGATTGTACATCGATAAACTCAAAAAAGGAAATGAAGAGGACAATAAAATAATCAAAATAGAATTCCGAAGAAATCCAAACTGTTTTTACAAAAGTCCCGCAGCATCTGTCTGTCATCTCTTGCGAATGATTGATCGCTGAGATGGCAATATTGATCGTTCCGAAAGGGATATCCAATTGTCGTAGGAACGAGACTAAAAACTATTAATCCTTTTGGTTCAATTCAGAATGTCCCAAGTACAAATCTATTTGGAGAAATTTTGAATTGTTTTAAGAGATTATGATGTATTAAAAGTATAATTTGAAAAGAACTATATGTAGGAAGAATTATTATTTCACACTTAAAGTTCACATCTCTTCCGATTAACTTCAAATATCGGGAACTTTGCAGATATCTTATTGCTGAAAAATCAGAAATAAATAATGTTTCTCATTTAAGACTAATAAAGAGGAGTGTATCAAAAATTCCTCCATACCAAATCAAACTTCGTAATTGTTTCTTTATATACAGTTCTTTTTTTCAAAACCTATTTTACTAGATATTTTCATTAAGAGAAAAACACTTTAAAAATGAAAAAAGTATGACCCTGAATACAAAAAAGATTAAAAAAGAAAGAAAAAATAAAATAGGCAAAAAAAGCTTTCAATACGTTGGATGTGATTAACTTAGAAAAAAGAGAAGTGAAAGAAACAAAAAAAAAAAAACAAAAATAAAGTCCAACAGAAAAAATGTAATTTTAATAATATCAACTGGACCTTTGGGATCATACCGGGTGTTACTTAACACCAACTACAATTCCATTAGATACACCCAATACGCAAAAATAAAACCAACATATATTTGAATGAAATTTTTGTCCATTTAGCTCTATAAACGACCCACTGACAATGAAACTTGACCTTAATAATGACCAACAATTAATGTTGTGATTTAGGAATTTTTTCTGCAAATTAAATAAAATAAAACAAAAGACATGAAGGGAAATGGATCGGCAAGTAAACAATCATATTGTCTGACTGAGTGACTGATAGACTTATAGACTGACTGACTGACTGACTGAATGATTGTCTGAAAAAGAAACCTAACAATATGTACAACATTTAGATATAGACAATAAGTCAGACAGTTAAAAGATAACAATTGTCTAGTGTTAAATATTATAATATGGGCAACTGTGTGGAAAAAAGCTAAATTTACAATACAAAATAAAAATAATGAAAATAGAAAACATGAAATATTACACTAGAGGTAATAGAGAATAAAGAAAAATAGAAAAAAATATGTATATATTGAAGGCAGGTGAAAAATAAAATAAAAAAGATAATACAAAAAGGAAAATATCGTTTAATCTTTGGAGATAAACATGGAGAAATAAATGACCACAAATAGATGAAGATAATAAAAGACTGTGATTTAACGTACATAATTAAGTTACTTAATATATGACTTATACGCAATACTCCAAAGGAAAAGTAAGGATAATTAATTTTAATACAAGAAAGACTAAAATGTTGTTATTGACAAAAGCAGTCAAAATGACTACATTCAAAATTACTAAAAATGGAAAATTATATTTTAATTATATAAATATTATTCACATTCATATATAAAATTTCTTTAAAGGAATTAAGAATTATTTACAAAAAAGTTTGTTAAAGCCTGTGGACTGATCCTCGCAGAAATTGATTTTATGATTTCTGCTTCATAAAAAATAAACTATTTTCATGGTACTGATTTGTATAAGACAATTATACAATTTAAACTGTTTTTCGAGGTTAAATGAGGGTTAAAGGAAGTAATGGACTGATCCTCACAAATTTAAGTTTCACATTTTCTGGTTTTATAAATCTTAAACATACGAAATATTTATAAATTTTTGTTAAGACATGAATTTTAAATTAATCCGCAGAAGTGGATTTGTATGGCAGCAACGGTCATCTGAAGAACGAGCTTTTTGCATTAAAATTTATAAAGTCCAAAAACATCTATACAGGAGTTATAGAAAAAAATGGTCAAAAATAGGGCATGAAAATTAACGTTAAATATCATACTAACTCTTGTAATATAATGGGGGACGGTTTTAAATGACTTTCAGGAAAAAATTTGTCTTTTGAGCCCAATTTGTAAACGTACCGATGTTAACTGTGGCGTTTCCTTGTTTTATTGTTCGATCATAGGAGCTAAATACAATTAAGAGCCTCCTTAAATTTGTATGAAGTATTTTTCCAAAATGCTCCTACAAATACATTTTCGTACATCACAAAGTCGTCAGCTAAATACAATTTTTGAAACCTTTTTGCGTATATCATGTTTTGGTTTGGACCTTATAATAATTGGGTGTTCAGGAAATGTTAAGATACGTGTGACTCACCGTTATTTCAGTGTTCGAAATGCTTCAAAGTAGTGTGGCAAACTTGTCTGTCCATCTGTGAATGTTTTTTGTCGTTGTCATTGATACACATTTAGTTGACTTGTGATCATTAGACTCTTCCTAAATTTTAACTTTCAACAGCAAATTACCACTTCAAAAATTCTAAAGATATATTTTTCGAATTTTCTTGGACTAATTCTGATATGCTAAGCTTAAGTCCAAGATCCATTTCAGGTTAAATCCGAAAAAACCTCAATACTACAATATTACAAACTTAAGGATAAAGTCATCCATTGATATATACCTGTAAGTTTACGTTTAAGGAATCACCATTCAATTTGATCACAATAACTTCTAAAAAATTACAAAACTCTGATAAAATCGCCCACTTCAAAACATTAATTTGTCTACTTTTATCCTTCCGAGCTTAAAACACTTTGTTCACATATGGTCAATTTATTTCTTTAAATCTAACAAGTAATATAATTCCCAGGAAGCATTAAAATCCCAAAGTTTTCTTAAAGTTAGAAGAGCATTTCTGCAGGGACATTTAAATAACTTTTAAACATTTTGTTTTTAGTAACTGCAGTATTAACCACTTTAAGTCTGTACTTCTATACATACATTTGTTTGTCTCTGATTGGTATAAATATGACCTTAAATGGTCTCCAATATATAGTAAATGATGGTTACAAAATGTCAAACACACACACAATATATAAAATCTATATGTATATGACAAAGTGACGACTGACTATAAAATGCAACATCAACATCAACATCAGCAACAGCAGCAGCAATAAAGTGCAACATCAACCCAAAAGACAACTTGAGACAAGAACCAAAGACAAAAATAATGTTTGTCCAAAAAACCACTTTAATTCGATATTTATGTTCATGTCTACAAAATGCTTCACTGGTGCTGATAGTTGAACTAATATTGATGATACTCTGATGGTGATATAAATAAATGTTGCAGCAACTCAAAACATTTAAAGACAACAATTTTTTTTTAGCTATAAAATTTTCTTTTACATATACATAGAAATGTATGGGTATTGAATTCATTAAAAAATTGCAAATGATGCATAACATACAGTTGAATGTAAAAGTATTTGGTAAATTGAATTAAATAATACAGAGAGCATATTGATTTTATTATCTTTCAAACAAATTTTTTTTAATCAAATGAATTCCCCGTAGAATTCATTTGACTTTCTCAACATCAGGGGGACCTTTATCTTTAAATATTTCTAATATTTTAAAGTTACTTTGAATAGTTTTTTAGTGGAATCCTTGTAGCCTTTTGCTTAAATTTTGAATAAGACCTTTACACATTTTTTAACGGACTTGAAAGTATATTTTCAAAGATAACTAAAAAGTCTAAGTACCTTTGTGTTTTAAAGTGAAAGATGGCAACATCACGAAACATCACTGTTTTGGAAAAAATTAGGATTCAGAGGGACTCACTGCTTAAGTGTTTTTATACAATTTTTAAACGATGTATAATAAGTGTGTGCATACTTTTGCTTTTAAGTTTTTGCTATACATTTAATATTTGATTATTTTCAGTAAATATTTATATTATGCTCGTATTAATTTTATGACATACTAAAACATTTATCACATAAGAAGCCATAGTTTAATAAAAATATATATTTTTCATTATTACTTAAGTTAATGTCATCTTTTCATAAAATCAATTAAGGACATTTATTTTTAACACTGATATTAAAAAGTAGAAATTTACAATAATCAAAGACATATATAGAAAATAAGAAAAATAAAGAAAGCTATTAATTACCTAAACTTATAACCTTAATTTCAAGGTTACATCTATGACATATCTTGAAACTAATATTGTATTAATAATTAATTTTTAATTATTATTTTTCATTTTGTTCGGGATTTTTTTGTCGGCATTTCTAGTTGTGTTTTTGGGAAAGTCGCTTTTATTCCGTTTTCTTTTGTTATAACGTTTATCATGTAAAATATGTCAATCTTTATTGAACTCCTGTTTATTTCTTTAACTGAAAATATTCATCATCTCGTTTTATATATCCATTCACATCAATTGTATGTCAATTGTTGCTGTTGGTATTTTTATGTTGTTACTCCCCTTCACCAAAATAACAAGTTAGAAAATAGAAAAAAACTAAAAAAAAAAACAACGACTAAAAAAGTTTAAGTTGATCAAATCGACTAAATTATATCCTACATTATATTGAGTATTTTATGGTCAGTTGTCAAACTGAGCAAAACCATCTTTGATAGCAATTGAATATTAAAATTTGAAAAATCCAAAGATCTTATTATTGGCCAAGGAAATCTGAAAAGTACCAAAAGATAAATTATTACAGTGGATTCTATAAATGTCTGTTGAAAAGGTTTCTTTCTTTAAGAGAGCATTGATCTGATTTTGTTTTACAAGGAAAGAATACTTTGGATTGGTATCATAATATTTCCCATATTGTTCGATTTTAAAAACACATGGCAAATATTTAAACAAAAAGTAACTAAGGCATATAAATATGATAATTCAAATATTAAAAAGATAATGTTTCATCTGTCCTTTAAAATAAATAAGTCCCTTGTTAACTCTATTCTGGAAGAATACAAAATACGTTAATGATGAAATACCAAAGGATGGTCTGTTGGAGTAACCACCCCACATTTAGGGAAAATAGAGGGAATGAAAAATTAACAAAGTTCTCCACCACTACATCACACATAGAGAGCGATTGTAAATACTCTGGCCAACTCTACTGTGAATGAGTACGGAGAATATTTGCGAGGAAAAATCAAAGAATGGTCAGTTAGAGCCGTCTACCCATATATTGGGGAAAAAGAGAGAATGAAAATTTAGCAAAGTTCCCTACCAGTTTATAATACTTAGAGAGTGATCCTTGAATTGACGTCAACAAGTAAGATAGTTTCGCCATAGAAGCCCCTGACCAACTTTACTCTGGATGAATACGAAGAAAGTCAATTTAGAAATACCAAATGATGGTGAGTTAGTGCAGCCACTCCAAATTCGCCACTACTACATTACTCATAGAGGGAAATGTTATTGAAACTGCATTATCGTAAAAATTGCTACATCACACCAATAATCTAATTAGCAAGAACTAATAACATGAAAATGATTAAAGAAACTGAAGCATGGCTGAACAATTAACACCAATACGATATAGCATAAGGTCTCAACAATAGCTTTGTTGAACCCTTATGCTTCAAATAAAAAAATCGAGCCGATAACACAAATAGTATTTTTAGTATCCCAAGTTTAACAAAGTATAATTAAAGATGGATTAATTTTGAATCTTTTTTTATTAAAATTTGTATCGTAAGAATTGTTGTTCCCCATTTCTTAAAAAATTTCTTAAATAAGTAACAACTTGATTTCAGAACTGAAATATCTGATGCAAAATTAAGTTGTTTATCTTAACTTGTTTTACTTTCTATTTTTGTTATTTATTTTTTATCATAAAATTTTGTTACGATTTTTTATATTTTTGTTTTTATTTTCTTTTTTGTCATTTATAGATAGAAATGGATGTATTTGATGAATGACCAGTCAGTCTTGTCATGTTTTATAAAGTTTAACCTCTAAAACTAATATTTCATATTATTTACTATTATATTTTACGAACGCACACATACACATATTTAGTAAATTTATTCATTATTTATACTCTAATTTTAAATGATGTGTTCCAATGTCAGGATTATAAAGGACTAAGATTAAATTCTTTTTCACCTTTTTCTTCGTACCCACGTATTTAGTTTTAAAATGTTTTAACCTATAAAATTCTATCACTTTTGTGTTTCAAATAATTTTCAAAATATTTCAAAAAGTCACAAAAATTCCAATAAAGCAAATGATAATTTCAATCAAATATCAATTTTGTTATATTACAAAGATAAGAGAGAGTGTGTGTGTGTGTTCGTGTTTTATTTTACTCTTTTTTCTCAAATAAAAATGTCATCGAAAAATAGAAATTATAGTATCAAAGGATTTGTACTTTTTGACAGTATCAACGACATTGTGTGTCATATGGATAATATCGTAAATATAATGCACCAAGAGGAGTTACTCCTACAATAGCATCATATAGTTTTCTTAAAGTTCATGGCAGTTCTGAATGTGTATGTGTGAGAGAGTGAATAAAGGAGGAAGTTAATATTCTAGGGAATATTGTAGAAAAGTGTGACTATAAGTTTTCACAACAATACATATTTAAGTAGTTTACAATAGACACAAAATGAAGGAGATATGTGGAACAGTGAAATCTGGAATGATTTCATATCAAAGATTTTTAAACTGATGTAGAACGCTAACCAAAACAGAACTAAAATGAAACTAGTGAAGTAGAACTGAACTAGAACTGAACTAGAAATGAATAAGAACTGAACTAGAACTGAATTAGAACTGAATTAGAACTGAACTAAAACTGAATTAGAACTGAACTAGAACTGAAATAGAACTAGAACTGAACTAGAACTGAAAAAGAACTGAAGTAGAACTGAACTAGAACTGAAATAGAACTAGAACTGAACTAGAACTGAACTAGAACTGAAATAGAACTGAACTAGAACTGAACTAGAACTAGAACTGAACTAGAACTGAAATAGAACTGAATAAGATCTGAACTAGAAATGAGAAAGAACTGAACTAGAACTGAATTAGAACTGATCTAGATCTGAAATAGAATTGAACTAGAAATGAAAAAGAACTGAACTAGAACTGAATGAACAAGAACTGAATTAGAACTGAACTAGAACTGAAATAGAACTGAAATAGAACTGAACTAGAACTGAATAAGAATTGAACTACAACTGAATTAAAACTGAACTAGAACTCAACTGGAACTCAACTGGAACTCAACTGGAACTGGACTAGAACCGAACTAGAACTGAATTGCAATTAAATTGGAAATGAACATCGTCATTCTACTGTTTTTACAAAGTTTAAGAAGTCAAGTCAAACTATTTTGAACAGCTACTTAACATTTTGCCTACTGGCATTATGCAACATACAATATGCATTTCACAACCCATTTATGCATCATATTTATATAATATTCACAGAGACACACACACTAGTACAGATTCCAATAAACACACGTACACAATGATATTGTTACACATACTATATATTTATATAAAATTCAATGAACGTGGCATGTATTCTGTGCAACATTTAGAAAAGTTATTGAATCTATAATCATAAAATTGAAGAAGTCATAGAAAAATGGTATATAACTAGAAACCTCTCAAGGCAAGACAACAAACTTACTATTATACAACAAGAAACACGCACTTACATATACATATGTAAGCATAAAACACAGACACATACGAAGTTAGAAAGAAAATATAAAAAGTGTTTAAAATTCTATGGGAAAAGGGTGTGAGACAAAAAAGAAACACATAAGGAAAATATGATTGAATAAGATAAATATATAAAAGGGATTTTTCTATATTTTCCTACTCTTTTTTTTTAAATATTAATAAAAATGTGATAAAATTACTGGCAAAATGAAATCAGAACTAATGTTATATCTTCAATAAATCTTCGAAAGACAACAATACAAAAAATATGGAAATGAAAAATAAACCTGAAAATTTTGTGATTTTAAACTAAAAATCTTAAAATCTTTTCCCATTTTATATTTCAAATTAAAATAAAATTTTAAGATAATAAAAAAAACAATTTCTTTCTTGTCCATCTTTTAAATTTAAAAAATTTTCCACTCTATCTGTCATTTAAATTCTATGACATACACACACACATACAGATACACTCCGATGTATTTATCTTAGTTCATCAATCACATTGTTAAACATCTAAACTAAATTACTCCCATTTGTAGTGTCGCTTGTCTTTTTTTTAAACAAGAGAGAAAGAGAGAGAGAGGAAAAAAACTATATGTAATATTAAGTAAATATAGCTAAAACATTCATATGTATATAAAAGAGTATGTAAAATATTTGTTTACATAGTTAATTGTTGTAAAACATAAAAACTAACAACATCAGCAATATAAACTTCTAAGCAAACATATGAATGTTAAATGAGAGATGTTAGTAAACACTGAAGTAGATTTTTGTCACTTCTATTACTAAATACTTAAACGCCCACTATCTCTCCCCCTTTCTCTCTCTCTCTCTCTCTCTATGGCTCTTCCTCCCATAACAAAGTTCATGCTGTTTGAACCTCTCTGTTAGTTTAGTTATTCCAACCCATTCATCTTATCCCAAAATTCAAAATATCTTCCATTTATTTATGGAATATCCCCATTTTCCCCAGTTGTACTATATTTTTTACGAAGTCCAACAACAATTTAGTTGCATTTAACATTGAAGTAGAAGTTTGTCAGCAAGAACAAAATTAATGTTACTTTAAAATTTATTTTTGGTATTTTTACTCTTTTGTCCAAACGACTAACTCGGTGAAGTAGTAGTCCCCTATGACAATTGCAACAAAACCAACACAAAAAGAATGGAATTTTGTATCTAATACAGTTAGTATTTGGAATTGGAACAGAGGTTGTAAGAAATGAAAACTTTTTTAACAAATTTGAAAAAAAGAAATGAAATTGAATTGAACTAGAAATATACTATAACGGAACAAATATAGAACTAGAACAGGACAAGAAATGAAGTAGAATAGAACGAGAATAGAAAGAGAACAGAGCTAGAACAAAAATAAAACAGAACAGTACTAGAAAAGAACTAGAACAGAATAAAAATAGAACTAGAACTAAGCTGGAACAGAACAAAAACAAAACTAGAACAGTACTGGAACAGAACTTTAACAAAAACGGACAGAATTTTAACTAAAACAGAATTAGTTACTTTAATTCCTCTTCCTTTTAACATTTTTTACTAAGTAAAATCTTTGCAATTGAGATTATCCTTTGTTATAGTTTCCTGTCTCTGAATTAATTCCTTTAATTTCCTGTTGTCAAGTGACAAATGGACAGTTGAAGTACTACAAGTGTTAGTAGTAGTTTTATTTTTAGTTGTTTCATTTTTTTCTCTATTATCCTTTTTTCATTTTAACTCACATGCAGTAAGAGTGCATGTTACAACATGAATAAGTGAACTTGAACACCAACAATAATATAAGTTCTAGTTTTAATTTAGGAAAAAATAAAACTAACAATTTTTATTTATTTATTACTGGATCCACTCCCTCTTTTGTTGCCAATGTTATATCCACAAAATATAAATTAAAAAACTATTTGAAAAATTTCAATATTTATTTAGAAGATGCAAAACTTTTTTTTAGTTTAAGGGGTCTAGTTTTTTATTAAAAAAAACATATATTGCCAGTGAAACCCGAAAATTTAATGTTACCCTAAATAGTTAATGTTTTTTTACATCCGTATGTCCCTAATATGCAGTCTTTGGGGTAATATTTTGTGGCACAATTGCCACATCTCCTGCAGCTATATACAGATTATGTCATTTATATCATACCACTCCATAATCTAAATAAATTGTTTTTGTATTTTTATTCTATCGTCCTTGTCTCTTACGTACATGTCTAGGCTCAATAAAATATTTATATTTACATATATTGCACAGTGGGGAAAATTAGAATATTGTTTGCAAATTAAACTGATTTCTGATAGACATAATAAAGTACATAAACTCCCGGACATAAACGGTGGTTTAGTAGCTAAAAACATGGTACATAAAAATTTATTAGAAATGAATATTCCGACCCACTGTGTATCCATCTATCCAGATGCACATTTAACTCTATTGGACAAGTACACATTGTTGCCTTTTTCTTGTACGAATATTGACATGTATGTAGAGTTTGTGTGTATGTATATGTGTAAGTAAGCATGCAACAGCTGTATGAAGGTGTGTGTGACACCTTTATCCTGCACAATTTTTGAACAAAAAAAGTTTTTTTTTTATTTAACAATTTTATTAAAAACCTGACACTAGTGGTGCCTGTTTGCTAGTTTGTCTTCCTGCCTGTTGGGTCCCATATCAGAAGGATAAATCAGAACCAACAGGGAGTGTGAGACTAAGAGAGAATAACTGAAAAATACCAGGTAATTGAAATGTGTATCTTGGTGTTAAATTGGTATAAATTTAAAATTTTTTTTGTGGTAAAATAAAAATTTAAAAAAGAAGTTTAATTACACAAAATTGTTAACATTTATTTGTATTTTAGAAAAAAAAACTTATACAGTTTCAATTAAAAATTAAATAAAAAATAAAATAAATTTTAATTTTATTGCATCCTTGTTAAACTAAATTGTTCAATCCTTTAAATAATTTCCTTTTATTCCCAGCTAAATACGATATATTTATAGTATAGTTTCCTGTTCCATTTTGCACAAAGTTGTCTTGCAACCAATTGCAACTTCAAATGGTTATATTGTCGGCCAACAATTCCACCTCAATGGCTTAAAGGTATTACGCTTGAGTGTCTCTGTTACTAACGTCATGTGTTTTGGTCGCTGTTTATTTCCCGGCAATTTGTTGTTATTCCGTTACAGTCAATGCTTGTATATACAATTTTTAAAGGGAAATTGAGACCAAATTGGTGTTAAAATCCTTGGCTATTTCACAAGTCTCACTCATAAATTATGTTTGCAAAAAAATTAAACGAATATTTTTAGGTTATAAAACCCTTAATCAAATGTCGATAAAAAAAATTGATATGGATTCTTTAAGTTATGGAAAATTTTTAAATGTAATTAAATTTAATAGACAAATAACAGATTGAAATAAATGTTTTAAATACGATATACTTGTGATGTGTGATTTCTATCACTTTGCTCTAACAGGTAAACCATCTCCTTTTAAAATCTACCACATTTTTGCAAACCGTCCTCTTCAATATGTCTTCACTGACTTTATCTCCGGACAATTAAAAGATTTGCATCTCTTGACACAAATAGATGTCAAGTCAGGCCAAAATTATGTGGACACATTGTGAATGGAAGCAATCTTTTTTGTAAACATTCCTTTATGTAAATTTCGGTATTTATAGAGCTCGTCATAACACATGGTTGGCTTCGTATGCTGGATACATATTGATTGCCATGCCAAGAACTTTTTGGGATATTTTTGACTGCTTTTGGGTCCTAAACTTTCGAAATTCCCTCGAGCATCAGCAAATCTGTCAGAACAAACGTAAATTGTTATCAGCGTTCCTGTTAGTAACCTTTTGAGTCTTGTTTTTAAACCTGCATTACCTTATTCTACCACCAGATAGTCCAAGCACTGAGCTAACCGGGATGCTCTTCTTAGGAAAGTGCTTATTTTTTGGCTTAAAAACATCACGTCGAACATTACTACTACCTGAACCAGGTTTTTTTTTATCAACGGAAACAGTTTAACGGCCGATCTTTCAATGCTTGCCCAACTCTTGTAGAACCAAGTTGGGTTTTAATTATTTTAGTACGTACTTTTTTCTGGTCATCTATTTTAATCAGATTAACAATAAATTCATCTGTTTGAAACTAAACATATTAACTCACTTGTTTTACAAAGGTAAATTTAGTAAAAAAACGTGTGTTAAGATTTTTTTGATCTCACTCCTTAGAACTGAACAAGAACTGGACTGGAAATGAACTGAAATCAGACTGAACATCGAGCCAAACAGAATTTTGTTCCACTATGGATTTCAATATTTTCCCTCCCCTTGTCTTATTCAAAAAAAATAGCATTAAAATTATTATTTCAATTTTTAACCTCTTGGACGCTTTTGTGTGCATAAGCTAATCAAATATTTATCTATTTGTATGAATATTTGTTAACACACATATTTACTGCTTGTTCAGATATTAAATATAAATAGATTTTCCTTTTTCCTTCCTTGACTTTATTAAATTATTCAAAATGATGCCAAAGTGTTCCATAATTTTTTACTCCATTTTTTCTATGTTTATACGTTGCCAAACATCATCACGAATTTAGCTAATACTAAACAACTAAACAACATATACATACACACATACATATACACTGTTTTAAATGATGTTTACTATTTAATTTACAAGGAGAAGGTAGAGAGAGAGAGAGAGTATGTCAGTTGGTAGATGTGGATGATGTCTATGAATGTTTTTTACTTTGTATTTATTTGTTTGTAGCACGTTTCCCTTGTTTGTGTGAATTTCTTTTTTAAAATGACGTCATTTCCCTTTCCTTTATATCCGCTGATGATGACTTTCCGTTTAGCGTGTTTAAATGGTAAAAATGTGGAAAAAAAGCTTTTTAGCAAATTAGCTGTTTTTTGTTTATATTTTCTAAGGAATTATCTATCTGTAAGCAAGTGAAAGGAATAGACAACAAATGTTACAGTGTAAAAAAGTTTAAAATTAACTTACAATTTTTTTAAACATTTTAATGTCTTCAACGATTATCATCACATTGCCAAATTCTTGCATGTTTATAATTTCTTCTTCCAGTAATTTTTCTACCTCTTGGTTTTATTAGGCATGAGGGATCTTTCAGAGCAATAATTTACATTTTTTCATATATTTATGTAAGGAGTGAGGGTGAAGAAATTGATATCAGACCATTAGTTTTGCAGTTTTTTAATTTTTATGGAAATTTGAATTAAGAACTGAAATCAACAATTTTTTAACATACGTTTTTCATTTCAAGTATTTAATTTTTTATTATTTCTATTTTGATTTTGTAAAATTTGATTCTACAAAAAGCTGGTTTAAAATTATACAGACTCGAAAAGTAAAATAACGTTGCTAAAATTAAAAGCCAAAAAGAGCACGGAATATGAAGTCAGGGGTTTCCATTCAAAAGAATATTGAAAAAAAGTTTAAGACCCAAAATCAGTAAAAATTTTCCATATAATTTCATAATAACAGGTCAAATGAAGATAAATTTAATAAAAAATCTATGTGCAAAATTGTATGAGCGACGTTTCATAAATTCTTGTAGCTCCCATGTAACCCTTTAGAAAAATTGATTATAAAATGCATAAGTTTCACATAAATGTTGGAGTCACAATAATGTTCTGTACACTTTAGAATAAATCAGAAATTAAACTATACGAACCAACAATGTGGAGTAGAGTATAATGGAGAGTCAGGCTAGACCGACTAACCATTCTTTCTTGTTTTTTTTTTTTTTTTTTGTAAATTGAATTAATATTTCAATTAAATAAAAAACTTTTAGTTTAGTGGTTACGTTTTTTATTAACATATATTTATGTTAAGATATTTTCAATCTCACTCCTTATTTTTTTTTTATTCGTTTTCCAAGAAAAATTTTAAAAGTCAAAACTTTTGTTAACATTTTTTTCAATCTCACTCCTCATTAGGCACTTTCTTTTCTCTTTTGTTTTTCTATCTTAAAATGAAGCCAATTAGGTAACAAGATTCTCAATTTAATTTTTATTTCATTAAACATTCCGTTAACAGTAATTTTAACAAAATATACTTAAAATACTTAATATTAAGTTCTTCTTATAAAACTTTAAAGTTCTTCAAATTCTTTTTAAAAGAAGGTGTGAAATTTTGAAAATTTTATTAAAAATAAATGAATAAGAATTTATGCACACACTCACTTATAATTCAAATAAATATTTAAATGTAATTAAACATTTCAAAGTTCATTGAACTTTAAAAATCACTTTAAAGTGAATTCACAAAAAAAAAACGATAATGAGAAATAAACAATTTGATTAACACTTTATTGAATCTGAAAGAGCAAATGACTGTTAAAAATTTCTATAAGAATTTCTTTTTTAAATTTATTTATTTTATTCTTCTTCTTTCAGTATTTTTGCCATATGTGTCACTTTGGAGTTGGCACTTAAACTCTGTGTACACCCATTTGTATATTCTGTTAAATTTTAGTCATTCATTTTATTTGGACATTCATTCATTCATCATTCATTCATTTCTCAATTCATTCATTTACTCATCCATTAAATACGCCGATTCGTTTGTTAGTTACTCTGTTATTTTATACATTTGGGTCTTGTTTGTGTTAAATTTAACTGTTTTTCCATACTATTTTCCTTTGATTATTGAGACAGAGTGGCTGTAGCAGTAGTTGTAGTAGTCATTGACTTCGTCATTCTTTAGAGTACATGATTAATATGCGTAACACATCATCAACTCAATTGCAAATGCCACTATCCACCACAACTACCACTGCATTAAAGTATAAAGCCAACAGTTGTCGCACATACAAGCATACTAATACTAATACACACACACACAAACAGATGGAATTGGAAAGACATATGGGCCGTTTGCTTATCAAGCAGATGCATAGAATTATATGTTTGTATATATGTGTAGTTATATATGGGAAAAAGGCACATGTTGTCATGAATTTTAGGCTTAAAACACGTACATCATAAAAAACCGATACATAAACTTATGTAAAATACATTTAAATGTATAGAGTTAAATAGATGGATTTTTGCACAATGGGTTAATGAACAATTCTTGAACCCAGAGATTTTAAAATGTTTCTTCTTTAATTTCAATTAAACCTTAAACTTTGACTCAGTTTAAATCTTTCCTTCTATACGCGATACTTGGAGCGCATCCATTCAAAACATGTAAAATATGCAAATAAATTTTAGCCGAGACGTATCCAGATAGCGCTTTTGGGAAACAACTGGGCAACAAATCTTAGCAATTGAATGGTACTAGATTGACTACTTTCTAAGATGGCAGAATTGAACTAGAACTGAATTAGAACTGAAATGGAATTGAACTACAACTTAATTAATTTAGAATACCAACATCAAAGTGAGTGGGATGGTTGCCGAACACAAGTTCAGTTTGAATATGAATGTGCCAAGAACATGATTCACATATACTTAATGGTATCTTTAAGGAATCTATCTTGATTCCTTTAGAATGACAAATTTAATAAAATCTAATTATCGCTCTTTATCTTCATTTTCATTTTCATATTTGTCTACTGGTTTGTCGAAGTTAGAAAACTATAAAATTATAAATTTATCAAAAATGTTACTTAAGAAAATGTGCGTGAAATAACTTGAAATTTTACATGTATCTGAATTTGAGCTATGGATCCTGTGAAAGAAAACTTTGATTCTAGATTTGGCAAATTTTCTTTTTGATTAGGAGTGTGTTGATGATAAGTCCATCAGGCTTTTGAGTGCTTGAAAACCTTTCTTTATATATTTGAAGTTTTCAAAATTCCATATATTTTTCTCCATCATATTTTTGACCGAAATTGGTCAAATTAATAGAATATATTAAAGAAAGCTGGAATAAATATTGTTTCGAATTTCAATGGTTGGTGCATCTTTAAAAGTTTTATAACCTTAAAACCATATTCGGCAAGGGGACTTATAATGAAGCTAGTTCAAATAATGACCTCAGCACAGTCTAGTTTCTTTGAGTTAATTATATCAAAATAATATATGCATTAACTTTCAGAAAATGTTATTCAAAATTCGATCTATATGACACACAAATTTTGTGTGAAAATCAAAATGTTGCATATTTCAGTCTATAACTTTTTTTATTGATCCGATTTTTGAGATGAAGTCATACAGTGCATGTAACTATATCTTACGGTAAAATTCTGTTTAAATCAAAAAAAAATTTGTTGAAAATTATTTTTTATTTTTTTAAATTTGTCTCAGATATCGGTTTAAACCTTTTTTTTTCTAATTTATTGCTTCATTTTATTGTCTTTTTTCATCCCATTGTTCTCTTCTCTATCATTAAATACAATATTTTATGTTGTTGTAGTTGTTATCTTACCACTACCACATATTCACTCATTCATTGGAAAACTTTATATTAAGAACATGTTGTTGTTGTTGTATTTTTAGTTGATTCATAGAATATTGTTTATAAATTCGTATATAAATTCATCCATATAAATTTAGTTTTCATCAGTTTATTTGCCATAGTGCAAAATTATTCTGACACATTTTCCATTTGTGTCTCTTATTAACATTTAAATTACTTGAAAACCAGAAAAAATATAACTAAATTGAAAAACCTATTTTTTATATCGTTTTCCTTTATAGAATTGCTGGAAATTATTACAAATAAAAGTTGTTTTTGTTTTTGTCTTTGAGAAAATAGAAAATGTTTTGCCTTAAACCTTTTTTTATTATCCATTTCCATATCCAGATACATATGGATATGGATATGGATATTTTTCAGTCTATGTTGTGAATTGAAAATAAGTGTTAATCGAGTTTTTTGTTTGTATATATTGATATTGACCACAAAACCAGACGCATATTCAAATGTTGCTTAAACACCAGATGTGTGTCGTTTAAGTATTTTTTGTAGAAAAATTAAAATTTAAAAAAAATATGAAATAATTTAGTTTTTAAATTTTCATTATTAGAATAAAAAAGAATTTGATTCACTCCCACTTTAAGTATATAAATGATTATGAAACATATCTTTCTATGAGCTTTTATGAATTGAACCGATTTAAATTAGAAAACTTATATTAAAAAAAACTTATATATAGACTTCAAGTGTCTTGTATGAGTTCTCGTTTCTTTTCGGATAACATGAAGAAGGCAATCAACAAAAATTACCAAAATGTTTGGAAAAGTGGTGGTCATAGTCCTCCATCATGAGAATGGAAGGTAACATGTTCTCAGATCGGTCAAAAACTATGATCTATTCAAAACGCTCTCACTCAAAAACAACGTATCACAAATTATATACATTGGTAAATGGTATAACGAACTCTTCCTCAATGCTATATGGGTCATAGAGCCTGCGGTGCGAACATTATTAACAAAATAACAAATTATTTGTTTCTATTTTTATCTTCACACATTTAGCACCTTAATTTTCAATTTTTCATTTTATCTTCTGCTGGCAACTATTCTAAACCAAAACTAAACCGCTAAAAATCAATCTAAAATTTCGTTACAACTTTTTTTTAATTTGCATTGGCAATTTTTACCAACATGTAAAAACGAAAGGTTTAGTCAATGTCCGGTAACAGCTTCCACAACAATTCAAATAACCCGTACAAAATATTTGTTAAAATTTACAAAATTTCTATTTCTCTCTCTCTCTCTCTCTCTTTGATCCCCCACTTTCGCTTTATGTATTTCTATTTATCTGAAGCAGAATTCTTTAATTGTTTTGCATGCGGTTCCATGGTTTGTTGCGCCTTAAAACCGTAATTTTTTCTGGGTAAAAAATGTATCTACAACTACAATTTTATATAATTTAACTTAAATTCAAATTTATATGTGTGTGAGTGTGTGAGAGTGTTTTTATTATTTGGCATCTATCCATTTATAGTTAACATAGCATATGTGCGGGAAGTGTTATTGTATACAAAAACCTTGCCTATTTTTAGGCGTTAATTTATTCTCTTATGCAATTGTGAATATTTTCACTAGTTATTCAATATTTATTTTATGTTGTTTTTCTATTTTGTTTGTATTTGCAGGAAATATGTGTAAGTATTTGTATTTGTAAATTCAGTAGATTTTTAAAAATGTTTTTCAGGTATTTTATTTTCTGTATTTTATTTTTGTTATGCGTTATTTTTCAAATAAGGTAAATGCGTGAAAGGATATTGTGTGGGAAATTGAATGTAAATGTATTGATTGTGGTTCATTATTACTGTGGCTTTGATGCCAAAATATACAAATAAAGTGGTGGATAAACAACATATTTTTTTGGTAACAAAAGGTAAAAGTTTCAATAAAAAAACACTTTGAGTTAAAAATGTCGCTGAATTTAAGAGAATAATAAATAAATGTCATTAATCCTTGAAAAAGTGTCAGCTATAAATAAATAATTTCTTTATATCCATTAACAGCAAAGGTAAAAGGTATTTTTAGTTTACAACGGTTTCTGAGGTCGCAGTTTCTTTGAGGAAGCTGAGGAATGTTTTTTAAGACTTATGATCTTGGAATCAAAATCGAGGCCAAAAATTATACCAAAACGCACCACTTGAAGATGATTGTTTTTAAGCTGAAGAGGAAAACTTGTCTTGTTTTTGGGAGTCGCACAGTAAAATATTTCTCTAAATTTAAAAATCTGGAGATATCTATAAAAGTAAAAAATCGGAACAATAATAATTAAATTCAAAATCATGAAAATTAGAATATTCGACAAAGTGGCGGCCACAATTTTTCAACATCGGCCAAAAGACCTTGGTTCCCACTTAAAAACAGGGCACCAGAAACGTTCTCGATTCATTCAGCAAAAAAATATATCATATGAAATTGAAAAGACAATTCAAACCCTTTTTGGTAAAAGTACATACAATTCATCAACTTATTTTTTTTTTAATTTTTACCCAATATTTAATGTATTTAATATATTTACACACACGTAAGCCAATTGGGTTTATAAACACCCCCACCGTATTCAAATTTATAGCATAATGACTTAAAACCGATTGAAAAATTTATTTACTATATAAATAAATATGAAATTCTTTGATCTGAAACGCTTACTGAGAATTTCGTAAATAACTGTTTTACGATTATTATAATACGATTTAAATATGTCACAAATATTTTTTTTATAGCCGAATTTCATTTCACTTTGGTGACATGGTGGAGTGAAAAAATCTCCATTTTCCACCATAAATTAAGTTCCTATAAAAGTGAATGAGTTATCAAGTGATTGGCAGCTATAAAACCAAAATAATAAATAAATAAAAACGAAATAAAATAACGCAAATTTTGGCCACCACAATATTTGTGTTCATGTGAATAAATGAAATTTAAAAAAATAATAATAAAACAAGTAAATATGTTATAGTCAAGTACAACTATTTAATACCCTACATAACATGGTTGATTGTAAATGTCAACTATGAAAAAATTATGAACGATCCTCGTTTTATTTGCTTTTATGTTTTATGATTATGTGTGAAGTACATTAAATTGATACTAAGATTTATGTGAAATTTATTAACTTGAAAAGGATTATTTCTGCGGTGGTCAATTGGGAGCTAAACCAACTCTCGTATAATTTCAAACATCAATTTTAGATCTTAACTTGACCGATTGTTATAACAATACCAATGTATATGTGAAATTAATGTTCTTCAGAGTGATATTAGCGAGGCAACTTGTATGGCACCTATGAGAAGTAATGGACCGACCCTTAGATAATTTGGCACTTCGGTTTAGAATACTATATGACTGTTGAGTTTCATTGAAATCGCTTAAAACCCCATTCCTGGATTACATTTAAATGGGAGCTACCTGCAATATTGTATCGATTATGACCAATTTCGTCTTTAGGTAAAAAAAATTAAAAAAAAAACAAAAATTCCAACCTGTACAGAGTTTATAACGTTTGCATGAACATCCGGCCGGACATACAAACAGACAGAAGGACGAACATCGTTATATCGACTCAGAAAGTGATTATAATTCAAACGATATACTTAAAAGTGTGTGTTTTACCATTTTCCTCTATGTTACAAACATCGACACAAAGCCTTAATATCCCAACCACCTACGTTGGTGTAGGGTATAAATAACAAAATTTATCTCAATTCGCTTAACCAATAACAAGTCAAAAATATTTTTAATGAAATCATTTACAAAATTTTTGCTAAAAATTCTAAACAAAAAATGCAATTTAGAAAATTATTTTGTTATTTTTTTTACCCACAAATAAAATAAAACCATCGAAAAACATCCGAATAATTACAAAAATCGATTAAATAAAATGTAATTTGAAAATTTCAAATAATACAATTTGCAATTAGTAAAAATTTACACAACAATAAAAAGAAATACAACAAAAGAAAAAAATAATTCAAATAAATTTTATTTTATTTTCTTTTCATCCACAAAATAGAGTGGCCAGTGGTTTTCCTGATACCAGGACTTGCCTTTTACATCAAAAGCTACAAATGCTTAATGTCTGCATGGAACGTCGTCGACAAAGAGAACAAGGTGTAGCAATAGTTAAGCCTCATTGGTCTGAATCTCGTGAAATCAATTCTGAAGATGAGGATAATGATACTGAAGAAGAATTTTATGATTGTGATGACGATGAAGCTGCTGCTAATCGCTCTTCATCGCCTATAAAAGCCGAGGGACGTTTAAAACGTTTGCGTGATTTAAAACTTTTAGATTCCGAGGAATATTTATATATACCCATTACCCAGGAGCCAGTACCCAAAACTGAGGATCAACTACAAGATGATGCAGATGTTATGTTAAAATTGGGCTCCGGTTCAGGTAAGTTATTGGAAGTTTAAAAGTTAACGGAATTTCAAATAATATTAATGTTATAACAGATCATGTAACAGCCATGATGTGCTCTACTCTTCAATCAGATGCTGAAGCTTTTAAGGCAGCCAATTTGAATGCACGTTTTGAGGATTTCATTCGCTGGTATAGTCCCAATGATTGGGAGGAGTATTTAGATGATGAAGGTATTAAGCAATACAGATTAAGTCCACGTATGCGAGCTGAAGGTAATACCTGGCGCATGGTTTGGGATGAAGCTAAACCTGTACCGGTTTCTAGACAGGTGGGTTAAGAAATTATAATTTAAGGAGTGAGATCAAAAAATTCTTAAAACTTTTAACCCAAAAAATATTTGATTGTTATACGCGTCAGTTATTTTGTTTATATTAAACAAATGAATTTATTTTTAATCTGACTAAGATGAGTGATAAGAAAAAGGGAGTATAAAAATGATTTTTAACCAAACCAACCTGGTCCCAAAAAAGTTGGCAAAGCATTGAAAGGTCTACCGTCATACTATTTTCAATGTTATTAAACGGTAACAGAAGAGCTTTTCCATTGATAGAAAACCTGGTTTAGATAAAAAGAAATGGACCACATTAAAGTAAAAAAAAGCTCAGTGCTCGAACTATTTGTTACGAAAAGTTATGTATTCGTAAAAAAGTAAAATACTCGAAAAGTTCCCAACAGGAACGCTGATAAAACTTTAGAGGTCAAAAACAGAGCACGGAAATTTTTCTAAGAAAAGATTCTTGCTGCTTGGATGATAAAACGAGTGTTCTAGCAGATTTTCAGCAACTTTATGATGCTGATGCTTAAGGCAATTTTGAAGAAAAGTTTAGAACTCAAAAGTAGTCAAAAATATGCAGAAAGTTTTAAATATGTGAAACAATATGCAACTACGGCAAAAGAAACCAATCATTTATTATAACGGGCTCAATAAATACCGATGTAGTAGATTTCAAACAGAAATAGTCTACCGAATTGAAGCAAAGTCACAGAAAGCACTACAATGTTAATGGAACGATTTCCAAAAACAGGTTTTTTAATTCTAATAATATTTTCTAATAAATAACAAATGAAAACTGTATGTTTAGTGCTTTCATTTTTATTAACATACATGTTTGTTAAGAATTTTTCATTCCCACTCTTTATTGGTAAAATGTTATAGACTATAAAATAGTTATTTTAGTCTAAAAACTTTTTGTTAGCATTAAGATTTATCTTAAAATTGGAAGAAGTTTAAAGTTTACACCTCAGTATTCCAACATATCAAAAAGCATTAATTTCAATTTTACCTTTTTCTCTTTATAAAATTGATTTTTTAAGGAATTATTATTATTCTTTTAAAATATTAAAAATTCTTTTCAGAAACGTCTATTCGATGACACATTGGAAGGTTATAAGGTACTTAACTATTTGGAAACCCGTAATCTTGGTGAAATTTATGCTCTTACCATTGTCCCTTTGCTACACAGCAGCATATTGAAATTAAAAGTACATTCTTTTTGAAATCACTTTAATATCTTTTCTAATTAAATAATTTTTATTACTCTATAGAATATTTTCATCACTTGCAATGTTTTGGACATTTTCAGCGAATCTTTAGATGAAATTTTGGCCGATCTTAGTCGTTTTTCTCGGGATATAGAAATAGTTGCTGCTAACTTGGATGCCAATGAAACGAACTATGTTCTGCAATTGCCCAGTCCTTTGGGTCTTACCCAAAAACTCGAAGAGTTAGAAAAGGAATTCTATCAGTATCAGTGTTTCATACGTATACCCAAAATGAATACATTGGATTCAACATTAATACAAAGAGAATTTAAGGAATACTTTAAAAATCAAGGCTATTGGTCTAAATCTCCCAGACACTTGGAAGGTGATGCATCATCTACAGAAGTAGAAGAGGTTTTAATGTATCCCTTTTTAAAAGATATGCGTAAGAATTTAATTAGCAAAGATTATGTCATACGTCTGGGAGATGGTTTGATGAGAACCACTGAAAGTACTGATCCAGCTAATGAAAGTGGTACTGGTCTAATGCCTCAATTCTTGAGAGCTATTGTAACAGGAGAAAAATTACGTTTATGTGGAGCCTTTACTGAAAATACTACTTTCTTGGAGTAAATGCTACCGATAAGAGAGTATTCTTTTTAAACTTTTCTTACATTTAAAGCATTTAATGCATATTTCTGTTGATGGTCTGATTTTTTCAATATTTATATTTAAACATTTTGAACTCTATATTTATAATATTTAAAAAGAAAATAAAATATCTTTAAAACTTAATTTTTTTTCGCTTTGTCACAAAATGTTAATTATAACTTCTTTTTTGTTACATTTTGGTAGTTTGAATTTTTGTTACTTTTTTAGTTTTTGTTCTTTAATCTATAAGGATTTTCATACAAAATAAAAATAAAGTTAAATAAGTTGCTCTTTGTAAAATATTGCTACTTTAGTGCTCAGGAAAAAAAAGAAGCAAAAATGCCAACAAAAATGTTCGAACGAAGTTCTTATTTAACTAACTTCTACTACTTACTCCCTTTGGTATGCTAGAGTATAGATTATAGAGAAAGGAAGGGAGGCTGTCAGGATTTTTATAACAAAACAAAATGCAGGCCACAGAAAAATTATTTCTTTTTTCATTTTATAAAAGAAAATTGTGCAGCAAAAAATTTTTAAATATATTTTGTTGAAAAAATAATAATAATAAAACATCAAAAAGAATGCCACCGTATTTTAAGAGGCTGTAAATTCTTTTTCTTTTTTTTCTATTTTTTATTTTGAAATGCCACAGGTAATTTTTCTTTTATTTCAGAAAAATTCATATACACACTCACGAAATGTCTGCAAAACCTTCATTAGTCAAGCCTTCCTTTGAGTCTCTGTTTGTTATATTCTTTTTGTTGTTTTATTTCCTGACTGCTTGCCTGCCAGCCAGTCAGCAATCCAGTCAGCCAGCCAGCCAACAGTACCCATAGTACCCACGCCCGCTTATTTGTTTGCTCATTCACTCCATCATAATACTTTGGTAATTTGAAATATTTAACTAAAATTACTTCAAGTATTTTATGTGTTGTTTTTTGTTCGTTATAAATTGTTCCAATTCTAAAAGGAAACTGCCTGGGAGCACAATAGCTTAAGCATATAATTGTGGCTGAATAGTCATTAGGGTGGTCCGAATAATAAAGAATTTCAATAAAATTAAAATTTATTTAATCTCAGAAATACGATTTTAATCTGAAATAAAAATAGGAGCAAGTCCATTGTACATCCCATATTTATAAATTCCAGAAAATAAATTATATTTCACACAACAGAAAGTTAGAAAAATATCTAGTGACCTTTAAAAAAAATATTTAATTTTCTTGTTTATTTTCTCAAATTTTTTGAAAAAAGTTATGTGCGTTTAAAGTGATATGCACCAGTATATAAAAGATAACCTACACATGTAAGCCTACTTTTTATAGACTAACACTTACAAAATTTCTTTTATCTGAAGCCATAAATAAATTTTTGGATAATAAAAAAAAAATAATTGCATACCCAGGGGTCACTGACTACGCCCTGACTAGATATGGATCTGTACGTAGGGATCTGTTCAAGAGTTACAGAATAATTAAAAAAATCGATTTGTTGTAGCAACAAAAATTTATGAACGACCCTCATATATATTAAGTTCCTTATTTATGATTAAGAATATACTATTATGGTACTAACATTCATGTTGGATTTGTGAGTATGTAGAGGATTTTTTCTGGGGAAATATGGAAGCTAGAGGAAATTATGAACGGATTCTTAAAATTTTCGCACATCGATTTTTGTTAATTTGGCACATCTTTTAAGAATGTCCTCAACCCTGTGTGACACATGCCAAGTTTCATCAAGATATCTCTAAAATTGCGACCTGCATTTTGTTCACTAGATTAACATGGTCAGCCACCGATCGGATGGATTGGTAGACATCGTTAAATCGACTCAGAAAGTGATTCTGAGCCGCATGGTATGCTTAGCAATTTTTTCTACCCCATCACAAAATGTTCTGTAGTCCTCCAAATCAATTTAAAGCACTTCAAACTCACTATGTTTATCTACAACGAAAGATATCTCTAAAAATTGTTTTCAAACCTCGTGCACTATAGGATGGACCATATTTTGAATTATGAAGAGTGAGGTAGAAACATTTTTAACATACATATTTCATTAAAACTTATTTGACTTTTTCATCGGGTTAACTTTGTAAAGCAAGTCAGAATGAAATATGTACTTTAATTATGGCCAAGCATTCTAAGGTATGTCATTTAACTGTTTTCAGTGTTATTAAACAGTACCGTTAAGTACTTGTTCCATGATAGAAAACCTGAGTGAGATAGAAGGAATGATCCAAATGATGTTTCTAAAGGTAAAAAATAAAAAGCATTGTCAAAAGGGCTTCAGGGCACTGAAGTGAGGAATACAACCGAGTTATCTCAGAGCTCGATATATTTGGTACGACAAATAATCCAGGTTTAAAAACACACAAACCCATAAAGTTCCTGACAGGAACGTTGCTAAAAATGTAGAGACCAAAAATAGAGCATAATTAATAGCGAACATGTTCTGGCAGAATGTTAAGAAAAGTGTAGGATCTAAATACATTCTAAATTTCCTAAAAAATTCTTTGTATGGTGAGCAATATGCAGTTGTGGCAAAAGAAGTTATTTATATGTTACAACGAGTTCTATAAACACCGAAATTTTCATTTAAAGGAATATTTGCAAACAAGACTGCTTCCAGTCATAAGACTTCATAACGTGTCTACTTATTTTTGGCTTGACCTGGCATCTTGTCACTATACTAAACAAGCCATTGAGTGGTACAAGAACATTAATGTGGTATATTTACCAAGAGAGGTAAATCCTCCAAATTTCCTGGAGCTAAAGCCAGTGGAGAGATTTTGGACTCTTGCTAAAAGATATGTTCGTCTGTCTGTTGTTGTTGGCTCATATCCGCAATAATTGTCAGAGCTAAATGAAATTTGGCTTGAGCATTAACTATAGTTCTGAGAAGTTTCCTATTTAAAACCAGTAAAATCGGTTCAGTATGTTCAGTAGAAAACAAAGTAATAACCAAAAATGTAACTAATTTTATAATCCATTATCCTGCAATATCCTATTTTAGTTAATGATATATTGACCTATTACTTAGACAAATCAGTAACTAGAGAATTAATGTCTGTATATGTAAAAGAAAAATAATCGATTTAAATAAAACTATGGTATCTAGACACATTATATTAAATACGATACCAAAAACTTTTTACCCCACCTATTAAGTACTTTAAAGAGAGCAAGAATAATTTACATACATATTTTGATTTTAATGGAATTATTATTTAATCTTCAGGCCATTTCACGATATGAGTTTTTATTGGTTGATCTAAATTTCTTATCAATAATATTTCTTCTATAAATTTATAATAATCAAACTAAAACCGGTTACGCGTTTCTTTTTTTTATAAAATCGTTTTCGAATACATTTTCTTAGAAAAGCCCATTTTTCGAATAACTCGAAGACAGGTTTTCTGAAAATGTTCAATACACTAAGTATTTCTTAGGCATTTGTGCTGGAGGTTATTGAAGATTTCGTTATTCGACCGAATATATCATTCTTACTTGTTAATGGGTTAAAATCTTATCTGTATAAATTTAAAATAATAAAATTATAATCTCCCTTATTCATATAATCTACACTATAATAATTGTCGGCTTTCCAGTTCCATTTTAGTTCAAAAGAAAATGAATAATAAAAACTGACTGAAAAGAATGAGTGTGTATTAAAGTATGAATGTGTGTATATATATACTTCTTATATAATAATGGTTTATGCCGGATTTTGCTAAATATAAAAGCGGAAATATTCCCGTTTTTGTAATTTTTCTTTCTTTCCTCTGCAGTTTTTCATAAAACAATAAAAAAGCAACAACAAGAAAATAATGACAAAAAATTAAGTTTGTTAAAAGTAGTTGAGGGAAAAAATTAAACTTTTGATTATGACAAAATTTTTTTCCTTTCTTTCTTTTTGTTGTTTCTCTTAATTCACGGTATTTATAGTTTCAAGGATAATTAAAATGAAATCCTGTCATTTATTAAATCAATTTGCGAAAAAGAAAAATCACTTCTTTTTTTAGTTTGTTAACGTTAAAAGGCAAAGAAATGTTAAGGACGTAGACAATCACCGTTTTTTTGGCATAATTTTTTTAAAACGAAATTTAAAAAAAAATTAAAGAAAATTTAATTTATTTAAGAAAAAATGTAAATGATTTTCATTTTAATAACTCCTTTTTGAATTATTTTATTTCTTTTGTTAACGAAATCTCTGCATTTCCTTCCCTTTCGTATTGCAGAAAAAAGGGAAGGAAAATTGTTTTATTGTTTTATTATTTTTTTTGTTCTGTTTTATTTAGTTTTCTTTTATACGTTTCACAATTTCTTTCTTTCCTTCATTCTATTTTGTTAAGAAAATGTCAATTGAAATATTCCGCTTTTTATTTTTTTGTAAATTGTGACTCTACGATTCCTGTGTTTTATTTATTAGTGGGTCATATTTTCTTTTTTATACCCTGTGCCGCTACAAAAGGTGGTTAAGGCAAATAAGACTTGTGATTTTATTAAGCGATATAAAATTCCGATTGAGTTCAACGATATCGCTTTTAGTCAAATTATTTTCATGTTTTGTTGGGGTTAAATGTTTAGGATCAAGGAACCACATTGTCGGTTATAGATGGCAACAACCAAAACTTTTTGAACGAACCTCGTATACATTAATTTTTAATTTATGCTTAAGAGTAAATTATTATGGTACTAACAATTATTTTGGATTTGTGAGTTTAAAGAGGATTTCTACTGGGGGATATGGAAGCTAGAGGAAATTATGAACGATTTTTTAATTCGACGTTAATGTGTATGTGAGGTTAAGGCTCTTCGAAGTAATATTTAGAGCGGGTTGTGTGGGACCTTCGACAAAAAATGAACCGATCCATCTAATTTGGCACATTTGTTAAGAATGTCCTCTTTCCTGAGTTATACATGCCAAGTTTCATTAAGATATCTCTAAAATTGCGACCTGAATTTTGTTCACAAGGTTTACATGGACGGCCATCCAGGCAGATGAATGGGCGGACATCGTTAAAACGACTCAGAAGAGATTCTGAGTCGTTTTGACGTATTACACCTAACTAACTACGATGGTGTCATTTTAGCTCGTAAAGAAACTAAGAAACGAGATTAAAAATGGATTACGATTTTATGTATTGACGCACATCAAAGAATTTAGTCAAATTATTTTCATGATTCGGAAAAAATATAAATCGATATCGGAAACAGGCATCATTCACATTACATTTTGTGTTCGTTAAAAAAGAATTAGAAAGTGAAATGAGATCTCGTAATCTGTAAGTCTGTAAACTTTTGTCCTCATTTTAACATCACCATCCTAATTTCTTAAAACTTAAATTGAAATAAGTGATAAATGAGAATTAAATTCCAAAATTATTCTGAATTAAAAATAGTGATCTAAGAGTTATAGTTCTAAGGTCAAACATTTGAGAGTTCTAAAACCTGGTGTGAGAAGTACTAATAAATTGAAAGCACATTAAAAGGAACAGTTTGTTAGCGAATAAATCTGATTTTTAGTCTATAAAAAGTCTATGAGGATGAAAGAATGATTCAACCTCTTCGATGAACTGTGAACTTTTCACGCAAAAAGTTGAAGAGAATGAAATATGATCTTAAAACAAATGAAATTTAAAAAAGAGATGTTCAAAGGTTAATGGGATTTTCAAACTGCAGGACAGATTTGTCCATTGTTCTTGTAGCAAATTGGTTCCCAGAAAAAAGAAAATTTTTCAAGGTTAATAATAAATCAAGTCAATTTCTGATACCCTGTTCTACAATTACCTTACTTACCGTAAGTGCGTGATGAGTAATTTTCCTAATGCCGGACGGAAAAAGCGGCGAAGGATATCCAGCATTAAGATATATAAAATATTTATTATTCATTTAGTGAAGAAGGCTGTAAACTACAGTATATAGTAGTACAGTAATTACAATATATCATATATACCTATTTCAAGTATACCGTTAGAATCAAACCTGAGTCCGTTTGACGATAGAATACTTCAGATTATATGGAAAACAGTTCAAATGTAACAGTGTGAAATTTACTAAAGATATCTGTAATTGTTCAAAAGTAACAGGTGGCATACTTTGAAATCTTACAAGATAGGACCCTGTCAAGTTAAAATCCCGTAGTTCTCCATATTAATTCGATAACACTTCTGGTATAACTATGTCAAATTTACTTAAGATATATCTTATATAAAAATAGTTTGTGAACCAAAGTGAACGACAAGGTGAGCAATATTACCAAAATACCGTTAGAATCAAACTCTAAACCGGTTTAACAATGTCCATCCATATGATTCCCTGTTTATTCATGTAATGTGGTGAATTTTAGAAATATTATGATGAAATTTGATTTTGTTGACCAATCATGAAGCTTTTTAAATTGATGATGATCGATTGAAAATTCTGATGGTTCCGATATAAATATCTTCCAGGAATAATAAATCGATAATTCGTGAAATGTAACTTCCATAACGGCACAATTAGGAAAATCAATTAAATGGATAAATTTCGAAAAATGTAAGTGCTGTGATACTATGTCAGCCAATTAAACTCTGTACAAACAGTATGTACTGTACAAAATTTTGGGAGAATTGGTTCCTCATTTCCTATAGCCCTCTTATTAAGCTCTTATAAATAGGAGAATTATGATAATATTGTGCAAGCACATGTTGTGGAATCAAACTCTATGAGGATCGGTCCATATTTTTGTACCTTGGTGCAGAATTTTTATCAGTTTAGGGGAAATAGTATCCTTCATAATATTATAAGGGGCATGAATATCATACTCGTTGTTACCGAATATAGTTCCCGTACTTCTTTCTTTGTTATTAGTTGTATTTCAGTACTTTTCAAGGCACCATTATGTTTTGGTCCTTTACAGTCTTTTTTTTAATTCTATATAAAGGTTTATGAAATAAACAGGCACTTTCATGTCAATGACATGTGAATTTTATGTAAAAAAACTGTAAAAGAAAAACATTGGACGTCTATTGTTCTTTATTATTTGTGTTTTAAATAAAACAAGAAAAAAATTATGAAAAAAAATTCTGTGGCATGAAAAGATGAATGCCACATTTATGTTATACAAATACAAAAAATGTCATGAAACAATAACCTGAGCTTTTTTGAATGAAAATTTAAAAAAATTAAAAGTTTGACAATTAACACAAATGAGTAATAAATGTGGGTTTCAATACTCATGAAATAAGAGAGAGAGAAAGAGAGAGAGAGAAATAATTGTAAGGATTATAAAAGCCCTTAATTGATTAAATACAACTTTAAAATTTCGATTATAAATTTTGCCTCAATGAAACTCAATAGCTTACAGATACAGATATCCACTAGATTATATTTCCAAGTAAATAGTAAAACAATATGTAGTTTGGAACAAGCATACATCGTAAATTTATATATACAAGGCTTTGTATAACTTATAATGCCTATTTTAAGGTGTAGGGTATCATGCTCTACATGGGTGCTTAGGCCATTTGTGGATCGAACTTCTTGACTTGTGGATATCTACTAATACAAAATGTAATTGTGACCAACTAATTGAAATAGCTTTATGTCTGTGTGTTATGAGCTTAAACTCCCATTCCGAGGGGACATTTGTTATTTATTCTTATTTCTTGCACAAAAAATTACATATACAAATTTTAGAGAAATCTCTTAAATAGTTTTCACAATAAGCATGTTATGAACATGCTGACGGCAAGACGGAGAGACATAATTAGATCGACTTACAAAGTCACTTTGAGTACCTTAAGGGCATTATTTTCTTGAGCGTTGCTAACCTCTACATTATTTCTTTTCATATTCCTAAACAATTGAAATGATCAGTAGACACAAACTGTTTCTCATTAAAATTTATCTCTTTAAAAAAATTTTAAATTCCTTTTTATAGAATAATCAATTAAATAAAATGAACCTGTAGCCCAATTAAATTAATAAATAATGAAATTTACTTACCAACATAAATACAATTTTATTTCTTTATACAAAAAAATCCCCACAATAAAACTAAATAAACTGAGGAAAAGTCGGAAACAAAATTGTTGAAATGCAGCTTAACAATCTGTAAGAAAAACAAGGTAAAAACAAAAAAAGGTTGACATTATTCTCAAATATAAACTTGCAATTCAAAAAATAGACAATTTACTTTTTTTTTGAATAGAAAAACTATTTATACAACTACATATAAATCATTACATTTTGAATACTCTACATGATAAGAAATGGTGAATGGGGGCATATTAAATTTGTCATACATTATGTCATTTACCTATAAAGTATATATTTATTGATCATGCCGATGATTCCGTTATTAACATTAGTATACCCGTAACTTTAACTCTATCGATTAAACTTTTCTATACCCTCCACCTTCACAAGTGGAAGAAATCATTTAAGACCCTATAAAGTTTTAGCCGTCTGTTGGAAACATTCTCACACGTAGAATAATTGAACGAATTAAATAGAATTTGTCTACATTTTTTATTGTTGCAGTTTCTCTGAGAAAACCTCAAAATTTCGAAGAAGAATTTTTCAAAAATGTTCATCCAAAAGTAACTGTATTTTTGTTATAAAAAGTAACTGTAATTAGACAGCATTTATCCATAACAAACAGTTATATGTGAAAATGGAATGGAGTGGAATAAAAGAAAGTTATAGCTTAAATATGTCTTAAATATAACATTTTTTTTTTGAATTTCGGCACATAACTGTTTTTTTTATATATCTAAAGTTCACATTTATTAAGTCACGAAAAACTATCAGATCATTGACGACATGGACTTAAGTATTTTTATAAATAATTTGGCTTTTAAATATATAAGGAAATTTGAATAGGATCGTCTGAATATTTTGGAGATAAATAACACAATTCATTGTTACCAGAGGGTTAAAAGTGAAATTATTTTTGATATTGGATAACGCACTAAAATTTGGCATACTATTTAAAAAATTTTGATATCCCAAGTATTAATTTTTTAAGGCCCCTTAACATCGCCTATAGGTTACCTATATATCCTAAAGGCTTTCAAAATAGCCTAAATACCTTCAAAGTGATTAAGTTTTTCTCATCAGCTATGAATTTGATCAAAGTTAATAGATTTATTTTCTAAAAAATGGATTCTTCCCCACTGTATACTTCGTATACACCTCTGCCCTTCATTTCGATTTATTTAAAATTTGAGACGACTTCTTTATACCTCTTTATATATTGCTCTCATTGTTATATCACTTTTTGTTAATACTGAACCTTTTTAAAAGTCAAAGCCAATTTCTAATGAAAACTAAAGGGATTTGTACATATCCTTTGAGACACTTATGATAGAGGTTTTGGAAATTCCTTAAAGCCGCATATAACATTCACTTTTTTGTTGGTCTTACGAATTTATAAATATTTTTCAAAAGCCAACATATTTAGCTTGCAGCTATACAGTAATGTAAATAAGTAAATAAACAATATTGTTTATTTATTTATAAATTGTTTTAAAAATTGTAAATATTATGACAAAATTAATTATTATTATTAAAGTAAAGGATTTCATTTATCTAAAAACTGGTGCGTGTTTACTTTTATTCATTACTGTTAATATTCAAGAAGTGTTGACATTGTGTCTTATTTTTATTTTTGTCTATATTTAAACCTTCATACGTACAAGTTGTTGTAAGTATCTATATTTCAGATGTACAGTACAGTATTTTGTTTCTATTTTAAGATTCATCTATATAAATCTAACTTTAGACCATGGATAATTGATTTAAAATGTCAATTTTTTTCTTTTTACATAATCAAATAATAGAACAAAAATATGTATGTAACGAAGAAAACTATATGGCAAAAAATAAATAAATAAATTATGTAAAATAAGAAATGATAGACAGACAGACAGACAGACAGACAGACGGGACAGACAGACAGTCCAACATTCATTCAAGTTACAGTCTTTAGTCGTTGTATACAAATGTACTTGTACTTCTAATAGATGTTCAGGACGAGTATCTCATGATAATAAAAGACAAAGATTGTGTTGGTTTTTTTGTTCCTTTAATATTTTCTCTGGGCAAATAAGTGGACAATTTCACAAAAATTATAAGATGTTTTGTTGTATTCCTTTTTCTACTACTGCAGTTCTTTTCTTGTAAGAAAAATGTATATAAGATCCACTGTGGTGACAAAACCTATTTCTATTCTAATCATTTTTTAATTTTAGAAAAATATGTGTTAATCTGACTAAAAATATTAAGTGAAATTTAGATAAATATAAGCCAAAACCGCTGAGAGAAATTATACGAGGGTAGGTACATAATTTTTTCTAACTCTCATATAATTCTTCTGAAACAACACTTTTCAACCAAATTCAAATCTTACACACATAAGCATAAGTAAGAAAAACAAATTATACGAGAGTCGTTTATAAATTTTCAGAACAACCAACAATTAGGTGTAGGGTATAATATAATCGGGCTTGATCGACTATAACATTTTTACATTGATTTTTTAAATCATTAATGATTTAATTGAAAAAATTGAAGGGGCTTATCATTGGAACTATATCAAAATCGGGACTGATATTGGTCAAATGATGGTTTTAATTTAAACTGTTTTCCGGGAAGGCGCCTTGTATGAGAATTATAGCAAAATAGAACCAATATTGGCCGAAATAATATCATATATCAAATATATATCCGAAAAATAATTTTGCCGATTATCAATAGAATTGGATTACATTTAAGAGTTTTTTAACTTAAAACGACACTCTGGGAAGGAGCCTTTAATTGGAGATGTTAGATATAAGGTCAAATAGTGCCAACAGCACAACTTAGTTTTGTTGGTTTCATTATTGTATCGTAATAAATATATGTAACAATCTTTAAACATTTTTCCTATATAACACACTGATTTTGAGATGTATCTTTTGATTTGATCTTTATTTTTTTTGCTAATGATTGGAATTTTTTAGGACTATATGATTATTCTTTACGTGTTTCCAATAGACAGACATTGCTAAGTCAGTTCAGATTTTTATTAGATATAAGAATATTCTTAATGGCATTATAGATGGAATAACAAAGTTAATATGACCTCATCATATTTGTATTGGACTTATATAAAATATAATGCCCTAATCATATCCAATTTTAATAGACATTGTGCTCGGGCCAAAATACTAGCACGTGACAAATTTCATTGAGATATTTTCAACACTGTGATCTGTGCTTTGCGAACAAGCCGGACGGACGGACCCCCACCACTTATGGTGGTGTAGGAATACAAAAATAGATACACTATTCTTAATTCTATTAAACTTATGAACCATCATTGTAGGAAACACCTTTAAAATGTAAATGTTAAATTTTATTACAGAATTTCAGTAGTTCCAAATTTATAAAATTATATTCGAAAAAGTGTTTTGTGACCACTGTATGATCTTGAGGACGTATATAAATTTGTATAAAAAATTGTATAAAAGTTTACAATAAAATGCAGCAGATTTTATAGTTTTCATTTGTTATTTTTTATACATTTTGGTGTCTTTAAGGAACATTTTTCATTTAATTGCATTTTATTATGTTAAAGACTTTCGGTTCGCATATTTAAGGTTATGAATTATTCAAAAAGTAAAATGGTAAACTGTAAAAAAAGTTTTCTTTATTTGTTTTTCTTCTTCCTCTTTCGTTCAAAAGGCACAGATTTTTGTTGGTTAAATAGGATTTTACAACTGACTGTATTTTCTTTATAAAATTTAAAAATATAGTTTTTTTTGGTAATAAAAATTTGTTTCTTTAAATAAAATTTAAATTTGTTATTTATAACAAATTAGCTTTAACTATATATGGAACTACATTTAACAACAGCTTAAGTAAGCTTAAAGTAAATACGAACTTAAAGTTCTTGAAAATGAATTTCTATATATTCACTCTTAAACTATTGAAATGTATAACTATAGTTTTTGTCAGATCATTATACCCTACTCCATCATAGGTGATGGAAGTATTGAGCGTTTGTGCAAATGTTTGTAACGGTCACAAAAAATAGCTCTACAACCTTATTCGATTTCAGAATTTCCGTCCGTCTGGGTGTCTATGTAAAGCTTGTTCGCAAAGAACAGGCCACAGTTTTGAAGATATCTTAAATTTGACACTAACTATCATTTTGACCCAAGAACGATGTCCATTGAAATTGATTATGAACGGTCAATCACTCAATATAGGCCTCATATATATGTAACCCCGGAAAGGTTTTTTTGTCCATAAAATTCCTAAATATAAAACGATTTTATCCAAATGTTGCGAAAATAAGTCTAATTATATTCTGAAACGATGTGCCAAACTGTACGTAGGATCGGTTCTTCATTTCACATAGGTCCCCTACAACCACCCTTCCTAATATACAATTATAAACCTAAACCGCTGTGATAAATTATACGAGGGTCGGTCCATAATCTAATGTTAGTATAATAATTTATTGCATACATAATGATAAAAAGTAATGCAAATTCTACGAAGGCCTTTGCTTTTTCGTAGCAGTTATTTACAAGCAACAATGTGTTGTAGGTTATTACATGGTCGGTCCTGACCGACTATAACATTTTTACTTGTTTTAATATTAAACTCTTATAACTGCTTAACTAACTTCTCTTTTGAAATGTGAATATATTTGTCCAAAAAAGCTTAAAGCTATTTATAAAGTCATATATAAAAATGTCTCTTAAATAAAGACAAAACAGCGTTTCTTTCGTTTTTTTTAACAAGAAGTATTCATAAGTTCTTGAATTATTCATGTTAACAGAAGTAAAACCGAAAATATATTTTCTTTGAAGGAAAATTCTAAAAAATATACTGATGTCATTCTGGGGTTTAACATCTTTAATGCAAGAAAACTACCGCACACACAAACATTAATGGCCATAAAAAACATATGTCCTTTTATATTTCTTTTTAAAAGGAGCACACACTTATCGCCTCATAATAGATCAGAAATTAATTGTATCGGCCAAAATTATAATTTGCAATAAATCGGAAGCATATTATCATAAAGCAAACCTAAAAGTCAGATGAGAATTTTAATTATATTTTCCTCCTTTTAAAATTCTATATTTTACTTCGGTTTACAGTTTTTAACTATTCATCACCACAAGTGTAACGCCAAGAAGGAAACATTTAAGACTCCATAAAGTATATTTAATCAAAACCTATCAAAATCTGTCTATCGATTGAAAACATTCTCATGACGAGACTAATGACCATATTGTTTATTGTTATCTTATTTAAAACCAAACTATAACGGTCTATAAGCAAAAATGTTATAGACCGATATCTGAGACAAACAGAAAATTTCGAAATAGACTTCTTTTAAAACCTGAATTTGAAAAGAATTAAATCATAATATATAGTTATATGGGAATCGGATCAAAGGCTATATTTTAGCCTATAACTTTTTTCTGATACAACCCAAAATCAGTTTGCCATATAGTAATTTTAAATTAATTTTCAGAAATTTCCCAAATATATTTATTTGGTGTAATAATAAACCCAAAGAAACTAGATTGTGCTGGAACCACAATTGTTACAAAACTTTTTAATATGAATCAATTAATTGGAATTCGGAACAAATAATGAATTATATATTTTAATATTATAATTGACTTATCTCGGTCCATATTTAGTATAGCTGCTATATAGGGCCAATTCCCGGAAACAGTTTAAGTTAAACTTTTTGAATATAAACCAATATAAAATTCGGAATAATTATTGCTCTGTCTTGAATATACATTACTAATTTGACCAATATCGGTTTATAAATTGCTGTAGTTCTCATATGGGGCTCTTTCTGGGATAGATTTTAAGCAATTAAAGCTCTTAAATTCTAAACAATAGTGTTTTAGGCTTAAAATTTTGACATTTCTTCAGACAAAAATAGCATTTTTATAGAACTCATTAATATGAAATGAATTCATCAATCCTTTCAGACATAAAGAACCCGGAACGTTTAAAGTATTGTGTGAAATATTATCGGATGTTACATATTTATTTCCATTTAATTATTTATTTGAAACATTATGCGATATTTAAGATACTATATTGTTAGTTCCCATACCCCCGGATTTAAACCCTCTAATGAACTATTAATAAAATTTTAAGAAGTAGAACTATTCGATATTTTCAACACTGTCTGTCTCGACCTTTTGCTTATTATCAATTTTTATATGTGGATATTTCCTCATTTAGATTCAGATATATTAAATTAGGTATATATATTATAGCAGATAATAAACAAAAACTCTAAAAATAAGTCAAACATTGAGATTCTTAATGTCAACTTGATTTGTGTGTCATCATGATCTTTTACTTCTTGATAACTTAAACTTTTTCTCTCTTTCTTTTAAACTTAATGCAATTTAAACGTTACTTCATCATTAGTTCAGTTCTTAATTTTGTAGAATATAACCAATTTAACAACAACAACGACAAGAAAAAGAAATTCTCCTTTACATCAGAAATTTATATTATGTAGGAGTGTTTTTTTTTTTTTGGTATCTATCTCATCTTTCAAGCACATAAACTCATTCGTTCCAGCAAATAATACTGCATAATATCAGTAAAAACACACATAAATACACATGTATATATATTCCTTTATATCCGTTTTTTTTTAAAAAAGTATCATCATGATTATATACAAATGTATGTATGAAGGAATGTTTGAAGGTACATATGTATATATTTGTATAAAATGTCATCATGAATGTCCATGACGTATGCCTTAAGAAACTTTATTATCATGACCATATTTTTACTTATACCAACCAAATGAATCAGTTGTTCAGTGGTTGTTGTACACTTGATGATGAAGTATCTGGTTGGATTGTGGCTATAATGTTGAGAGCTGTGGCAGTATTGTGGATAGACAATGAATTCCATGTAAATTCTATACTGTCTTTTTTTCTTAACTCTACTCTGCACTGGGGTAATCGTTCAATTCCAAAGAGGATGTTTGTGACTGGGTATTGGGGATTTTTTTATGTATGGTTCTGTAGCGAATGACTAATATGTGGGAATGATTGACGATGACAACAAGTTCAAGAAATGCTTATTTTAAACTATAATCGCTTTCATTAAATTACATGCCCTTAAGGTGATAACAACACTGTTTCTGGTTTTGGGAAAGAAATATTATGCTTTAAAATAGAACAATGATGGATCCTTACGATGAGGTCGAAGTTGAACGATTTATTTAATTTAAATTAAATTGTATTTGGTATAAAATTGATTTAAAGGCCTATTCCAAATTTGTATTAATCATAAAAATCTTACACAGTTATTAAAAACGATATGTATTCGAATATTAAGTACTTTGTACACTGTGAGAAATACTTTTTTCATAGTAATTAACTTAAAATTGTTAGAAAAATAAGGTAAACAAAATATTAGAAGTCCAAAAATGTAATATGTTCGATAAGTTCCATCATCTGAGAATTTATAAGATTAGAAGATGCTTAGAGATGACGATGCTTCAAATTGAGAGAGTCTAAATAAAGATCTAAAATTAGTTCCATTTTCAATGAGTAGTATTCCTACTCGAGAGTTAAACTTGAAAACACCTATCGTATACGAATTTTTAAAGTTGCCTTACATCCATGGCCCATAGCTTGAAGATCTTGGTGATAAGTCTTTCTTGAACAACAACCATATGTAGAAGAGAAGAATCTCTGAAACCTCTATTGTGGTCTAATGTTGAGTTAGATAGTACATGTGTAACGAACCATACCATGCCGAATTAGAATGATAAGATCCTGTCGAAGATTTATAAAGACTAAAGTGTAGAAGCACGGGAACCAGAGGCTGGTATGTAGAATACTCGGTCTTGTCATATTGGGGTGGTTGTTGGTGAAGGCCTTCGGAAGTTCGTACTGGCTGTGAATTAAACCAAATCGCTGGGCTCCAAAAGGTGATTTGACAATGTAAAATCCGAATTGTTACCTGTGGTCTATAATAAATTTGGATCTGAAAATAGTTCATTCTAATGGAGCAGTCATCTACATCGCATAGAGATTACTCATTACAACAAGGCTGTCATAAAAGGGCTTTTTAAACATATTGAAACAAATTCGTAAACAAACTTCATAGACCATTATATTTAAGATCACACTGGAGACACAAATTATTTGTTTACATAGACTCAGGGCTTAAAGGCAGGAAACATCTTGAAGAGAGTAATCAAAGCTCAGATATGTTTTCCAATATGTTGAATCAAAATTAGGTCTCAAACAAAAATCAACAAAATGACTCTACAAGAGTTTCAGTAGTATTGTGAACCTTTATACAACTGAAATATTATGATGTTGCAAAAGTATAAAATAATGTGCTGCTTAGGAATTAGCTGTTCAATGAGAACAACATTTACTAGAGCATTTGAAACAAAATAAATAAGTTCATTGAAATCATTTTCAGCGTTCAGATACCAGATCATATCTCATTATCATCACATGGATGGCTATAAGCAAGTTATTTGAACGAGATTTAGCCTCGGCATAAAAATCTAAGATCAAGTATTAATTACATCGAAACGTTCAATTATTTTTAGTTGAAAGAATGCTAACGAGCTGCTGAATTTAGTTCGTAAACTTTTCCAGTCCAATTAAAGTAGAGAAAAAATTTATTTTATAAATACGACTAATAACATGTGGAACATACAATTTTTTCCAAATCTTTTCTTAATACGGAAATTTACGATTCATAAGTTCAATGTTATCATTTTTTAAAGAACAATGCGTCCCTTATTTCTCTGAGTGTCCATTTTTTAAATATTCATCATTTCTTTACTTCATTCTATCAAAGAATTATCAGAAAAAGAAAACCAAAAACCTAAAGAAATAAATTATTACTGAGTCCAAACATTGAATGATGTCATTGCTCATCGTTCATTGTTGCATGTCTCTTACTTTTTTGATTGTTTTTATTGTTGTAGTTGTTGCCAATTTGGTTTCTGTAGCTCTCTGGTGTTGAATACATTTCTGCATAATAAAACATAAACCACATACACATGCATACATATATATATGTATGTGTATGCATTTATGCATACTTGTACTACTTAATGTTGCAACTACTGAGTAGATGGTACTAGTGTTGGTGCTACTGCTGCATGTGACAAATACTTAATGCGTTTTATGTGTCGTTAATTTAATTGAAATAATAAAAAAATGTTAAAAATAAAAATTAAATAGACAAAAGGAGGTACTCGTGCAAATAACAACCACAACAGTGACAACAAAATATTTTAATTTTTTATTTACAAAAGTAAAACACAAAAACAAAGAACAAGACGAAAAATAAAAAGCTTTAAACACACGTTCAATTCCTAAGACCAACATTATCATCATTATCTGATTCAGCATGATGATCATTAAATTAACATTCTTAGACTGGGTGCGTTTTTGTGGTTTTAAAGGCGTTTTAATTTTATGCAAATCTCATGTAAATGTCACAATATTCATACATTTTCATGGAAATTTTGCGTTTACATTTTAAGTACGAAGTCAGTTAGAATGAATGAAAGAAAGATGAAAAAGAGGTGGATTTGAGAATTTTGTAAGTAGATTTTATGTTTAATTATGCTAAATAGAACTATTAAACTGGGTGATTTAATTACTTAAACTTTTGATTAAGATGCAAGAAATGCATTGTAATAAGTGTTGTTGTATTTAAAGTTTTGTATCTAGAACATTGTAATCTTAGCTAATGAAACTAAGAGTCTGAAAAAAAGGTATGAAAATCAACCGTGCAGGATTAATGGTGCCTTTATATTTACTTACATAGCAGAAATGATCTAATCACTCAGGAACCAGATCACCACTCTAGCCAATACAACTTTGACTTAAAGGACCTCATGTTGCACTATAACTTTAAGCAAAATTATGGGATAATTGATTCAATCTAAAGGAACGAAATTGAGAGTCATATGAATTAAAGTAAAAAAGTAAGACGCTAGAACGATAAAAATATTGATGAAAAATTAATACAATCATATATAAAGCTCGACCAAATCAATGTCTATGACGAATATCCATGGTGAGATAACAACTGAAACCGTCTGAATCCAAACAAATGATTCTTATTTTCATAATGAATATAATTAAATATAATTATTATTTGAATCCTCTCGTGAAAAAAATCCGTTCGTGAAAATGAAAATCTGCAACCGACAAAAAAAAAAACCGCGTACACAGACAGAAAGGGTTTTAATTATATCCATGCAATTGATGCCTTAGCTTTAAATTATAAGAATAATGGATTAAAAATTGTTTTTAAATCGAATTTGCGAAGTTGGACCATTCATCTATTTTACTCACTTAGTCGATTTGTGAAATAACTGTTCCAATCTCTGTTCCCTTAGAAAGGAGTTGTCAATTATGGTTCGTGTATACTATAAGGTGAACTGGACAAAAATCCACCTAACGATCCTATTCTACCATAGAGGAGTTATGTATTTTAACTTTAAAGAATGACGAAATTTCGACAAATCCTTATATAGTAAGTTAAAATCGGCCAATTACACCTATAAATGCTATATCTGGAAGAGTAAAAAGTTTTAAATGTAAAAATATTTTAATGAAGTATGAAGGTGTTAATATTACAAAGATTGTTTCACAATTTCTTAAAACTATACAGATTTATTTAAGAAACTGTTCGTATTTATTAGCGTGTATATGTATGAGTCTGTGTGTAAAACTGTAAACAACATTCAGAATTAAAAAAGGAGTGACCGCCTTAAACTGGTCTTTTGTCAGTATAAAAACAGACTGCAATATTCATTTAATAAGATACCGATTAGTAATTTTTGGCTTGTTCTAAGAGTTACTCTATTGCCTTTTCTATGGTATCTTTAAGATACAGAATGGGGATATTTGTGCGATACCTCTTGTCATGTTAAAACGATTGAACAAACCTTTATCACCTGGTGTGCCATACAATTAAATTCTATAGTGAATTTGATTGTCTAATCAGTGTACATGGACACATATAAAACTGTAGATATATATTTCACACAATGTCATTGTAGAGGAGAATATTTAATATGAAATTTTTAATAATATACAGCTCTCAAAAAGATATCTTGATGAAATTTGGCATGAGATATTTCTTATAGGTCTGAAACAACTCCACATTTTCATTAGTAATATAATAGTAATTGGTCAAGTTAAGATAAATGGTAACAAAATCGATGTGCGAAATTTTACGAGGGTCGGTTAATAATTTCTTCTAACTCACATAAAATCCTCCAACCTAAATTTCACATAAATGTTTGTGCCATAATATTGTACTGCAGTATCAAGCATTAATCAATAAGAAACAAATTATACGAGTGTCGTTCATAAATTTTTCATTACTACCATTTATAACCAATAATATTGGGTAGGGTGTTGCATAGTGGAGCATATCCGACTCATTGGTTTTATATTATCATGATGATTTAAAAATTTTAAACATAAAATTAGAAAATGTTTAATTACCAGTAAAACGTCCTGATTATAACACATTCTATTTATATTCTATATAATTTATAATTATATTCCTAAATCTTCTTTATACAAAATTCAATTCTATACAAATCTTCTTTAATAATCAGAAAATCTATTAATTAAATTTTGTGATTGTTTCTATTACACCCATTAGCTATATTTGCGTTCGTATTTGTATTCGTGTTTATAATTGTGTGAATGTTAATTCTATTTTATTTGTATTAAACTATAATATAACTTTTGTTTATATTTAATTTCAAAATTTTCCATATCCGTAACTAATTTAATCAAAATCTTGTATTATAGTTAAAAATTTGTGCTTTAAATAAAAAGAAATATTACTTGATGAACATTTTAATAATTTATTAATTAATTGAGTATTTTATGCAATAATTTCAATGTTTGGTTGTTGTTGTTATTGTTTCATTAAGATTTCAAATTGTTATCGATTTGTATAATTGTGCATGTGTATGAGTGTGTGTATGTGTGAGTGTATGTAATTGGAATATTTTACTTTGTTGAATTAAATTGAAATTGTTATAATAATTATTTACTGTTATTGTGGTTTTTGATTTATAAGAAATCTTGATAATTTATATAGAAAACAAAATATTAATGCAAGAATATTTGTATTAAGATAAAATATACATATATAAAATATATATAAGGGACAGTGGGTTAGGATTTTGAAAAGTTCGATATTTATATTTAGAGATAAGGGGTTTTAGAAAAGTCTGTAGAATACAGATAAAAATGCCAGGATATATTTCGCTCTGCACATTGGCTCAATTCCCTTTTTATCGGCCAAGACTCTGTAAGTTTCGAATCGAAATTCCAAACTGACTTTTTTCGCTTGTAATTTAGTAATTTTAGCATTTTATTGTTTCTTTCGTTCAAAAATGGATATATTAAAGCAAAGAATACAAAATTAAATATTAAGTCCATTCAATAGACCAATCAACGAAAATGAAGATCGATATGTTGTGCAATCGGCAGAACCATGATCTTGGATTTCCCTCAACTCTGGCGGGGACTTATAGAATGCAGAGCTGGAGTGCCAAAATGTCGCTTCAGCGGATTAAAAAAATATATACTTGTTCTTACTGTTGCTGGTTAACAGCCCTTGGCCCACCGACGAATTTCGCGTAATTCCGGTACTAAGAACTGGCTGAAGAGAGCAACAAATTGATTCATTTTTCTCCTAAAATTCTCTCTCAAAAAATCTCTGAATACATATGCTACTAAAACAATGTGGAAAGTGGTTTGCTGGTCTGAAATACCGAAGTATTGAGTACAACAATAAAAAATCTGATAAAATTTTATCAAATTCGAATAATCACATAACATATTGGCATAAAGAGGGAAATAAAAATGGAGACAAAAGAACGGATTCCTTCTTGTTGTCATACACAGAATGACAAACTAAATAAAACGACTTTTTCACCACTAATGGTGTATTTCCCTTAGCAAATACGTCTTTTGTTAGTGTTTGTTTGTTTGATTGAATATTCATACTAAATTATCGTCTATTTTACATTAAGATGTTTTTCAATATGGCCAAAAGCATTTCATCGCTTCTCTTTCTATTCAAATAGAGTTTATTTGAAATACAAAATCGTTTAATATTTTGCTTTTAGCCAAATTTTCTATAAACACAAAAGAATATTTGAAAAGAATGTTTAGAGGTAAAAGATATTATTCGAGATAATTTAAATAGAAAAGAAGAATATTTTTAAAAATTATTGATTGGAAAATTAAATAGAAAAATTTATTAGAAAGAATCATTTAGGGATAATGACATTTTCTATAAAACAAAATTGGTTTTTCTTTCAATTTGTGAAATGTACTATTATATAGAGTGAGTTCAAAAAATTCTTAACATACGTTTTCATTACAACTTTTTAAACAAATATTATTTGATTTTTTGAAACGTATGTTTTGGCTGGATTTTTTGCAACTTTCCGATTAAAAAATTTATGTTGCTATTGCTTGAGAGAATGTTTAGGAAAAATTTTGGAGCCAAAACCAATAAAAATTTCCCAACAAACTCTTGTTACGACAAGTAATATAGAGTTGCGAAATATCTACAAAAGAGGCTTCCATTGTTGGCCTGATTTGTCGTCCTGTCACTATGGCAAACAAATTCTTGAGGGACACAAGAACAATAATGTGGTATTTGGTAAATTCTCCAAACTGTCCGAAGCTAAGGCCAGTGTAGTGTAGAGATATTGGGCTCTTGTTAAAAGAGTATGAAGATCACAAAAAGTTGTTCAATAGTGTTGCTGATTTTAAACGGAAACGATATAAAAACGTTAATGAAAGCGTTTCCGAAAAAAAGGTTCAAAATTTAGTAATTAGATCTACAAAAATTCTTCTTGTAAATTTTAATAATAATTTCAATCAAAAAAACTGAAAGTTAAGTGATTTCGTTTCCATAAATATATATGTATGTTAAGAATTTTTCGATCTCACTTACTTGTATTAAAAATATGATGCAAATACTTATATAAATAGAAAATTTATGAAAACCGGAATTCATTATGTAGAATCATATATTAAGAAAAATCTTATTTTAGAAGCCAAATAGCTTTTAAACACTGTATCAAATTTCGATTCATTTTATATGTGCCTGCTATTCCATCCGTCTGTAGTTGGCCCATTATATGTATAAACTATTTATCTAAATTATATTAAATTGAATAAAATTTATTTTGGATTAAACATTTATAGAAATTTTAATTCAACAGTAAATTCTAATAATAAAAATCATATAAATCAGGATCCCTACAGTTTTCATCTTCAATTCTGCCATTGTAGTCATCAAGGACTGCTGGGTTCTCATGTAATAAATGAACTAATCATGTCTATTTAGACATTTTACATTCTTTTTTTTGCACTATAATAATAATGTTTCATCAAAATGCAATTAAAAATCATCATTACATCATGATGATCATTATCACTAACATTATTGTTAGATTCTGGTTTGATTGTTGGTATAACGCTTAATTTTGTATAAAATATGGACTAAATGCCAATCAACAGCTACAAAATTCAACTCAATTTATTTTTGCAAATGAAAAGTTTTTGTTTTAGTTTCTGCTAAATTGTTTCATCATCAAAAGGCTTTTGACTAAGACGTTTATTATGCTAATTATGGATTTTGAAAGGTTTTACGATATCTAATTTTTGCATGTTTTTGGCGAAATGAATTTATGAATGTGTTAGAAATGTGTAAGTGTAATTACTGAAATGTAAAATTAGCTTTTTTAAATAATGATTTTCGATTAATATTTTATATATGAAAATGTGAAACAAATAGCGTTAATAATAATAATACTGTGGCACAGAATCGGGGTTTTCTGGAAATTAAAAAGTATATAGCCGTAGCATAGAGTAAGTAGTTCTTTTACGAATATATGGGATTAAAACACGTTCGAATGCTAAATTATTATGTGAGAATCTTAAATACTCTGCTTCAATTATATTTTAGAAACATTTTCACGAATTAAAATTAATTTTAAGAGAAGAAGCTCTATGTTGGAATGGTCTAGTTATCTAGAAGTTCATCACATTCTATTGTTAAAGATATCGATGTATATATTTGTTTGCTATTGTATCAATATAGATGGTTTTAACTATAAATTGCTTAGGGCAATAACAGATAACTTCACGGTTAGACTAAATGCGAACAATGTGGGAAAGTGATGGAAACTTTCTCACACTGTTTTGAGAGAAAATCCAACCACGTTAGTTCATTCGAAGAAAACGGCTGCTGTACAAAAAATTGGGAACTTTGGCTTAAAAATATCAAAAGCGATGATTTCGATATCGAAGGAAAACGAATTGTTCAGCCGAAAAAGTTTTAGAATAAGAATTAAAAGTAAGAGAGTTGAGTCGAAAATGTATTTTGCATGATAGACATAATGTATTAATGCTACAAGAAGGTCATTTTAGCTTTTTTAATGAATATTACTCTTCAAAGCTCTTAAAATCATATTAAAACCCTGATTGCTGTTTACTGACATTAAAGGGTATTTTGGGTTAGAAATCGTACTAAACGATCTTCGATACCAAAGACAAATGCTTGAAAAATTAGTTCTTTTAACGTCGTATTGTTATCGGTAACAATATCTCTCACAAAGCTCCAAAAGTTATATGTTAAGCATGATTGTTTTAATCAGTGCCAAAGTTGAATATCCATGATGTATATGTAATGCTTGTAGTGGAAAAAGAAAAATAATTCCTCTACTAAATCGAGTTAATATTAGAACAAATCTTATATTATGACAAAGCTTTGCCAAATGTTGAAAGTCCGTTTAAAACCTATCAGTAAACAGCCAACATAAATTTTAGTTCATCCATATTATAGCCAGACGTTGCCCCTTTAACTTACAATTTAGATGATCTATGTAGAGTATCAAAAATTGGCTAATTTAGATTTTAAATTTCGTGCATTCCTCAGTTCGTGTAGAGGAGGAATGCAGCGTTGACTCGTTATTAAACTATAATGCAAATTCTTATTTATAAAGTATGACGGGCTTTTTGACCTACATGTGTGAAGTAGTCAAACCACTTTAGAAGGTATAAGGGTTTTATTATAGAGGTTGTGAAGTCTCCTTTTGAACTACTACTACTATTACAATGCGATTTTGAAAAAAAGCCATAATTCATGTTTCAAGTATCCATATAATATGTTTGAGGACTTAGATTAAAGCTTCGTTGGAGACAAACAAGGTACGCCTTTGCATTCTTTCTAAAAATGCAGATCATTTTAATAAAACAGGTTGGAAGGAATGAGAAATAGTATGTCGAATAAATCTGGTACACTCAAGGAAATCTTTAAAGTTAAACTGTTAAAATTGTCACATTATTTCCCGCTGAGGAAATATGGCTGTACTAGATTACATACAAACGTGCGAAATGCGATTTGTATTCATATCAACCGAATATAATATTCTTCTTTGATGTTTTTGTTGCCTTTTCCCAACAACTGCTGCCCAAACTAAATTACATTACCATTAAACGATTAAATGTGAAATTTATTATACAATTTGAATTCGTGCTAAAATATGTATCCTTAAAATGAAGCTAACGACCTACACAACTGGCCAACAAAAACATACTTGTATGTGTATGTTAATGTGTGCAACCAAAAATATTCAACATGCTATCAGATCTAAACATGACATGATACGGTCACATATAATAACACCGACAAAAAAAAAACTCCCATATGCAAAATCAGTAACACTAACAACAAACATTATCATAATTAACATAATTATCATTTGCATTCTCATTATTATTAACTGCATATGTCTGCATTTGAATCACAATCCGTAAAATGTGTAATTTACAATTAATTAGAAAATGTTGTTCATCATCATAATCATCAACATCATCATCGCAATCGTTATAATCAACATTGATGTAGTCATCATTGTTCAAGTATAATTAAGATTTCTCTCCATTAATATTGTTTTTTCCCCCAAATAAGTATTTATGTGTGTATTTGTTAACTTTAGATTTCCTTCAGCTAAATTTATCGAATACAAGGAAAATATGCAAATTATAAATTACTTTAGTAGATTCTTCAAGGAAAAATAGTATTTGAAATATTTCCCTTGTAAACGTATGGTTAGAAAAATATGGATGAAGTTTATGGCAGTTTCAGCGAAAAATAAAATAAAAATCCGATGGCATTATTATTCGTTTCTTTTTAATATATCGATTTTTTGGCAGTAATTCTGTAATTTTTGAGATATAGAGATATGATTAGAACTGAGGGCTCTATCCGATCAGGGGCGTAGTGGGTAAAAGTTGGTTTTTATTTAAAAACATCACAAATTAATTTATGAATTGTGATAGAAGAAATTTATTATATAGATAATCTTTATAATTTCAGTAGTTTTAAAGTCCAAATAAATTTATTACTATTTTTTCTCTTGTTTTTTTTGTAGTCATTAAGTTAGCGGGTTTAATATCGGTCCCATTTTCTTAAAAATAAGATCTTAGTAGTCTTATTTTTAAACATGATTTGCACTGATTAAGATTTTCGACATTGAAAATCTTTTAAATTGACCTGATTCGTAGACATATATAAATACATTATATTGAAACCAATAACGTAATTTATTTAGAAAATAACTTTATTGGTTTCAATTTTATTCAAGTTAAAAATATTAATATTATTTTTCAGAAAACTAGTCGAAATTTTGAGTTCTTCATACATTTTTGAGATCAAATCACATTCCACTTACTTTTTCTTTAGAAATTGTAAATCTTCAAATTCTTACATTTGCATAGACATCAAATACTTGTATAAGAAGTTTATTGCTTGACTAAAACTCCAACCTAAATAAGGCTTCCTTAAGTCAAATTGAGTTATAATATATAAACCTTCATAAAGGTTCAAATGTTTAAAAATTTAATTTTCCAAAATTCAATTTCGAAACACTGTGAAGTGTTAGAAGAGAACTGTAGCATTATAAGGTTGGAACGGGATTCCAATGATGGTTCCATGATACGATTTATTAGGGCTCAAAGCTGAAATATATTTCAGATATATATTTTTTGGTTTCATATATTGGCTTTATTCATTAGAAGCCGATTTTGTGGAAGTAAATTAATTGAATTTCCATAAATTGTATATCTAATAAGTTTTTGCGAAAACTAAAAAAATAAAATATATTTTGATATTCGTTAGAGACATTGCTTTGGGAAAGATCAGTTAACAATATAGGATTTACATAAATAAAAGAAACTGAAATTTCAGGTGCAAATAACTCTCTATAGAAACCAACTATAAAAGATGTAATCATTTATTTTGAAATGAAATTTGTGAAAGGCTTAACCAAGGTTCTTGAGAAAAGTGTTGTTAAAACTATTCTATTGGAGCTACTTGAAATATTGGATCGAAGGTGACTAATTCAAATAAGAATTGCCCTGATCCAAAATAACAATATGCTCTAAATTTCACTATATCACTAAAATTGTGACGAGTAAAGTATTCAGAACGATGGCAGATTGTAAAATCTACTCACTAAAACATTCTCAATCGATTTAACGTCATTTTTAGCTTTTACTCGAAACACCTCTGCCACGTATGCTGATGAAGGGAATAAAAATTCAATAAAAATATTAACAAAAAAAAAAAGAAACAATTCAGCATTATCTTTATATCCTCCAACATCACAAGAGGTGAAAAGGGTATATTAACTTTGTATGCAACATCAAAAAAAAAGTCATACAAAACCCGAAGTATTAGTTTTGCTCGCATCAGAAGCTTGATTTATCTATGTCCGTCTGTCCGTTCGCGTGTATTTTTGTTTCTGGAATGCTCACATCACTAATACATTTTATAATTTGCCATAAATGTTTATTATTGTCCTACGCAGATTACTATTTAAACCAGTGAAATCGGTTCAGAGCAAATGATGTTATAAACAGAAGTATCTGAATTTTTTTAAAATTCTTTTTAATTCCGTACAGCCGAATGGAGCATTCTCACTTGTTCCATATTAATATTACCCATACCTTAATAATTATTTGCAGTTTTTTGAATCAAAATTGTGATTAAAATCACTTTTTTGTAAAACCATATCTTTTAAAAAAAAGCTAAAATATGGTATTTCAAAATTATTTTTACTACAATATTTTTAGTTTTTTTTTATTTATTTATTCGCTTGATAAAGAAAAATCCGCATTCTTGCAGTAAATAATAGAATTTTAAATTTTTAATATTTTTTCTATACAAAATTCGCAATACTTGAATCATTAAAATTTGTTGGTTTTTATGAGAAATGGATGATTAGGGATATTCAAAATTAAAAATTTTGGTCAAATATGGTGAGAATTTTTTTTCATTTCAATTAGAGAAAATATTATTTCTCATTCCTGGGAATTCCCGGAAACAGATTAGAATATGATATTTTTTACAAAACTAACGTTTTAATGGTTTTCTAATTAATTTATGCTTAAATTAAAGCAAAAAGAAGAAGGAATCCTATATTAAGCTTTTCCGAATCTTAAATGTCTTGTGTAGGTAGTAGTCCTCATTTGAAGCTGCTATTCCGGATCTTGTTAGATGAATTGGTGTTCTTAAAATTCACCAAATATATTTACACATACATTTGAAATACAAATATATAAGATTTTTATTATTATTATTATTATTATTATTATTATTATTATTATTATTATTATTATTATTATTATTATTATTTTTTTTTAATGGCCCTAATTAGGGCCGATGCTGAATTTTCATAAAATTGCCTTTAAAGTTGTGACCTTTATTACAGAATGATATTCTATTAATGATATTAAGGTGAGTTTTGGTATGATGATGTAGAATGGATGAACTCTGTCTAATATATCGCTATATAACTATATTACTATTTTTTGAGGCGATAACCAACGATAACCAACAATTTGCGCATACTTTGTTGAATTAAATGATTTCTTCTGCAGTTAGACACGTATTACTTCCTTCTTAACTTAAACTACTTCCCGAAAATTTCCGATAGAAATTCATTTTAAAAATGAATTTCCCGGAAAACCCCTGGAACATTTTCTCGTGCAAAAACTCTTTCTTTAATACATCTTTTTATACCCTCTACCACCACAAGTGGAAAAGAGTTAATATTTACTTTATCATTCCGTGTGTAATGCTAAGCAGGAATCATTTCTGAGTCGATTTGCTATGTTCTATTTGTCTGTTGTTGGCATTCACATATTCACAATAATTTACATAGATAAATAAAATTTGTCGTGTATTTTTTATAATCCTGAGAAGTTTCCTATTTAAAACCAGTGAAATCGGTTTAGTATTTTAAAATATGTAGACCAATATCTGAGACAACCTCTCAGTTCAAGCAAAGATCTCTCGTAAAATTATCAATTAATAATAATATTGAGTTATACATAATTTATTACCATTCCAAGAATTTCCAGAATCGGTTCAATAAAAAAGTATTAGCAAAAAATTTAACTGATTTTTTAACTCATTAAGAAAAATATTTATATATTGTCTGAGTCTCTATGTAAGTGTGTGTATTCGAGATTCGGCTTGTTTTAAAATTATTTTGTCTTCAATATATCATACACCCCTAATATTATTGTTCACTTTTTTTCTTCATTCAATGGCATGAATTTTATTGCAAATTATTTCAACGTTTGCATTGAATAAATTTTATGCGATTTTCTATTGAAATTCTATTCATAAAATATTCATAAAAAATGCAAAAAAAAAAACACTCTAATGAATACAATTCTTGCAGTCAATGTGGTTTTTAAATAAATTCAAAAATTCTTCTTTTATTTGGTTCATCTTCCAGTGAATTCTTTAAAAATAAATTTCAATCAAATTAATATTCAATATTTTTGCGAATTCTTTTCACAGAAATCGCAGAGTCCACAAAAAATAATGTAACTCACACAATTGAAACTAAAAAAATTGAGATCTTATCATTTTTATTTATTATCCAGAAGGGGGTTTCACGAAGGGAGTTCTTAGTTTATTGGTCAAATAATAAATTATATTGTTTTTATTAGAGCTGCTTTTATTCTCGGTTTTGCTATCGATTTCTTTATTAAATCTGTGATTTATTTTAATTAAATTTTATTTACCAGAATTAAGTGATGGATATTGATGTTCTTTAAGATATATTTTTACTATTTGATTAAATATGTATTGAATAATTTATAAAGAAGATTTTTTATATCAAAAGATGTTTTTTTTTCTTTTTTTTAATCAATAGAGGAGACCTTGAAATATTTGATTTGCATTTAAAGTTATTTGTGATCTTTGAAAAATGGTATTAATTATAAACACTAAAAACTAAACGATGCACTGTGGGGGTGAATTAAATCAAATTTGGCAAATAGTTAAAATAAAAAATTCAGAGAGTTTTAACAGATAAAATCCGATTATGTAATGCGCTGCAGAAATTTATGAAAAATAATTTATCAATCCAAATAAAGTATAGTACAGTGATTTTTTCTATATATTTATTAACTGAACCAAAAAATCACCGAATTCGAAAAGCTTTAGTCTTGCAAATCAATTGTTTATTAAAGGCAGAATCTGCAGATTCGCTTTCACTTTATAATATATTTCGAGTGACTTGACATTTATAACCTCCTCATGCTTTTAAGTGATCTAGATTATACAACAAAATATATTCACACTAAATCTGGAAATTAAGTAAGTTTTGCTAGAGCAGCCTAAGCAAGGTATAAACTTTTTGGTATCTGTGGAAGCGTTTGAAATTGAAGATTTACACTTTTAAAAAACCTAAATCCCATTCCGTGAAAACCATGTGTACAAATTTTACTTTTCTTTCACTTATATGATCTTTCTTTCATTACCAAAGTCGTTCACAGCTATTTTTAAATGCAAAAATTGGACATGATTCCAGCTTTTCAATTTGAGATTTTAATCAATTTTGTATAGAACTTACGGGCAGATTTTTGTATCAGCTTATCCGAATTTGTTTTACACGCGTTAAGAATCATTATAGCCTTTTTAGAAAAAATCTCAAAAAGCCAAAGTTCACCTTCAGAGTGATATAACTTTTTAGTGGATTCATATTTTTCTCTGCTTATTATTGTTTTTAGAATCTTTACCAGCATGTATATATTTTTGAAAAAAGTGTGGGTCCCGAATTAAAGTATAAAAAACAAAGAAAAAGTAAAATTAGGTTAAACATTAATATCGACTTAAATATCTCTCAAACTATAAGGGATAATCTACACATGTAAACATTCTTTCTTCTTTTGAAAGAATTTACATACCCCAGATGGTTAACTACAGAGGTTGGCCGACCAGATAGGTATCTGTAAAACCCACTGTACGACGATAATTTTGCTTAAAATGCATTATTTTCTGCAGTTAGTTAACTAAACAAGAATAATATTAATATACAACTTGTGGTTGAGGTTATACAAATATACGTGTATCATATAGGCTCTACCATTAATTCAAGTTGTTCAGATAGATCTGTTAAAGATCAAAGTCTACACATGAAAATTGCATTCTGAATACTAAAGAAAAAGCAAATGCGTTCTCAACTTCAGTTCTGCAAATTAAAAGTAATGAAACTTTTACTTCATTTTCAAAATCAGTGCACTTGAATTTTATTTATAGTTTTATATCCAAACTTAACCATCTTCATTTATTACAAACCAATTTAGTGTAACCCACAAATTCAAGTCATGGAAATTTAAGCAATCAATTCTTTTTAGTTGTTTATTTTAAAACAAAAACAAAAACTAAATACCGTAAATAAAAGAACATACGAACCATAAAATTTGTTTTAAATTCAGATGAAGAAGAAAAAAATAAATCTTAAATCCAACAACAAATTTTGTAAGTAAACTAATGTTTCCGATAACAACATCTTCAACAATTACTTCTTCTGTTGCTGCTACAACAACAACAACAACAACGATATTTTAATAAATTATTAGAAAATGTATTAAAGTTTAGTTGAATCTCTTAGCTCTATAGAAATGTGCATGAGGGGGGAATCGAGGTAAGGAGTTTGATATGGGGTTGATTTTGTTATGGAATTGTAATGTTTGGCTCTTGGTGTGGTTGATTGGTTTGCATGTTGTGGTTATTTGTTTTGGGGGCACCTTAAATGAAGTCATAAAATTTTTGTTAATCACATCGTGCAACAGTTGTAGTAAATGTTTTTCAAAAGTTGGTAAACGAAAATATTTTGTGGGTTTGTTTTCCACAAAACTGGTGTATAACGCAAAGTAATTTCGTCTTTATTCGAACCTCGTAACTCAATATATTATATATCTACCGACTTGGTTCTATATTTTATCTAATGCGAACTAACGAGATAAAAAAATTCGAATTTTCGATTGTATAATTTTTATTTTCGATGAGTTCAGCTTATAATCTGAATACGATCTGATAAAATATTATCCGAACATTTTCAGTAGATCTAAATCCTAACTACAATCGAAATAGTAGAAAGACGAATGAAAATGTTTAATTAACAAAATTTTCCGCATACACACTTTACACTTTATTTAGGTTTAAGTCATTAGTTTATACCACATTATAATTTGGTTGTTGTAGTTATTGGTGCTGCTATTAGTAGCAGTTAAAGCTCAATCCATTTATTGTCAACATCATTATCATTATTATTATTGAAACCAAAGTATGTGGGTGGAGATTTAATGATTAAATTTATAGAATTTATTAAAGTGTTAATAAAAATTTGGTAAAATTTCTAACATCAAACATGAAGTAATTTTCAAAAAGTGAAATCTTATTAACTAGAAATAAAGATTATTAGTCAAATTTCATATGATTTCATGAAAAAATATGATCAACTGAGGAAATGTAGGTGTTAATTATCAATTGGGAAAATACTATAAATTTAAGTATTAAAAAGTAAGAAAGCAAAACCGGCCAAGACGGATTACATATTACTAAAAAATATGGGCTTCTTATAAGAAGAATAAAAACATATTAAACGATCTTTGTAGGTCATTGTTTTAGAGATAATCCTCTGCAACGGATCTATTCTACAGAAATTCTGGTGACGAAACTGGAAGAAAAGACTTCTTTGAAGTTTCACCTGAAACTAAGAGGAACGCTTTCCAGGTCTTACTCCATATTGTCATACTGAACTGGCCATTCGGAGTGTTTGTGCTGGCTGTGGTCCAAACCGGAAACACTGGAAGTGGGATACGATGCGGTGTCAACATTGTAGGTACCCAAACAAATCTTGAACACATCTGTCTTAAAATTCTCCTACGAAGTTGCAGATTATTTGCGAGCCACAACAAAATACAAAACGTTCTTCAAAGATTTTGGAACCGTATTATTTCTTGCACAAGTCGAAATAACGCAGTATAGTATCAACATATTGTTTGAGGTTGCTGAACTTTAAATGATTTCCGAAAGTCGGTCTTATATGAAAAAAATGATTTTTGTGAACCGATTTTTTTCAAAAAATAGGCAAGTAGATATATATTAATACCTTCTGCATTTAAGACTCATTATCGCCGATGATGTTTAAACCAAAGGACGATAGCATTCGTCCTTTGATTTTGAATGCTTGTTTTACACAAATTGATGAAGGAACAGCTGTCGTTTATAGTGTGAGTGTAAAGTAAGGAGAATTTGTATTCTTACATCGCGAGTTAGGAAATCTGTATTTTGAGCAACGGTTTTCTAAACCCATAGATAGAAAGAAGTTATTTTTATGATCCTGTGATAAGCAAGGAAAGAGTCTTTTTCGAAATTTGAAATTAAATTTATAAGTAAAAATTAAGTCTTCATTTTTACATAATTTTATATATTTTCAATAACTCATCTTTTATATGAATAACCAAATGAAAGCATTGCCAATTATGCAAATAGAGTTAGAGTTTTAAAACATATGTAACTCTTACTAATATTTCGTATTCCTTGTCCTGAAAGGTCTTTAAACAATTTCCTCATTTTTAATTAATCGTTAACAAATTAAACATTATTTAAAATCTTTATCGTAATAATTTCTAAAACTGTTCAAATTCCTTGAAATAATGAAACGAAATTGCAACAAAAATAACATATCAACCAAACGGACACCGAGTGACAGATGGATATACATTATATATATCTAACTTCAACTGGAGCAAGAAAGAAGCGAACGAGTACCAACCAGCACAAAATTAACGACTTTTATAAGCTGCTGTTTAATTTTTGTTTCTTCCTTCCTTCCTTCCTTCACTTTCTCAAACTTAATTACATGACACGCAAATCCAACACTTCCACACCAAACAATTAATGTCAAGACTTGTCTGACAGACGTTTGGTTGGATGATTTTGTTGGTTGTTTGGTCGCTTGGATGGTTGTACAAATTTAGTTTTTTCCTTTTTTTGTATTTTTTATTTCATTTTTTGCACAAAAAAAAAACACTTAAGAGTGTAATGTCTGTACCATTGTTGGTACTCCCTCCTCTTAGCACCCAGCCACCATTAACATCATGTTGTGGATTTAAATGCCTTTTTATTTGGCAAAAAAAAAATATTTTATTATATTCTCCATGACCACAAGTGGTAAATAGGGTATATTAACTTTGTTATTCCGTTTGTAAAGTTAAGATGGATTTATTTCAGAACCCCAATGTATATATATAAATATATATAAATCGATAAATTAAATTGTAATGTTGGCATGATACAAATCTATATGGACTATATCACCATTCCAAAAATTTTCAAAATCGGTTCAGTTGAAGAAAGCTATAGAAAGGAAAAAATATAACTAGTTTTATCACTCATTAAGTGTTCCATGTTTTATTATATTTGTATTCGTCTTTGAGTGTTTGTGTGTGTGTGTGTAGGGAACGTAATGTATTTGCTTTACTCGCATTTGTGATTGAGGGCATTAAAGATTTGCCATAGCCGAATAAAGCATTTTTGTTTGTTTTTTATTTTATTTCATTACTTTAAGAGGAGTTTTATTTAAACACTTGTTTTTTTTTGTTGTTGTTAATGAGATTACAAAATACCTCTGGTAGTTAAAAGATATATATATTTACCATATGGCGGTGGTGATGCCTCTGCCAACGTTTGACCCCAAAGTTTTAGCTTTATGTCTTTTTTCTGTACAATATAATTGTGGCTAAATGTACTGTTTATTATATAATTGTGGCTTAAATAATGTTTTTGACCATTAAATTAGCAACAAAATAATGCATAATTTATTTATATGAACATTTTATAGTCGCATTTTGGCGACTATAAAATGTTCATATTTTATTTTTTATATATACGTTTTTTATGCTGTATAGCAAAAGCTATTATGTGATCATAATTCCCACAATATTTTTATTGAATATATTGAATTGGCCAATCCAGCTTTAGATCTGAATCGATAACATAGAGAAACTAAACGTTTGACAAGAATCACTATATAATGAAAAATTTTACATTATGATTTGTATATAAGTATAATTTGATTCTATATGAGTCTTATGACAGACATGTTTTCACAAAATATTTTCATCAAACTTTCATTTATGTGAGTTTTTTGTTATATGAGGGAATGTTCGGAAATCATTGAAAATTGTGGAACACCGATCCTCATTATATTGGTAGCCATATTTTATGATTATTTTCTTCTTATATATATAGAATTATATGAAAATACTGAAAATATTGTAAAGATTTGTATACTTTAAAGTAATTTTCAAAAGTGGGTCTCGTAAAACAGCCGGAAACGATTTTTCTGTTTTTTGAGATTTTGATGATCTCTTGCATGATGATGATGTACGTACAATTGTATGTTAAAATTAAAGTTTTGTTTAATTTTAATTACATTATTAGAAGAAATAAGAAAAGTTCTTTTTGGAGGTTTGAGGTTGCTTCAGATATCGGTCTATAACTGCCTTGCTAATGAACCGATATAGCTGGTTTTAAATAAGAAACTGCTTAGGACAACTGAAAACATTGTGGCCAAATTTAATTGAATACGGATAATTATTCTAGGCGTTAGAATGTTTCCAATAGACAAACTTGTGGTGGTGAGGTTATAAAAATGGACTAACTAATTAAGAAAATCCAAACTAAATGGGTTCCAAATATTTAAAGTTACATTGAATATTGATTTATTCAATATTCAATGTAACTTTATTTAAATATTCAAATTTACATCTCATGTTAGACTTAACGACAAAGGTAAACCGTTTAAATTATTATTTACATCAAATCCAAGAAAATATTCATGGGGTCTTAAATGATTTTTCATGTTCGGAATTTTATATATTTTATTCTTTTGTATCCTCAAAAAAATATTTAAAGATATACCTTTAAGTAAAATAATTAACCCCTTTAAAATCTATAAAGATTTTAAAGCTTTTTGAAGTTAACGTTTTACTAATTATTTTTGATTAACTTTGTGACTGGTGCAAATTAAATGTAAATAAATAACAATAATATAATTAAATTTATACAATACATACACACATACATACATACATACATACATACATACATACATACATACATACATACATACATCACATAAATTTCTACCTAAAAAACTAAAACTTATTATCAAAATTAATTGATTTCTTCTGGCTAAAAAATGAGATGCCACTTCAAAATTGAAAAGTGAACAAAATTGAAAAAGATTTGAAATGAGAAATTAATTATCATAATTTTTTTTTCTTCCACATTTTCAAAACTTTCCTACTTAAAAGTACCAACTTTTGATTCCCAAGTTTTTCAATTACTTGGCACAATTTGAATTCCCCTTTCCTTTTTATCCTCCTCTTCTAAAAGTAGACAGTTAGTGAAAACAGTAGTAAAATAAAGATTGGGTCAGAAAATAATAAAAAGAAAAACAAATAAAATAATTAAAAGCATTAAAAATGTTTGTTTGTTTTTTTCTATTACTTATACATACACACGAATATATTTTTTTACAACTTTATGTTTGTATTTGTGGTACTTGCTACTTGCCACTTGAAACTTAATTTGTCTATTTAACATTTTAACAAACTTTAATTGACCCCATTTATTAACTAAAAGCCATAGAAAACAAGTAAAAAATGCCGCTATACCGAATCATAAATACCCTCCACCACAAATGCGTATCAAATAAATACGTTTTGTAAATACACGGAAATGCAGACGCACACATACATTTACAAAGAAATACAATATATAAGAGTTTTTCTTAAATATAACACAGGAACACTTAATGTGTGATAAGTTATAATTTTTGGCTAAAAATGTTTCCTTTACTGAACCGATTTTGATAATTTTGAAATGGTAATGAAGTACATATGGCTTAATATTATGGCAAAATTTTCATTTCAATTTGTTGATTTACAATTGACAATTTTACGATAAAATAATGAATAAAATCGTTGTCTCAGATATATCGGCCTATATCTTTCGATATACTGAACGAATTTGACTGGTTTTAAACAGGAAATTTTTTAGAACCATAAGAAATACTCAGGACAAGTTTCATTGAGCTCTATTAATTATTGTTAATGTGAGCGTGTTAACAGACAGACAGACAGACAGACAGACAGACAGAAAGACAGACAGACATACTTTACATTTCAAACAAGAATATATATATACATTATCGAATTTGAGATGATACCTTCTTGGCGTTACACACGGAATGACAAAATTTATGTACACTCTTCACCGATTGTGGTGGTGTAGGGTATTAAAAGGAGAGAGTGAGGAAGAGACCTGGTTGGGATTGCTACACAATCATGGTCAATGCTACAACCCGTGTCGTAAAGTTAAAATTATTCAGAAAAAAATATATGTCTAAACCGTAACTAAATTGTATTAAAAAAATGTTATAAAGTGTAAAAAAACCTGAATAATTAGATATTTGTGAAGAAGACTGAACCAAAGTTGATATAGAAGAGCTGTGAAGCATAAGACCACTTTTCAAAATGAAAAAATTTAACACACACAAAAAAGCTCACACACATAAGTAAAGATGTAGAACAACAAGAAAAAACATCACTGTGTGTAAATGTGTGTATTTTATGGTGTCATCCATGTCCAAATGATTGATGGTCATGGATAAAGATAAAAATGTTATTTTGTGTCTATGGATATCTGTCTTAATTTTGAGTAAAGAGAAGGGGGAATATAAGAAACAGGAGCTCTTATTGAAGATGTTTGTATAGAAAGAAAATGTCAATTTGAATATAATTTTTTTTCTCTAAAGGGAGTGGGTTGAATATATTAATTTAGCTTTAGACACATAATTAAATAAGGACCTTTTCAAAATTTCTTAATGGTATTTAATGGTGCCCATGTAACAAGCATTTTAATTATTCGTAAATTTTTTGTCAAACAATTTTAAGTTGATTTCAAAGAAAATTGTTTAATATCATTTTCAGTAAAACGTGCAACGAAAAGATCTTAATTCAATATTTGACTTTAAATATTAAAACTAGAATTTTACTTACTACTTAATGTATCATTTAAATGTCAAGAACTACTATTTGTGTTGATTATTATCAAAAAATCAATAGTACCTTCAGAAGATCTAAAAAGTACCATATATTACCCTCAAATTATTTTTATTAATTTCGAGGTGTATTAAATTTGTTCCATAATTTTAGGTTAATTATATACATAAAATTTAAAAAGTACCACTAGAAAGTTTCCTTTAGAGAAGAATTCAAAAAGTACCAATTTCATTTTTTGTCCTGGAAAAAGCGAATTTATATATACATGCTATAGATATGATACAAACAAATCAAATGTACCAAATTAATAAATTTGGCTTAATAATATTTTTCCCCCGTCAGAGTTTTGAACTATAGAAAATGAGATTCAGTGGTTCATCGAAGCTGGTCTCTCGTGGCACTTCCGAAATCACACATGAAATTTGGGTGATTTTTTTTAATCAATATCAAATCTAAATTAATTGAAGAACGCCTCAAGTGTTTGAGTTATAAATGTAAACGTTTAGTAATTTCAAAGTTACGAAGCATTTGAGCTGAAGGTTATTGAAAATTAGGCATAGCTGAATATAGCATTCATATAAAGACTTCCATCGAAAGAGGCTTTTAGGTTGTTTTAATTCAAAATAAATTTTCTATTGCAATTGGAGCCACATTTTAAGGTAAATTATGGAAGTATTAAGGTTCAGCACAGCGAAGTAAAACGTTATTAGTTACTCATTCATGTATCCATTGTAACAATGAAATTTAAATATTTCCGAATATCTTAAGCACTTAGATATAGTAGAAATCTCATATTTCCTCATCTGGATGTAAATTATATAAATTCGTTCAGGGAATTTCAGATGGTTTCATTGGAACTTCTACAATATCTTCTTTGATTTTATTACATCAATTTATTAAAACACATTATCTTTACATATACATACATACATACATACATACATACATACATACATACAAAAAAACATACATACATACATATACACATATACACATACATACATACATACATACATACATACATACATACATACATACATACATACATACATACATACATACATACATACATAAATACATAAGCATATATATCTATATGTATATTATTATATTGTTTCCTTTCATTATTTTTAACATTTCCTAAAACTTTTGTAATGTTAATGAATACACATAAACAAGCCTTAATAAATACACTCATACATTTGTCTGTACACATATACATATGTAAGGATTTTGAACATAATCTATTTAAAGTAATATGTAGATAAAATGATCATTATTTAAGCCAATTAGAAATTGACGTGTCATTAATTTTGGTGTTATAATAAATGACAATACAAGTGATGAATTATGTAAAACAACGCATAGATAGAGATATCCGGCAGATAGACTTACACACAGACATATAGAAGTTATTTTCCATCTAAAGGAAGAAAAAACACGTATTGTGATGACAATAAACATCAGTTAAAAATAATGTTTTTGGTTAGATTTTTTTCTAGTAAAATATTAAGATTAATGTGAAAATGAGAAAATTTTTAAGTGAAACAGTTACAACAACTTAAAGAACTTAAATTTGACGGGATAAAGTGACACTTTAATTCATAACAGCAATGTAACAAAGGCAGAGATACAAACTGTTAGATACATTTAAACATGATTATAAATTGTTGTAAGAACTAATGAAAAGAAAAAGAAAATATTGCAATGAATACAGAAGAATGGTAATTGTATTCTTTGAAAAGCATAAAAAGTATCTAGAATTTTGAAGGTGTATCTTTTAGGTTATAGTGTCAGAGTAGGTACTATATTCTGAATCTAATGGAAAATTAAAAATACAATTCAAAGTAAAAAGTCAAAAAATGGTCGCACAGTATTTCAAATTAAATAGATATGAATCGGTAACTTTCAAACGGTTAGTCCGATTTGAATTGTATTTCACACAATGATAGTAAAGTTGTAGGCAAGTTTAATGCTTTGTAAAATTATTGAACAACACACATGTAACTACATATTTAGTATAATTTATAGATGATTCCAAATTTGCGATTTCATGTATAACAATAATATTATAAAGTGTTTGATCAAATTGACCAAATATGGATAAGGCTTGTGCGAAAGGCTTTTTCCTAAGTTCATTAAAATTTAGTTTGTACGCGTTCCCGTTAAGATTTCATTCTTAATGAATGACCAACACAAAAATGATTTTATCAGTTAATAAAACTTTCCACATTTTTATGAAAAAGTTCTTAAAAAAAGATTTTTCAAAGTTCAAATTTTGGATTAAAATAACTTTTTAACGGATTTATATTTTAATTTCGTTATTTCATAAATATTTTTTAGAAGATTATAAGAAAAGTGACACATACATTTAAAACATTTAGAAGCTATATTAAGCATGCCAACATTGAAAGATTATGAAATGGGCTTACAAATTTGTTTCGATTTGAATAACTCTGAAGCTATAAGAGATAACCTATATAAATTAATAATCACCGACTACACATTTGACCAGATAGAAGCTTTTTCTTTTTCATATCAACTTAAAAGCACCTCAGCTTTAAGCATGTAAAATTTTGATTAAGATATATTTAATGTTTCGTTTTCTGCAAAAATCGATTTCGACACACTGTGCATATTATCTGCTTTGTACTTAACATAATTAACATGAGTGTCACGTGTCTATATGTGATATTTTATTTTATGATCTTTTTTGCACAAAAATAACTTCTTGGTCTTCGGAAATGGCATTAGTTTACTACATTTATATACATATACAGCAAAATGTGGTCCTCGTAAAAAGACAAAAGTTTTTAGGGCATTTTTTCTATATGACTTGTGCCTTTTGTTTTTCTTTTATTTCTGTTTTAGTTAAATATGGTAACAATTTGAGAATATTTAGTAACCAACTAAAAAAACAAACAAGAAAAAATACTATATTTTCTATTTTTTATATATTCCGGTTAAAGGCTTTAAGAAGTCTACTTATTACATAAATATTTATATATGAATATTTTTTTAAGTCATTTAACATTCCTAGAGGCAAAATATTTTGCAGTACATATATTTTTTGTATTCAATTTTAGTGTGTTTAAAAAAGTAGTAGAAGAAAGTACACTAGAGACCCGATTCCCGATTTCCATTGGTGCGATTTTCGTTGTTTCTTAAGAACTAAAAAAATCGATTTTTTATTACAATTTCAATTTGCGACAGTTCGATTTAGGGTTAAATTTTTTTATTGCAGCATTATGTATTACCATTTTTAGTATCATTGATCGTCATCTGTACGTTAAGTTTTCAAATTGCGTAATAAAAGGGGAATTAATTTATCTTTATTATACAAGTGATTCTTAGAACAAGTGTCTGGTTATGGTAATAAGGTAGCGTGTGATTCGCCAAAGTACATTTAGAACTTGAAAGATGGGGGAAAAGGTTGTTAATATAGCATGAACTCTTGGACTAGCACCTACAACATTAAGAAGGATTTGTTACAGAGACAGTAATAATATAAATCAATTTCCTGAAATTTTCACACCACTCCAATCTAAATAAGATATTATAACAAAAAATCAATTATTGGATTCCCTTCATTCAAATTTGGATACATGATTAAAATAAGCAAAAAATGCCGCTCTTTATTTACTCTGACTCCAAAAAATACTGCATCAAGTAGTAACGTAAATTCTGATGATTTGAAAGCCAGAAACGTTTAACGTTTTTTTTAAGTTTAAGCTTGAGCTGAAGATAATAATTTAAAATGAGAAATCATGCCCTGGATACAATCGGTTAACTCTTCTTCTGGTCTAAAACACAGAAGATTTAAAAAAACACCTTTTTTTTGATATACCAATCAGAAAATTAAGGGCAATTAAAAGTATAAACAAGTAATAACTCCCTAAGAACCAGGACATAATTAAATAAATTTATTCATTTTTGTTTTCAATATTTTTTTCTAATAGCGTTGCTATTCTCCGGTAACAACTAACGAAGCAAGTCGGGGCTCTGGTGTAGTATTAATAGTCTGGTGTAAAAATGTATGTTTGAATTATTATTAAAATACTCACATAAATGTTTAAATATGAAGATTATTTTTCGAACATACCTGGAAGAAAAATAAATAAATTTCGTAATTAAAATAAAAAAGTTGAGGAAATGAAAATAGATAAATTATATAATTTGTTTTTATTGTTTTAAATTTATGTATGAAATTTCTATTCATTTCAATAAATAACCTGTTAACCTGAAAAAAGAGTTGCATACATAACTTTTCAAGAAACCAAATAATCGATTTTTTTTTCGAAATTTTTTATTTTTATTGTTTTTATTTTACAAAATGGGCGAATATGCTAAATTCTAAGTTTAGGCACTTATGGGCAATTCTGAGTAAAATTTTATAAAGATATTCCCAGTTGTTCAAAAACTACAGAATTAGTTCCAAGGAATTTGCAACCACGTACACATGCTTTTTTGTAGAAAATTAAGGACTTTACGTATGTAAATTTTTTCAACCGTTTATGAAGAAATAGCTAAAGACCTGTAATGTTTCTATAAATATTTTTGACACATGGAAAGATAAAGTTTGATTATATATCAATGTATTTCTGCTTTTCAGAAATGTATAACATTATTGACATTAATAAACTTCGTTGCACACTTTTTGCGGAAAATTGCCACATTATTAAATTTTGATCCTCAAATAAAGTTTTTGTTTACTCAAATCTTTCGATCGCTTTAGATATAAGAAATCTGGATCGTTTTAAATATTTTTATAACACGAAGTGACCAATTTTCGGACCGACCCGCGTTAATTCTACAAAGTTCAAACTCAAAACTTTAACTCCATACTTCTTCTACCACTATGGGAAAATTTATTAAAATCGGACTGGCTGTTCGTAAGTTACTGATATATTTCCATTTCATTTTTCATTTAAAACGCTGTGCACTGTGGTGTGGTGGTGCGTATAGGTAACGATTATTATATGAAGTATACGCAAGTACGATTGTTAAAAATGGAATTTGGATTGTTTTACAAATTTTTACGACTCGAGGTGTCCAACTTGTGGACTCTTTGGAAAAAAAAACTAAAAACTTTTTTAAATTGACAAAGTTTGGACAAGCTTTTGCCATAAGTTCATCTGAATTAACTATACACCCATTCCCGATTAAATTTCTTTAGAAAACAACAACAATAATTTTAAACTTCAAAACTGAAAAATAGTTTGATTAACGAATATATATTGCCACCCTTTTGGAAAAAATCCTAAAAAAATATGTTTTTTTCTAAAGATTAATATAATTTTTTATAAAGTCTGTTATTTCGACCAAAAAATATAAATGATTTTTTGAAACTTTTTAAAAAATCAACACACCCCAGGTGGTAAATTTTGGAGGGTCACCGACTACACTCCTGGCCGGATAGGAATTCTTTCAAAAGCACCTCAGCTTTAATCATTTAAAATTTTACTAAAATATTTATCTCTAAAGGTTTAAAAGTTACATATTTTCAAAAAAATCGATTTGTACACAGTGCGTTAATTTCTATTATTAACTCATTTCAATCGCATTTTTATATTTTACCTATAAAATGTTTTACATAAATTTTATAAAATTTATGCAAAAAGTTGTAAAATTAATTCAAGTTGCTTATCTAAAAGACTCATATTAAGTTCCTTCAAATGTTCAATTCTTCCCAAGGTTTATTCTGACTAATTTATGCAAACTATTTGCTATCAAATCACATTTTATAGCATAAATTTTTCTAATAATTTACAACATGTTTTTAGTAAAACGTACAACTTCATAAAAACAAATCGCTACTTTCGCCAAAGACTTTTAAAAAATATTTAATGTTTTTGTTGTTATTTTTTTATCAAAAACACAATTGTATACTTAGATTAATGATTAATAACAAGTAAGAATGCTGTGTTCGGTTATGTCAAATCTTTAATACCCTACACCACTTACATTATGCGAAAAATAGCATTATTTGCAAGACATTGAACCAAAAAATTTATTCGTACATCAGCGTAAGCGCCGATTACGGCGAAAAGATCCTATAAAACTAGAGTGAAATATTTTTGAAATCACCTATAAATATTGATACCGAGTTATATGTTTTAATATCTTATAATGTTAATTAATGTTAAAGGAAGTTTTTTTTCCCACATGAGAGGCAAAAAACAAGAAATTAGTTATATATATTAAAGACAATTATCTAATTGTATGCATTTCGATGAAATTGGTTCATGCTTAAGGACCTTGTAAGTCTAAAACACAATTCTTGGAAGTGGGATGATGAAAGAGTTATAACCAAATACGATAAACCAGATAACTTTCAAAGAATTAACGATATATTCGCTAAAGTTAGACAAATAATCGTTTTATTTGTATGAAAATATAACTTTTTTCTACTAATCCGATCTTGATGATTTTTATACGATGATAAAGATTATATAACTGTATATTTTAGTTAAATTTTTTATCAAATCGAACTGCATTTTGTTGAAAAAATTAGGAAAGATGTTGTCTCAGATATATTTTTTTTGCTAATAAACCGATATAGTTGGTTTTAAATAGGAAAGTGATCAGGAAAACAACAAATAATGCATCCAAATTTCATCAAATCCGAATAAATATTCTAGGCGTGAGAATGTTTCCAACAAACAGATGGACGTAGCTCAATCGACTTAGATTTTGATTTGATGCAATAATATAAATACATTAAGGGATTTTAGATCATTCCTTCTTAACGTTACATACGAAATGACAAAGTTAATATACCTTCATCACCACTTGTTGTGTTGGAAGGTATAAAAATATAAAGTTTCCTTGTCACACATAACGAATTGTTAGAGATTATATGAATGGGTGCAAAAAATATGCAGATATGGAAAATATAAAAATGAAAATTTAAACGATTTAGTACTCAAATTTTTAAATCCTTATCTATTAGCCCATACATGTATGCGTGTGTAAAGATTTATGTTAAAACTTTATTTCTATTGAGAATCATAATTTTGAGAATTTCACCATATAAAAAGAGAACTTTAATAAAACTGAAAAAATATCAACTACTTGTTATTGTTGTGAAACTTATTTAAAAAACAATTTCTATAAAGTGTTACTAATATTTAAATCAAACTCACACACATACGTGCACTCATACGCTATTTCCTTTACAAGATTTAATAAGGTATTTGCGTGTTTGGTTGGATGAGTGTATTGGTGTGTAACATAAGTTCTTACACGTACATGAATAAAACTTATAAAAGTTTTCTTAGCTTAATAAAAGCAAAAAAAAAAACAACAAAATATATAAAAAAATATTTAGAGAGCAGAGAGACTTATGTACAAGAGTATGCGAATGTATGTGTGAATATACATTAAATTAGATGAAGGATTGTGTGTATGTATATATGGATAATTGAACACATAAATGTACAACATGCAGATGACTGCTACATAAGTAATATATTAGTGTTAGTATTCACTATAAAAAACAACTATAAAATAAGTTAAAAAAACAAATTATTTAATATAAATGATACGGTGTTCATTTGCAAAAGAACAAGTGTTGCGAGGGACATAATTTAAAGGATTTAAATCTTCAGGAAATATTTTAATGTTGAGCAAACAATTGAATAATTATGATCCGGACAACATTTGAAAAAAATGTAGCATATTTTAGAGGGAAAACCTCTGTAATTACAGTTCAGTATTCCATTACAAGTTTTGGGAACTTTTTTGGCTCAAAAATGTTTCGCCAAAAAGTAAATAATATTTTTTTATCAAAGAAAACGTGTTAAAAGTTTGAAGAATCCATGATATGTTCGATTAAAATATAGTGATTTCAATACATAAGAGAATGAAATATCTAAAGAACGGAATTTGGAACTATTACTTAAATCATTCAAGTCGATAGACTTTGAAACCGACTTTACATTTTGGAAGTGCTGTTTTAATGCAGCAAGAAAAATACGTTTTTGCATAGTTTGGTTACTAATGAGTTACATTAGTAACCAAACATGTAAAAAAATAAAAAATATAGTCGAATACTAAATATGCTAGACGAAAATTTTTCAAACCCTTACATAAGTGGTAGAACCGATTTCTTAGAAATAAATCTATATCTTCTGATCGGTTGGATAACGCTCCGCAAGTATTATAATTTCTGGGTAATTTTTTGAAATTGAATAAAATTCATGGATCTTCAAATTTACAGTTTTAAATCCAAGAAATAGATTTCGCTCCATTAATCATTATTATGTTTTGTGTGAGCTTTTGCATTTTAAAACGATTTATTAATGGGGAGATACATTATATGGAAGTTATAGAAATTATGGATATATTCTCGTATTTTAAACGAAATCCACGAAGATTCTCTGTATTTGGTGGCATTAGTGCGATTTGTGTTATAAGATCTTATTAGCTATTAAATGGTTACAACAATCTTGCCGAAGACAACTGATTCATTATAAGAGAACAGTCAAAAGGCTATAATTTTTACTCGAAAATTATATGGAAAAGAGCGGATGAGAAATTTTGTCTACTTCATCACTGAACTTGCTCTTTCTAATTACCATTTGCTTTGTTCACTGCAGGAAATCTTTACTCGAATACATTTGACTTCAGAACTAGTAATCATAAAGCGCAAGAATCAGGAGTCTCTAATAATATCGCGGATTGATTTTCGATGTTTCAGCCTCTAAGCTATAATGGATTTTTCACACAAGGTATATCTAATTTATTGAGTGTATATCAGATGCGCTTTTAGCACCTCTGTATGCAAGGACCAAGAATTAATGTCGAAAAATGGACCAGCATTGTTTTTTTTTTTTTTATCATTTTTTCAAAGACATTGAATTCCAGACCAGTTTATATAAAATTCCAAAGGGAATTTATATGTGGCGAAGTGTTTTAACCTTCGCATTTCTAACCCGGGTCAGACGGCATTGCTACGAACTTTATAAAAAACCAACACATATAAATATAATCACAAAACTATTTTCGCAATCACTTTATATAATTATAATTCCACCAGACAGAAAAACCTGAGCAAATTCTTAACTAAAACATTCAGCGGATGGAAGGTTTCATATATTTTGAATACAAATTAAAAAAGAATTTGTAACAAAAACATTTTATGTTTTTTCTTTAAAAAATCCAAAAAATCAACGGCGATGCGTAGATGCAACACTGAGGAAATTTTTAACATATAACAATTTATAATTTTTGTTGCAACACTATGTTGCATATTTGAAAAATGTATTTAGAATAAAATATCTATAGTTAGAAATTCCTGTTCAAAACTTTTTCTCTGTTATTATTCTAATACACACATTTCCACATACACACACATGTTTTTTTTATAAAGTTGTTAGCTGTGTCATGTATGCAGTCATGTCATGACACATGTGTGGAAAACTTTATGATATACCACCGGCTGTTATAATAAATATATTTAGAATTCTATATATTTTGTACATATTTGTTGGTATAAATATGCGAAATAACGTTCACAGCACATTAAAACATGTAAACAGAGAAATGAAAGAATTCATTCAATAAATCATTTTAAATATAGAAGAAGAACTTCTCTGGTTTTGTGGCTTTCCAATAAGATAGTTCTGAATTGATCGAAATAAACGAGGGCAAGAACTTTCCATGCACTGTTTTCTGAATACCTTTTCACCAGCCTTGCATCATGTGAATTTACGATTAATGATTATAGTCTCGAGTCTGGTCTGGATTTCTCCTCATGTTTTCTGCGAAATTATCACAATTAAATTTCAGAAATGGGAATGTCGACTTGAAACTTTTATCAATAATATATTATATTCAGCAGCTATTTCCTTTATTAACTGAATTATAATTAGATCGATAATCTGAATACAGGTGCTTCAACTAAGGCCCTCTTAAAAACTTTAAATCTTAAAACTTGCATATGATTACTACTCTCAGTATGGAACTTACAAGGTTTACACCGGTGGTAGAATAAAAAGCCCTTTCTATGTCGAAAGTCTTAATGCTGCAGTTTCTTTTAGATTAAGGGACGACTGTATAGGTGGAGGTTTCGGATATAAAAATGGCAGTTACAATTATTATCAGATATCCGGGGATCTTTACGGACGTAGGAGTATAGCAGATGCCTACATGATATTAATAATAATATCCGAATGGCAGATATCTTTCAAAGAAGGTTGCAAAATATTAGATTATTACATTATTCTGATATTTTTTATAGTGTAGAAGAGACATGGAGCTCGGAAATAGCCTAACTTTAACTGACATCAAAGTTTAATTTTAACAAATGCCAAAAGGAATCTATAAAACGAATTTGTAGATAATATATCATATGAGACGGTACAATGGGGCAACATGTCGTACTACTCATATTATTTGACTATTATATGATATTCAAGAAATATACCACATATTATGTCTTGTATAACTGTGAATCTAAAAAAATAATCCAAAAATGAAATTTGCTAGATTCATTTTTAGCCAACTGTTTAATGACGGATAAGCCTTGTAAGAGAACTTGCCCATATAATGATAAAGTAATTGTTATAAAAATTAATATCTGGAGAAAATATTTTTAACATCTGAAGGATTTGCTTAGTTTTATAACATTCTATCAGGGGTCTGTTAAATAGGAAACCTTGTTTCTTATTTATTTGTCAACTGATTTGACTGTCTGTCAGTCAGTCAGGTTGCTACAACACAAGATATGATGAAATATAAAATAATTTTATAAAAAATATTGCATATTACTTTTAAGTATTCTAGAAGTAAAGATTTATTACATTTTTCATTTTTTGCAAAAATTTTGATACAGTAAAAATTTATATTTAGGTCACATAACATTAAGGGATATTTAAGGAGTATTGAATTAATTAGATTCCATCAATTACCGTATTAAATCTAAAATTAAAAATTACAGTCCTTAAATACCGTTCATAATAGCAATTGTACTTAAAATTTCTTAAGTTTTAATATAAATCTTCATTTTCCGTTTCCTCCCTAATAAAAACAGAGAAATTTTCAGTACATAAATTTTTCAAGTGCATGTTTGAGATTTTCAATATAAAAGATATGAGTGGCAACAAACTATTTTGTATGTGAGTTTATATTTCTCTTTTTTCACTATTTATATTTTCGTGGTATATTGAATGAATATAATTTCTAACAAATGCGACATGTTGTCTACAAAATTATTATATCACCTATATAAACAATATTTCATTCTTGAGTTTATTTAAATTTTCAATAAAGGGAAAATATTTTTATTTTTGTTTTTATTTTAATACCAAAAAGTCTTTATTAAAAATGAAAAGTTTTAATTAAAACCTGAATATAGAATTGTCAGAAGAAGGAATTTTTTTAAAGTTTTATAATCTTAAAATTTATAATATGATTAATTCATTAAATTAAATTAAAAGCTTCATAATACGGTAACACCATATTACAAAAACATAGAGTATGATTAATATTAATAACAAATTGATAACACGTATAGTCTAGTATGCTCAACTATTTTTATACCCTTCGCCATCACAAGTAGTGAAGAGGATATACTAACTTTGTCACTCCGAGTGTAACGGTAAGAACGATTCATCTCAGACCCCATAATAAATTTTTGTATCAGATCAAAATTTTAATCGACTGGCCGCCCGTCTGTCTATCTGTTGTTGGCACGCTCGCATCCACAATGACAGAGCTCAATTAAAATTGAGGATATACTCGGGTATTTCCTAAAGTCCCGATAAGTTTCCTATTTGAAATTAGCAAATTTTCATAAAATTGTCAATTATAAGTCGACAAATTAGAATGAAGTTATTTCCAAAGAAGAAGTTATAGCCAAAATATTTATATATTATTTAAGCATTAACAGAATTTTGAACACTTTTTATAAAATTAAAAATAAATAAAATTATCACGTGATTTAAAATTAAAGTGTTAAAAAATGATGATTTGATAAAACAATATTCTTGTGTTGCCAAAAGAAGAAGAAAACTCCCAAAATGAAGATAAAGGGGAAAATAGAAGGACTATATTGTCCGTATTTATTGGAAAACGACTTATTAAAAACACATTAGAGTCCCAAAAATTGTATTTTGTTTCAAGATTCAGGCTTATGGTCAAAATAATAAATATATATTCAAATTCGAGAGGGTCTGGACTCTGTCATGTACGGTTTTGCAATAAAAAATTTAAAAGAGACACTTTTAAAAAAGTATATAAATTTCAGTGTATAAATATCAGACAAAAAAAATATTTTCAGACTGGCTAGAAATATTGAACTAATTTTTTTTCTAATTGAAAAATAATAATTAGACCAGGATAATATTTTTGAATATATATTAAAATATTGAAACAAGGTGTTACAAAATTTTCAAAGTTGAAACGAGATTAAAAACACGAGCTTTGAAGATTTCATAAAGTATTAAATTAAAAACTTGAATGGAAAGCGGAAATTTGGCACAAAGTAAAAAACCTGAATGTCTGAAATACCCACTATATGTTCCTGTAACTCTACCCATGGAGCCTCGAATGGATCTAGTGTTATTGCGTGATATCAGTATAATTAAAAAATTGAGCCATTTGCTGATAACTTATCTTTGATTGATGAATGCTTCCAACAATTGTTGTGCCGCAACTCCTGTTGAAGTGCTATTTTCATTTAACATAGTTTAACTAATTTATGAACAAAGTATCCCTAATTAATATGAATAATTTTTGTTATTAATGTTTTCCACTAGCTGACAAACATCTTTAAATCAACACATTCGGGTATCTGTGGGAGATGTTATAGGACACACACCGTCTGATTTGAACAGGCTGTATTTATATTATTTTCTAAATAAAATACCTCAATTTTGCAGTAATCGAAATAAGAACGAACCATTTTTATTCTGACAGGATTTAGATAAAATATATTAGTACAATTATATAGTTAAATGATTATTGCTGAAGAAGGTTGTTCCAGTAGCGCATTGGTGTTTGTCCTATTAGCATGTGAAAAATTAATCATTAGTACATCAAATTTTAATTCATAAATTAAAAATTTCTCTTGAAAAAAATATTTATTTTTGAGATATGCTTATCTTGCAACAAATGAGTGTTATATATTTTACTTAAAATCAATCAACTATATTTTAAATTTTTTTTGTTTCAATAAAAATTATCTTATAATGGAAAAACACATATGTTTATCTCTTAATTACATATTTCTATAAAGTAACATAAGCTATTCAAATTCCGATAGGACCAGGCAAAGGGTAGCCCCCAAATAAAGTAAATAATAATCATCGAATATCTAGAAAACTATTAAAGTTAGAGAAACAGCTTTACTCTACAAAATATACAACGAATATGATCAGGGGGAGAGGCAGTCCCGATAAAATGCAACTATTATTAATAGAATATCCGAAGTACTATCAAAGAGAGAGTCCACACCAATTACATGCTCTAGGAAACTGTGTTACTGGACAAAATGTAGGACAAGGATCATACTATGTAAATATTAACTACATATTATATGTGTAATTGTTTAGTAAGAGTTAAAAAAAAATTTAGTTTCAATCACTTTCTTTAAAAACATCGGTGAAAAATTAGAAGACAGATGGTACCATGGTTCTGTTCATATAAATTTTGCAGCTAGAATTCATAAGCTACGCTACAATAATTTTCCTCTAAAACAGTTTTATATGAGAAAATGCATGGTAAGTGTGTTTATGCAAGGAAAAAAGGAGGAGTATATATATATATATATATATATATATATATATATATATATATATATATATATATATATATATATATATATATATATATATATATATATATATATATATATATATATATATATATATATATATATATATATATATATATATATCAATTATTAATTATCGAATATCTGAGGAACTATTTCATCTACACTTTCCAACTTTTGTCACTTTTCTAGCACTGAGAAGAATTTTTGTGCAGCATAGCGCACCGGTAGTTAAGTAATAGTCAAAATTATTTAATTTTTTTATGTTAAAATTTTGACGGTCTCATTGTACATAGATAACTTAAAACCTGCCTGTATTCGTAACATTGCGTATGAGTAATATAAACTTATTGCAACACGTAGCGTCTAGTGTATTGGGCAACTTTTTAGAATTATTTTAATTTTTTTTTACATTTCTAAGAATTTTACTAAATAAACCTTTTTTATGAACTTTAAATAAGTAAAATATTTTTAGAGTTTTAGAAAGATTTTTTTATTATTTTTGCAACCTAAAAATATCTTTTAGAATTTAATCAGCTAATATAATATAAATATTTATTTTTTATAGCTTTTGAAGATCATATTACAAAATTTTATTTATATAAAAATATATTTTTAAGAAAAAATTGTAAATATACATTTTTCTTAACTAGAAAAAAATATTTCGTTTTTAGAAATTTAATACTTTTCAGTTTTAAAACGTTTTGTATACAAAAAAAATATATTTCTTTATATTTTATTTATTTCGTAATTTATCTATTACTTAATACAGTTTATTTGTATGATTTTTAAAAGTTTCATATGAAGAAAAAAATATTTCTCTTTATTTGAAAACTTTGCCAAAGATTCTCAATAAGTTTTACTTCTATTTTTTTCTATTTATTTACTATTCGTTTTATAATTCTTTTGAAAATTTAGAGATATTTTTATTAAAGTAAATATCTATATGTATTTCTTTTAAAAGTTTTCTTTTTATTAGCTTTTTACACTTTTCGATTTGGGCAAATGTGGGGAAAGATCAAACAGTAACAACTTACAAGAGAAAAACCATCAGTTCAATTTGAAAAGTTGAATGCAACTTATATTCTTATTTTATTAACTTTAAAAAAGCCCATGAGTTGGCCAACATGTTAAGACAATATTGTAGAGGCTTTAAAGCGAAAATTGTAAAATCATCTATTTTAACATAAATTAGCCAAAGTAGACGCGTCCTGAGGTGTACGATAGAGGGAATACAGAATAAGACTGCGGTGATGTTCTGCGTGCCTCTAAACAAACATTACCGAAGTATTATTCTCTATTGACTCTATTGAGTCTATTGGGGGTATTGGGGACACAAAAGGATTACTATTATTATTGCTTCTAGCCGGAATGCTGAATAGAATACTTCCTTTCCTCCCATAATTCGGACTCGTAGAAGAAGACAATAAATGCTAATGAAAGAAATTGATACGGCAGGGCGAATTTGCATAGGAAGTGATAATGCCCAACAGTAAGGAAAAAAGATGATGGAGAAGCCAAAAACAATACGACGGCGTTCTTGTATAAAATAACCAAAAAAGAACATCGGAACAAGACAAGTAACATTTAGAAAACACTTGAGGAGTGCATTCATATGTGAAAAAAGTGTTTATATAGGACATGATCCTCGGAGCTCTTCTTACAGTGCGTCTGGATCAATCTCAATTAACAATGATGGGTCAGCGGTGTCGAATGCAGGCATAACTACTTCTCCTACTCCTACTGCTGATTTACGTTAATAATGGAAAATTCCCATTTATGTTCTGTTTGGTCATATTCTTTGCATTTTCCCATTTCAGGTAACATCGGTGCAATAGCAAAAATGTAAAAGACTGATATCTGAGACAATCTCAAAATTAAGACGAAAAATGTTTCCAAATATTTTAATTCAAATTTATTGAATTTAAACAAAATTTAGACATAATATTATGCTTTAAGCTTTAAAGCATATCACAATTTGATACCCCCAAGAGTTAGGGTGTCATATACAGCGGCAATCAAACGAATTACTTCCGGTAGCTAGAGATACAGTAGATAAGTTCATATGAGTAACTTGTAAATGACTAGTATCACCTAGAACGCATCCTTTTCCGCTACTACAGGCCATTTACTTATCACATAGAAGGAGAGCGGCTACTTAATGTCTCTCAAGGGGGTACACTGGATATCTTCATCCAAAAATTCATTGGATGTCTTTCAATTTAATTTTGCATGCTTAAATGCAACATGGATGCAATTCGGTAACTAACAGTAAGAATGGTAGCAATCATTGAACATGTCAGGGTTCATGGACATGTGACTAATTGGATTAATCTGCCCTAAAAAATAGGGGCCATTTATCGCCTGTAGGAGAGGAGATTATAGCACTGACCATCTGTCTGGTTTTCCATTTACCATTGCTGCAGATTAGTAGGGTCAGGGCATAATTCTTTTTCAACATCTCAAAAATTTTCTTGAAGGATACAGTTGGTGTAGAATCTTGGCATTATTGTTTTCGAATTCATGCAGTGATAATGAATCTTCCTTCAAATAATTGTTGCAAAAGTAAAGGGAATGAATAAAAGAAGGAAACGATTCTACTACTGCCACTGCTCTACTTTCAGAGGCCAACTTAACTTCCCATACCGTGCTTCTTTAATATTTTGTGGTAGTCTGATGACTTAACCTGACATACCCTAATCTGAACTTCTATAACTCGGCAGCTAAAGACCTTATTGAAATTATTACATTTACACTTGATGTTAAATGTTTTGTTTCTAAATGGATAGTTAAACCCGAAATGTTTTTTTTTTCGCAAAATAAATATTACTAATCACTTTACTAACCTCAAGTATACAGACATGTAACGAGTTTAAAATTTGATTTCTGATCAGCTTAAAATTTCAAGTAATTAGATTTTTTTCCCAATAAACTCCTAACAAAATGTGAGTTTATTGCCAAATAAATAACCAATTTTTATTTGTGTATATTTGAGCTTGTATATGTGTTGCACTTGTTGTATCTATGTGTTTTTTGGAAGTTGTTTCCTCTTGTTGTTTATCTTTATTCACTCGTTTTTTTTTTTCATTTTCTTCTTATTTATTTTGTTTACTCATAAGTTAAACTAAAGAATCTTTTTGAGTCGAGTTCAGATGAGAAGATGCAACAACTTCCGCCTCTTTTATTTTTTTTATTTCACTTTCTTAATGTTGTTGATATTTGGGCTGTTGTGTATGAATGTGTGTGTTGTTGTAGCAAGCTGCAACAAACTGCTAACTTATAGTATAAAATGCTTAAGAAAAAGGTATTTATTTTAATACGATTTATATGTATATAAATACATATGTCTGTTTGTATGTGTATACACAAAGGAACTTTATTTTTATTTATTTCATTATAAAAAATATATATTTTTTTGCTTTCGCTTCCTGCGTTATTTTAAACTTTTTTGTTGCGAACTGACTTTTATTTAGTTTGAAAATAAAGTTTATTCTCTTTTTTTTCAGTGTTTTTATTTAACATTTGAAAAATAAATATAAATAGTTTGCATTTCTTTTTTCTATGCGAGAAAACAAATTTAAAACTACAATTTTAATTAAATTGCTAAATAAAAGTAATAAATGAATGCAAAAATTTTGGGAGGAAAATTAAAAACTGAGAGTTCAAAACGAATTTAAAACACGGTAAAATAAATTTAATTTCAGAAATTCAGTGTGATTTGCTTAAAAAAGTATCGCGTAAATAGTCCTTTAATCCTCTACAAATAATACGCAAATATATGTTGGATAACTCGAATAGTTAAAAAGAAATTCTGAAGATATTCTGTAAAAGTTTCCAATATCTGAGTTCAAAATTGGTAAATCATAAGAACTCGATCAGAGTTATATAAATTTGAAATATATATTTAAAAAATTATGTTCCAAAAAGGTAATAATATTATTACACCTTTCGACACCACGGGTGGTGTATTAGGGGTATATTAACCTTGTCTCCAATTCTATTTATAACACTATGAAGAAATCATCTAAGAACTAAAAAGTGTACATTTTCTGGTATCAAATCCAAATCTGAATCTATTTACTTATTTCTAAGCGTCTGTTATTGGTATAATCACATTCACAATAGTTGAGTACTTAAGAATGCAAAAATCGGTTTAGTAGAAAAAATAATTTAAAAACTGACATATTTACTATATTGAAAAGGTGTTTTCGAAGAAGTACAGGTTTTTACCTGATCTCTGGATAATAGCAAATTATTAATATCCAACTTCAAAGCTTGTGCTACAGTCCTAAGCTCATATTAAGAGTCTTAAATAAAAATTAAATGTGGATTCAATTCAAGAATATCAGTTCACATTTGATTGTAGCTTTACCAGATCAAACTGATAAAATTAAAAGTGGTGGAGAATATCTAGGATTCATCACAGCTAAATAATCAAATAAGATCGTTTTTTATGGCTTACAAGTACGGAAGATTTAGGTTTCCAGTTCCAGCTGTTTTCTTTATTATTTTTAACAATTTAAAAATAATTAAAAAAATCCATTAGCATCTCTGTAGCGCATTATAAATATAATTTTTCATTTGAAAACTAAATGCAACCGCCCAAAATAGTTTTGATATTTTTTTCATTTACATTATAAAAGTAATTTTATTATGAATTTTTCATTTACATTACTTTTTTCGTTATTTCTAATTTAATTTAATGTTGATTTTACACACCTTCTAATAGTTTTTTATTTAGTAACATTAAATGCGTTACAAGAGGTACGGGTGTGTGTATTTGTTTGCGTAAATTGAAGACAGTTTGAGAATGAGAATTTTTGTGGGCCAGTTTTATATAAGTGTGGGTGTTTAAGTCTATTGTTAATTTCTATTGTTATTTGAATTGTTTATTATAATTTTCATTTTAATTATTATTTTTTAGTGAATTTTAGATTTACTTAATAATTAAAAGTCGGCTTGTGCATCTTAGAGTAAAAAGAAGGGGAAAGTGCGCTTAAAGAAGAACATAGTATAGGAAAAATAAGAAACATTTAATAATTGTAAATAATATTAAATTGTTTTATATTTATATTAACGGAAAATCTCATACAATTTTTTCGAACTTTCACCGATTTCGTTGAAATTCAGTGAACGTATTATCCAACCGCAGCAAAAAGTTTTAGGGATATGGAAAGAAGGCATGTTCTCTACATTATTCTCATAAAGAGCGATACCTTACACCATTATCTTCTTTTTATAACAGTCATAAATGTCTAGAGATGATAAGCAGTTATTTTCGAAAATCCATAAAATTGGAACTTGTATACAATTTTAACAAAAAATATTTTACATTTTTGACGACTTTAAATGTTAATAAAGATTTAGTGAACTTTTGAAAAACTTTAGATATCATATTAAATAGTAGTTCCATAGTCAGGGCTGCGGATTGCAAAAAAAGTTTGAGTCGATTGCGCTATATTCACATATCTGTTTTACACTTTGCATAACTCACCGATTTCAATAAAATTTGGTCAGATTATTTGTTGTTGTCAAAGGCTGTTTCATGATTTAAATCAGCTTTATCGATTCAATAACAAAAAGTACAAACTAAAAAAATCCATTTATAAAACTTTTAATTTAGACAAATTATATAAAAATTTGGTATAATTAGTTTTCTACCTGCTTTTAGTATTTAATATATAATAAATTTTATGACAAATCTTAGTGATAGCGATTATATTTCCGGAATAGAGTTTTAATCTTAAAACACTATTTAATGCCGATTTTATTTATATTCATCACAAGTACTTTTTTACCTGTCTTAACTATATGAAAACCATCAAACGAATATAGGTTGGTTCATATTTGATCGTAGCTCCAGTATAGTGCCTCTTACCGGAACAATAATTTAAGCTTATAAAACTCTTAAACGTGAATCGAATCTATTGAAATTCAGCATAATTATTTTTCTTTTTGCAAAAATATGACAAATACTTATAAATCCATACCTGGTTATAGATACCATATAAGCCCTCTTGCCGAAACGGGAGTTTAAGTTAATGAAACTATTAAATATGGACCGATTTCATTCAACGCAATTATTTTTCAAATTATCTTTAATAGATGTAACTAGTGTCACAGTTGTTGGTATATATTTTGTTTAAATTCCATTAGATTCACAATTCTGGCATTGGTTTAAAGCGCTAAATATTCACCAGTTCGGCTCATTTTGTTTTCAAATTTTAATTTCAATATTTATTATTTTTTCTAATAAATATTTGCCGAGTACTAAAAATTTTTCTGGATAACTGGACAACATTTGGTTAAAGCTTCAATATAGCGCTTCCTCTATTAGATTTAATTTTAATTCATGTAGTTGTTTCTACAGTGCGAATGTTGGAGGGTTTATAAAATTCAACATTTTTACTTTTAACGGGTTAATTTATTTATATAGACTTTATATATAATATTTCTTTTATCTCATATATAGAATTTTGCCCTGACTATTAAAGTTTAAAATTTTTTATAAAAAATTTGGTGCTGTGATTAAAGTTCTCTATCATGTGATCCATTTTTGGCACCAAATCTATACTATTTATTAGTACCATTTTACACAGTTTTCTTATTAAATATCATAATGTAATTTTCTATGATTTCTTGTTTTTAGAAAATATTTTTCCGATCTCATTTGTGGATTTGAACAACTATATTTTCTAAAAATTTAAAATAAAAATTTCTATTTTTATTCATATATTTCCCTTCAACATCTCATATCGTTCTTTTAGCCAACTTCCCCTATTTTCGCTTAAACATAAAACAATCGCATAATTTAACTTTTTTCCACGATTTTTATTTTATTTTTTGCTTTATTATATTTCCTTGTCTTTTGAGTAGGTTTTTTTTATATTTCGTTTTGTTTTCTTCTCTTCAATTTTTGTTGTTTTTATTATTTTTTGTTTTGTTAGTGTGAATAAAGTAGATGATGAAGATGTTGTGATGTCAAGGTTTATTTTGTATAAATTTATTCGTTATTTCTTATGCGATTAATTGTCAAGTTAATCCAAAGTTTTAATTACAGATTGTAGTTGACGTTTGTAAGTTAAAGACAAGGTTGGTTGAAATTTTGTCAGTTGTTGTTTTTTTTTTTTGTATGAAATAACTTTGGGTGTTAATAATTGTAGGTTGTGTGATGTTGTTGTTGTTTCTTCACTTTTATTTTTGGAAAGAAATATTTGTTGTATTAATGAACAAATTTAAAGGTGTTGAAGTACTTTTTGTTTGGTTTTTGGTTAAATAACAAGCGAAAATAATAATGGGGAGTGGTGTACTTAAGATTAAATAAGTTTAATAGACATTTTCTGAAGATTATATACATATATTTTGGAGATCATTTATGGAACAAAGAATTTAGCAAAAAGCATCTGTTACTCAATAACCTTAGCGTTTTTGTTCATATCATTTATATTGAAAATTTTTGAAAGATTTTAAATCTGTCTGAGAAATTGTAAGAAAAAGTCAATTGTAGTTAACCAAAATGACAAAATATAAATAGAAACATTTATGACAATTAAAAAAAATTATCATATCATCAGAAAGATCCAAAATTTAAACGCTTTTTTGCAACTTTTGAATTTCTTAAAAAAAATTTCACGTGGAAATCCTTAAGGTATGTTTTAATGGATTTGGAGAAGCATATGTTTATCGCCAATATTGCCAATCTATAAAAAAACTATCCTATATCTGATGTCTCTTATAGTTTAGGAGATATTTAGATCAAAGTTGTATGTTACGAATTTCGTTTTAGTTTTGTTAAACTTAGTGGAATCCATTACAAACTGAACAAAATTTTAAAATATTAATTAAATTCTATACAAAATTGAAAACAAATTAAAATCAAAAATCCTATATCAATATCTATTGATGAAAAGTTACATCATTTTAAAATTGAAATTTGAAATTCAAAATTGTCAAACAAATGCCTTAAAGCAGCATTAATTTTGCTTTAAAATCCCCTACTTTGATCAGGACGTTAATTTTATTCATTCTGAAAGACCTTCCAATTTAAATGCATATAAAGTAATTCTGATGGCATTAGTGAACATATTTTTGCCACTAGCCCAAGATTTGCATGAGTTGAACATATTTCTTCAGAATAATAATTAATCATTCATCAACATAAACACCAATTTCGGAAAAAAGGATCTATGGTTTAACTACGGTTTAATATGACCTATCACCTATTAATACTGGTTTCATATACTAAAATATTTGAATTTCGATAAAATTGGTCCATATTTAAGAACCCTTTTAGCCTTAACACTATTCCCATGAGTTGGACTTAAAGGCATAATCAAATTAGATTCATATATAAATGATAATTTAAAAATTAATTATATCAAATTTATATAATATTTAAGAGTCTTACAAAAGGACTTATTGCAAAATTGACCCGATTTTCATCGAATTGATAACATATATTTAACAACAAACTTATAAAAATAATAATAAATTTTATATTTACATTTATTAGTTTTACAAGTTAAAAATTGTTTTCCGGGAAGGGGGTATATATGGGAGCCAGATCAAATAAATGTTCCAGCACAATGTAGTTTCCTTGAATTTATTATTGCATCAAATTAAATATATGTGGCGAATTTAAAAAAAATATCTTTAAAATTGCGATCTAAGTAATATAAAGGAATTTAAAATACGATACAATATTCATACATTAAAATATGAAACATTCAATCGAAGTTACTGTATTCGAACAATCGGACGATGCTGCTATAAAACACTCAATAAAAGTTGCTGAGGGAGGTACTCCTAATATTATTATATCAAATCCAAATACATCAACCAAAACTAGATTACATTACCAAAAATTATTATAAACTAAATGGGAATTATTATTGATTAATAAGCAAACTGATTTCTGGTTAAGCAATTATGTTGATGTATTTGTGTTAGCAAATGAGAAGAACCATAATAATAGAGATAAAGACTGTTAAAGGAATACAGTTAACAAATTATGTTGAGGGGGAATTTATACAAAGTTGATTTTGGGTTATTTAAAATCCAAACATTGCACCCCTGACCATCAGAGAATTTGTATTAAGTTTGAGGAAACATTTAAATATCAGTTAGATATTTAACCTAGTTTAATTATTTTAACATTTAGTAACTTAATTAGAAATACATCATTGAAAATGGTGTTAATTCAGTCATATCAAAATAATTATTTAATTTAAATTTTCATTTATTTGACCAAAATTTTTATTTTAAAATTTATTCGAAATAAATTTGTACATTTATAATAATTAAATTAATTTCATAAAATACCACATATTTTTTAAAGTTTTTTTTATTTTTTGAAAAATTATAATTGTTTTTCAAATTTATTCCATAGAAAAATAAAATAGTTGTTTTTTGTTTTCATCTCAATTGCGGCAAATAGAGAAAATATGCTGTTGTCTATTCAAGCTGAAACCATATTTTCAATATGACATTTACCAGTTTGTGGTTAAAATATAGCAAAAACTTTGACCACACCAAAACCCTCACAACAAATACACATAAACCCAAAATCCAAAACAACACACACACACAAAAATATATCATGTACACCAGATAACAAACAAATGCCATAATGACATATTTAGGAGACACAATAGAAGGAAAACCAAGAGGTATTCTAACCATCGCTCTCTGACACTCTTTATCCCCTCTCTCTCTCTCTCTCTCACTCTCCTCTTTATAACACTTCAGTTTGTAGTGCTGAAAGGATTTTAGTTAGCTATAACACAAACCCTAGGAAACATGCCACTAAACGACTATTTACCACTAAGAGATGAAAGGACAAACTGTAATACAAACATACATAAAAAAACACAAGCAAACAAAACAAACTCTCATACATTCAAACAAAATCCATACAATAGAAATACAACTAACTTTTTGTTGCATAAAACCACAAAAGCTGAAACAGAAGTTGCAATAAATTGTGAATATGAAAGCAGAAAATGAGAAGAATTTGTGACTGTAAAGCTTCAGTAGCAGGAATAAGTTAAACAACCTTAAGGATAAATTAAACAATACCAATGGATGACATATGAATGCAACTTGAAATAGTTGCCAAGTATAATGGTACAATCCATATGTTCGTATGTGTATGTGTGTGTGTATGTGTATTTATGTGGGTATGTAAAGTGTCATATTTTTTTCTCGTTAGTTACAATGTTATCCTTAAGGCTGTTATATAATGATTATACTGATGATAATGTCAGCAACAATCTACATCAGTAAAGGAGAGTTTACAAAAAAGAGAAACATATTTCCAGAAATTATACAAATGACGTATTTACTAACATGTGACTGTTAAGACAAAATACGCTTTAATTGGTTTGATTCTGTGGCTTGACAGATAAATATAAAGGAATTTTACATAACTTTTTTTCGAAATATTTAAAAAATGAATTCAGTTTAAAATCTTTCAATATAATGAAATTCAATGAAATTTTGTAATAGAAAACAATTATAGTTAACTTGAAATGCAATAAATAACATCAAAGAAAGTTTCTTAAAACCAGCAAAATTTGTTCAAATTAATGTAATAATTTTTATAACACACAGAGATATTTATCACGCATAAATTTGATCGGCTTAAAATTAATTGAATTGATGTAACAAGATCAGTTCGTCTATCTGTATAAAATGCAAGTTATAGTTTTAAAAAATCTTGGTTAAATCAGGTACGGTTATTATTTTGGTCCAAGAGTAAATAATAAGTGATCGGTACAAAAATGAATTTTTACAACGTATTGCTAAGGTATTTTCCAGTTTTCTATTAAACCTAAATTATTTTGGGAAAGTTTTTTATACCCTCCACCACCACATGTGGTGAGGGTATATTAAGTTTGTCATTCTGTATGTAACGCCAAGAAGGAATCATCTCAGACCCAACAATGTATATATATTATTGCATCAAATCAAAAACTGAGTCGATTTAGCTATGTCCATCTGTCTGTCTGTTGGAAACATTCTCACGCCTAGAATAATTGACCCAATTCAATAAAACTTGGCCACATTGTTTGTTATTGTCTTAAGCAGTTTGCTATTTAAAATCAGCTATATCGGTTTATAAGCAAGGAAGTTATAGACCGATATCTGAAACAACCTCAAAATTTCGAAAATGAACTCTTATAATTTCTTCTAAAAATGTAATTGGACTTAAACAAAAAATTAATTTTAGCATACAATTGCACGTGCTTCATTATCGTGCAAAAAATTATAAAAATCTGATTAACCGGAAAAAAGTTATAGGCTATAATATGCAAAATTTTGATACACCCCAAACTCTTTGTGCCATATGGACCGCAATTTTTAAGATAATTTACTAAAAATTTGTCACAACTAATTTTTTAACCATTATTAATATACGTTATAAATTTTATTAACATTGGTCCATATTTTGATATAGCTCCCATATAACGCCCCTTCCCGGAATATGATTTATAGCTTATAAAACTCTTAAATTTGAACCAATTCTATTCAAATTTGGCACAACTAATTTTCTAGCTATTTTAAATATATGTTATAAACTTTATTAACATGGGTCCATATTTTGATATAGCTCCCATATAATGACCCTTCCCGAAATATGATTTAGAGCTTATAACACTTTTAGATTTGAACCAATTCTATTAAAATTTGACACAGTTAATTTTCTAGCTATTTTAAATATATGTTATAAATTTTATTAACATATAAATATGTGTTATAAATTTTGTTAACATGAGTCCATATTTTGATATAGCTCCATTATAACGCCCCTTCCCGAGTAGATTAAGACCACTTCTATTGAATGTCGACACAATTATTTTGCTAATTCTTCTGAAGATATTATATTAATTTGCCCTGTATCGGTCCAAATTTTCCTATAGCTCGCTTCCCGGAAAATAGTTTTGAGTTTATAACAAGCAAATTTTTTTATACGCTCCACAGTACAAGTAGTAGAGAGAGAATATTAACTTTGTCATTCTGTGTGTAACGCTAAGAATGAAATTTTTCAGACCCCATAATGTATATATTCTTGCATCAAGTAAAAATCTCAGTCGATTTTCGTCAATCTCTTTGTCTGCTCACATCCACAAAAATTAACAGAGCTCAATGAAATTTGGTAGAAAAAAGGCAGTTCAGTAGAAAATTTTATAGCCTGAATTGTAACTAATTTTATGACTAATTAAGTATTTCTCTGTTATATACATTTGTGAGTGTATGTGTATCTACGGAACCTAACGTATTAACCTTACACGAATTTGTGGTGGAGGGTATTTAAGATTCGGCATAGCCGAATATAGCATTATTACTTGTTTTTACTTTTGACCTTAAATCAAATCGTAATTAATAGCGCTCTAATTATGAACAAAATCATTGTTAATACGTATTCATTATTTTTTGTTTCAAAATATCCAAAATTATAATTCGAGGAAATCTTGTTTCAAAATTTGACTTGTTCGGTAAATATTATGTCACTGTGTCACCATAGATTTATATATAGATTTGGTCCATCATAGTTTTCTTTGAGTACTAAGGAAAAAATATGGTACTTTTTATTGAAATTTTGATTAAGATTTCTCCTCACGGGAACTAGTGAAACTCTTGATTTACACATAGCGAGTTCGTTCAACTTTTTCTGTACAACCGCTTACCGGCTGCTTGTTTTAATAAGAGACCATTGGTTGCCGATTTCAATGCAGCAACTAAAGCAGTTGATCATTTTACTTAAACAATATATTGTATCATAGTTTTTAGGCTTTTATATTAATTAGAAGTGGATTTTTACAATTTTCATCAACAGATTCCTAAACCGTTCGTTAGCCAACATTTTACCTCTATACTGAATTCCTACAACACGATACTTAACGAAAAAGGAAAATTAAATAGAAAACTTTGTATTATTCTTACTTATGGTTGGTGAATACCGTAAGTCGACTATAGGCGTGACTGAATTACCTCAGATTGATTTCCATTTGAAGAAAATATCATCTAGGTACTAAATACTCTACATCACAGTATTGCATCATTTTTAATATTTAAACTAGAACTTCAGTTATTTATACGAAAACTATCATCATTTGCTGCTATTTAATTTATTAATTTTTTATTTTTCAAATATTTTCTAAAGAAAACAATACATTTTCTTAAAATATTATTAGTATAAAAAATTATCTTATTTGTATACCCTACACCAGTGCGGGTGGTATTGTATATAGTGGTATAGTACTATTAAAAGAATTTTTTTAGGGTGTCATTGTAGTTGTAATCTTAACGTATGAAAATATGGCCAATGTGTCCCTTGTGAATCAAGCTAACAATTACTTGCAACACAAATATAGTAAATAAAAACCGTATGGCATTTGTTTAACCTTCGTCCTTGCCGAATTTGCAACTCTCCTTTTAAAATTGTTTTTTTTTTCTGTCATCTAACAGTTATTCAATATTGCATGTCACCATTATCGTACATATTTATTTATTCATATGCTAAATTTATATTTTATTTTTATTTGTTTCTATTTTTTCCACAAAATAAATGTTTAAAATATGATGGGAGGGATACGTCTAGAAAAAATATATATTATTATATGTATACATATACATGTGTATAAGTATGTAATATTTGATATTGTTAAGGGAGGATCTTTTAAAAAAATTGTTTTGAAAAATAAGTCAAAAAAGAAAAATCTTTAAAATAAATATAAACGCAATTACACTGTGAAATATAAAGGAATATGACGCCTTAATTTTATGTTGAATTTTATGTTGACTGTCATATATTTTTAGCCTCCGCCATTACAAGTGGGAATTAATGGAAAGAATCATTTAAGACCCTATTTAGTGTAAGAATTCATATATATGTTCTTTGATCAAAATATGAGTTCATTTATCACCCTCTATCCATCCGTCCATCTATCTTAGACTAGTTAAAGATTAAAAAAACGGTTACACACGGCTACACTATATATACACTAGGGTGAGTCTGTCTCCATTAAAAAAAAGGAAAAGCAAATGACTTTTGAGTTATAAGTAGTTCCTTTTTTCTTATTTAATGCCCACACAGGGCTTGACGTTCTTGGAGATAAAGCTCCCCTTGACTTAAAGCTATACGTTTGTTCCCAAGTTGAGATTGCACAGCTTTAACCTCTTAGCAAGAGGGAATTATAAATCTAGAAAGTTTAAAATTCATTTTGACAGCTGTGTTCATGAATAACGTCATGTTAGCGTTTGTTTGTACATTGTATATACGCGGCGTTTAGAGCTTTACGCCAACATGACAATTACACACGTTAGTCATGAACATGTCTTTCTGGGTAATAAAATAGTGCCTTATTTCCTCTCTTACCGAATAACACTAAACTGGTCCTTTAACATTTTTGATATCTTTCCAACAGACTCAAAGTAAAGTCTATAAGACTTTGTTGAATAAATTCTTAAAGTGTACAAAAACAAAGTAATGAATATATACATATATGTTTATAAATTTGTGTATATATGTATGTAAATCTATATTCATATGTATCTACACAAATGTATCTTCCTAATGTTAGATCGAAATAAAAATAAATAAAATGACAGTAATCATTTTGTAACTATTTTCTTTCAATTGTTCTTTTTCCCTCTTTATTTCTTTTTTTCTTTTGGAATTAACAAATCTATTGAACACATTTATTCATCGATAGAAATAATAAATTCTCTAGAGTATATTTTAAAATGTATCTAAAGACACTTAAAGATATTGATAGATTGATAACATTTTGTGGGATGTTTTAGATACTAAAGTGTGTATTTGTGGTAAGAAAACAATTCGTTATTTCTTCGTTATCCTTAGAAAATTATTATTGTAAAATGGGTAATGAGAAAAGGATGTTGATAAATTCAAGAAAATAAAGTAAAAAGCTAAAACGCTTAATCCAAATTGCTGAATATAATTTAATTTAAAAAAGCTCTATTTTTAAATTATGGGAAATTTAAATCTTCTTATTAAAGTTATTTAAAATTTAAAGCGTTAATTGATTTTTTTTAGAAATACACTTTAATTTACATATCATTTAAGCATTAAAAGTTTGAAAATCCAAATGAAATTCTCGTGGGTATTACAAATGATATGACACCTCTAATTTTCTATATCGAAAAAAGTTATAAAAACTTTTTTATAAGAGTAGAAATTTATGCTCAAAGAATAAGTAACTTTTTTTTGTTGATTTTAAACAAAAGAAATATAATATTATTGTAATGTTTTATATGTTTGTAGTGGTAGTGACGATTAAGCTCAAACTCTATTTAAAATAAATATTTAAATAAGCACGTATGTGAGCGTTTAAATAAACTCATTAAAATTCAAACACTGAGACAAATTAAAGGATAATTTTTGTGAAATTATTTTTACAAGAATATGAATAGTAAGTGTAAACGAGTATGCTCCACAACCTTCTGACAGGACGTAGGACTTAAAATAAGTAAAAAATCGCTAATGTTTTCTATAAATCTTGATGGCGCTGTTTGGAATAAACCCGCCCAAGTAAGTGAAGAGTGAGGTTGAGCTGAGCTATCATATAATAGTGTTTATATATCCTCCACCACCACAAGTAATGAAGAGGGTATATTTACCTTATCATTCCATGTGTAACTTTAAGAAGGAATTATATATACATATATACATATTCTTTCATCAAATCGAAATATAAGTCGATTAAGCTATGTCGGTCTGTCTGTTTTTGGCACTCTCGCACCCACAATAATTGACAAAGCTCAATGAAATTAGACTTGAGTATTTGTAATTGTAATGAAAAGTTTCTTGTTTAAAACCAGTGTAATCGGTTTAGTATATTAGAAGATATGGACTAATATCTGAGACATCCTCTAAATTCTAATTAAATACTAAATTTAATTTAAATTTTACAAAATATTTGTGATTTATAAGTTAAAAAACGTCGGACATTTGCATGGTAGCTACCTGAAAGATTGGACCGATTATTAAAAATTCATCAAACTGCCAATAATATCCAAATTTTGTTTCTTAAATCTTATAAAATGTTAACAATGTTATATTGATAGAGAGCCAAACAGCCACCTGGACAGACGGTCATTATTAAGTTAACGAAATAAATAATTCTGTTTAAATTCACATCTTTGAAATTAAAAAAACATAAAATATACTTTATATATGGAGGTCTTAGTTGACATTTAATAATATTAAGAAGAAAATATCGATTTTATCAATAAAAAAAGTTTTAAGATCAAAAACGACTTCACTAAAACTCCCTTTAAAATAAGTTATGAGTATAATTATTCGCTCTCGAACAAAACTTTAAACAGTTTTAAACCTTAATTTCGTTCAGTGTTATTTTTTATTTAATTTATATATATGAACGTATTTATTTTGTAACATTTTGTTGTACTACTTTTTATACTCTTTTTAATCCTGAATTCCTTTGTAACTATTTACCGCCATTATAACCACAATATTATATTCCTGCTTATAAAACAAACTTTAATGTAATTTCTATAAATGTGTTATTTGTCGTTTCGTATTTATGTGTAAAAAAAGTTTTGTAAGTGAGAATCAAATAGTTTTTTGTAAAAATATATTCGTAATTACCCGGTAGTTTTAATTTAATGAAGGAAGTATTATGAGATGTTTTTTGTCTTTTTATATATATTGATTTCAGAATTTGTGATCTTTGAGAGCCTGCCTTCAAGATGCTTATATTTTTATATGACATTTTTCAAATCCATTTTAAAAAATTTCGGAAAAACTTCAAATATTTAATAAAAATATGTTAGGATTTATGAAAGTATTTTATAAATAATTTTCCAAACTACAGGGTATTGAAATAATTTTCCGAACTACAGGGTATTCATGCTTATATTATTAATAAAGTTGTGGGTGCTGTAATACTTCTGTATATGTATGATTATATGTGTTTGGGTTTAAATCGTAATGTGGTTCAATTTCCTTCTTTTTTTTTGTTTCCTTGTATCATTGTGTTAATCCGATAACTGTGTAATTTGAAATAAAGGTAAGAAAAACAAAAATGACAACAATGAAAATACAACACATATATACACATATACTAACACACATATACAATACAGGAAACAATTGACAAAAACAAATAAACATGAATGTATTTATTTCTTTTGTCATTTCTTTTATTGTTGTTTTATTTTATTTTTTTAACTTATTTAGTTTTTTGTTGCAAGGACATTCATCCATCCATCGTTCCCTCTGGTTAGTTTAATACGTTATACTATTTATTTTTCTTATTTATTTCTTCATTTGTTATTTCATCATTATCATCATCGTCAATTTCACTTGATTGTCCTTTTTTATTAGTATCGATATTTGTATGAAGACAAATAGAGAGCAAAAAAAGTAAAACCAACAAAAACTCTAAAACTAAAAAGGATTTTTTGTAGTTATATAAATTGCAAAAGGAAATACTAAATAGTGCTTCAAAGAAAAAGTTTTACAGCCAAAATAAAACGGAAACTAAAAAAATGCAAACATTAACCAAATACAGTGGCACAAAAAATTTACCTTTCCATATGATTTAATAATGTAACATATCGTGTTTTGTACCCAAAAATGTCTTTAATAAAATAAGCGTTTTATATTTTAGTTAAACTAAAACTTGCCTGGTATTATCGGATTATAAAGCTTAACCTACTGTGACAATATAGAGGAAATGAATAAAAAAAGACTGAAACGCTAAAATAACCATTGTTTTACTTAAAAGACTTAAAAATATATCTTTATTACCTTGTGGATAAACGTGGAGAAAACTGAAAAAAGAAGAAAAAGAAAAACAGAAAATTAGTTAAATCTTTGTAAAACGCTTTTGACTCAAATTAGAATAAGAAATACTTGAATTAAACTGAAAATATTAAATACTATAATCCAGACTGTACTCTGAACTATAAAATGGCTATAGTTTGCAATATAGATTGACTATAATTCTAACTATAAAATGATTATAGACCGATTAGTATGACTAAAACTCTAGGAGACCAATTTGTCTATTAAATACGCTTAGGAAAGCTTTGCATAAAGTCATGCACAATATATTATTACCTGCGATGAAAAAGGCTAATGGAATAACAGAGATATAATATTGATACCGGAAAACAAAATCAATAATCGACGTGATTGATTTGGTGATTGGAATGGCAAAAGAAGCCTTTGGAGGCAAAGGATCAAAAAGGAAATACTGCGCGGTCATAACACTGGATATAAGAAATACAATTAATAACGCTGGATGGGACTGTTTAATGTAAGAATTTAGAAGTCCTCGATTATATAAGGAAAAGTCTTTTCGACTTCTTTAATGATAAAACGCTGCGGTACGGTAGGGATAGGGAAAGACAATTCTACCATGCTTCAGCAGGTGTTCATCAGGGATCCATCATGGAACAATTACTTTGGAATTTTATGTACAAAAATATATTGGAATTGAATATTTCGGAGGAATTTAATAACATCAGACTGCATTGATAATACAGCAAAATAACGGGTCGAGATAGAATTTTTTGTGAATGAAACTGCATAAAGATCGTGAAGAACTGGCTGCAATAAGCAGAACTAGAACTGGACGACTGTAAAACAGCAGTTTGAATCAGAAACTACAAAACCGAGTAAGTAAGGAGTAAGAGTTAGAAGACTCAGATTAGAGAACAATTTATGAAAAGCTTAAGTGCAAACCAGCTCTGCGAAGCAATGCTTAACGGCTACCTCGAGGCATTATGGTATTGACGATGGAGGTGGTTTTAGTCTGAAGGTTTCCACCTCCACTACACAAACAAAAGAAAGACTAGCTACAGTTTGAACTATAGGCTAACTATAGTCTGGATTATTAAATACATATATTGTGGATTATGTAGTTTGGACTTTAGACTAGCTACAGTTTTTCCTATAGACCAGTTAAGGTCTTTACTATAGACTAGTTATAGTGTTTACTATTGATTAGCTATAGTCTGGGCGAGATATAGTTTGGACCAAATTGTATGGATTATGAAAAATATATAGTGTGGACTTTACACTAGCTACATACTGAACCAAAGACTAGCTACTATTCACTTGGACTGCGGACTGGGTATAGTTTGGACTTTAGACTAACTGTAGTCTGAACTATAGAATAGCTAAAGTCTAGAGGTAGAGCTTAGACTATGGACTAAATATTTACTGGACTACGGACTAGATGTTTTAGATTATGGATTAGGTATAACCTGTTTTATAGACGATTTGTAGTATGGACTGTACTTTTTAGTTTATTCTAACAATTCTATTTTAATTTTGTCAATTAATTTATAAATATAATTAAAATTAATTTTAGCTGGAAAAAGAAAGAGTTTACGTTTTATTCATTTTAACTTTTAAAATAATTAAAAAAAATAAATTTTATTTGTTTAAAAATTCTCTTTTGTTTTCGTCCACATATTTTTTATTACATTAATATAATTAATATTTGCTTTTAGTTTAAGCGATTTTAAGTGATAATCAATTATTTATATAATGACAATTATTTTGGGGGAATTAATGATATAAAAAGTGAAACCCAGCAAACAGAACGAACTTATGTAAAATAATAGAATAATAATAGTTATTGAGTTTATTCCCTAAACAAAATTATTCCTGATAAACAAAAATTATAGTAAATTTTTTATTATTATTTAGTCAATATTTTATTTTTTTATACCTTTGAAGTTAATAGTTTTGAAACTATTTCCCTCTGTGATGGGCTTATTAGAATCCTGAAGTACATTTTTAATATTTTATAGTTAATATTGGAATTATAATCATAATTATATCTATTAACATAATACATATGTTTTTTGTTGTTGTCTACTATAAATTTGTTAACATTAAAGTGCAAAAATTAATACGATTATAAAATAATAATATTAAATATAAATATTTAATTTAAGAAATAATAGACATATTTGGATATGTATGTACATAAAAGGAATGAGATCGAAAAAATCCAAACACTTTTTTTTTTTTTTTTTTTTTGATCAAGTTACCTTTGGAATATATGCCAGTTATTATTCTTTCTAGTCACTAAAAATAGTGACCAGAAAGAAGTCTGAACTAAAATTGTCAAAATAAAAATGTTCAACAAAACCCAACTCGGTCCTATAGTACCGAGAGATAGAAAATCATAAGTGCCTGAAAAGTTATTTTAGGTTTTAAAATAAAAAAGTCTCAAATGTTCATGATAGGAATGCTGCTAAAAATTTAGAGGCCAAAGACAGAGCACCAAAATTGAAGTCAAGTTTTTTAAAAACAAAATCTTGCTGCATAATGGATGACGAAACGTATTTTCTGGCGGATTTTCCACAACTTCCTGGTCATAAACTAGATATTGCTAATGCTCGAGGGACCTATAAGCAGTCAAAATTTCCCATAATTTTTGTAATGGCAAGCAATATGCAGTTGCGACAAAAGAAGCCTATCCTGTCAGCATGGTAATCAAGTGGTACTGACAACAAGAAATACAAATCCTCCAAATTGCACGGAGATAAGGTCAGTGGAGAGATATTGGACTCTTGTTAAAAAAGAATTGAAGAGCACAAAAAATTTGTTCAAAAGTGTGGCAGATTTTAAACGGAGATAAACTACCTGTTCGAGCAAAGTGACAAAAACAATAAAAAGCGTTGTTAAAAGGTTTTTGGAAAGGTTCAAAATTTTATCATTAAAACTATAAAAATATGTTTTTGAAAGTTGTAAATTTAATTTCAATCTAATAAACAAAATCGGAACTCAAAGTTTAGTGATTTAGTTTTTATTTCCATATGTATTTGATAAGATTTTTTCGATCTCACTCCTTATATATGCATGAGTGTTTGTTGAAACATATGAATTTTATCTGTATTGATTTAATAGTGTTTTATTTTTTATTTTAATTATATATTTAACAAATATTTACTTAAACTCCTCCCGCACGTAACAAATTTTCAGTTGAATATTTTTAATTGATTTAATAATTTTTTTAATGGTTTCAAATAAAACTTTTAACCACATTATGTTTTATTGAAACAAGTGATTACATTTTTGAAACATTTTTGTTGTTGTTTTTTTTTGTTTCTTGTTTTAATTTGAAATAAATTTATTATAATTTTTATTATTTATTTAGTTTGTTAAATTTCCAATAAAATAATTTATTAACTTCCTTTTTATTTGAAATTAATACTCATAATGCTGGTGGGAATTTAATTGATTGAAGTTAATTAAATTTATGTGTTTGAAATTAAATTTGTACAAAATTTAATGAGATTTTTTTTTATATTTATAAAACCCAATTTTTAATTTTTGATTTTTAATTTTTAAAAATTATTAATGAATAATTGGATTTAATTTATATGACCAAGGGATGCCGAACGGAATTAACTTTTCAAAATACCGGGATCCGCGTTTCTTATGTATTCATATAGAAGTACGAATCTTCATCCAAAAATTCCGGAATTTAAACTTTAAAAATCACGATTTTCGGAAGTTGTGAATCCCGATATTCCTCTGATTTTCTGAATCGGAATTCCCCGTCTGACACACTTTACCCACAAAATTTCGAAATCACGGGCAGATCATTTTAAAGTATTAGTACTTATCATTATTTTTTAATTAGTACTTTTAGATTATTAACCTGAATGTACTATTTGGTATATTTTTCTCCCAATTGGATGAAATTTGACGATATGGGATTTTTTATTTTTAGATCTTCTGAAGTTTAATTTTTTTGTATTTTCTAAAGATACTTTTATACTAATGATAATAATTATTTTTAAAAATACACTATGTATTTTTAAAGAGATTAAAATTAATTGGATTCAGTGTTCTAATATAGTACAGCTTATATTCGGGTAAGGCCTGCTTCCCATAGAAATATTAATTATCGGTAACTTTTCAATTATTTCATAAGGGAGGTATTGAGAATAATCTAGACGGATCAGGTAGAAGATATCTTCCAATCAATGCAAACACTTTAAATTGTTCTACTATTTACTGCCCACCGGATATTTGGAAGCCTAAAATAAAATATAATTTTAAAAACTCTTGTAAAATTCGGTCTACAACAATGTTCTTCGAAAGTCAATATGTCTCTACTAAATATTTTTTATTTCGATCAAGATATAACGAATCAATATTTAAGCACCCGAAATATTTAAATTTAAAACTTTGTGAATTAAAAATATTTTATTAACCTCATCACGTACGTACTGAGAATTTGTTGAATAATAATACATTTGAATTACTAAACATGTGTTTTGGCAGACAATTTTTGCAAAGTCCTAGTTAAAAATTGTATGATGCCGATGCTCGAGGGAATTTAAAGAAACTATAAATATCCAAAAGTATTCAAAATTAAAAAATTGATATGGTAACCAAAATGCAGTTGCTGCAAAAGAAACCAATAATTTGCTACAACGGCCTTTATTACTACTGGCATCTTGAAATCCTACAACAATGTTTAAGAAGCTTTTGTGAATTACAAAAACAGTATGTAGAATTTGTACCAAGAGAGGCAAATCCTAAAAACTGCTCGGAACTAAGGAGAGTGGAAAGATATTGAGCTATTTTTAAAAGAAAATTGAAGAACACAAGAAGGATGTTCTAAATATAATAGATTTTAAACGGATATGGACTTCCTATTGCTTCTTAATATAGAATTCCTCTTAATTTACATTATTTATCAAATAAAATCTAAAAAACCTTAACAAGCTGCTGTAAATAAACTTCACTTATCTTAAAAACAACAATAATTAAATTAACCTTTAAATTAAGCAAACAAATTCAAATAAGAACAAAAAAATGAAAAAATATTATCTCATAAATTTTCCTTAAAATTAATAAATAAAACAACAGAATGTTGCATAGAAAGAAATCCCTTTTCTAGCCGTCATTTTAATTGAAATTATTTACGAGTTCGTTACTTTTCATTCTACTTGGTGGCTTTCAATTACATTTTATTATTTACTTTTTACCAGAGTATGGAAAAACTCAGAGTAAAATTTTTATTATTAAATGATCTTAATTTTTAATCTTCTTGGTGAAGTTTAAAAAATTAAGTCCTTTTTTCGATAAAAATTTCTAACATTATTTTTTATTTTTGAATGGAACAAAATAAAAAAATACTTATTTTACTCTTCCTTCAATTAAGAGTAAAGAAAGATGATTGTATTTTAACTCTTTCTAAAAATGCGAAATGGTGCAAAAATGCTTTACTGCACAAAAACTCATACAACATAAGAAAACATATCTTAATATGTGAGTACATTTGTATATTCATACTAAGGTAGTCAACATACAAACATACCTTTTTCAGCTTAATTAAAAACACTTTTGACTGCTACACACGATTTTGTGTGAATTATTCTGTTCTAAACTCTATTTTCGGATTCGCTCGTTTTTTATTTTTATAATTTTTTAATTAAACTCTTTTTAAAGAACGATTTAAAAAATATTTTTTAAAATTAAAACTGAATTCTTTGAAAGATCCGATTTTACAAAGAATAAATAATGAGTCGAAAATAGTACCATGCTTTTTTCTCATATTTCTAAAAAAAATTAAATAAGAACAGGTGTTAAAGATGAGTGTTACCTTTTCTTCGTTTTCCCAAAATAAATAACGACATTTTCCTTTCACTTGTTTTTATTTTATACTTAACTAATTTTCAGTCTTTTCCCCATTTTTCTTTCCGTTTTAAGTTTGTATCTCACGTAAGTGTTAACAAATTTTGTACAAATGTAAATTGTATTGAAGGATTCCAGTTAAAAGATAAGAGATATTTGTACATATATAAGGGAGTGGAAGTTACCTTAAGTCTATTTATGTGCTGATGATGGAACATGTTAAATACTTCCTTAACGTTTGTTTGTATTTGAGATATGTATTTAGTTTTTTTTTTTTGTTAAAGATGTAAACAGGATATAACCGACTGGCAGATTTCCACACTTTTTTGTTTTGGTAAATTTCTCATACTGGTTTTTGTTGTTTTTATCAAAAACATTTCAAATCTAATAATGTGTTTTCTGTTCCTTTTTCGAGTGTATGTGTGTTACATTTTTATATATATAATTTTTGTTTTTTTTTTTAACTCGAAGTATGTAAGTCACAATATTTAGTTATACTTAGATACTTTTTAGTTGTGAGTAAAAGATACATCGTCTTATGTGTGTAATTGTTTATAAGTTACCTGAATAACAAGAACAAATTATCACTGCGAATCATTTTACGGGGAAAGTTTTGTGAATGGATTGAATAAATGACATATATTTAGTCTGACGTTTGTTAAATTTATTTCAGTTTCAAAAACACTATTCTCCTTTTAATATATCTCCATTGGTCTTGGCTGCGTGCAAGTCATATGCATTGATAAGATGTTCATAGGGCCTATTTTTGGCTTTTTATCACTTAAAAAGACATTCATTTAAAATACCATTTGATATATATTTTTGTGTCAATAGAGTCCATTGCAATAGACTTGCTTTTTGTTGCAATTGCATAAAGCTTTCTATGTCTGAATTTTTTGAGTCCTTCAATATAAATTTATTACTTCGTAATCATATAGGACCCCATGAAGTATAAATTCAATTTTGGATTAAAGCAAAATTTGAGTTTATTAAGCTCATACCAAAACTAATGGGCGGATTACAACCTTTAATTGGCAGGATAGATTTGCATGAAAATAAATATAATAATAACAGTGTAACGTAATATACTTGCGAGATTAAACCCCATGTAAACTTAAAATTTTTTATATAAATCAAAAACTCTATAGGACTAAGTCCAGACTCTCTCTAAACTGAACTTATTTTGAGCAAAATTTGAAATTTCAAAATTCTAAAACCTAAAACTAAAACGGAAACCTCTAAGTATGTAGAGTTGGTAACAGTTTGTTGCAGGGCACCATACATTTTCTAAAAATCTTACAGCATCACCATATTAAATTTTTTGTGAAGACGGTTTAAAAAATAATTTTGGAAAAACGTAACTAGCCGTAAACATTGTCTCATGTGTAAGTAAACTTTTTCTACGTGTTTAAAGAGTTATTTTTAAGTACAAGTATTATAACATATAATCAGACTTCATAAAGTGTTAAATTTCACTTACAAAAAAGTATGTTTGCTCTCTTTTAAGCTACAGAACATCGAGAAGGACTTCTGCGAAGGCAGTTAAAAATTTATTGTAATTAAAAAAATAAATGCGTTTTGAAGAACTTTAAGAGGACTTGAATCTTAAAATGAAAAGGAGTAAAATGCAATTAACATCTACACAAAGCAACCAAAAGGTTAAGGCCTTTCTTATATACTTTTGAATTATTTACATGTAAATACTTTATAAATTATTAACTAAAACTTAATAAATAAATATAGAAATGCGGTTGCAGTACTAAATTATGATTTATTTTAAAGAGAAATTATTTAAATAATGGAGATTTATTTTAACTTATTTCCTTATTTCCTTTTAATAACACTTTTATGTATCAACAATGACAGCCATAATTTTTAAAAAGGTATTAATTGCTTTTAGAAAAAAAAAATATATATTTTAAATGCCTCCCATAAAACGGTTATTTGTTTTGAAATAAAAATTTAAGCTTAAAATAATAAACTTGAATTTTTTAGGAGCTTTTTGCTATTAGCAGTTTTAATTAAGAGATTATTTTGTCATCAACTTCTAATCTCTCGTTTAATATTTAAGAGCTAAAGCTACGGAGTTTTTTCACACCCTCAAAAATTTGTTAATAATTTTTTTTAAGTAAAAATTGTTACTAACAAAATTTGTCACGCTTCTGTATTTAATGACATTTTAAAATACATACACAACTCACACGTACACTTTACTTTTTTTCTTTCGTACCGGAATAAACCCCACACATACATACAGATTAACATTTTTTTTATATTTTTATTTTTTTTAGAAAAAGCTTTATGCAATAAAGTTGTTGACAAATACATGTGAGTATAGAAAGGGTGTATGTGAAGAGATTTGGTCGAAGAAAAAAAGCGTAAGTTTTTTATTAAATATTAAATTAGCCTAATTTCAAAAAGTTGGGTCCATAATTGGCCGTAGCACACATACAAGTCTTAATTGAGAGGAATAAATAAAAATAAATAAAAAGTGTAAACCTCAAAATAGTTCTGTAAATTTTGAACGGTTACACTGAACACACTATTTAACTTGATTTTTTAGAAATAGTTCATTAACACAGAGTTAGAGTGAGTTATTTAAGAGTTTATCTAATGTTGATCAAGAGACTATATGCTCAGAAGTGTAGTCAATGTCACACCCTTGAGTATGTTGATTTTCAAAAATTCGCCAAAAATTCATTTGTTAATTGAGACACAATAATTTTGTAAATAGACAGTCCATATAATCGCTAGAAAAATACTCTTACATCTACTTTTTCCCTTTCCAATTTTAGTCTTTTTAATTGGTTGGCTTACTGGAGGTTCTAAATTTTTTAAATATATGCCAGATTCCCTATAAAAAAATCAAATATTGCAATTTTTAAATAAAAATGTTAGAAAACGATATGAATCTGCAGTTGAAACTTTGAAAAAAATATTTTTTAAGTATTGTTTTCTCAAAAGGTGGCAATATTTATTCTCTAATAAAACCATTTTTGTACAGAACTTTAAAATGTATTTATTATTCTATAAAGAATAATAATGTAAATTAATTCCGGATAAGCACAGACTTTTCCAAAACCCCTATCCAAACTATGTGAATTTTAAAAAGAAATTCTTAATATTTCTATTTAGTTCTCAAATCGTAAGGAATATTTTCCGCCGAAAAGGACCTAATAATGCGATTGTGATATTGGGTATTTTCGTATGGAAAGGTGAGACTTTTTAATGCCCTGATTTTTGCTCAAGTTTATATATGTTACATCGAAATGTTAAAGAAAAACATTTCAAAAAATTAGAATAAAGTTTTTCATAAATCGTTGAAAATAAAGTACATTTTGTTTACTTTTTTAAGAAATTTTAAATTTTCAAATTACAACCTTTTCAGAGATACCAAATTTATACTATGACCAAAAATCCAACATAAACTAGACTTCCTGTAGCAAAATTTTGCAATTTTCAACCAAACTTCTGTAAGAGACAGTAAAGTCCCACAACGACCTAAATATACTTTAAAACACAATGCGTTCAACTATTTCACTGCCACAAGGAGTAACGTAAGAAGACAATAAATCTGCACAAGTGACCCTATTACATATCCTGAAGAGACATTAAAAGTGAGGTGACAAGCCCAAGTTAAAGTACTTAATAAAGTAAACAGTGATGTTTCTTTTTAGGCAGTTTTAAAAGTCCTCAAAATCTTCTGAGTATTGGCTAAATAAGTTGTTTCGTATACACACTGTTTCATTTATTGTTTTTGTATATGAAAATGATTTTTTTTTGTAAAAATAATTTTGAAATCAAACGTTTTTGAAATGGGTGTATATAAGTTTTGCTTACATATGACACAACATGACGATAAAAATACATCATTGTCACCATCAGCAGCAACATCTCACACATCAACAACACACATTCAGTCAGTTTGTCAGTCAGTCATTCATTTAGTCACTCAGTTAATACTTGATATTATCACCACCATCAACGACAAAAATTATCATCATCCTTTTTTCAGTAATTTTTTTTTGTCAGATTTTTTAGTCATCATCATCATCATCTTCATCATTATCATTATTATCAACAACATCGTCATCGTCATCTTAGATTAGTTAATGTTTATTTAGTGTTGCTGTCATTCTCATTTATGCGTGAATGAGGAGTGTATGTATATGTGCGTATGTGTGTAAGTAAACAAGTATACAGCAGCATATGAGCAGCATCGATATGTTTGTTACGTAATTCCCCACCTCGCAACATTAAAAATAACATTTAATGCTTCTTTCAGAAACTTATTTGCAAATGTTTTAATGTGTCAAATGTATTTGTGTGTGTGTGTTTTTTTATTTTAAAATAAATTTATCCAAAGGCACAAGTAACAGGAAATTATTTACTAAAAAGCTAATTTTAGTTAAACATATTTTTCGTTTGTCTCTAAATACGCAAAACATGATTTTACAGGATTTATTAGCAAAAAACAAAAAAACGATTTCTAATGGTGACACACATTTTGTGGAAAAAGGGAGGAAATAAGACTCAAAACTCTATAGACATAATGAGTAAAATATTTTCTATAAAAAAAGTTTATAATTAGATTTTTGAAATAAAATTAGTTTTAGAAAAATCTTAAAAGAAAAATTAAAGTTTTAAAAATTCTTTCTTTAATTAATGTTGTGATAAATGAAAATGAATCAATCACTAGTTTTTGTCTTTAATGCCAATTCTAATGAGTGAATAAATTTAAGCTTAAAGACATTAAAATTAAAAGGTGCCACTTTTCTTTTACTTTATAAATAAAAAATTTGTATAAATCGCTTAATTGCTGCATAATAGTTAGAACTTAAAAAAAAAAACAAATTTTCAGGAGACATATCATTGTAAGCGAATTAAAGTGTATATGAACATTAATATTGTTGGTGCCTTTAATAAGGCAATTTTGACACAAAATAATACACTAGAGTTCCGATTGCGTCGTTCCGATTTGCGTCGCTTTTTAAGAACTAAGAAAATTCGATTTGTGCAATTTAAAGTTGTGTCGATCCGATTTGCATCGTTTCGACTCCGTATGGCGTCTGTTCGATTTGCGCCGTTATAATTTCGACTGCAGCATTACCACTTTTATAATTACTGATAAAACTTATCGTCACCTGTATGTATGAGTTTCCATATAGCGTTCTTTGTATAAAAGGTGGTCCTAAGAACAAGCGTATGGTTATGGTAGAAATACATTGTATTATTTAAGGTAAAAGAAAAGTTATAAGTTTGAAATTAGAATTAAATGCAAAAAAACGTTTTAAATCGGTAGAAAAAGCTGTTAATACAGGAAGAGCTTTTGAACTAGCATCTTAAAGAGCAAAAACAATTTGCAATAGAGACAGTGATAAAATTAATCAATTTGCTGAAATTGTCACACCACTCCAATCTAAATAAGATACAATAAATCCCTTATTGGTTAAAAATGAGTCCCTTCTTTCAATTTGGATACATGATCAAAATAAGCGAAATGAAGTCACTAAACAAGGACGTGATGAAAAATTAAGCTCTTTCTATTTACTCCGACCTTTGCAAAATACTGCATCTAGTAGTAATGGAAATTTTGATGATTTCGAAGTCAGTTTATTTAACTTTTTTCGTTTTTATTAAAAATTTGGAATATTTTCTCCAATAAATTAAATTTCAGTTAATTTATATAGAAAAAGTTGATTTCGATTTGCGTCGCATTTCTGCGGTCCCCATTAACGACGCAAGTCAAGGTTCTAGTGTACTACACAATACACTTTATTAAGAAATACACAATATTAGAAAAGATATTGACAAATTTGAACCTATTCAACATTAGATCCATGAAGTTCCTATGGGGTCCAAACTATATTGACTGTGCAAAAATATAATTGACGAAATATATTTTTGCCTTGAGTCTCTCTGTTGGTTTTTTGTCGAGATTTGAATACTTTTTGGAAAGCATACATCGTTTAGCTTTTCTAGACACTTTAAGGTGAGTGTATCTGATACTCGTAAATTAATTTTTATATAAAATATTAATAAGAATTAATTTACGAATGACGGCGTAGGGTTAACTCTTGGTAATAAAGACATAGATATTTTATCCTTTTTTAATATATGATCTTCGTTTCAAAATTAACAACTTTTCAGAAAGCAGGAGATATATTCGTATGTTCAATTAAGTCCAATGAAATTTGGGCTTTTTCTCACCGCAAAATGTTAATTCAATCTAATAAAATATTGACAGATTGTTAACTATTGGTCGCAACAAAAATTGTTTATAGTTTCGTTGTTATAGAAAAGAATAGAACACAATTCGAGAACCTGTAAAGTAATAGGTTCCAGAAAAATGATGAACCGATATGGATTTATGACTTGCCAGAAGATGGCGTCAATTGAGCTCCGAACCATAAAAAATATCAGCTTTAATTCCATATAGGAAAATGCTATTTTTTAACTTTTGAAAGGTTTCAAATATGATTGGAATCAACCGGGGCTTGAACTCTCATCCATAAGAAATCATAAGTTATGTTTGATAGGCGCCCGCGCTAATCTTTCAATCACAATTCAGTACTGCTGTTTTGTAGTTAAAAGGTTAAGAAATACGACTACGAAACGTAACATGAACTTTTGGATCAGAGTTCTTTAAACAGAAGTAGAGACAAGTCATATTTGAGATGTCTTTATCTTTCATATTGCAACAATTGACCTTCAATTCCACCATCACTTGTGATTTTTAAAGTAGAGACATAAGTAGAGTCTACTGACTATATCTCTCTAAATTTGCCATGACTTAAAGAACTATCAAAAATTAACTTCTTAGTGTCAAATTTATTATATTTTTCAAATACAATATATTGAAATATGGTCATATTTTCAGAGAACACTTTACAAAAAATATCTTCAATAAGGCTAAAGAAACTCGAATAGGGTTCCACTGTTTCATTTCCAAACATTTCAAAATGATTTATTAAAATTTTCATTAAAAATGCTATTTAATATGTTGTTAAATTTTAATTAAAAAGGGCTGAACTTTATATTTCTTATACACGCATATATATTATTAAGATTAATTTTATATTTTACTCCCCACTCTACTTATAGTACCACCCTTCAAAACATCCAAAAGGGGGGAGTTAACAGATTACTTTGTTTGCCAATCTCTTCTGTCTCATCTTTATAGTCAATCAATATCAAAAAAAAACGTATTAAATTTTTATACAAATAATAAAGTGTGTGTGTGTGTGTTTAGGGGGGGGAGATAAGTATTTTAAAATGTATTGAAACAGAGAAAATTTCGTATTTGTTAAATTAAAAACTGTTTAAAAATAACTTATTACCAGCAACAAGAAAAGGCATCTATAATTTTTGTTTGTGATTGATGTATTTTTCTTCACTTTTAGAAGCCTAAAAGGATAATGTTACAATAAAGACTAAAATAAGGAAAATCATAGTAACAAACTTAGTAATACACTTCCTTTTTAAATTATTAAGGAAAACATTTTATTTTTCTTTGAAGTTTTAAATTTCATTCTTACAAAAATATAATTTTTACATCAAAAAGTGATTAAATCTATTCGATTTTTTATTTGAATGAGAGTATGAGCAGAAGAGAAATATTTATTGCAAACTTTAATATAATCGATTTTCTTTAATAAATTAATTAAACGTCACAAATAAACTCTTATGTAATGGCCACAAATCTTGGAAATCTCTCGAAATATTTACAAAGAATATTGGAAGAGAAGCCCATTTAAATGTGTATACAAATATACAAATATCAGGATGTCTTTACCAAAAGTGTTATCTGAAATGTATTATTTTCATAATATTGTTACTAATTTCCTTTAAAATCAAGTTTCACTTCCACTACAGCAACCGACTCGTTAAAATAGAATTATATTTTCATAAAAATTAGTTCCGCCTCCCATAGTGTTTTATATAACAAAAGTTATTTAGTAAAGTATTTAAATTTGTTATAAACTTAATAACCAACTGGTTTATCTGGCTTTTAATTTTATTATTCGTATTATAAACAAAATACTTTTTTGATAAATCTAACGTAATCATCATAAAACAAGTGAGAATGCCATATTCGGCTATGACGAATTTTTAATACCCTCCACTATAAAAGCGTTTGTTATCTTTCAAACATACACACATACATACAAACTACAAGTTTTTTAAATATAACACTTAATGAGTCATAAACTGATAATATATTTTTGGCTTTACTTTTTTTCTGTCGAATCGATTTTGATAAGTTTTTGAATGATAATGAAGTATATTTTACTAATTATTACGGTAATATTTTATACTAATTTTTTAGATTTATAAGTGACAAATTTATGACAGATTTTTTGCTTGAATTTCAAGGCTGCCTCAGATATCGGTCTATATCTTTAAACAACAAGAAATAAATATTAATTAAGATTTATATAATCAGCAAGCACAAGAGCATCGTTCCACTTTTGAAAATCATTTCTAAAGGTATAATTCTCTTATATAGGTGAGTATCACGGACCTATCTTAACCCACAAATCATAAAATCAATCTAATGAGGGCGGTCAATTATTTTTTATATAGTCTGGATAGACCGACTAACTCATGATGTTTTAGTGTTATATTAACATTAATGAACACAGGTGCATATTTGTTTAATGGTCCCTTATAAGGCCCCTTCATAGAACAGTCAAATATAGCTCCCATATGAGAAAACTCTCTCAGAATAAGGTTTCAAGTTTGTAATTGTTTAATATACAGACTTATTCCATCGAAAGGCTTTTTTAACTTTAGTTTCTTGTTGTTCTTAAATTAGTGAACAATTATTATTCGCTTTGCACTTAAAATTACTATAAATTTTCAAATAACTTGACTGTATCTACCAAATAGGGCTTTTTATCCGATTTAGCTATATTTAAGTTCCGAATATAACATCCTAACTCATTATACTTCCGGGTGACTAGTTCGAAACAGGCACCAAAAAGGTCTGGGTAGTATAGAAGATATGAATGAGTATGTAGAAAAAATTAACATATATCCCAATTTTCATCAAGTAATTCATCATATCATAATCTGAGTCAGAAAAAAATGGTTCAGTAATAAAGAAGTTATAGACTCATATTTTACACAATTCGAAATTCAGTCAGAAACTTTTGTAAATTTTGCAAAAACTAGTTATCATTAAAATATTTAAATTTAAATTTACAGCTAAATACATTCCATTACTTTTCCACAAATTATCAAAATCGGATAAGCAGGAAAAATGTCAGACAAATATGTTAAATTTTTATGATTCCCATTTGAAATTTTGCTCTGTATTTCAAACAGTTTGTTGTTAGTTCTGTGTATGTGTATAGGGCGTGTTAGTGTTTGTTTATATCCTAATATTTTTGAAACCTCATACATATATACATGTGGTGGAGGGTATTATAGATTCGACATTGCCTAATGTAGCACTCTTACTGGTTTTAAAATTAATTTCCTCAAAATCATAAATATTTAATTCTGCCTCAAAGCAAAATGATATAAAAATGTTATGATCTTTAGAGCTTTTTTTATAATATTTTCTTCTCAAGAGTGTGTCATCATCTTCTTCATCAACTTGTTTCCAAAAAAAATAAATAAAAATTTCAAGTTCAACAATAATAAAATTTTAAATACAAAAAAATAATTCAGATAAATTTATATCCAAAAAGAAAGAAACAAGTGGTTAAGATGAGATTTGATTTTAACATTGAAAATCTCATGATATTTATGGATAAAAACAAACAAAAAACGGGCAAAATCAAACAAAAAAAAATGTTAAATAAAAAACAACTAATAATTTGTATGTTTTGAACTGGTTTGGAATCGGAATCAGAAATTTTTAATAGAAATAAAATTTGCATATGAATTACTTCACTATACATTCATTCATACAGAAATATAAAAAAAAACGAAGTCCAAATGTCTTGTCAATAATAAACAACAACGAAAGAACTAAATAAATAAATGAATTAAAGTAGTGAGATCGAAAAATTATTAACACACGTTTTTCATTAAAACCGAAGTATTATTTGATTTATTTTTGATCAAGTTATCTTTGTAAAATATGTCAGTTATAATGTTTAATGTAAAATAAATGAATTCACTTTTAATTTGATTAAAAAAGGTGACCAGAAAAAAGTATGTAATAAAATTATTAAATATCTTTACAAAACCCACCATGGTTCTACAAAAAAATTTTCAGCACTCAAAGATCTTCGTCAAATAGCTTTCAATGTGATAAAACAGTACCGGCAGAATTTAACTGTTGATAGGACACCTGGTACAGATAAAAGGAATGTCCACATGATGTCTCTAAGGCAGGAAGAGCTCCCAATACATCCGGTTGAAAAGCAACTCGTTAAGCTCAGTGCTCCGACTATTTAGTACGAAGAGTTAAAGCTAATGAAGGCTTAAAAACATACAAAACTCAAAAAGTTTCGACAGGAACGTTGCTAAAAATTTGGATGCCAAAATCAGATCATGGAATGGATGATGAATTTTTCGCAACGTTTTGGTCTAAAATTTTATGTTTCTGATTCTCGAGAGAAAGTTAAAGAAAAGTTTAGTTCCCAAAATCGGGCACAATTTCCCAAAAAGTTTATGTATGCCGTTGCAACAAAAGAAGGCAATTATTTGTTATTTGTTTCATAATGTGTCCACTTATTTTTTGCCTGATTTGGCATAATGTCACTATGATAAAAATTAGTGGTACATGAACAATAATGAGGTACTTGTATCAAGAGCGGCAAATCTCGGAGCTAAGATCAGTGGAGAGATATTGGATTCTTGCTAAAAGAAAATTGAAGTTTACAAAAAGGTTTCTTAAAGAGTGGTAGATTTTAAACGGAGATGGACTACCTGGAAGCGTTTCCGGAAAAGGTTGAAAATTTCCTCACTAGTGATGAAAACTAAAAAAAATATTTCCTTGTAAATTGTATTAATAATATTAATCAATTAAAATATTCAAACTGTAAGTTTGGTGCCTTCACTTTTTAACGAATATGTGTGTTAAGAATTTTTTGATATCACTTTTAAAATATTAATTTATTAAACCACCATAGCACTTTTATTAACATTTAAGTCAATGATGATAATGATGTTGTTAGATAATTTTATCTAACATTAATTCTTTTATTCATTTTATATTTCTGAAGTGGATTCTTCATTTCGTTATCTTTTTTTTAATAAAATTATTTCTTTAAATAATTTGTTTATACAATTTTTCATATTCTTTTTTGATTTATTTTATAAATTTAGGGTTGGGTTTCTTTCTTGTACGTGATTAACACATTAAAAATTTGATTAAATCATGATTCAATGTTTTGAAATTTCCAGCTGTGAAAATGATGTAATCGGCTATGCCGAATCTTCAATGCCCTCCACCACAAATGCGTGTGAAGTAAAAACGTTATGCTTCATACCTACACACGCACACACACAACCACAGATGTACACATATAGAAAAGTTTTTCTTAAAAATAATGAGTCTTTAAATTAGGTTTATTTGTGTCTACAACGTTTTTTCGAATGAACGGATTTTGCTAATTTTCATTCTAATACGTCGAATTTTAAATTGCTTTTTTTAATTTTAATTAATTTACAATCTTATAAAAGTTTTTGCTTGAACTTAAAAGTTGTCTCCAATATCGGTCTACTTTTTTAATACACTGAACCGATTTCTCAGGACTATAACAAATTCTCAGGCCAAATTTCGTTAAGCTATGCAAATTACTGTGGATGTAAACATGCAATAACAGACAGACAGAATATATACATTATGATGTCTGAGATGATTTTTTCTTAGCGTTACACACGGAGTGGCAAAGTTAACAAACCCTCTTCACGACTGATGGTGGTGAAGTGTATAAAAAGGAAAAAATATATTTATTACTTGTTTGTCTAAATTGGTTTTATTTTCCATTATTTTTTCTTAGTATTTCGTTAAAAAAGTATCACACTCATGTAGCTGGAGGTGTTTCTGAACAAAAATAAAATGGAAATTTGGGTGAAAAAGTTTAATGAATAAAGTAAAGAAATGTTTTCAAAAAAAACAAACAAACTTTTAATAGATTGAAACAAAATTATTGTAAAACTCATATACAACAACATCTGTGTTAAAAAATATATTAAACATTTTCAAAAATAATTAAACATTTTAATTTTTTATTTTAGACAAAAATTAAAAATTTCATACATTTTTGAAAAACATACCAAAATTTATAAAAAAAATAAAAATTTATAAAAAAATTTTTGTATAAAACAAAGAAATTAAAAAACTAGACATCAAGAAAATACAGTACAAAATTACCATTAACAATTATGAGCCGATATTAATTTATAGTAGGTCCATAAAGTAAATATGGCAGCAATTTTTCACAGCATTTTGCTTAAATTCGATTATTTATAATTTATAATGTTCAAAGATAACTTTTTTTAATTTTCTAAGTTGTCCTAGATATCGGTCTATATTTTTATCTACTAAATAAATTTGCTGTTTTTAGGTACGAAACTTTTGAGAACAACAACAAATAACTGACGTCTAATCATTATGCAAACAACAAGCAGATGGACGTATCAAAATCGATTAAAAAAAAACTAGAAATCTTCTCCAAAAGGAAGATTTAAAAAAAATGTAAATTTTTGTAGACTAAACATTTCTAAAATTTTTCTTCAAATTAAAGTTTTCAAAATTTCCAGAAAAGCTTTCAAAAATGTTATCCTTGATCGAAGTGGTCAAAAATCTAAAATTTCTTCGGTAAAAAAATTTCGAAATTTTCTTTGAAAAAAATATTTCAATAAATTTCTTTGAAGGACAGATTTCGAAAATTTCTATTTAAATGAAATTTTTCAAAACTTTCTCTGGAAGTAAATTTTTTGCAAAATTTTTTTGGAAATACAATTTTCGAAAATTTCCTTAAAAGAAATTTCTCTAGAAATATTTTTTAATTTTATTAAAAGTAAAATTTTAAGAATTTAGTTTAAAAATATTTTTTTCCAAAATTATTATTTTTAAATTTTTTTCTCTCAATAAAATTTCAAAAAAATATCTTAAGGTTAAATCGTTGAAAAATATCAGAAATAATTTTTCTTTTAAATTTTCCTAAGGAGGAAAAATTTCCGCAATTGTTTAGAAATAAAATTTTAGAAAATATTCTCCATCAGTCAAATTAAAGAGACTTTAAGTAAAATTATCAAAAAATTATAGATCAAATTAAAAAAAAAATCTTTAAAAATAAAATCTCCTCTAAAAGTGTTAAATTTTTTGGAAAATTTAATTTTCAAAAATATTCTATAAAAATAAAATATCTGAAAATTATTGTTTAAATATCTAAATTTTGAATTAAAAATTTTCTTAAAAAAAAATAAAATGAAAATTATAAGAAAAATAAATGATAAATGAAATGATGTTTAATAGAAACATTTTCAAAAGATTCGTTGAATTTAATTTTCAGATTTTTTAAAATTATTTTTCTGAAATTGTAGAACGTCTCCATTTTACTATTTTTAGGAAATATTTAAGTTGCATTTTAATTAAAAACAAACCTTTAAATTAAATTATCTTTTAATTTCCTATTTAAATTATTAATAAATATATTTTTATACACTTAACCTAAGTTATAGATTTAACTCCTTTTATTTCATTTGAAATTATTGTCCACTTAGTAGCAAAAAGTTCACATTTAATTTAAGATTACTGTTCTCATTTTTTAATTACCGCGAAAAATGACAGTGATAAAAATTATTTCTTTTAAAAATCTTTTAAATTCCATATAATTATTATTGATTCTCTATGAAAAAATACTTTTTAACCAATAAAAATCATTAACAAGACATTTTGTCATTAAAATATTAACAAAATTAAAATAACATTTTTGCAGTCATAATTTTTTAACATCAAATACCAATTATAATTTTAAATGCCAATTGATGATAATGATCAAAAGAGCTCAAAAGTTATATAATGAACTAACTTATTGAACCACTTGCATAAAAGCATTTACAACACCCATTTGAATACGACTGTTCACTCACTGCTACAATCTTCTGTAAGTGTTCCGCCCCCTTTCATTTAGATAACTAGCAGAGAAGCTATAAATCGGGCGCTCATGATAGTAATTTAATAATAATGATGATGTAATTTGTTTTTATGATTTTTTCTTTCAAATAATTTTAAATGTCAACTGCGTATTAAATAAGAAAACAAGTAAATAAGTTAGAAGACGGTCAAGACCGACCAAATGAAACTTCTATACAAAACATATTATTGGTTTTATAAAGCAGGTATGAAAGTCTGATTCTGGAAAAATTCGGTTCCGTGTTTTGGGCTAATTTGATAGACTTATGAAGTTTAAAACGTCGACTTATATCTTTGGTTTTAATTGTATTGCTGAATTTATAATTATGCAACAAATATTAACAAAAACGTATAAAACCCCACCTAGAATAATGTAGGGTATAAATAATAATTGATTAAACTAATAAAAAAATTTATGAATTTATAATTTCATATTTTCATTACGTGAAAAATCAGTTGTTGTAAAATGTTAAAAATTAAGTTTGTTTAATGAAAATCAAGTAAGAATGCATTACATTCGACAATGCTGAATTTTCATCATCCTCCACCATAAATGTGTGTGAAGTGAATACGTTATGTTTCGTACAAACACACCCACACATACACTCACAAACGTATACAATATAAAACAGTTTTTCTTGAATAAATGACGGAACACTTAATGAGTCCTAAATTGAGTTATAATTCTGGCTATAACTTTTTTTGTAGTGATAATTTTTGAAATGATAATGAAGTACATCCAACTTAATATTATGGCTTGAAAAAGGAAACTTCTCAGGGCTACAGAAAATACTCAATCCAAATTTTACTGAGCTCTGTCAATTATTGTGTGTTTTGCTAACAACAGACATGCAGACGGACAGACGAACAGACTTAGATTTCGATTTAAGGCAAGTATATATATATACTTTATGGGGTCCTGGACTATTCCTTCTTAGCCCTACACTTGTTGTGGTAGAGGATATAAAAATAATAAATTAAACTAATAAAATATTTTACGAATTCTCAATTTCATATTTTTATTATATAAAAATTTCAGTTATTTTTTTGTAAATTTGAAAAATATATAAAAGAAATTTTTGTTAGCAAAATTCTATTTGTTTGGTAACCGTTATTTAATAAAACTTAAAGTTCATTCACTCTCATTATGCCAAAATATTATTTAAATATGAAATTTGACTGATTATTTTTACACTTCTTTCTGAAAAGTACTAATAAGTACTTCCGTCCTCCAATAAAAGAATTTAATTTACTGATAAACAACAAATAATTTTTTATACCGTCAAACAGACAACCAATCAGTCATTTAATTTTTATATTTGACAGCTCGTTTTATTTTTGCGTTTACTCTTCTGTTGACATAAAAGTACACAATATTTATTTAACGGTTTCCATTCTTAGACTTAGTACCTGCCCTTAGTTTATGATACTTTTATCGTTTATTTACTTCTATTCGTACCTTTTTTTTGCTGATTTAAATTCATTGTATGTTGTGTTATTGTTGGTATGTTGGTTTGTATCTGTTTGAATATTTATGCTCAGTTTATACACTTAACAAAATAATTGAGAAAAGTTTCAAAAATATTAAACGACTTCAATTCAATCATAGTGTTTAGAGGTTAATTTTGATCACAGAAATTTGAACATTTAGTTTTTGATTCGATTAGTCAACAATCGATTTTGTCTTTATTAATTAGTAATAGTTGTAATCTGCGATGAAGACTTGACCATTTCAAACATCAAAATATACAACTGTGCTGAATTATAGTAGAATTTTAAAATTTTATAAGTTTAAAACTCTATTGCCAGGAAGGAATCTTATATGGAAGCTGGATCAAATAATGATCCTAAACATTATATAACAAAATATTATATAACAAAATGATCTTCAAATTTACGATCTATATGTCATACATATTTTGGAATGTATAAAAATTTTATATACTAAAATAACTTTTCTATTGATCCGATTTTGATGATTTTTGATTTTGTATGATGTACTGTATGATGTGGTTGAATTCTGTTTACTTTATGCAATTGTCTTTTACTGAAAAAAATTAAAAAATAATTGATATAGTCTCAGATATCGATCTATATTTTTTTGCTAATAGACCGATATTGCTGGTTTTAAAATCGACTTAGATTTTTTGTTTTAATTCAGGAATATATTTTATGAAGTCTTAAGTAATTATTTAATAGTGTTATTATACCCCCGTTAACACTTGCGATTGTGGAGGGTATTTAACCCTGATGTAAAACATATTTGAGTGATTATCTTTCATATGCAGATATATAATATATATAATTCTGTTGGTTCCAGCTTCAGTTACCTTAAACTTAATCGGATTTGCTTAACATGGACACGAAGATTTTTTAGATAGGAAAGAAACGATTGCTATTTGCAGAACAAATAAATGTTGCCACCTCTTTTGAAAAATCATCAAAAAGTGGACACTTATTATAAAGTTATGAATTTAGACCAATATTACTAAAGTCCTTAAATATTCTGAAGCTATAAGAGATAACCTACATATTTAAGAGTATTTTGAAGAGGTTTATACAGATTATCAATGAATAAATTATTTGACGATCGGGTATATTATTACGCTTAGTGATGTGTTGTTCATATTTATACAGAAGAAGTCCTAATGAAAATAATTTCAAAATAAAAAACCTGAGGTGTAGTCCAATGCAAAAATCTGAAGTGAATTCCTAAATTCTAAATTACTTGCTTTTGAAACTGATTCACAACTTAAGAATAGAACCGATAGGAAAAATAGACTGTACTCATGATATAAATTAAACATATAATCAAGGGAAGATTTGTGTTCATTAGAATTAAAATCCCTGATATTATGTTACACACAGTGCGTATACAACATGTACAGTAATGGTGTTTGTGTACACGTTACTCATACGTTAAACTCATGTATGTATTGTGTTTGATGTTCCATCACACCATTTGAAAACATAAAAATTTTGTTTTTTTTCGATTTTATTTTATATATAAAAATATTATTCCAACTCTTTCAACTGTCTGTCTGTCTGTTTGTCAGTTTATGTTTGTAATGATATTTAATTTTTTATTGTTGTTATTTTATTTTTTATTTCAATATTTGTTTTTGTCAATCATCCTGTGTCGAACATACAACTTGTACATGCTAATACGTTTGTTCTATTATTATTGTTATTGTTTTTGTTAACCAAATTCTTTTATTACCTTTGAGTTTTGTGGTTTTTAGCCATAAATAAGTAAGTAAATTGTTGTTAACAAAATAATACATTAACCATGATGTAAAAGAAATGTTATGTATTTTAATGAATGAACATTTAAATTTTCTATAGACAATTTTACATTTGAATTTGTTTATTTTAGACATTTTAATGTAAACAATTTAAATTTAATTGTTTATGTAAATTACTGTAAGTAATTAAATAATTATTTATAATTCAATTAAGAGACAAGTAAATACAATTAAGTAATAAATTTATTTATAGTCACATAATGAAAAAGGAGATGTCTTTTTTTTCAAATTAATTCTTCTAGAGAAACCGGTTGAAGACATTAACGTTTTTTTTGAAGTCATTGATTAATAAACAACTTCTCGTTATTATGTGATTTTTTTTTGTTTATTTCCGAAATCTCACAATAGTATTGTCAGATGTTCTTTTATATATAGTTTTAAAACAATAAAATATTTTTAAAAGTGTTACATTTTGAGAATTAACATAAAAGATTAAAAGACTTTATTTTTATGTCTGTTATTAACATAAATCATTGAAAGTGTTACAGTTTTTTTCTTTCAGTTTATTATAGTGACTTAATGTCTTTAGATATAAAATTGGCATAAATACAGTTAAAAAGTCAAAAATTATTAGCATATATCCGGAAGGCTGCGCTGCCCTAAACACTCCTAAGATTCCGTTTGATATTTTTCAGTAAAACATTTTTATAAGGATGCGGTTGGGTCCAAATTCAAATTAACTCAAAATACTTTAGATATATGGAGGAAAAAGGAGATAATTCTATTTCGTACATTTTTTGGAAAATTAGTTATAAATATATGTTTAATTGGTTCTACATTTTTTTCCAGTAAATTAGTTCTTCAAGAAGGTTTGCTAAATTTTTAAACGATAATAGTTCATTGGTTATATGGAAAACCGGTAATTAACATTCTATTTCACAACGAAAATGGAGAGACTAAAAATCTCAAGAGAATAATCGCCATATGTTTATTTAGTATTTGCTCAGCTATTAAAATGTTACACCGTACACTAGCGCGGAAAAAAATGCTGTCAGAAATACCGATTAAATCCAACTTAAGGCAAGATCAGGTTGAATTAAACTTCATAACTTCACTATCGATCATGGAGTAATCTAAGTAGTCGCATTTGCCACTTTACAGATTTCGGGAATCGTTGAAAAACTCAATCATAATGTATTGTAGAGCGAATATATTTTGCGAATTTCCCCTCCTTACGAAGAGATTATACTGAAATTTTCTTCTTGTATTAAAGACTGAAAATTATTAAAAGGAAAAGTAGAAGTTGGAACAGATATATGTCATGGTTGTCGCCTGCCATCACCTCTATATAATATAATATTGGATACAATTCTAGCAACAACTCTCGGAAATGGCGGAGATAGTAGGATGAAGGTAACCTGAACGATACTGATTTTACATATGATATATGTCTTTCCGTCAAAAGCTATTCCGATCTCACTTCAAACTTATGAAGCATAACGCTAGCAGCAGAGGAGGCAGCTTTTGGAATGAAGACGTTATGCATCAATGAAACATCGCAAGATTTTTTGTGATCAGAGCAAGTAAAGTAGAAAATTTGAACCAATTCCATTATCTTAGGAGCATAATACCAATAACTAAAAATCGAATTCGGCTACTGCCTACATTTTGAGGTTAAAACAATAACATTCTTTGATGAAGATCTGTCTAACAAATCATAAAAAAGGCCCGAGAAGGCCTTGCCAGGAAACAGAAGAAGGTGCACCCAGTTGTATATAAAGGAGGCAAGATGAGGCAACGGCCAGAACTGGGGAGAAATGAAGGCGTTAGCCTTAGAAAAAATAAGGTTAAAACTTTTATTGAGGCCCTTGTAGGAACACCATTACGCGTTATGGCTGCATTAATATAATATAATATAATATAATATAATATAATATAATATAATATAATATAATATAATATAATATAATATAATATAATATAATATAATATAATATAATATAATATAATATAATATAATATAATATAATATAATATAATATAATATAATATAATATAATATAATATAATATAATATAATATAATATAATATAATATAATATAATATAATATAATATAATATGGACGGATATTTATTAAATTAGTTATATATATCTTAAGTCAAATTAGAAAAATAATTGTGTCGAATAGCAATAGATTAGGTTCATATTTAAGAGTTTTCTAAACTTATACGCCTTTTCTCCGAAAAGGCCTTATATGGGAGCTTCTGAGTACTTGGCCTAACAATGGTCGCGATATAATTGACTTATTTAATTCATTATTTTATTAAAATATAAGTATGGAACAACTTTAAAAAATTATCTTTGAATGTTTGATTTATCTAACTTTCCACTTTAGGGTGTATCAAAATTTTGTATATTTTCATACTTCACTGATTTAATATACATATATTTTTATGTTTTATGGTTGAATTTTTCTTTTTAACTACAAAAACAAATCACTTTTAATTAAAAAAGTTTATCATATATCTTCTTATTGCTCCGATATTGCTGGTTTAAAAAGGGACGCTGCTTAAGATAAAAACAAACAAATGGGGTCAAATATAATTGATTTTGAATAATAATTCTAGTCGAAAGAATTCGAACAGACAAACGAACATAGCTAAATCGACTTAGATCTTGAATCCGTTTTCTTTCTTTGTAATTCCCAGAAACATAAAACTCTCATACAATAGTATTGACAAGCAAATTTAGCGTTTCAATAAAAGTGGTATTTATTTTGTTTGAACTAATTTATCTGGTAGGTCAATGAAACATTAATCTCTATATTATATTTATCACATATAAAGTTATACAAATTATATAATTATGTTTAAAAATTAGTTCCAATTTCTTTTATTGCTTTTTAGCAAAAAATTCAGTAGTGAATGAATACTAAAAGATTGAACAATTAATATCGAAAACAATAATGAATATTTAAAAAGTTCTTTTCTTTTACTCCATTATAGAATTTGGTTATTCATTTCTTTTATTGTAATAGAAAAAGTTTTGAATAAAAATATATATGTATGCGTGTATGTATGTGTGTATTTTTATACCCTCCACCACCACCAAAGGTAATTTGACAGTTTAGTATATTAGAAGATATAGACCGATATCTGAGACATTCTCAATATTCAAATTAAAAAAATACTGTAATATTAAGTTATACATAATTCATTAACATTCCCAATATTATGAAAATCGGTCCAGTAGGAAAAAGTTATAACAAAAAAAACTAATGTTACAGTGTTAATTTTAGAAAAACTTGTTGTGGAGGGTACTGTTAATTCGGCATAGTCGAATATAGTAATCCTCCTTGTTGTTCTTAATTCTTTTTTGTTATTTGTTTGACATGACAATTGTTTAAAATGGCACATTCTTTCTGAAGCAACAAGATAGACACATTTTTATATTATTGAAGTATTTTAAATTCCTCTATAAATGTTATTACTGCACCCAGTGAACATTTTTAAATAAGTTTATTTTCTAAATAAAAAAACATATGGATAAACAAGTAAGATTGATATATTTGGCTTAACAGAATCTTCAGTACTCTCCATCACAAATGAGTGTGTAGTAACTATGTCATGCTTCGTCTTTACACACTCACAAACGTAAACGATGTATAAAAGTTTTTCTTAAATATAACACGGAACTAAATGAGTCATAAAATTTGTTTTATCTTTTGCTATAATTTTTTTTCTACTGAGCAGATTTTTATAGTTTTTGAGATGGATTCATAGAAGTGGAATTGTTTTTGATTTAGAATTGACAATTTTACAAAAGTTCTTCGGTCAAATTTAGAGTTACCTCAGATATTGGTTATATGTTTTAATGTTACTAAACCTATTTGGCTGCTTTTATTAGTGAACTTCCAGAAAATTTAGCGTTACACACGGAAAAAGTTAATATACCCACTTCGTCACTTGTGATGGTGGAGGGTATAACAGTGGACATTAAAAAGTGCGTCGTAATTTACATGGTGCATTTCAAGTCCTCTTCATTAAAGTAAAATTCCATATTGTTGGAACTTAAAACCGACTGGAATTTTTTATTAAATTTAGAATTTCTCGATTTTAATAAAATTTGCATGAACCTACACCAAACTATGACTCTATTTTCTTTTAATGATTTATACATTCAAATTGAAATATTTGCTGGGTTCTATTTAGTTTTTACTTCCATCCTTGTGTATTTGTGTTTATATGTTTGTGTGAGTATACAATCAATTACACAATTATGTATTGTTTGGTACTTAAAGAAAAGTATTTAAAAGCTTTTAAGCAAGTAACATATGAGTGAATGTGTGTATGTGCATGTGTAATTGTAAAGTGTATTGTTTGGTGAATTATAAAATATTTAAAATGATATATATTAACAGATTTTGTTAAATAACAACAAAAATATACAAACACTTATTCTTGAAGTGGTTCAATACACTGAAAAAATAAATAGAAAAAAATTAAAGAAGAACAAATTTCTTAATTCTTAAAAGAAAGATGAATAACTCAAGATTTTCCGTTATATTTAAAATCAGATTTCGGACAGATATCATATTTCGATGATACTGTAAAATCGAATCTACTCGAATTTAAAAATGGTTTTTTTGATCGCTTTTTATTTATTTATTTTTTTTGTCATTAAAATTAAGTTTTATAAAAGTTAAAATTATAAATATTTTCTTATCATTTTCTTGACTGCAAAACCGATATCAGTGAATCTTTTAATGTCAGCTAAAGAATAAATTCAACTGCAGTGGATAAAATTTACTTTATAATAGGAAATTGCACGAAAAATTTTATATAACATACCGGATATTGATTTATTCTTTTTGGGTATTTTTATTAAATATGTCGATATGAATTCAGTTCTTATGTCATATTTTAAAGTGAAGTGTTGGGGTATTCAGCATTTTAACTTTATTATTATGTATGTAACACCAAAGAACAAATTATTGCAGACCTCATAAAATATGTATATTTCTGCGTTGAATTAAAATCTGAGTCGATGTCCATTTTCACGCCTTGAATAATTGTCAGAATTCAATAAAATTAAGCCACATTGTTTGCTGTTTTCCTAAGCAGTTTCCTTTTTCAAACCAGCTGTATCGGTCCATTAGCAAAACAGTTATAGACCGATATTTGAGACAAGCTCAAATTTTCTAAATAATTCAACAAAAAGTAATTGAATAGAAAACCATAACAGACAGTTAAATATACTTCATCATCATCAGCTATAAAATATTCAAAATTTTAATAGAAAGTTAAAGAGCGATATCTGGGACAAACTAAAAATTCCGAAAAAGAACCTTTCTAAATATTTAAACAAAAAAATCAGTTAGACGTTAGATACATAAAATACAGTTATACGTGCTTAAACATCTCGCAGAGAATCATCAAAATCGGAACAATAGAAAAAGGTTTTGGCTAAAATTTGCAAAATTTCCATACACCCCAAAATTAGTGTGTCATTTAGGTTGCATTTTATAATATAATTTTCAGAAATTTTGCAATATACATTCATAGAAAATCTAGATTGTGTTCGAGATATTAATTAACCAAGCTCCCATATAAGGCTCCTTCTCGGAAAACGTTTTTGAGCTTTAAAAACTTCGTGTGATGTTATTGAAATTCAGCACAATTACTGTCTTAAATATATGTTATATATATATATTAATATCCGACCATTTTTTTCCATAGGGCCCTTCCAAAGAGGTTTGAGCTTATAACACTCTTAAATATCGCCCAATTCCATAAAATTTGCCGCAGTTATTCCTCTAAGAGTTTTGAACATATGTCCATATTTCATGTAGCTCCCTTCCTAAAACTCGATGTTAGGCTAATAAAGCTATTATATAGGAATCACGATTAAATTTCTAAGAGTATTTAATAAATATTTTTCTAATTTGACGAATGCCAGTCTCTATTTCCCGCTTTCAAAAGAAATATGGATCAAAGCCTTGTTTCACTTAAGTTTTTATATTTGAAAAGGTCAGAATCCAATAATAACAATAATAATAAAATTTCAAATAAGTTTATTTTTTCCAAATGTAAATATTCAGTTTTTTCCTATTTGAAAATTACATTTTCAAAATACTTCACATAAGTACACATTTATATTTTACATTTACTTATTTATTAAATTTATAATGTATTTTATTTAAAAACAAAATTTAAAACTCTTATTATATTATTACTACAATTATGGACAAAAAATATTATGTAATAATAATTACATCATTACGTAATTATGTTTGTCCTAATTAAACTCATGACAAACAAATAGAAGTCATTGTTTTCTTCACCCAAAAATATTTTTAGACACTTATTTTCTAATAATTCCAATTTAACATATTTATTATCATTAATAAATTCTTACAAGAAATTTAAAGACTTTAAAATAATTAAAAATTATGTAATGAATTAATGAATAAATTTGAACGTATAGAAAATGAAATATTAAATTTCATTAGAAAAGATGAAATCGAAATTTAACAAGAAAGAATATATATTCGTCTGTACCGAATCTTAAATACCCTCCCTTCCCCACTAATATTATGCATAAATTAGCTAAGTTAAAAATATTGTATAAAGAAACTTATTCGTTCATCAGCTTAAACGCCGATTACGGAAAAAGGCCCTAAAAAAGCTATAGTGAATTATGAAAACATATACATACATATATTTCTTACTTATAATGGAGACAAAAATCTGGTTATTTAAATTTCGATGTATTTGGTTTATATATAAAGATCAAAATATGGACCGATATTAATCAAATTAATAACATATATTTAGAAGAGTTAAAAAAATAATTTTGTCAAATTCCAATATAGAATTGGATAAAGTTTAAGAGTTTTTCCGGGAAGGGATCTTATGTGGGAGCTTAGTGAAATAATAACCTCAGCATAATCTAATTTCTTAGGGTTTATTATTGGATCAAATTAAATTTACATGGCAAATTTCTGGAGATTTTGGGGTGTATCAAAATTTTGCATGTTTCAGTTTCTGACTTTTTTCCTGCCGAACCGATTTCAAAGATGTTTTGTACGATGATAAGGACCATATATAGCTGTTGATTATTGTTAAATTTTTGTTAAAATCCAACTACAGTTTGTTGCAAAAAACTGAAGAGATGTTTTTCGGAAATTTGAGTTTGTTTCAAAAACTGTTGATCCGATATAGCTGGTTTTAAAAAGTAACTTCTTAAGGTAACAACAAATAATGTGACAAAGTTTCATTGAACTTGAATATATATATTCTAGGCGTGATAATGTTTCCAATAGAGAGACGGCCAGAAGGACACAGCTCAATTGACTCAGTTTTTGATTTGTATACTTTATGGGGTTTGAGGTGACTTATTTTTGGCTTTACACACGGAATAACATATCTAGTAAACCATTTGTGTTAGTAAAAGGTTTAAAAATAGATCTTGATTAAGGAACATTTCAAGGTTATTTGTCATGAAATATTTGAAAAATAATGTTAAAAATAATCATTTAATCAAGACGCAATGTTGAGTAATATGAACCTTATTAAAGGCAAATTTCACAAAATCTCTAAAAAAAAATTTCTTAAAGGAAAGAACATATTTTTTTAAATAAACTTTTAATTTAATAATAATTAAAACAAAACATAATTAAAGAGTTTAAAGCATTTAAAAAGAGGAACCGGAAACATCAATAGAAAATTTTCCAAGGATGACATGACACTTAATATTCAAAATTCAAATGTTTAAATATAATTTAAAGTTTTTTACACATATTTTGAAAACTGCCAATTTTAATGTGTGTATGTGAGTGTTGGAGAATATTGTAAATTTTTTCCTCTTCATTTTTCTTTTTAATTTTCATTTTCTTTTGTTATTTTCAAAAGTATCACGATTTCAATTTTCATACAAATCGATCAAAATCACAGCAAAAGAATGAAAAATAAAAGGAAAAAGGATGAATGAAATGAACAAATTTCAATTGAGCGAAAAACCAATTGTTGAAGTCAATTGAGTTATAAAATGAAGAAGAAGAACAGGTGGATCTTTAAATGAAATTTAAAGGATTAAACTCTTTTTGGAAATATAAGAAAGTTTACATTTAGTTTAGAAGTAAAATAAAAATTTTAAGCGATTTTTTAAATTATTTCCACATTAAGATCATTTTCTTTTTAAGAATTTAATGAGACCGTTAAATGTTTTGGTGTATTTAAAAGTAAATCCCATATAAAGGTCCTATTCTTTTAAGCTTTTATTTTTTTGATTCACAATGAAATAATGAAAATCTCTGGAATTGTTAAAGATAAACTCTTTTAGTATTTTATATTAAATATGTGTTGATGTAGAAATAAATTTATTCTTCCAGATTTTTACATTAAAATCCAAACATCTTGTGTGACACAAAATAAATAGTTACTTTCTTAAAAGTGACAACCCAATAGGAAACTTTGTAAAAGGTAAATTTGAAATTTGGTACACACATTCTCTGCATTTCTGCGAGACTTAAAGTTTCCATTTCGAATTTGGAACTATATTATTATATATTATATATTATATATTATATATTATATATTATATATTATATTATATATTATATATTATATATTATATATTATATATTATATTATATATTATATATTATATATTATATATTATATATTATATATTATATATTATATATTATATATTATATTATATATTATATATTATATATTATATATTATATATATTATATATTATATTTTAAATTTCATTAATTTTCAAGCACTTTAAAAGAGTACTGGTTTTCTTCTAAACGTAGAGGCAAACGTATATTTAGATCTATGATCCGTTATAGAGATATGGAAGGATATTTTTAAATTATGGTACATAGACTTACACTAATATAAGATTTATTTGTGCCATACTACATTAATATTATTTTGTATTTATGTCTCATTCCGGTAGGCTATTTTACGGAAGATACCTGAATTAGTTGACCTATAATCGACAAAATCAGTAAGAATACTAGTTTTCAGACTACACTGTTAAAAAGGAATACTTTTCAAAAATAGTTCACTTCGAAGTGATTTTTGGAATGGGATTGCATGAGAGCTATGAAAAATAAGGGACCGATTCTCACAAAATTTGGGAAATCCCGTTAGAATATCATGCAACTTATTTGTGACATTTTTTTGAGTCATTTTATAATTCGGACTTTTATGAGCTAAACCCCCATTCTGGGAGAACTTTTTTTTGGGACCAGGCGAAATAATGGACCCATCATCACTGATTTCAATAGGCTTTCCTCCTTGGTCAATACAATGACATACACCATCAAATTTTTTTAAAACTTCTCAGATGATTTCTAAGACCAGCTTGTCCAGGGGGATGGACGGTTAAATCAATTCAAAGAGTTATACGGATCCAAACGGATAATAATAAATAAAAATTCTTTGCGATCACCTATGGCAGTGTTGGGTATAAGAAAGGTACAAGAACTGAGATTAAGAACTTATCTTCCACCACCATTTTTTAACTGGTCCGATTTTTCGGTCAAGCTAAATGGAAACAGTACAACTGTACTGAAGATTAGACTGAATATGTCAACGGAACGGAATCTAACGTATCATGGAGCAAAATGTGATGTTGACGGTTTTGTTAAACATCGAAGTGCTGCGTAATAAGAACAAAATTTAATATGGTCAAAATAGCTTGAAGTAAAAATGTATGTTTGCAAAATTTTCACGGTCACAACAATAATCCAAATTAAATTAAATTCAGCCAGGTTCTTCGCTATTGTCCTAAGCACTTTGCTATTTAAAACCAGTAAAATCGGCCGAGTAACATTTAATTTATAAGCCGATATCTGATATCGATATCGAAATTCAGACAAAAAACGTTTATTAATTTAAAAAATATTATTTTCCAGATTAAAATTCATTCCAAATAAAAGTTTCTATAATAATACATATCTGACACGAAGAAAACAAATACATATATTAAAAATATGCCCAATTCTATGACGCTGAATTACAATTTTCTCCACATTAAGATTCAGCGTTTAAAAAAATATTATACAGTACGTATACAAATTTTTCCTACTGGGTACTTAGACCATTATATTAGTCTTAATCTTAAGCCTGCAAACATTTAAATTTTCAAAACTTACTTACGAATTCGGAAAGATTTTATTTTTAGGAGCTTTAATTATAGTTGATAATTAAAATCACATAAAAATTTGATTTTATTGTGGTTCTAAATTCACTTCTTGAAAAAAATTAATTTAAATAAAAATTTTTTGCTGGGATAAGCAATTGATAATATTAATACGAATGTATGTAGGAATGCATGTATGTATATGGGCGGTAGTATGTGTAAATTTTGTAAAGTCCCGAATTGAAAGATGTTGACTTTATTGAATGAAGCAATTGAAAACGTGAGGATGATGTTGAAATTGCACTTCTAAACTATCATTGCAACATTTACAACAATATCTATACATAACATGAGTATGTACAAACACAATTATTAGGGTTGAACATAAATACGAAGAAAATGCGATCTATTACATTGCGAAACAAATTAAAATTTAAAATTTATTATTACCACCCTAATAATTGATTGTTACTCCGCAATAACCATTTATATGATTTGATATTTGATTTTTGCTCTTCCTTTTTAATACAGAATTCCCTGATAATGGGAAAAACATTAATATTAAATTAGAATTGAAAAATAAATTTTATTTCTATTAGCAATATTTGAAATTGTGATTGAAAACTACAATGTTGCACTGAAGACGTTACGAAAAAAAATCTGGAAAAATGTATTCAAGAAGAATTTCAATATTAATGGTGTAAAAAAAATATAAAATCTTTTTTAACAAAATTTAAAATTAACGTAATAAAATAGACAAATAATAAAATTGAAAGTTTTTAAATAATAAATTTAAAAAATTAAATAAAAACTTACAACTTAATTTAAATTTCTAATTAAAGTTTCTTGAACACACCTGAAAAGAAAAAAACGGAAATTATTAGAATAAATGTTTGTATACATTGAAATTTTCTACAAAAAAAATTGTGCTTCTATAGAAAATTTCAATCAAGCAAAATTTTATATAGAAAATTGTGCTTCAATGAAGCAAAATTGTGCATAAATCAAACAAATTTTCTATAGAAATTGCTTAATCGAGCAAATTTCTATAGAAATTGTGCTTAAATCGAGCAGAGCAAAATTTTCTATAGAAAATTGTGCTTAAATCGAGCAAAATTTTCTATAGAAAATTGTGCTTAAATCGAGCAAAATTTTCTATAGAAAATTGTGCTTAAATCGAGCAAAATTTTCTATAGAAAATTGTGCTTAAATCGAGCAAAATTTTCTATAGAAAATTGTGCTTAAATCGAGCAAAATTTTCTATAGAAAATTGTGCTTAAATCGAGCAAAATTTTCTATTAGAAAATGTGCTTAAATCGAGCAAAATTTTCTATAGAAAATTGTGCTTAAATCGAGCAAAATTTTCTATTCTATAGAAAATTGTGCTTAAATCGAGCAAAATTTTCTATAGAAAATTGTGCTTAAATCGAGCAAAATTTTCTATAGAAAATTGTGCTTAAATCGAGCAAAATTTCTATAGAAAATTGTGCTTAAATCGAGCAAAATTTTCTATAGAAAATTGTGCTTAAATCGAGCAAAATTTTCTATAGAAAATTGTGCTTAAATCGAGCAAAATTTTCTATAGAAAATTGTGCTTAAATCGAGCAAAATTTTCTATAGAAAATTGTGCTTAAATCGAGCAAAATTTTCTATAGAAAATTGTGCTTAAATCGAGCAAAATTTCTATAGAAATTGAATTGTGCTTAAATCGAGCAAAATTTTCTATAGAAAATTGTGCTTAAATCGAGCAAAATTTTCTATAGAAAATTGTGCTTAAATCGAGCAAAATTTTCTATTTAGTGAAATTTCTATAGAAAATTTAGCTTAAATCAATGAAAAATTTTTACAGAAAATTTGACTTAAATCAAGAAAATTTTTCTATGGAATATTTGCTTTATATTAGGAAAAATTTGGCTTAATTTAAACAAATACAATTTCTTATAACGAAACTAAAAAATCCAGACTAATAACAAAGAATTCTAAATGACTTTAATTACAGGCAACACCTAAGTCTTATAAAATCAGAGAAAAAAATAGTTTAATGATGAAAAATTTTCTAACATTTACTTGCAGAACAATTTGAGTGTCTGAAGATGAAAGAAATATTTTTGGTTTAAATGTGATTAAAAGGAAACTGTAAGAGCAAAATTACATAAAAAATCAAGGTAACAGACTTGGAAAAAAATATTACAACTAACAATTTGTTAGACAGACAGACAATCAGACATTTTGTGGAAAGCTCTGAGTTATTTGTACTTGAAACGAAAGGATTTCTTATTACTTTGCAACACGTTAAATGTGATTGCAATTATGAAAAGACTGAAAACGTACACAGATAAATTGTTTTTCGTAGAAACATAATAATGGAAAATATAATTTGATATTAGAAAATATTTTTAAGGATGTGATATGGATGCTAATTAATACGTAGTCAGGAAAAATTAAAGGCCTTTGGATAATGTTGTATGATATAATAAATTGTCCTTACTTTACAGACAGATTCACTTTAAATTAATCAAGATCTATAACTATTTCTTAAGGTAAATAGAACAAGGCCCTTTCATAAAGGCCCTTTAATACTGTTACTAATTTTTTACCACTTTTCCTATAAAAACTCTTATACAAGTGTGTAATTATAAACAACTTGAATGAACATTTAGATATTAAAAAAGCACACAGATTCTTTAAAAGAAATTTCGTATGAATATCTGTTTCCATTTTGCTATTTGTAATAGTGTAAGTGATTTTATTACAAAATAGCATTTCCTTTTCTCTAACACCTGCACAGATATAGAAACATTCATACACAAACGCACTCATTTACTTTCATGCATACTTGTTTAATAATACCATTGTAGCATATACTTTATACTTAAAACGGATATAAAAACAAATACAACTGCTGCTACTTTATGTACTTTTAAATACACACATACGTACAAACATACTTATACGTATACCTGACAACCTTTTATTAAAGTTGCAAAAACACAATTATATATATGTATGTGAATACATGTATAGAAACACTATTTTAAGCAGTTTGAAATAAATGTTATTAAAATAGGATAATTTAAGGGTGGAAATGAATGAAAACGGTTCTCCTAGTAAATGTGAATAAAGAAAATTTCTGAAAAATAAAAAAAGCTAAGAATATATATTAACTCGTGTCTTATAAATTATCATTTGTGTAGCAATTACGTGAGATTGCCATCATTATTAAGCCATCTTTTGGCAACGATCCATAACTTTTAGTAGCCGTTTTCTTAAAACGAAAGACAGTTATGGGTAGTAAGTTACCATAGCTTGTTTGATCAATTCATTCTGTGGAAAACATTGATATACATTACGATTCTGTGACAAAAGTGTCGTCTGTCTGTTTCTGTCCCATTGGGCAACAATTTAGTACCACACATAACATCATCTCTTGTATTCTAATACACTTTCGATTGAAATTTTGAAAATCTAAGAAGTCATTACTTCAACAAAGCTTTGGCATCATGCGCCAAACGAGATACAATGATCCCAAATTGCATTATTTTTAAATTCTATCGCTTAAGAACTAATATCGTTTGTTTTTTACCCTTAGATTTTTTCAAAAGTTCATAACTTTTAAAAGCCATTTTCATTTTATGAAAGACGGTTTTTAAATTTCCCATTATCACAGCAATTAAAAAAGTGCATTTAGTCATTAGAGTTTACTAAATCGAATGTATTAAAATGTATCCATGACTACAGTGATCTAATTTTTATTTTCTTGATAAATTTCCCTATAAAATGGATAAAAATACTTATGCCAATTTCACTAAACTTTCCCCTTCATATAAAACAGTTCATTTAATTTCTAGCGCACACTAACATTGCCATAAACTACAACTTCCATTTCCTCTACTACTAATTCATATATATGCATTTACCGTATTTACTTAAATTCCCTCCCCCTCGCTTCCTCTCTTTTTGCTCTTTTCCTTTCCTTGATGTTACAAGTAACAGTTATTAATAACACCCAAAGCACGAATAGAAATAGTAAATATTATTAGCTTTACTTCTTTACTAATACTTTAGCAACACACTAACACATATACACAAATTAACAATTCAGTCAGTGTATAACAAGTAATATTTATACGAAGTGAATGTCCGAAGGACCAACTAATTTTAATTCGAATTTTAATTATTATTAACGAGTGATATGATGATAGAAATAAAATTAAAATTCTTACTGTTTCACTTAATTTTATAATTTTCTTTTTTTAAGAATTCTATATATACACATATATATTTATGTATATGTAGTTATATATGTATGTATTATACACTCAAAGAAATTAATTTATAGTAATTAATTTTTTTAAGTTTAAAACTAATTAAGAATAGAACACGAGCAACAAGGAATATTAAATTTAGTTAATTATAAAAAAATTATAATTAAATAATGTATTTTTTGATAAATTACCCAGCAAACTTTTAGTATTTAGTATTGAAGACTTTTTCACCTTCTTGAGAATAAAATTTTATTAAAATTTTGAGTGTATTTTCAATAATAAAAGTAATTTTAAGGTGAATATGTTTCTTAATTTTATTTAATCCTTTTGTTTCAGTTTTTGGTTAAAAAAAAAACATTAAAATACTTTGGGATCCTTAAAAATAAACCTTTTCATATACTTACACACTCAAAATCAATTATTTGTGTGCATGAACAAACTGCAGGTGTTAACCCAGTGAATAAGAAAAGTGAAAAAATACATAATTCAGGGATGGGTTAACCAAGTCGAAGTCCACTTTGGATCAAATCAAACAACTTAAAGCTCTTAAGGCTGGATGATTAAATAATGTTGAAATGGCTTTTAGAGCTTGCCAAAAAGAATAAAAATTCACTTCACTCTAAGTGAATATTAATGTAACTTACATATTCACGGAGCCTTCTAAAAGAGTGAACCTCTAATGATTCATATCATATTGGATCACGAATGTGAATTAGATATCAAAAAAGGTTAAACATAATCACTGCTCTGCAGATAGCGAGGAATGATCAATCTCTTAGAGAGTCAATGCGAGACTTATCAGAGGACCAATTTCTTGTTGATTGAGAATTTCCTTAGAAGTCGAAAGGAGATATATATTTATGATTTAACTACCAACAATTCATTCTGGAAATACCAAAATTGGTTGATATCCGAAGCATTGAAGTCATTTTAAATTTGAAGAATGGTATCACAGACCCTAATAACTGGCATGATATTATTTCTTCCGGAATTCTAGGATGCTATAGCAATAGTGTTTGTTGTCAACTGGTTCCCCATAGGAGAATTGTAAGCAAATGTAAGAAACCTGGAACTTTTAAAAATGTGAAATCGTATGTGATTGGTTGATCAATTCACTCTGCAGATACCGTTGATAATATGTACGATTCTGTGTTAAAGGAGCCATTAATCCATGTCTCCTCAGCCAACAATTTGAATTTTCCATAAAGACTTGTGTTTACTTTTTAAAAAGCTTCAATTGACTCCAGAGCTGAGAATTATTGACCAATAAAAACTGTGGTCTAAAGCCTTTTTCACTTCTGGTCTCGAGATTAAACGTATGATTTTTCGTTTTATTTCGTAACATCGAGTGCATATTTCGAATATCTAAGAAACATAAATAATAGCAGAATAAGTAAAGCAATTCTCAAAAAACGTTCAGACGTTTAGTGAAATCCTGCACAATTATTTTTCTAACTGCCTTTAATCTGAACAATTAGTTTGGCAAATAATGTCCCTTTTCAGAATGCAAGTGATAAAGGGTATTTAAGATTCTGCACAGCTGAATATTGCATTCATTACTTGTTGTGATTTAGTGTTGTCTTTGTTGTAATGGGAAACGTCACTGTGAGTATTTAGTGAAAAAGTAAATTTTTGAAATTAAATTCACCGTTGTGTGTTTACATTTTGTATAAAGAACAATTTTGCCCATTTTGTTTCAAAATTTCATAATATTTATAGAGGATCATTTCACAGGAATTGCATACTAATAAATTACTATCTGGAAAAACTATTGGTCTCCTGCTTCAATTTCCAGTCCTTTTAAAAGTATATTCCCAAGACCTAAACCAGATTTTAAAGAGAGTATATTATACCATTACAAAAGGTCTATTAGGTTTGTCATTCCGTGTATAACGCCAAAGAGGAGTAATTTAAGATCCAATAAAGTTTCGAAAGTGAAAGTGTCGTTTTCGAAGCATTCTCTTGTTCACATTTATAATCCGAATTCAATACAATTTGAGAATATTGTTTATATCTGTTCTATGCTGTTTTTAAAACTAACAAAATTTGTTCAGGCATAAAGAAAGTAAACACCGATATCTGTAACAATTTCGAAAGTCAGAAAAAATCTTTTAAATAATATTCAAATATACCTTATAGATAAATATCTGCCAATACTATTCCATGTTCCATGCTTCTTGGATCGGATTAGAGGAAAAAATTTATAGTCAAAAATATATGAGAGCATTTCAAACAAAAATTACATTGTTCATGGGGATAATTACAAATTTCATAAAATAGCATCTCTTCGTGCACTTTATTTAATTTTTTCCTCTTATCTTAATGTATTTAGTTATAGTTTTATTTCTGGCAAAACCATTCATGCATTCCCTCACTAATTTAGTATTCGTTCTAGGTACATACAAGATTTAAAACGTTTTCGTTATAAATCGTAACGCCAACTATCGTTGGAAAATTTATGATATGCCAAGTCAAAATAAACTGACCCTCGGTTTTGTTTTCAGATATACAGTTATATTTATATATCTGATGAATAAAAATTTAATTTAAACAAAAGTACGGGAGAGAACAAACAAACAAACAAAAAATGAAACGAAAATCCCATCATACTCCAACAATTTTCCTTCACTTACAACAAATAAATGTATGAGCAACAATGATGAGGAGGACGATGATGATGATGATGAGAAAAGAATAAAATTCTGTAAACGTAGAACAATTGTATGTCAATGATGATAAAGTTTTACTTAAAATCTCAGCACACACGTTGAACTAAAAGTAGCAATTGGGAAAAATAACAATAATAAAAGTGGAATGAAAATATGGGATTTTGGAAGAAAAACGTAAATCAAATGGGTGATTGAAGAATAAAATGAAAATCTTTAGTTCCTGCTGTTAAGACATTTAAGTGAAAACACTTGATGTGTAAGTTTGATAATAAGAAAAATGATAAAAAGAAATCAAATAAAAATGAGATTTAAAAAAGGGAAAAAAGATCAAACATAAAATAGTTAAATATAAGTTCTTCCCCTATAAAAGGTATTTTGCTTTGTAATATAAATTTTAAAGCTAAAATTAAAGATTTTTTACTCCCTTTCCATTTTTCTTTCCATAAATTACCTTGACCAAATTTAGACTTCATTATTAAACTAGCAGCGCACAGTGGTTCTAAAAAGCTTTTTTGGTCATAAATAAGTATCTAATATTTTTTTCAATCAAAATCTAAAATAAATATTGGCAATTTTTTATTTAGTACCTAAGTTGACAAATTTTGGAGATCTACTCCACGTTCTCAGAACCCACCAGGAACATGTTATTCTTCATATTAATTGGAAATCAGCTCATGAATGTCCTTATGTTAGTTCAATTAAAATTATTCGTTACTTCCTAAATTATAGAATTATTACGAAAAAAACCTTAAACGACCACTGTTCCTCCGTATAACTAACGTTATTATACATTTCCTGGAATCTTATCTTATCTTATCTTATCTTATCTTATCTTATCTTATCTTATATAGTTATTTTTAGCTATTTTCATTTTCTTCTTTATGGCCAATGTCATATGCCAGAACATAATGTAACAAATTTATGTTATTTTTTTGCAAACGTAATTCCCTTGTAATATAATTTTTATTTATTTTATTTTTATTCTTTTTTAACTTTCCTGTTCTTAATACATATACATTTTTTCCACTTTCTTGTCAGTAACATTTGTCACAATTATGACACCTACAGATTGCGGTTACCTCAGGTCATTTATACACATAAATGTCTCATCATTCTCATCCAGTCATAAGGGAACATCAGAATGAGAGGAACTAAAGTAGAAATAAAGAAGGCTTTAGCCGTGAATTATAATCTGATGAATATTATAGTTAATTGGATATTTGAAAAGCAATTTCAATGTAAAGGAAGCAGCAACATTTTTTTCCAATTAAAAAACATTTAATCGTATAATTTTTATCATTAGAATTACATGAAGCAAAAATGATTTAAATAAAATTGTGATAAATGACTGATTGCTAAAATGGGAAATAATCGTTATTTAGAAAAGTTTGTATGACCATGATAGCGAAATTGTATTAAAAACTAAGAGCGTTTCATAGGCAGTCAAGACAATGGGATTTCCTAATCACATACCAATATTATAGTCTACAAAACTTGCGAATTGTATTAAGCCACCAATGGAGGACCAAAGTCCTTTAAAGAAAATCGAATGAACGAAACCTAAGATTAGTCTATAAACCAAATTCCCGTACAAAGGGTGATGGTATGATTGTTAATGATCAACCCATTACAACAGATGTTTGTAATGGGAAGGAAAAACTGTACTACCACCACTTTTTGGCTCAAAATAATTTTCTGATTCGATTTAACGATGATGTGCAGTTCAAATATATTTAATATATTTTAACAAAATTTGGCGTACGTCATAATTTTTTTAAGACGAATTCTTGGAATTTCTAAATGATTTCAATGAATTTTAGCACATTTTTAAATGATATAGTGTCAAATTTTCCGACGATTGGTTCATAATTTCTCAAAGGTTCCGTATAACTCAATTTCCGAATGTCAATTTGAAGGTAATAAATCTCAAATATTTTGTATTATAACAACGTTTGTTAAAATTAAGATACATATAAGCAAACTAAGATGTTTAACGTTTTTCGAGACCCAGTCCATAATTTTTTCTAGCTCCCATGTAACAACAGAAAAATCTTTTACATTTTTCATAAATATTAGTAACTTAGTAATGTATTGCACTTTTCAACATAAATCGGAAAAGCAAATTATACGAGGGTCATCTATACATTTTTTTAGAGTCACAATTTAAAACCAACAATGTGGGGTACGGAATAACATAGTTGGGCTTGACAATTATAACATTCTTACTTATATAAAATAAAACAGGAGAGAATAAAATATTCGTTTCACCGAAGGGAATATGGTTATAACAATCCACAGGATAGTGTTCATAGACCCAGCCTCTACATTATCTTTGTGTCGAGCTTATTGACATGCGCTAATTTGGTTATTTGGACATTTGCGCATGATATGACGATATTTAACACCCGTAGGGACCCACACAGGATCAATTGTATATATGTATCCTGAATTTGGGTGTGAATTTAAGGAACTGAAAAATCATCATATAAAATTCACCATAGTAAAAATCATCTAGACTTTTGGCATTCAACTAAGGAAAATTGACAGTAACTCCGCTTTTTAAAATACAGTCCACACAACTATTCTCTTTTTGAAGGAAATAATTTTAGATTTAAGATTTGAACACCTATAGAAAGCGTGGGCTATAAGGCGAGTGTACCACAAGTTGTCACAAGAGTGTCATACCATTTGTAGCCCTAAGAAGGAATCACAGCAATAGGTTGTACACCGATATCACACTATAAAAGTTTTAGAAAGGGAGCGGGACAGTAATATTCTCATTAAAACGACATCTTTCATTAAAAAATATTACAGACAAAAAAATTACGATAGGGAGTGGGGAAGTAGTAACCCTCTTACGAACGAGATATTGAATATCGCTTACAGATGAAATTATAACAGCTAAATTTGTGAAATTTTACACATGGATAAAGTCTTTGAAACAACATATTATAGACCACAATTTTTTGAATAGAGCAAGATGCCTCTGTAACTGAAGTATTTAATATCGCATTCAAACTATAACCGCTAAATTTCAAAACCCTTGAACAGTTTTCAAGAAAAAAATTTAGATTTTTATCACACAAACTCGATATTGATACAGTTCTTAAAATAATATTAAAGATTTGGCTGACATCATCAGCCGATTATAGCATTTTAATTGTTCAAATTAAGTCAACTTAATCACTTGTCCTTTGTAAAATTTCGTTGAACCAGAACATTTTCGATTTTAAAGAAAAAAATATGTTCGATAATGTTCAAATATTTTATTATTCCTCCTGGGATTTTGATAGTTAAAAAACTCTTTGCATAATTTTTAAAGATTGAAAGTCTTTTTGAACAGCACCTCCACTGATACAGTGTTTTGCTTAACCTTCTTAATTATATAACATGATTTTAAGAAAAACTCAATTCATACTAAATTCAATAATTTTGCCTATAAATTCTTTCAGAGTCAACTAAAATTATTGCTCTAAAATATCCTTGAAAATATCATTATTTCAAAATAAAAACCGTTGAAATGTAACTGCATCTGTTTAATGGAACATTTGTCAGCTTCACAATACAATAACAGAAAACCGTTGAACTAGTTTCAAACATACACACTTGTATTACACACAGTACAGTTGCTATGTATGTATATGTATATGTTTTTGTATGATTTCAAAATCAAGATCTAAATTTGGTTTTGATTTGTAACACACATAAAAGTCTAAAATGTTAGAAGTAAAACCAGATACAGTTTAAATAACTGTACAAATAAAACCATAATCGTAATAAGACATACCGTATTGAAAAATGCAACAAAAACAAACAAAATTAAAAAAGAAACAACAAAAACTAAGAAATAAAATGGCATCACTACAGTTGTGACACCAGATGCAATTTGCTCACAGTTGATGCAACACACACATACATGTATATAAACATTATAATTCCAATGTGTTACGACAATTGTGCAACATTCTAAACATGTCCGCATTAGCACATATACACATACTTATACACACACAGTTGCATATGTATGATTACGCAGACTGACTGATGATGTCAGCAAATAAGAGTTGAAGGAAATTTATGCAATTGAATCTAAAGAAAGGAAGGACGTATGTTTAGAGATCGTTTCCAATAAATATGTATGATGTATCATAATAAAGATGCATATATGTATGTGATAATATGTATGTGTATGCAACAATGTAAAAAAGAAACAGAATTTATTGTTTTATCCTGCACAATGGGGTATATTGAAATTCCAAAAAATTGGTCGGTTTTCATTGCGTTTATGTTTTTATTATATCAGGGGAGTCAAATTTGGGTGTACGAAATAGTATACTGATTTCTCCTTAACAACAACTATAGACTCTATTCTTTATGAAAATTCGTGATACCATTAGCTACTTTTAATTAGTTATAAATCCCACTTAGCCACATACTATAGATTTATATTAAAATTATTTATATTTTGTCCCATTGTATCATAGAGAATCAAAGAAATGACCAGAATTGTAGGCAGTAAAGAAAAAGAATTCTACTTTAATTGACAACAACAAACGAGACTAATAGTAACAGAAACTAACTGCAATACTTCCATAAAGACACTGCAACAATAGTGGTTACAACAAATAACAACAATAACAAGAACAACAAAAACTTGTTACTGTACGGAACAACTTTTAACTGTTTCCTTTTTGAAAAGTTGGTTTAACAGAGTTGACAATAGGCCAATAATGGATGCAACAACTATTACGAGTGTAACTCGATTTTTACCGCTGCTAATGATGATGCTGTAGATAATAATGATGTGCAACATCATAATGATTATCAATGGTTTCGAAACTAGTCTTGGTCAATAAAATCGTGTTGCAACTTTGTTTTAAATTTTTTTCTCCAACTCGTTGTTGTTTGTGTATATGTCTTTTAAGATGCATGTGACATTTGAAAAGACTTAGTAAATGGTTACAAAATGCGAGAAGCAAAAACAACTTGCCACCTTAATACGTTATACCAATCTGCAAGTTTTTTATGTTTTTTTTTTTTGCCACTCACATCTTTGCAATAAACCAGTATTTTGAAATAGACCAAATCCATTTGTGTTCAGGCATAAAACCACATGTTGTAGGCAACATCAACATGCGACTCTAAACCAAATGGAGTGAGTTTTCCACAATAGAAAGATGAACAAGCAAAAAGAGCGACCTAACAACAAAACAAGTTATATCCTCGATAACCTAAAAACAAACACGTTTAAAGATCACACACACACACACGTACTCTTTCATGCAAAACACTTTATACTAACACATTTACACATAGACATATAAAATCGCAACAACATCGACAAAACAATAACATAACCTCATCAGCACACACTCATCTTTCGTTTAAAAAACTCGTACAACATGCATTAATTTTAACCATCAACATACATGCACAATGGATCTGGGATGAAAATGGTTGATATACATGGAACAGGATTTAAAATTTTGTAAACCAACAATACATTAAATGTTTCAATTGAAAGGAATCATAATTATTATTTTAGTAAGACCTGACTGAATGTTCTCAAAGGATTTTGAAGAGTTTGTAGTTCACTTAGGGGTATCACAACATAGAAAAATGTTTTCAGCAAAAATTCTTCGATCAGGACTTCTACTGGAATTAAATCAACGAATCGGAATAATAACATGATCCATATAAGATCATCTATTATGTTCTTCGATCAATTACCGTTCTATTCATGTACCAGAATAACTGAGAGAAGATCTTTGACACACCATTGGTTACTGATTTTTTTCGAAGGATCACGACCTCTTAAATATTTTTATTAATTTTTCGGAAATTTATCTTTGACGAGGTGAGGATACAGATGAAACGGAGTTAAAAAGATTTTGATGTTCATTCATCACAACCATTTATTATACACAAACTTTGTTATTACATTCATAACGGAGCATAGTTTGACCACTTTCGGTATTTATGATAATATGAACTTTGCTACTAAGATACTCCAAATCTTCACTGTACTCTCTGTGGCTGCTGTGTGATTGTGGTGAAAGTTTGAAGTGGAATCTCAACTTTTGAAATTAATTGAGTCTTAATTTTCCTTGGCAAGGGCAAAATCTTTGACCACTTCATTACACCCCGAGTTTTTTGTAGCGAGAGTACTAGACGCCTAAAGATTGGATTAGTTTTGCTTTGACATATTCTACTTGGGAAATACTTTCAGACTTTTTATTACCTTTTAGTTGTGGTCATCCACGATTTCAAATTGAAGCGAATCTCTACGTATTAGAAAAGCAGGTTAGGGTCTATACACAACTATTTAGAAGACGATCTATGGCAAGTTATTAGGATCTAATGCCTCCGAATCAAATGAAGCTAAAACCAGGAAAATAAAAAACATAATTTAAAAACTTTAAGGAAATGCAAAAGCAATTGTCTATATTCGCCTAGTTCGTTCTGTCAATAACATGGATGTCGTTCTCGATAGTGACTTAGAAGTATTGTAAGCATGGACTCGTGTCCGCTTACAAAGTTCAAATGAATCAATAGCTAAATTCTCATTTTCCGATTTGGAAGATTTTAAATTGGGACCGTGAAGGCAAATTTTCTGAATTTATACAGCTTGCGGTAGTTAATCTGAAAATGGCCAAAATTATTATTTAAATGTTCATAGCAGGCGTTAACATCACATACAATATGGAGGAATAAAAGTTCCGTTATTACAAAGAAAGCATGATGACCTGTATAATGAGGGTACCAGTAGCAGTATTCCACATTTGAGGAAATGCATGTTAATTAGAGTGACGAATGGGTACCAACGAATGACCTTATCAAACCCATTGTGCATGTTAATGGTGTCGTGATTGTTGTCATGATTCTTAATGTAGTAAATGCATACATGAGACCAACTGACAGACCAGTAAAGTGTCATACTAACTATAGTAAGTAATATAATATACACGCATACATAAACACATTCACACACGTAGGCACGCACTCACACAAACATTGAAAATTCACATAAATTATAATGTAGCATAATGTATTATTGTCATTATTTTTACTATTATTTAAAGTAAGTGTGTATGTGTGTGTGTGAGTGTGTTTCAAAGTGAACATACTCTAAAAGATATCATTGCAACACGCTCTTGAAAATATAATAAAAAATCCTGTTTATTATTATTATTTTTTTTTGTAATTTTGTTTTCATATAAATTTTGTTGTATTTATAAATATACCATTTTTACTTACATAAGTGTATGTGTGCGTAAATGTGCAATTGTAAATGTAAAAGTATGTCTACTGTTCGAACATGTATTTGCATTAGATTTGTGTCATTTAAATTACTATGATTTTTAGATTTTCCTCATTTTTTGCTCTCCATATTTCCAGTTTTTTTTTTGGCTTTTTATTAAAGGTCACCCATAAAGTAACGTCAAAAACTAAATTTATTCTTATATAATTTTTCCTCTCACTGTTTCTCTCTCTATTCATCTCTTTTTGCAAAAATATTCATTGCTTTATCATGAATTTTTCGTACAAAGAAAGACACTTTAATTCCATTATTTTTAGGTTTGCACGAATACAAGTCATAATAATATTTGAGACGTGATGTTTTTTTGAAAATCTATTTAAAGAAGTGTAGGAAAATAGCTGATTTTTTTAAGTGTAAAGATAACATAAAATTTATTCAGAAACATGAATGTTAGTTTTACTGAAAGAATGTAAATAAAATTATGTTAAAGTAGACAATTGAATTTTCGTTTAAATTAAATGAGATTTTAGTTATATTAATATTGGATATACAGTTGCGGCCAAAATAATAGCACCACATATATATGTCTTTTTAATAAGTTATAAAAGCCATTTGAATAAAACGTTGTTCATATATTATGGTTTAATGATATCAAAAATAAGTTAAAAATATATTAAAAAGAAACTGAAATATTTCTAATTATTTTTTTCTTTAAATTAATTCTTTTTCATAAGAATTTTTAAAATAATAGCACCACCCGATTTCAAATGTTACAATAAGTAGTATTTCCTTTGTTAGTAATAACAGCCGAACATCGCTTTCCATTGAATTTTTTATTTTCTGGCGCCTTTCCAGGGTAATAGTGTTATATGCCCGCTCCGGAATGGTCGACATATCGCTATTATGGTCGGTTTAATTACCAACCCTTCTTTTATACATATGTAGACAAATTATCGATTGGATTTATATCGGGAGACTGGGTAGGTCATTTCATTATTTAATCTGAAAGTTTCCAGCTATTTTGCTGGTATGTTTCGGGCGCTGTTTATTTGCGGGACCCAAATCAGTGGCATTTCTTCAGATCCATACTGTAGAATTACTTCGTCAAATATTATCATATATTCTGATACATACATAACAGTTTTAATACGGGTAATATGATCAACACCATCGAAAGTTACCTCCATATAATAACACTAGAGTCCTTGTGTTTGAAAGTTTTTGTTGTAGATTTTTAATTATGTTCTTTACGAATCAAAAATATTTTAGACTCATCGCCTTTTTCAATTTGCCAAATCAAGTAAGTTTTAGCAAACTTTTTTCTATTTGAGACATGCGGAGCAGTTAAGAGGAGTACTTTTCATGGCCTTTGGGGTTTCAAATTATAATTCCTAAGTCTTCTGATATAGTTTCAGTACTTATTAAAAGATTTAAAATATTTCTTAATCCCTGCTGCTTAGATAAATATCGCCTACTTCGCTTTGACGTAATATACGATGAACCATTTAAGGTGTTGCCACTTGTAATTTGTAGGTTATGGTATTTCTAATTATTTTATTTGATTGTCTAATAATATTTGTCATTTCGGCATAAGTTTATTCATCAGAACCTCGCTTTTTTGTGAGTTATCGTTTTTTTTTCGATGTACAGTGATTGGAACAAACCATTATTTCAATTATAATAACACTCTTCTCGAAAACATTTCTAATTATATGTTACAAACACCTTAAAATGTTATAACAATTAGTTGGACTTTATTCTGTTACTTCGAGAGATCTCAATCTGATATTTTGTATTTATAATAAAATTTATTGGAATATTCGTGTTTTTATAAAAGATATTCTCAATTTCTTGGAGAATATACTTATATAAATGGCACTACAAAATTGTGGGTAAAAATATTTATGAACAAGAATACAAATTAGCAACGAAGCTGTGACATGTGAGTGGTACTTTTAATTTGACCGCATCTGTTATTTTTTTTAATTTGTTTAAACAAATATTTGCAAGTAGTCCAGAAATATGTCTGAAATAAAAACATTATTTTATTTTGTTTCCAATTTAGTAATTAAATAAATTTTGATCACTTTTTATGAATTTTGGAGAAATTTAATATTTTTGAATTGAAATAAAATATTTATTAATAAAGATATCTTTCAAAGAATTACTTATTTGATTAAATAGAATTCTTATTTTCTAGAAAATGTGAAAGAAAATCCCATAATTGTAGGCCTGGAGAAAACTATTGATACATAATTATAAACGAATTGAGGTTTCCAAAACTGCATTTTCAGGGTTCTGATTTTGGGTTTTTAAAAAGTTTGTGTTAAAATCAAATTTTGGATAAAAATAGATCCAATTTGAGAGGATCTGAACTTATCTTCGCATTGTTTTTGGATGTAATTTAAATTTAATTATCTATTCAAATAAGACTTTCAGAAAAATGTTATTTTAGCAAGAAATGTATATTAAGATTCATTTCACAAAAATTTGAAGTTTTTTAATAAAGTGTTGGAGTTATATAAGATTCGGAACTGTCGAATATAGGATTCCAACTCAACAAATGGGGATAAATGGTATATTAACTTTGCCACTTCTTGTGTAACATCAAGAATGAATGATCTAAGACCCTATAAAATATGTATATTTGAGTCAAGCTAACTACGTCCGCTATCAATTTGAAACATTCTCATGTCCAGGCCATATTATTTGCTGTTGTATTAAGTAGTTTCCTATTTAAAATCAGTTATATCAGATATCCAAAAAACCAAAACGTAATAGAACGATATCTGAGACAATCTCTCCATAATTTGCTATAGCTTCCATTTAAGTCTTTTTCCCGAAAAAGGGTTTTAAGCTTTTAGGATTATAAAATTTGAACAAAATACTTGCATTTTTATTACTTTTATATAAAGTTTTTAAACTGTACCGGTTCCGAAATCTTTTGATCTTTTTGTTACCTCTTTTTGCTCGTAGAGTAAAACGAGTATTTATAGCATCGGCCCAAAAAAAATTGTGGCTGAAATTTGATCTTATAGATTTTATATTATCTAACTTAAACTATAAACTTTTATAAACAGCGATAATAATTAATAACAATTATTGAAAATAACTTTAATTTGTGAAAGTGTTTAAAGTGTTTTTTTGTTTAAATAACATTGATTTTTTGGTTAAATAATTATTATCATTATAATTATTGTCTTTCAATTATATTATTTATATTATCATGTTTTGATCGTTAAAGATCAATAACTCATTATTATTGATCTTAATTTTGGTTCAACATTTTACTCACAATTTTAAACAACAAACACAACATTCACATTCATTTTGTATATTTTTTTCATTCCAAAATTTATGCAATTTTTGTAAGACGTTTATGGCCAATATAAACAATTTATGGTCAAAATCTAAACTGGTTTACTGATTGATTTTGTTGTTTTTTATACCCTACACCACAATAGTGGGTTGTGGTATTATGCGCTTCTGCAATAATTCTAATGGGCAACACTTTTTAGTATATTATTTGGGCCAGGATCACTTTCTGAGTCGACTTAACGATGTCCGTCTCTCTGGACAGTTGATTAGCAGACAGGCTGTTCATGTAAACCTTCTAATAAAATACAGGCCGCATTTTTATAAATGTCTTAACCTATTGAAATTGGTGATGATGGGCGCATTATTTCTACATGTTCCACCTGGAATGGGAATTTAATGCCACAAAAGTCCTAAATATAAAGCGATTTCAAAGAAACTTGATACAAAATAATCGTATAATATTCTAAAACGACGTACAAATTATATAAGGATCTGTCCATTTTTCTCATAGATCCCATACAACCTCCCTCCCAAATATCGCCTTAAAATGCTTAAATCTCACATATACGTTGGTATTGTAAAAACAATTTGCTCAAATCAAGACATATATGGGCATAAATGGATAATGGATATGCGAAATATTACGAGAGTCGGTCTATAAGAAAAATCCTTTTTGAACGCAAAAATACTACATTTATGTTAGTACCGGTACAATTTACTGGGCTCGTAAGCAACAAATTAAAAATTTTTGCACGAGAGTGGTTCTTTAATTTTTGGTAGCTCCTACTTATTAACAACAATGTAGTGTAGGGTATTAAATAATCGGGCTTAACCGACTATAGTTTCTTACTTGCTTTTTTGTTTTTGATAAAATAAAACGTTAAAACAAAATATTTACCACAGAAAAAATAATAAATAAAGGTTAAAATAACACTTGGAAATTGAGTTAAGCTCCATTATTAAGCATAACTCACAAAATTGTGTGCGTATTTTTGTTGTTTGGTGCTTTTTTTGTTCATAAGTCGTAAGACAGGTTCAAAATGCTTTTCAAAACTTGTATACGAATTAGCGGTATTTTTTATAAATATGGATGGAGATTGTGTGAGTGTGTGTTTCTTTGCTAAGAAGAATTTAGACCGTTTGTTGGTCAATATATTTTGGTTTTATGGTTAAAACCAATTTTAAATTAATTTAATTAATTTTAGCTTCTTTTTACTTTCATAAGCCAGAGGTAAACTAACACTATATGTATTTGTGTATTTTAATTAGTTTTTAACTAAAATAACAAACTAAGTGTGTCGAAAAATAGTCTTAATTTTGTAAATATTAGAAAAAAACACATAATTTTGAAATCATCATAATAAGCTTTATTATTAGTTAATAGTATTTTAGTATTTTTTGCAATATTTTCAAAATACATGTGGGAAAATGAATGTGTACGAGGGAGGCAACAAAAGGTAATTAGAAAAACATATGATGAGATGGCATAAGAATTACAGACTACAGATTTTTGTGAAGTTAAAGACACATAAATATATGCTATGGACATATAGAGGGCGCTAGATTTAATAATATTCTTATTTTAATACCCGCCTGCAGCACAAGTGGTGATGAGGTTATATTAACTTAGTTTAGTGCTGAGATGGAATCACCAAACCTACCATAAAGTATATATTCTTGCATAAAAATCTAAATTTGAGTCGATTTAGCTTTGTCCTTCTGTCTGGTGGATACATTCCCACCCCCTACAAAGAATAGGAAACTCCTCAGGACAACAGAAAACATAGTTCTATGACCTTTTTGCTAATTGATTGATTTGGCAGGATTTAAATAGGAAACTGCCCATGACAAGAGCAAACAACGATGGGCTGGTTGTTAGCTGTTGGTTAGCAAAATAGATATAGACACAAATCTGAGACAACCTCCAAATTCTGAAGAAGAAATCTTTTAGAATCTTCTACAAAAATGATTACACTTATTTCATCTTTGTACAAAAAAAAAATATTTCGACAAATCTTTACTTTGATATCAACCCAAAAAGAAACACAAATTGTTCCTGAACCATTTTTTGATCTGGTTTTTATATAATTCCTCTTCCGGGAAAACGGATTTAAGCTTATAAAACTCTTATATATAAACCAATTCTATTGAAATTCACAATTCTTTTTGTAACTGTCCCGAAAACTTGCCATTAATTTAATTTCATTGAAAATATGGAACATTACCGTTTTCAACTTTGGATAATATATGAAGTCTGTTTTCAATTCACCCAAATGTTTGCATAATATAAGTGGTGGAGGGTATTTAAAATTCGGCACAGCCGAATACAGCATTTTTACTTGTTGAAAATAATTTTTCAGTTGGAAATTTAATTCATTATTCATAAAATTAAATATTTGTGATTTTCAGTATATAGAGGGCGCTTCATTTTGCTAAAAACTTTATGCTAAAAAGATTTCATAATTTTCTTTTTGTCCACGGAATGTAAAATTTTTCATTTGGAAAATTTGTTAATTATTCTTGAAATACTTTTTGGCCAAACCACATAAATATGTCTGTAACTAGCAAAGCTCTTTTGTATATTTATGAGGTTTATTATATGCGGCAATAAAAACTCATAAATGGCAAATGGTCATTTTATTTTATATTATTTTTGTAGATTTTTTTCGGAAATAATTTTCCATATAAAATGAAATATGTATGTAAATGATTTTATATATGTACATATGTATATGTATTGTTTATGTATGTGTGAAACTACATTTGTTCAAATTAAATCATTTGTAATACCCACAGTTCTATATAGATTCCAAAAATTATCGCTATAACAAAAGTTCTTAATTGCTATACCTCGGAATCAAATAGGATCCTATAAAATATAATGAAATTCCTATTTTTCTGAGATTTTTCCCAATGAGGTGATTTTTGGAGTGGGAATTAAATCAATGCTAAAAGAAATTTGGCACAGATATAGAATTAAAAAAATGTTTCTGATATAAAATATAAAAAAAACATTATTTATACCCCGCACCACCACAAGTAGTAATTATCCTTATATATCCTATATTAATTAAAACGTAATTCCATACGTAGCGCCAAGAAGGAATCACTTAAGAACCCATAAAGTATATGTATTCTTGCATCCGAACAAAATCTGAATCGCATTAGCTTTGCCCATCAGTCTGTCTGCCTGTTTTTTCCAAATTCCCGTCAATGAAATGAAAAAAGTTTAAAATCGATATCTAAGACGAGCTCTTTTAACACTGAATATTTCTAAGATGGATTACGACTAAACGACTTTTTAAATTTTCATGCAATTCGAAACGCTGATACTGCGTTTGGTGAAAACGTTACCCATTTTACTATTGTTAAATATACAAGTATGGTGTTTTGGAGGGTAAAGACTGTCATGATAATTCATTATTCGTTAGGGGGCCAAAGAATAAAAATATATTTTTCAATCGCTAAAACAATGTCAAATTTTATACCTAAAAAAGTTGGTAGAAATAATAACTGAACGTTAACGAAAGAAGTCATTTTTGCAACATATTGTTGTTTGTAAAAATAGATACATTGCGATAATCCGCAACAAAAGAAGTTATTTTTCCTACCCTGACTACCAGCTCAATCAACGACGATGTGAAGTGTACATGACGAGAAGGTAAAATTCTATTCTGGTTTGTTTGAAATCTGTTCAAATCAATACAGGCGCTCTGTATAGAAGATGTTTCGTTTGAAAAGAACAATTAATACAAAATGACCATGATCTGTGACTAGACATGTCACCACAATATATAATTAAGATTTAGCTTTGTAATGTATTAAAAAATCCCTCAAAAACTATTTGGAAAACAATGAATAGGAAGCATTCGCTTACTCTATCGCATTTATGTTCGGTATGAAGCTGCCCGTATCGACTCCAAACTATTGAAGAATTCACCGAACGAGAACTCAGCACTGATAAAAAATTGATATTGTAAAAGATTTTGAAACTAAATTCACCTTTCAGATACTGGATCGTCAATTCATTACTTAAGGAATATATTAAAGCAGTATGATTGTAATGTACTAGGAATCCTTATAGATGAACTAGAATAGTCTGAGCCATAGAGAACTTGTTTAAATCGATAAACAGATATTTACCAAGATTAAGATTTCATGAAGAATAAGATCCAAGAATAAGATTTCATGAAATTTCACCTACAAGATACTGTATTGTCAATTCATTGTTTCACCAAAAGATTCAAGCAGGTTGATAAGATGGAACTCTATCTATCTCTATGTGTAGATAAACTAGAATTTCTTTTCGACTACCACACCAAAACACGGTCATCCAGGAAGGTATAATCTGGGCCAGAGTTGGTTAAATCAGTAAGCAGATCTTTACATAGAATAAAAATATCCAAGTACAAGGTTTATCAGAATCGAATAATCTTGGATTGCAAGGAGGCAATAAACTATTTTTCAGCAAGCATAATGGTACACATAACCTGGGTACCTGGCCATTAGGGGTTGGTCGGAAATGTAAATTTAAACGACATAGCTAAAAAGGTTTTGCCGAATATAAGCTTGGAAAATTGGATAAATTTTATTGCATAGAATGTAAAGCTACGTGAGTGAGAAACAGTACTACACAGAACTCTGAAATGCTGTTGGTAGGATTACAAGAGTATCATGCCAGATGAGAGGAAGTCCATATTTTTGATTGATACAGAACGACTTAATTACTTCTTTACTTCAAGAAATTAAAATTCATCAGAACTGATACTTAGGATGGATTGACCACATGTTAAAATGATATCTAAATTGCTTCTAAAGTAATAAATAAATTTTTGATATAAATACAATAATGTAAATTCCAGTGAATATTTCACTTAACAGATTCAATATCAAAACTGTAGGAATATTTATTATCTTTAATATATTTTTTTTCTTCAACATTTTTGTATTAAATAAATTTTTTGGTCCATGTTTTTCCTTTCACCATTTAATGTTTAATTAAATAAAAGTCATAATTTTTCACATGACGATGATGAAGGTGATTATGTTGGCTCAGACTGAGGCTGGATTGATATTTGACTATAATTTTTTTATTTATTTATTTTAATGGCACTTTAACTTACTAAATGTTTTATTTTAATACAGAAATTTATGTTCTTACAGTTGAGTTCTTTTCCACTGAAAACACACTGTTAAAAGTGGGCATAATTAAATAGGAATGTTGGATTACAAATTATACTAAAATCAAAATTGTACATATTTTCAGTGTATTATTTTCCGTTCTTGGGAACTGCTATATTTAAAAAACTTTTTAAAAAATATTGGCAGAAAAAATGCAGAAAAAGGCAGTTATGACGTTTTGCAAAGCAAATTCAAAATTCGTATGAAAATTCGACGAACTGGTAATAGAGAACGTATTAAGTATGTGAACATCTCTTACAATATTTAGGTCTTAAAATCCATGATTTTAAAATTAGACCACAGCTGGTCTAATTAAAACTTGTGAATGTAAAAAGGCATTTTAGCTTTGAAGGCGTGGCTTTCTTCATATGTTGTTATGAAAAACACTTCATTAAACTTAAATTAAAATTTTATAGATTTTTTTAATTTCATTTTAACAAAACTATTTTTGTCACATCCTTTTTATGGTCCTTTTCCGGCTTTTATTATTATATTTTGCCGCTGTTTGTCTTTGTTTTACATTTGATAATGTCTGTTTTACATTAAATATCTGGTTTTATCCAATTGCTTGTTTATAAACATAAATTGCTTAATGTTGCATGCAACATTAAATGTTTGTCCAACAATTATAAGAATTTAATTAACAATTGTTTTCCTTAATCAACATCAAATATTTGCGTTATTCTTGTTATTTAAAATCATTAAAAATTTCTGTCGTAAATTCCAAAATAAAGAAGGGAAATTTTTCATTTCTAAAAGGAAAAATTATTTGAAATTTAAGAAACAAACGAATTGCAACAAATTATTTACAGAATGTTATTTAAGATTTTTAAATATGTTCTTGAAATTTTTGTTTGGATTGAAATAATTTCAATTAATTTCGTAAAAGTATTTCAATATTAAGATGCTGAAAGTGTTCAATTAAAGATCACAAACGTTTGTAAAATAATAAACAAAAATTGTAGTAATTATTTTATGTTCATTAAAATTACTTACAGCCCATTGAAATATAAAATTTTAGCCTAAATACCAATCAATAAAAAACTTGAACATACGCGAAAAATAACCCAGCAAACAATTATAAAGAGTTCTAAAGTTTGATTAAAAAATAAAATAGAAATAATTTTATGAATTTTGTGCTGATGTCCGTATGAAAAATGGAGCAATACCCACTTTTAAAATCACTGTTCGACACAGAATCACTTATTGAATCTATTTTAGATTTCAGAGATATGTTGATGAAATTTGTTACATATCAAGAACAAAACTTATTGAAGTTGTCATGTTCGTTCTAATAACTCAGGCAGCTTTAATACACACATTATTCTGGAATGTGATTTAAGCTCATTAAATTTACAGATATAGAGATTTTTTGCCATATAGACCTACTTCTGAAAACCACTTTAAACATCACAAATCTCAAGAAATTTGGTATTGTGTAAGATGAGATAAGATAAGATAAGATAAGATAAGATAAGATAAGATAAGATAAGATATATTTAACCAAAAAACATCCTTCTATTATTTTTATATCCTCCACCACCACAAGTAGTGAAGATAACTAAGAACTAATAATCTTAGGCCCCATAATGCATATTCTGAAATAAAATCCAAATTTGAGTCGATTTACCTATATCTGCCTGTCTGTTGTTGGCACGCTCAATTCAAATTTTACCCTGAGCATTTTCTAAGTCCTGAAAAGTTTCCTGTTTACAACCAGCAAAATCGATTCAGTATATTTAAAGTTATAGACCGATATATGAGGCGTGTGTATGTACGAAACATTTACCTCACACGCATTTGTGGTGGAGGGTATTGAAGAGTCGGCATTCTTATTTGTTTAAAGCATATTATGACAAATTATTTTATGGCTACAAAAATATTATGATTTAGTGTTAAAGTTTATTTGTTTACAATTTGAACAAATTGCTCGCTGGGTTAATTTTATAACAATTTTTATATTGAATCCATTGAAAAGCAGAAAAAAACATGATTGAATGTGCAACGCAAAAATAATTGAATGAATTTGCAGATAAAAACTGTGTTTCATTATTATTTTTATGGACTTTTTATATTTATTTACTTTTTTTTGGTTTTCAGATTTTTTCATATAGTTTTTCGCTACCGCTTAAAGCCACTTTTTGTACGCCCCTTTACGTGTGCGAGTGTGCGTGTGTATAAATGTGAGAGAATGTATAAGTGATTTAATTGTTGCAACATATGTATTCTCTACATAACTATAAGATACATACCTATACATATGACTCTACATATACATATGTATGCAAGCAAATGCATTAAGCCATTATAGTATCTGTGTAAATTTGTTAAGGTATTTGTTAAATAAAAATAACTTGCAACAATCATGTAAACATTAATGTTACAATGCCAACATGCGTATATTTCAACTTAATTATAAATTTTCAAAAAGTGAGATAAGAAGAAAACCAGAGAAAGAAAAAAACAACAACGACAACATAAAAGAATAATTACAATTGAATTGTTTGAATTTAAAGATACAAATGCAGGAGAATGTCTGTCTGTCTGAATGTCGGTCGGTCTTACTGCTGACTGTCCGTATTTATGAAGAAACCTACAATAATATTTTGTAATTAAAGTTGAAACCTTTTTTCGCTTTTGTTTCTTCATTTACTTATCGGTTTGTCGTTGTTGCATATTATCCAATGAATTGGCGAAAAGTGTCATATACGTGTATGAAGTAATTGAAACAGGAAAATATTTGTAAAAAGTAAGGAAAACTTATGTTTAATTATTGAATATTATAAGGAAAATTGAAAAAAGCTGATATTTCATAACTTTATTTTTCAGTTATTCAATTAAGTTATATTTTCTTTATAACATAAAAACTGATAAATTTGCGTTTTTGCGATTTTTATGTGTTCTAGAGATGTTGCCCGATTTCTAAACTTATTCGAATAGTACATTTAGCCATAAATTTGAGTTAAATTTTATTTCAATCTGTTTAAAAGCTTTTGAAAAACTGACAATTTATCTGAATTTCGAGGTTTACTCAGGTATTGGCCTATAACTTTTTTGCTATCGGACCCATTTCACGGATTTAAAGTATCAAACTGCTTAGAACGATAACAAATTGTATCAGATATTGATTAAATGCATGAATATATAAACTTTTTAGTGAATTAGTTGATTCATTCTAGACATTACACGAGCAACAACAAACATCATCACATGTGGTGGTAGAGCATATAATAATCTGTGCCATCGAGATATCTAAAATTACGCCAAGTCGATTGTATAAAAATTAACATGGATGACATTTAGCCAGCGAACATCGTTAAAACAACTCCAAAGTGGATGTATGTTGATCAGTACACTTTATTACACACTGGAATCAAAACCAGAATCTGAACTAAAATCTAAATCAGATTCTCAGCTCCAACACAATTTAAAATTTAATTTAGAATATGAACTGATATCTAAAGGAGATATTGAGCTAAAATCTCAACTAAAATCAAGATTAGAATTTGGAGGATATTCTGAACTAGAATCTGACCTGAAATCAAAGCTAGAATTTCAATTAAGACCTAAACCAAATTATATACTCAAATGTGGTCATTGCTTTAATCTGGAATATGAACTGAAATCTGAAGGAGATTTTGAACTGAATCTGACAAAATCTATAGTTTATATAGAATTATATTCAATTATATTTTATATAAAAGTTAAATTTGGGACATTCAAATCCAGCTAGACTTTCCTAAAACTAATACAGGTATAGTAAGATTTATGTAACCGTAACAAAAGACACAATTTCTATAATATGCGTTACATTATAAAAACATACTATCTTGCAAATCTCAATTTTTTCTGTAGCTATGGAAATACTACTGCCCTAGATTTTTTTGAAACTAAACCAAACAATTTATATCTCCTAAACCTGAGGTGCTTACGACAAAAAAATCCACAAAAAGAAAATAAAATTAAACACGTAATTAAGAGCAACTTTGTCTTAGAGGGGCTTAACAAATTCTTGTATCATTATCTGTCTGTCTATTTGTCTGTCTGTCTGCCTGTCTAAGCAATTTTATTTACATTATTTTTATTGCAATTTTGTTGTAAACACTTGTAAACTTTAAAACTTAAAAACAATAGCAAGAAAAACTTGCAGTTTTACTGATTACAAATGACAGCTTAAAGCAAAAAAAGGTTACGCATGCGCAACACAATTGTTAATGATGGTTGATAGATTGAAACCAAGAAAAAATTATATATAAAAATTCACATGTTCATTAATAAGTTACAACAAAAAAACGAAAACCTACTTCCAACAAAAAATGTGCTAAATGTGCATTAAAGCCCAAAAGTAAAAAATAAAAATACAAAAACATATAATAAGTAATTTGTTGATTTCATTTAAGATTTTTTGATAAATTATGGTATGGGCTAAATAGTAATGGAAATTATGAAATTGGTGTTAATTAGAACTACATCGAAAGTATCAGTTATTAGTCACTTCTACTTGACTCTGGATTTTATCTATAGAACATAATAAATTTTTTCCATTTATTTAAGGTGATGGAAAAAATTTTATTAAGTCATGATCAATCATATTAGACCTATAAATCGCATACAAAATTTTATACCGACACTTATATAACCTCATCGCATGACTTTTGCGTGAATAAAAGTTCATTTAATGTCACGGAATCAAAATGTTTCGAGGTTTACGTTAAGAGTAGTTTATGGAAAAGGATCTTGTAAGTGACATATTATCAATTATGGACTCGCATTAAGAAAATTTATCACCTTTATTAACACTGAATTTAATTTAAATTCTTTTCTTATAAAATCTAAAGATTTTTGGACACCATTAACGAATATGGGGAATAAAAAATATGTTTTGGCCTATAGAGGCCACATTTCTTTGGAGGTTTCGAAAAAGCCATTACAAACAATAATAAAAACGGTGGTTTTCAAAAACAAAAACTCCAGGCTTTGGGATTTTAAAATAAATAGTTTTAATTCGAAATTTTGTTAAAAGCAGGGAGGAAGTCTGGGCTTAGCCCCATTGGGTTCTTTGATATAAAATTTAAATAACATCATGAAAAAGATATTAATTTTATTTATGTTTTAAAGAAAAAAAATATTTCAGATAAAAATCGAAATAACTTTGGGGTAAAGATATTGACCTCAATCTATTTTACTTGATAAATAATTGAGTTTTTTTATCTAACTAATAAATGTTAAATTTCGGATAAATATTAGAAAAACTGACTCAAGTTCTCGAAAATTTTGAAGGTTAAAGTTAAAATTCAAATAACTCGAAAATTATAAGAGATAAATTAATATATATGAATATTTCAAATAATATATCATAAGTATTTCAATAACACAAATTACGCATATGGAATAATAGTCAAGAACATGGACTCATTATGATCATTATGATTACACACTAACAACTGGTTCAAGATAGTCATTTGAGATCAATTGATATAGAAAGAGATATTTGGCATTATAACTCCAATTAAACCAATACTTTTATGATAATATTTTCCACTCACAAAAATATCTTAATTTTTTGCCCATACAAAATTTATTGCTTTCATATAAGTTTTGTTCTCTTAATATTATTTTCGTTTTTGCAACAATTTGTTGTACAAATAATCAAATACTTAAGTATTTTTTGTTATTTTTATATTCAGAGAGCTAAAGAATTATAAATATAATAAAAATATTTTATTTTCTCAATAATAAACTACAAAAACTTTTGAGCACAAACAATTTCTGTGTTCAATTGCTTTAGTTTTTATACCCTACACCACCATAGGTGGTTGGGGTATTATGCGTTTATGCAGATGTTTGTTACATACAGCAAAAATGGTATTATATCTAATTTTAAGTATAACGTTCGACACAGAATCGATTTAACGACATCCATACGTCAGTCTATCCAGCTGGCAGTACGTATAAAAGTTGTTAACACTCTACAGGTCGCAATTTTTGAAGTTTGGTATATATTATTAAGTTTGCCTAAGGACGAAGCCTTTTCAAATGAGTTATATTTGGACCAGTATGTCGGGTATCTTCCATACAAAAGTCCTCCCGGAATGAGGTTCTAAGCATAATTTTGCATACTTCGGTATGCAAAATTATACGAATTTCAGTCCATAATAAATGTTAGTTTCACAATAATGCATTGCACACTTAAGAATTAATCAGAAAATAACATTTTACGAGGGTCGTGCATTACTTTTTCTTAACTAGCATTCACAACATTGTGGTGTAGGGTATTATATCGTCGGGCTTGATCGACTATAGCATTCTAACTTGTTTTATTTTATTGTTGTTAAGTTTTAACTGCCACAAATTTACTTTGTTTTTAAATCTTAAAATTTAATTTAGCAAAAAATATAATCAAAACAATAGAAACTTTTGCCACAATTTATATTTTAGTTTTTTTCCCCCATTTGTGTGCGTGTGTGTGTGTTTTTTAATTTTTAGTTTTATTTCATATTTCAATTTTTTTCCAATTTAATGAATCTAACAAGATTGTTTTGAATTTGATTTAATATTATAGTTTTGTTTTTGTTTTTCTTTCTGCCTCCAATTGCAGAGAAAGTTTTCTTTAGTTTAATAAATCCATTAACCCCCTCCCAACCCCGTTTCAGACTGAACCAACACTTTTTTCTATTGATTTAGGTATCTGTCTGTTTAAAACAGTTTAAATTGTTGTATGTAGAGTATGAACAAGAAAATAATAATAAAAACAATAACAACTACAAAAAATATATATAAAATAATCATAATTATTTTGTTGAAAATAAGAAGATGAAGAAGAAGAAGAAAAACGTTTGTACATGTTTAGATTTTGATTTTGATTTTAACTCTTTGATTTTTTTCCATTTCCATTTGAAACAAAAATAGTGGAAGAAGCAAAAATTGTTTTGAACTAAATTATTTTTACATTCATAGATTCATATACATATGTGGATGTATGTGCATTTCTTTTTTGTTATATTCAAATGTATGAATTTTCAAAAAGACCAACATTTATTTGATGAAAAATACAGAATCTCAAAGGAATAGAAATTAATAAAAGAAATGTTCATTAAATAAGAACTTCTTGTATTAGACGAGTACAACTTACTGAAAAAATATTTACATACAGGGTGGTTCAACTGTAATGCAAAATGTTATTTCAGATCTTAATGTTAAAGTTATTACTCAATCTAATTTGAAAACTTTTTTTTCCGGTATTTGGAAAATTTAACATAATTAAGAGTAAAGTCCAGATTTTTATAGACGTTTAATCAAAGTGTTTTTCGTGTAGGGCTTAATTTTTAGAGAACACAAGGAAAAAAGTGCGTTTACAATTGTCCGGGTTGATTTGGAGGATTATAAGCTCCTAACTGGTCGGTGATCCTTTAAATTTGACCACCTCGGGTGTCACCACAAATACATGTGAAGTAAATACCTTTTGTTACGTTCACATACTAACACATACATTCACAAACGTATACATTATATAAACATATTTCTTAAATATAATACACGATCATTAAATAAGTTATATTTTTAGCTATAGCTTTTTATAACTGATCGGTGATCCTTTAAATTTGACCACCTCGAGTGTCATTTTTTTGATTCTCAAAAAAACTCATTCAGGAAATGAGAAAAAAAGAAATGTTCTAAATTGTTAGGCAGAATCAATAAAGGCCAAATTTTCTCTTTCAAAATATTGTTCCATACCATGCATACATTCAAATCTATTCGAAAATACCTCAGCTATAACCATGTGAAATGTCGTTGAGATATCTTTAACGCTTTAATACTAACAGAATTATGAAAAATTGGGTGGAGATCTTTAGCTGATGACATCCTTACAATTGAACACTTTACGAACGCTTCTGGAAAAAATACAAGACATATTAAATATCTGGGTGTAATCCTCAATCCTACCAAACTACTATAAAACGATGACAAATTGGCACACATTTGTGCCTAAATCCCAGTAGTGTATCTTCACTGGATTCAAAAACATGAATATTCAGTACGCATATTATGCTTTTGAATCATTCCACAAGATAAAAATTTAACCACATAATAAATGGCCAACTGAATAAAAAGGGCTACTTCGAACATAACCTGGAATGGTGAACATTCAGACAGGACATTCAGACTTTACACCTGCATGAATGCAAGGACATGACAACACTCAAGGCAACATCAGTTTGTCCTAAATCACATGAATCGAGATGCTTATAGAACAGAGTTATCCTCCCTTACTGTAATATTTTCCACTAGACATCTCCGAACACTTTTTGGGGTTCACGCAGCTAGAATGAGTCCAGCAAATAAACTTTGTACAACTAGTCACAATGGGAAGAAGAAAAAGGTATTTTTTATCGTTTCTTCTTCTAAGCTGTTCTTGCCAACTCTTGGAGTATTATTTAAGAGACGAATGTAATGGTTTTGGGTAAAAAAGAGAAATCTTCTTTCTTTGACGCTCTATTTGAACAGCGAATTCGTGAAGAAAGTGTCACTATATTATCAATATTATAAACTTTGTCTTAAACCAAAATTTGGTCTGAAAAATGTAAAGAATTTTCTGGTACATAAATCCATATTTTAGGATTTAGAAATTATAATCAACATTTTTATTTCAATTAATTAAAAATTAATCTGAATATTTTCACAAGCAATATTTCTTTAATTCACTTGATCAGAGCCAAACTCTATGATTTGTTTACAAAAGACCAGGGATTTCTGAAAACACTTTCTTAAATTATGTTAAGTGGAACAATATGAATAACCTAATGGCAGTGTTTTATGGGTGTATTGTGAAGTTGTCATAAAATCCACCCCAATCATACTATTAGGAGATATTTAATTAATTATTAAATCTTCTCTTGTTCTTAATACTTAATACCTTTCCAACTCTGTGAGAGGAGTATAAAGTGAATGTTTTTAAAGTTTTATATATGTTTTCTATGTTTTTTGTTTAGTTTTTGTAAATTTTATTCATGTGTTTTAAATGAGTGCATTGGCTTCAATCTACACTTGCAACAATGCACACACAGCCACACACAAAAGAGAAAACAAATAAGAATACTATATTCGGCTATGCCGAATTTTCGATACCCTTTACCACAAATACATGTGAAGTAAATACGTCATGCAACGTTCTACTAAACCGATTTTGACCATTTTTGGAATGGTAATGAAGATCACATAACTTTATATTATGACAAAATTTTTAATAAAATTTTAAAGGTTGCCAAAGATATCGATCTGTATCTTTTGACAAACTGAACCGATTTTGCTGGTTTTAAATAGGAAACTTTTTAGGACTATAAAAAATATTCAGGCCAAATTTCATTGAACTCTGTCAACAGACAGACAGAAGAACATTATTGAGTCTGAAATGATTCCTTCTTAGCGTTACACATGGAATGACAAAGTTAATATACCACATGTGGTGGTGTAGGTTATAAAAATGTAAAATGCAGCCGCATTTTGTTTTATTACAAACGAAATGAAAGAAAAATCTCTATCGATTTAAAAATAAAACTTTTAACATCAAAAAAGCTAAAAAAACACAAAGTGAAACGTTCTAGTAAATGAGACCAACAAATAGAGTAGAATAAAATTTCAAGCTTTGACATCAAAGCTTGAAATTTAGAAAATATTTCTATGCAATTTCTTCAAAACTTACCAATTTCTACTCAAAAGCACCAAAAAGGAAGGCAGCAGGAGTTGATGGAATTTGTTAAAAAGAAGAAAAAAGACCTAAAAAAATAAAAGAGAGAAATTCGTAAAATCGTTAAAATAATGAATTAATGAATAAAAGTTGTTAAATAAATTATTTTAATTAATCAAATGAATGAATTTAATGTATATTTTTAATTTAATTAAACGAACAAACTAAAAAGGATTTTTGCTACTGACTATTTTTATGAGAAAAAGTTTTATTTTTGTTAGACAAACTTTGACTTTTCAAAATCTAAGTCAAGTTCATTAAAATGTCAAATGCATTCGAGGCATGCATGAATGTGATTTCATGTTGTCTTTCCGTGATGTTGGTTTTTTTTTTTAGATGGCAAAGTTTGTTTTTTTTTTTGATAAAAATAGTCTTATAAAAATAGCAAAATGGAAGAAATAAATAAAGAAAAATAAAAAAAGAAACTATTTTTAGAGTGACATTTTTGAAATAAAAAAGGGTGAAATTTTTTAATAAAAAGTTTATTTTGAAGTTTATTCTGCTAATTGAATAAATCTGATATCTTGAAAATGTCAATTGTTTGTAATGGACGATCTATCTAAAGTTCAATATTTTACTAAACTAAAAAATTTTAGCTCATATCATAAAAGTCCAGAAACAAAGAACATCGAAAAATCCTTAAAATCTAGGCCATAAGATGGTCTTCGACATCAATAGCAAAGTGACTCTCAATAGTCACTAGCAAACAAACTGACTGAATTTCAATATATAGTCTAAACTGAAGACCAAATTCCATTTGAAGCTATAAGCTAAATTAAAGTTAATTTTAGAATCAATAGTTCCTTAATCATCTAGACATTACAGGCCCAACTTAAGACAGATATAAAGCAGCTGTTCAGCTATCATTAGATCATTAGATCGTCTGCATTCTTTGTTCCATTTCTATGCCATTTTATCTGTGTAATAAGGTTTCATCATTAATTCTATAACATTCCTTAGAAAGACTGTGTTTCCGCTGAGGAACAAATTTAGACCCTTGCGATCTCTCCAAGATTCTTAACATTATCTTATGGTAAAAGAAGCTCAAAGTGTGCTCACAATTACCCCACACGTCAATGTGCGATCCTCTGTCGACCTCTTCATCAACTGTCTCATTACTGACGATATTGTAAATTCTTGGCTCCATCAAGCTTGATTATTTATTAGACTTCTTAGCATTCTCCTACCAACACTGAATTTAAGGTTATACCGCCTGATTATCAATATAAATAATGATCTATATCCCCACAACCGCGTCTTTCAATATTAACTCTGCAGCCTATTAAACTTACAAGATTTCTGCTTGGAACACACTATACTCATCCGAAAGTTTATATAGATAGACCCAGTACCAATACCACTTTGGAACCGTCTGTGAGAACCAAACAAGAAGAGAATCATCTATCCGATACTTTCAATCGGTCTCTGTCAGAAATAAAGTTTCCATATAGTTCCTCAAGGTGCTTCAGCGACGCAATTCTTCTCAACAAGGACAAGGTAGAGAATTACATCAAAGTCTACCTGAGACATAATCCTAAGAGTCCAGAGGAATTAATCTCTACCATCGACTCTTGTCACCGTTCTCTCCAGTCGTCTCTGTCCTAAAAATTTAATATATATTCCCTCATTGCTCACCACCACCATATAGAACATCTGTAGGTAACGACCATTCTAATTACCGAGATGTGATTCGTATTTACCATCATCTACTTAAGACCTAAGATCTTTATCACCGCACTGGAATAACTAGGTCTAACTATTGAGGTTTCCAATTTTCCAACTTCCGCTTAAGACTCATTTCTTACCGACCGATTTATGTTGTAAGTTAACGAACTGTCACGAATAATACCAGAAACTTGGGTGTGAAGACCACTCAAAACTCTTTCAACCACATTGATGTATAACACAATTTGAGATTTCCCAACTGCATTCGTAATCCGTTTCATCTTATCCACTGAGACCAACTCCATAACTATCAATGTACTAATTACTCTTCTATACGCTTTCCACTCTCCCTGTTTTTCCATTGATCGTAGATATAGGTCGAGGAGCGATATAAAATTAAGCGACACCAAAGTTACCACACAGTGAAAAATGCTTTTGTTCGCTTTTTTCAAAATTTGTTTGTTATTTTTAGTTCTTTTCAAATTTTTATCTTTCAGAAACAAAATTGATTATTTTAAAGACAATAAAATCGTTATTTTTTCATTATGATAAAATTCAAAAATTTTGCTTCTTTAAATAGATTATATATATATATATATATATATATATATATATATATATATATATATATATATATATATATATATATATATATATATATATATATAAATGATTTTTGTATATAGTTTTAAAAAGCATTTTTGATTGTTTGTTTTTATACCCTCCATCACAAGAAGTGGTAAGGAGGTTATATTAACTTTGTCATTCCAAATGTAACGCTAAGACCACATAATGTATATTCTTGCATCAAATCAAAATCTCATATCCACTATAATTGACAGAGCTCAATGAAATTCGGCCAAGGTATTTGCTTCAGTCCTTAATTGAAACCATCAAAATCAGTTCAGTATATTAAAAGATATAGACCGATAACTGAGGAAAACTTTCAGCTTAAGCCAAAAATTTTATAAATATGTTAAAAAAGTTAAAGCCAAAAATATAACTAATTTTATAACTCATTAAGTGTTCCGTATTATATTTAAGAAAAACTTTTATATATTGTACACGTCCGTGAGTATATATGTTTGCGTGTATATGTACGAAATATAAAATATTTACTTCACACGTATTTGTGGTGGAGGGTTTTGAAGATTCGGCATAGCCGGATATAGAAACAGTCAAAATTTTAAATTAATATTTCTCTAAAATATTTACTCTCCCCCATAAGGAGCTGCCTCCAAAGGTTTTAGCATATAAGATAATTGTAAAAATTTTACCAACCCTGACAATAAGGCCAATATTGTGTCAACATTTTTATTATTAAAATGTATCAGTAACCTTCATTTCTATTTTATTATTTGCCTTTAGGTCTTAAGTCAGAGGTTTTTTGGGGGTCATTGTTATTGACTTTTTCATTCCAGACTTTTTTCTCATTTTGGTAACAATTTTAAGTCGTTTTTTGTTATTATTTAAGAAAGTTTATATTTTTATTATTTACTTTAGTTAAAAAAAAGAAGAAGAAACTTTTTCTATTTTATTGTGATTCCTTTTTTGTGGCAAAAAATACAAACTCTTTGACTTTGTTGTTGGCAGCCAAGAAAAAAGCTAAAGTTGTTTTACAACTTCTTACGAGTAAAAATATCGTAGGAATGGGAACGGGAACGGAAGCAAGAACATGAAGAAGAGTAAAGGAACAAGTTGTTAAAGTAACTGTCAGTGTGTTGTCTTGTTGTATATGGAAAAAGTTTTTGTTTGATATATAAATCTAAGTGCCCTTTCAATATGTGCCGAAGTATCAGAGAGACAAACAGACAGACATACAAACAAAATTATAAGTTCATCTTTAATGGGTTTGTGTTGAGGTTTTGGTTTTTGCCTGTGTCATCGACTGTATAGTTAGTGGTTTTAAAGAGATTCTATTATAATACTTTTCCTATACAAGAAGAACAGAGAAGGAGATAGAGCTTTCTAAAGTTTATTATTGTTTAGAAGTTTAAAAATATTATCACATTAGGGGTATTCCAAAGAAATCTGGCAAGTGTTGGTTTTAAAAAGAGTCGTGTATTTAACCGCAAAAGATAGTTTTTAAATGGAAGATATAATCTTTATAAGTTTCTCGAAAATAATTAAGATAATAATATATTTCGAAATATAAACCTTTAATTATTTTAAGTTCTTATAAATCAGTTTTTTTTTAATTTGGATTATTCTGAAACCGCATTGTTTAAAGGACTTTTTGTAAGACTCTTTCTAAAGAATTTAATTTTCAGCAACAAAAAGTATTATTTTTGTTGTATAATAAATCTGATAAGTGAACGCGGTTTTGATTTGGCAAACTTCTATAAGGTGTAGGTCTTAAAATCTCAGTCGATTTATAGACAGAATAATAAATGAGTGAAATAAATGGAACTATATAATAAAATTAATTAAATTCCCCAATGTCATACCAGACCAGCTAAACTCTTCAACTCTCGATCTCGTTCAGTACTTTGATCTAGAATAGCGGAACATTGAAAATTTTGAGAACTTTAACATTCCCTCTTCATATGTTTATCTATTTGAGTAACATAATGGAAATAATTAGTTTTTGATTTTTTTAATAAATATTATAACAGTTAGGGTTAACTGTTATACCACTTACTTTAATTTTGTTATTACTTAATCATACAATTTTTGTTTTGCAGACCTAATAATTTTAAAATTTCTGGTTTAAATTTCGTATAAAAACTGTTATAAAGTTATATGACGGTTTGTATTTTTTAAAATCATTATTATAACAGTTAAATTCAATTGTTACAGGACTTTTTTCTATTTTATTTAACTAAATTATAGTGTTATTAGAACTTCATTAAAAATGAAATATGAAAATTCCGTGAAATAAACTGTTATACAGATAGTATCAAATAATCGTATACAAACTGTTATATAGTTAAATGATTATTGAAAAATATTTTTGTGCTTTGTGTATACTATTATAAAGAAAATTGTTATACCATTTTTTAATATTTACTGGTTTTATATTTTAGTTGATTGAAAAAATTTAAATATTTAAATATAAATAATTAGAAAAAATTAACTGTTATATGCTTCTTTTGTAGAAATATTCAAAAATATATAACAATATACAATTTTTCTTACAAGAATAACTCTATAGAGAAATATGTTTAAACTGCATTTTATTTTTTATTTAAGAGTATAACAGTTTTTTAATGGTCTGCCATCAAACTGTTTCCAATGTTATTAAAAAGTACCTGGATAACTTGTACGTTGATAAAAAGCTTGTTTCAAATAGGAGAAATAATTCACATGATTTTTCAATAGTCCAAAATAGAACGTATTTTTAAAAGGGTTCCCAACATGTCCAGTAGGTTAGTTGAGAGCTCGGACTTTTTTTGCTAAAAGTGAAAGCTAATGGAGGTTTAACAACATATAAGGATAAAAAATTCCTGACTGGAACGCTGCTTAAAGTTAAGAGGCCAAAAACAGAGTACCGAGATTGAAGTCAAGTTTTCTATGAAAAATATTCTTGCCGCGAAATGGATGCCGAATTGTTTGTTCTGGCAGATTTTTCGCGTCTGTCTGGTTAAAAATTTTATGTTGCTGATGCTCGAAGGAATGTTAAAATTTAGGAACCAAGGTCAGTCGTAATTTCCCAAAAAGTTTATTCGTTACAACGGGCTCTATTAATACCGAAATTTACATTAAGGCTCCATTCAAAAGACTTCATAATGTGTACCCCTATTTTTGACCTGAATGGGTATCCTGTCAGTAAACAAGCCCTTGAGGGGTACAATAACAATAAAGTGATATTTGTATCAATAGAGGCAAAAAGGTGAGATGAATTTCCTGTTTGAGCAAAGTGGCAGAAGGCTTTTTAATACCGTTAATAAAGGGTTCCAAAAATTACATCACTAGTGATAAAACCTATACAACCAATATTTTTTTCTAAATTGTAATAAAATTTTCATTCAAGTTAATTAAAAAAGCTGTCAATCTTGGTTCAATTTTAGTTTCATGTTAATAATTAAAAGTTATTTACCGCCCAAAAGACAAACAAACAGTGATTTTAACTCTATTTAAACATCCCTCATTATTTCTATCTGAACTAAAATTAAGATTAAACTTAACTTTCATGTTGCCAAAACTTATCCCAAATGAGTATTTTGTGTCTGATTATTTTAATTTACATTAAATTCGAAAACTTTAAAAAGGTGTGAATTAAAATTGTTTTCGCCCTAAAACATGTAAATTAAAGTTTTAACTTATGTAAACAAAAGTTTACCCATAATTAAATGTCTCGTAATTCTCAAAAGTTTACTCATTCGATTACAACATTTAATGATGTATAAAGAAAATGTTCTATCACAAAATATCGGGAATTATTTCCTTAGGATTTATTTAAGCGAAAAAATACTATCAAAACCTTGCAATTGAGAATTTCTTCTCTCATTTATTTTAGGCGTAGATGGTTGGGGTATTATGCGTTTGTGCTGATGTTTGTAAAAATTGTGTTGCACCCACTTTTAAGTACACCGTTCCATTTAAAATCATTTTCTGAGTCCCTTTAAATGTCCGGCTAGTTGGCCATGTAATCGTTTTGAACACTACGGGTAGCAATTTGTAAGATATTTCGATGAAATTTGTTAAATATTAATATCTTAGCCCAGGGAGAAGCCTATAGAAACTGGCTATATTCGGTCCAATATCGGGTACTTCCCATACAAATGTCATTCCGGAACTAGTCCTGAAAAAAGTCCTAAATATAAAGAGATTTTAATGAAATTTGGCAAAAATAATATCAATGGTTCTCATAGGTCCCATACAAGCTTAATTTAAACGTCATTTTGAAGGGCATAAATCTCATATTTACTTTGGTATTGTAATAATAACTGGCCAAATTAAAAATATAAGCATAAATCGATGTGCAAAATTGTACGAGGGTCGGCCCATAGTTGCTTCTAGCTTTTATATAACCCGAAAAAAATAAATTTTCAAACTCCTAAATTTCACACAAATGTGTCACAAAATTGTTCTGCACACTTTAGAAAAAATCAGAAAATAAAATTATACGAGGGTCGTTCATTAATTTTTCTTGACTTCCATTGACGTTGTGGTTTAGGGTATTATATAGACATGCATGACCGATTACTACATTTTAACTTGTTTAAAAAAATAATTGAGAATTTCCTTTAGTTAAGTATTTCAACATTTTATTTGTATTTGAATCTTCGGTTTCGACAAAAAATCGTAGATAAATAGAGAGAAAAATTACTTTTTATTAACTCGTCATCAACTTTAGTTTGCCACAAGGTACAAACAACTTGTAATCAATAAATTTCATCATCTTCATCATCAACATCGGCATCAGTGTCATTGAATTTGGTACTTTTTTTTCAAACAAACTGAATTATTTACTTTTAGCCAAAAATTGTTAAGTAACTGTTTTTACAAAAAACATTTAGCAAATTACAATAACATTTTCGGTAGAAAAGTATTTGAATATAAATGTAGGTGTGTGTGTGTTTATAAATGAAACTATTTGAAATAATAGAGATAAAACTTTTACACTACAGTGACGTAAAACTATGTTAAGTAATTTAAACAAAGTTTGTGTAAACGAATATTTTCATTTCCGAATTAAGTTCATTATTAAATATATGTGTTTCACAAATACAACCATAGAGGTGTATATTCAATTAAGCAACGCTTCAAGGATTTTGAATGGATGTTCAAATCAGAATTGATTGTGAACATTGAGATATTTTTTGCCACAGTACAGCAGGACAAACTGCCTGCACCATCGGGAGAATTTCAACAATCGTTTCATTAATAATGTAACGAATTTTGGGTAAAATTGAAATCTCCTCATCATGTGAACTTGTAGCAACTTTAAGAGATACAAGTTCAAGGATAACTTAAGCATAACATAATAGTTATTCTGTGGATATCAAGTCATCTGAAAGTGATCGCAATTTAAGAGGTAAATAATCTGTTAACTAGAGAATTACAGAATATGAAATTAAGAAAGTGAATTAAAACCAGCCTATTAAGAACAGTAAACGAAAACATCACAAAGTACTACTGGAACAATGAAAGAATTGGATGAATTTCAAAATAATTCCGGCGATATTCTAATATGAAATCAATCATGAATATATTAAGACTTTGAAGTGGCAAACTACAGACATACCTAAACCATATGGGAGAGAATTAACAAATGTCTCCTCCCAGCTTCTAATAAAATTCGAATATAATGTCCCCTATGATTTTCTGGCTCAATTTAAAATCTCATTTCCTCACGATCATAGAAACTTGGGTTCTATTTCGCTGGTTTACGTCCAAAAATATTATTGTTTTGTGGTAAAAAATTAATTAAGCACCGACCATCACCAGTTATAACGCGTTTCAAAAATAAATATCTTTTGTAGCCTTTCAAGTTACTTACAACATCCAATTTCTTTACCTTCGAATATGTATCAATATTTTTTAATGTTTGTTGTGTGACTCCTAATGTAAGTTAATCTGCTCAATCCATGGTTTTAAAGTTCTGAAGATGGATGCATTTTGACCTTAGTCCCCTACTAAGAATCCATAACTGTCAGGGTATTTATATTATGCCTTGATTAGGCTGGTTGACCAGGATTAACATCTGACTTTTTTACTTTGAGTTTTAGTATCGTAAACATTTTCGTCATCAGCAACAACGCGATTCGAAAATAATTCTTGTAATAGAAAACTTTCTTTGTAATGCCGCCAAATATTTCAATTAAAGGTCTTTTTCATCTTCAGCCTCGAAATTACTTATGGATGATCCAATACTTTCAGCAGCCATGTTCTTCAAGTGAATAAAGGTAAAAAAATAATAGTTTATATAGAAAAATAAGTACTCACTTATTGTAATCAGTTGTCACTGAGTATAGCCCTAGTACAGCCATGTTACGACCATAAACATTTTCTAGTGATTAACCATAGTATGGTTGAAGCACAACCACAAATATGCCATAATATATTGTTTGTCGATTATAGTTTTTACCACCTTCGATTTTCTATGTGTGTGCTAATCGGTATGACATGAAGTGGAGAGTATCTAAGATTCGGCACAGCCAAATATAAAATTCTTATTTATTTACTTTAATTTGAAATTAAATTTCAAATTCGAAATAATTCCCCCAACCCCCCTCTCGACCTAAAACTTCATTCTTTTTGAAAACTGAATTGAATGTTTGTCATTCACAAGAAAGTGTTTACAAAATTCAAAGTGTTGAACATACAGTTAATAAAACTTTTTTCCCCCTCTCACTCTCATTTAAAACTCAATATAAATAATGTTGAAAAGTGTTTTGAAAAGTGTATGTTTGTGTGTGCATCAGTGTGTGTGTATACATGTTTTTAAGGTTTTATATTTATACAGATTGTGTGCTTTTAAAAAGGCGATACATTTCTTAAAGGTAACAGCAGCAGCAGGCAATATAGTGCCAATTTCTCTACTCCATTGGTAGCTTGATTATCCTGCCACGTTTATTTCATTATTCTTTCTTTTCCGCTGTTGTGGGTGGCAAACTTGTCATTTACTGTTTTCAACAACTACTTCTGCCAGGAATTCCGGTATTTTACCCCCAAAAAAACAACATCTAAACGAAAATGCATAAACGATTTTTTGAACATTTTGAAAATTGTTATTTCAACTAGAAAGACATACAAAAGCGAAAAAATGTGCAAGAGAAACAGAGAGATGAAAAATATGTAAGAAAGAAACAAAACTTAAAAGTAGGTGAAAATTTAAAAGTGGAGAAAAATGGCTGTTAGAAGTTCCATAAAGTTATTTTCGTTTCTCTTTTGGACCAACACACCGAACAGACATTTGAAAGATGACGAAGATGAATGTTGGTTAGAGGCTGATGTTTGGCTGCTGAGCAAAAGTAAGTAGTCACAGAGACAGACGGACGGACAGACATTTATGTTTATATTTATTTTTAGCTGAAATAAAAAAGTTTTTTTTTATTTTTATTTTTTTTTCGATTGTAAATACAACAACACAATTTGAGCGCGTGAATAATAAACTTTAAGTACTTTTTTGTATAAAAGTAAGAAAGAATTTTTTCACGTTCCATCTTTATCATTTCTTTATACATTTTCCTTTTGCTGACATTTTTTATTGCTACTGCTTCTCTTGTTGTTGTTGTCGTTGTTGCTGTTGCCAACAATTTTTTTTTGCAACTGGTAACTGGTTTTGCATAAATGCAACAATTTTATATGACAGAAAACAGTGGATTAGAATAAGAATATTTTGGAAATTAAGCTTTAAATTTTGCACTTTATTTATTAACGCATATTTTCGCAAACAGGGTCATTTATGTTCCTTATGTTTTCCAAAAGTTTCTATATAATTGCTGCCTATTTGTCTACCAAGTCCGTTACCACGGGAATATATACAACTGGTTTTCAAAGTGCAAATTAAGAATTATTCCTCCTACTAACTTTTTCGAAGCCATCGTTTACATATGAATCATTCTGTCTCAACTTTATATCTGAGTAAATAGAAAGTTATATTTTGAACATGACATACGTCTCGGTTAGAAACAAAGTATATCTATGATTCTTCCGATTATTGACTTTTGTATATTTGACCCGGCTAGAAAATGCTAAAAAAATCGAGATCTTATCCGGAATTTAATTCTAATAAATACATTGGAGTCGAAGGATCATTAGGCACATGACATAGTGGTACAAGATTTAAATATTCAAGCGATTTTGTTGTTGACCACTATTAGAATTTAAGTCTAAAGGGTTATTGACTAGAAGACCATAGATACAACCAACTGTAACAATCAACTATATTTCAGCATTCTCCCGAAAGAGTATTTAATTTTTACACGTTACGTTACAACAACTATCAAAGTTCTTAATTTTATCACATAGGTATTATGATCCCGCAATCAAAGACCTCTATACTGGGCAAGAGTAATATGTTGTTCATGTTTTAAAATCTATTTCTGATCTGATATAATTAAAAATCGATATTGTCGTTTTAGTTAATTGTTTAACTAACATTTTAGACATTTTTATTACATTTAGATATGAAAATATTAAGTCCCTAAAAATTATATTTAAATCATCATCCTTAAAGCGATCATGACTTCTCCACTGTTCATTGTCGTAAACCATAACATTTAATATTTATTTTTATAGATTTTTTTTCGTTGTCATGTCAAAATTAGCTTTCGCATAAAAATAGTTTAAATAAAATTTACAATTTCATTATTTATCACCAGGATACAATTCTCATCCTTTTCTATATAGAGAGGAAAAAAACTTTGTTCTACTTAAGTGAACTAAAATGAGGGCGTTGCAATAAACACAAGTTTTCTAGTGAATTTCTACGAGAAAGTGAAATAATATTTACCTTAATTTCACTCTTTTTTCTTTTTTTTCTTTAGTAGAAATTACATTACATTTATAAGTAAATTCAATTTCTGTGTGGTTCTACTTCGTGTTCGTGCTCCTCTTTTTCAAATATTTTTAAATGCAAATTTTGTTTACTTTGTGCCAGTTCATTTCATTTAAATTCCTTTTCCAATTCCAAAGTTTACATCGAACGTCAAGAAAATGCAATAAATTTCCTTTCAAATTGTAAAATTTATATAAAATGAGAGTTTCTGTTCTGTTTTTTTTTTTGGGTGTTCAGTGGGTCAAGAACGTTTAAAATATTTTGACAAAATTTTGGCCAACAAAAAATGATGAAGAAATAACAACAACTAGAGCCAAAGACAGGTAGTTAAGTATTCTGGTTTTGGCTCTAAGTTTATGCTAAATTTAAGCCAAAAAGGGAATTAACAAAATTAAAAAAAATCTTAAAAATTGTTATTGAAAAACTGAATAAATATTGATCTAAAATTATGACAGTGTATGAACAGATATTAAAAGTTAATTAAATTAATGCAGACTTAAGTAAACTTTACGGATTAAGAGATTTCAAATAAAGAAGGGGAAAATAAAAAAATCCTTTTATAACTATTGATATTGAGCTTTAAAGTCCTTTTTGAATTAAATACACCGAGAAAAATACATTCACTTAATTTTTATATTTCATTGTCTTATGACCAAATTTCGCATTTGCCATTTCATTTGATATACATATCACATATGTTATGTGTAGTGTGCTTCCTTTAACTTGATTTCCACCGACACACGATCAATCACTTTTGTGCCCACCTCCACTACAAAATTGTTCTATTCCAAAAATTATCAAAAATTATGGGTTCAGTAGAAGAAAGTTATATCCAAATATATAACTTATTTGTCGTTCTTGTGTTGTATTTAAGAAAACTTTTGATATATTATATGTATTTGTAAGTGTATATGTATGTACACTGTCTATATTACTTCACATGCGCTTGAGGTGGAGGGTATTTAAAATTTGGCATAACCGAATATACATCTTTACGTGTTTTTTATACAGATCGAGAACATATATATTTTTGGAGAGGAACGATATATAAATTTTGGAAATATGCTACTGTAATTAAAATGTTATGAACTAGAAAATAACTAGAAATTACGTAGTCTATAGTATACGCTGTAGTTACGACTATAATATAGTACTTAAGCAATTTTAATTTTGTGATCTGTTTTGTAAAAAACGTATGTTTTTCTATCAGTAAAAAAGATGGATTTGTATGGGTAAACATTTGTCATTATAATCTGGAATTTAAAAAGCCCAAATTACTTTATCTTGAAATTTGTATTTAAAATTAGGTTATAAGAAAACTCGGTTAAGTTTCATCCATTTGAGAAATATGGCTTGAGAAATTTGTTAGTCAGCAAGTGTTCTAAAAAGATTTAAAATGACACCCAGTAGCCCAAAATTTAAACCGTAAAATTAGTTAAATCAAAGCTGATGTCAAAAATTTATGACTTTTGTATGTTAAATGGGAAGAAAAAACTAATTGTTGGCTACGAAAAACAGTCACATGATGCAAGAAAGATCTGTGTGAAAACTTAGCTATTTTTAATTACCATAGTAGTTCTATTGGTGCGGGATAAATATGCCAGAAAGATAGGAAAAACAAAAGGTCTAATGATGGCCAACATTTTCAAACCAAAATATCGCTATTATTAACTTGTATGCCCAATATCATTTTGAACGTTTAGTTTACTGAATCCCTTTAATCTTTAATTTAATTTCTAATATTTCCTTTATGTTATCTCTATAAGACCACGAATATGAAGTGATTAAACTTTAACACACACAAACATACACATACACACAAATAAATTTAACGAGTTAAAGGGATTATAGTTATTACTAAACATTTATATTACATGCAAATTAATATGAGAGTATGTGTTAGTAAATAATTATTAATCACTTAGAAACAACAACAACAACAAATCGATTTGTTTAACCACAATTTATTTGTTATAAAAGGATTTAGGAACATGATTTCAAAAGGATTAAATGTGGCAAATATTTATGTACGACTAAATTATCTCTTTTGGAAATATATAAAGTATTAGAGCGAATTGGAAATAATGAATCATTAATTAGTTGATTACGCCGAACGGGAAAAATTCAAGTAAATTTAAATAAAATAAAAAGAACGGCCACCCTGATCTACAATAACTTACAATATTTTTATAGTTTTAATTACTTAACGATAAAATTTTGAACCCTCTTTTTGGAAACTCTTACATTAACGGTTTTATAGTGCTTTCTATCAATTAGTTCGAAAAGATGGTATATCTCCATTTAAAATCTATTACACTTTCGGACACTTTGGGTGCTTTTCAATTCTCTTTTAACAAGAGCATTATATCTCTCCTCCGGCCTTAGCTTCGGACAGTTTGGAAGATTTGCCTCTCTTGGTACAAATACCAAATTATTGTTCTTGTACCACTCAAAGGCTGGTAAACCATAGAATGTCAGTCTTATGAATGGAAGCAGCCTTTTTTGCAAAAGCATTCCCTGATGTTAATTTCGGTATTTATAAGGTCCTTTGTAATAAATGATTGGGTTCTTTTACCGCATGTGCATGTTGTAGTCATACGAAAATGGCAAAATTTGGGAAAATTTGACTGCTTTTGGGTCTTAAACTCTTCTTTCACATTCCCACAAACATCTGCCGAAGACACGTTTCGTCATTTATTATGTAGCAAGAATATTTTTTAGAAGACTTGATTTCAATTTCCCTGCTTTGTTTTTGGCCTCAAAATTTCAGAAATTTTTTGATCCTGAATTAGTTTAGGGCCAAGTTGGCTTTTGGTAATGTTAGTACGCACTTTTTTCGGTTCACTCATTTTTAATCAAATTAATTAATCAGATTAATCAAATAATACATGGGTTAAACGGTTTTTATGAAAGACTTGTGTTAAGAATTTCTTGATCTCATTTCTTTATACGAGCGTTGGGGACCACTATTTACCTTGTGTTAGGTTTCCAATTATGTATTAATTTCATATAATTTTCAGTTTGATTTTAAAACATTTATGAAACCAGATTTAAATGTCTTTTTTAATTCAAATTCATAGATTTCGCATGAAATTCATTTAAAATATTTTTTTTGCCAGATAATGACTTAAATTTAACATTGTGATAATAATAAAAATAATAACATAATATAATAAAATAATATTCTGCATTTGACTTAAAACATGTAAATGCAATTTATATTCATTGTTTAAATAAATACACTTGTATGTATTATATAATATGTAATACTAATACCAATAAACCTTTAAATATTCATTCAATTAAACCAATATTTACATATAGAATTTATGCATGCACATAAGTATGTATGTGAATGTGTAAATGACAAAGTAAAATACATGTGTAATTCAAAAGTGTAAGTTAAATTTACTGCCGATTTACAATATTTTTTTCAACATTTTCTGTTGTTGATTTTTGTGCTAAATAAAATAAATAAATTTTATAAAAAATTCTTTTTTTCTTTTAAATTCTAAATAAATAGAAAAAAATCAACAATAAAATTAAAATTAAAAAAAATATATAAAAATGAAATTTTCTCATTGGATTTTTGAAAAAAAAAAAAAAAAAAACATAAAATTTCAAATGTGTAAATGAAAAGTCATTGATTAAAAATTTATTATTTTGTTGAGAACATTTATTAATATTTTGAATAAAAAAATAAGTAGAATATTTATAGTCACTCTATTCGAAATGGTGAATGTGATTTCCTCTGAGGGTGGTTTATTTAACGTTTCTAATATAAAATGTTTATAAGTATAGAATTTTAATAAAATAAAGAAATAACAAGATATAATTTTTAAATTTTCTTATAATTGGTCACCATAAAAATTCCTTGGCACCCTGGTCGTATACTTAATAAAATTGATTAATATACCTCATACACAATGGTACACAGTTGTTCCAAACACTACTTTAATACTTTGGTATTAATAAATATTTCTTTTCGTAATTTTACACATTGTGGATCCAGGTGTCCAAAATGCATATAGATAGTTCTGCAAATTCTTGATTATGAGCGCGATATTTCTAAAAATAAATTTTATTAGTGGTTCGAGGTGACATGTAATGGACCTCTAAAGTTGGTCATCTTTATTATAGTAATTTTTAAAAAAAGCTACAAAGATTTTATTAAAAAATATAGACATAGACTGTCCTGATAACTCTTTACTATTTGCAAATAACAAAACTACAATTTTGGGTCTTTTGTTGGACATTGACTTTCCTCAACTGGGTTTTATTAAGTGGTCTCAACTTGGTTAATATAAATGTTTATAATATTGTGTGAATTCTCTACCATATGTGGATCCGATAAGATGTTTTATTATTTCTGAAATATAACTTTTGAAAATATTGTTTTTATACCCTTCACCACCATACGGGCTGATGAGAATATATTAACTTTGTCATTCCGTTTGTAATACCAAGAAGGAATCATCTTTTAATTTACTGTACGTTAATTATTTTAAACAAATTTTAAAATTTATAAGACAAAAAAATCTAGAAAATATTATTTATTATATGTATGTATGATGAATGCGGGTTTATTTATGTATATAAATATATAATTTCCGTTATAAATTATTATTTGAATATCTTTTATACAAAATAATATAAAAATAAAAACAACAAGTTAGAGATTTTGTTATCAGAAATTTAAGGAAGGAAATAAATTTTACAATATAATTACTATCACATACACGATCATACATATACATTGAAACTAAATATAAACAGTTTAAATCAGAGATGCCCATTCATACTACTACACAAAAGCATATGTGTCAGTGAAACTGTAAAAAGTTACATTGAATTAATGATGGCGGTGCTCAATTTGGTGACGGATAAATATTCCTTAAATGTCTACGTGTAAAGTAAGTAAAATTTGTATTATATGCTCGCGAGTCAGGAAATCTTTATTAAGGGCACCTCTGGTTTAAATGTTTATAATTGTTTAAGATTGTTAAAAAATTTTACAAGAATTAGATTTAATTAAAAGTAATAAAATTTTAACTTAAATTACAAAATCGATAAAAAAAGCAATTAAAATTTGTTCTCAGAAAAAAAAAATAATAATAATAATTTTAAATTCTTCCTTTTAATTATTATATTTAATTGATAGTTTTTATACAAAACAAATTATATAAATGTTTCAAAAAAATATTTAATATTCTCATATAAAATTTTACTTAAAATTACTTTTTCAAAAACCACACAATAACTGCGATATATATCGAGTTGTCGTTAAAAAAGGATATAAAATTGAAAATAAAAAAAATATTTAAAATGAAATAAATGTAAAAAGTAATTTTTATGTAAATTTTATCAGTAGATTATTTTTACAATTTTTATAAAAAACATTTTTTTTGATAAATGCATAAAAAGTATGGGTAAACAAATTTGTAGTAATTTTGAAAATATTCAAATTAAGTGCAAAATTGTTAATTTTTTTTTAATATTTATAAAGAAAATTTTTAAAGAAAATATCAATCTTAGAAATATTTTTTTTTTAATAAAATCATTTCCATATTTTTTTTACCCATATACTAAAGTTATATAAAAACGTTTTTTCATTTAAAAATATTTACATGACAAAATTATGTTGTTGCCAAAAAATTCAGCTCTTAATTAAACAGTAAAGTGATCGATTCTTCGAAATTTTTTAGAAACCGGTTTTTAGTTTTTTCAAAAGATTGTAATTTAATATAAACTGGTTTCGGTTATAGTATTTTATATATAACCGGTTATTTAGATTTTTTTTCATAATATTAAAAGGCATAGAAATAATTAGAATTTACGTGTATCAATTCGTGTATTATATAATAATCTGAGTCGATGAAGCCTTGTCCGTTTGTTGTTTGTTGTCAAAATAACAATCCGAATTGGAAGAAAATTGACCAGATATATTTTGTGCCAAGCAGTTTAAAATCAGCAAAATCGTTCGAGTAACAAAGAAGTTATAGACCAATATTTGAGACAACCTCAAATTTTTGACAAAAATTTTTGTTGGAATTGGTGTGTTCGAGTGTAAGTGTCTATCTTGAAACTTTATGCATACATACATACATACATACATACATACATACATACATACATACATACATACACACATACATACATACATACATACATACATACATACATACATACATACATACATACATACATACATACACACATACATACACACATACATACACACATACATACACAGACACATACACACATACACACATACATACATACATACATACATACATACATACATACATACATACATACATACATTCCTACTTACATACATAAATTCATGTATTGGATTCGACATAAAAAAATATAGCACGTGTATCGCTAGAAGATAATCGTGTTAGTTATTATAATGTATATAAATTCTTGCATCAAATCAAACTCTGAGTCGATTTTGCTATGTCCGAATATCTGTCCATATGTTGTTTGCACGCTCATATCTACAATAATTTGTTATAGTTCTAAGAAGTTTCATTTCAAACCAGTAAAATTGGTTCAGATTATAAAAAGATATAGACCGATGTCTGGGGCACTCTCTAAATTCAAGCGAAGAACTTTCAATTGTAAATAAAATTTTCAATTATTTAAATTTTCAATAATATATTGAATTATATTCCATTCCAAAAATTATAAAAATCGGTTTAGTAGAAGTTATATGTTTTCCTTTGTTTTTATACAATTTGATTTTAGGAATGTTCTTTAGCTCAGTGTACTTGTTCCTCATTATATTCAGTATCTTCTATATCAGCTTTGTTGGAATATTTAATGAATACATCATCTACAAGAATGATTTCAGTATTTAAGAACATTATTAAAGTATTTGAAACTTTGAAAGAAAATATTTTCCAAGTTTTTAATACACCAAAATTCATAAAAACACACTTTAAAAAAAACGGGTTTTTCAAGGAGAAAACCCTCGATTCTTCGATTTTCGAAATGTGACCTTTTCATAAAAACCGAAACTGATTTAATCAAAATAACCGTTATAAACGTTTACTAAAAATCAGCCCGATCGCCCTAATTAAACAGTAGTTTTTATTTATTACAATAAAAATCCACTGTGCTCCCATAATTGACTACTTTTATGGAATTTTACGTAAAATATTTTGGTTGTTATTTTATTCATATTTTAAATTCAATTCTATTTTAAGTCACTTAAATTATTCTCCCTTCACAAAAATCAATCAAAAAAGTATTTTTTCGGAAGGGAAAAATTTTAGTTTTTATTAATTCATTTTTGAAATAAATTTTATAAAAATGTGTTTTTTTAACAATTAGCACGATATAAAATAGAATTTTAAAGTGTCATAATTATGAAAGAATAAAAATAGAATTATTTTGTTAAAACAGAAATTAATTTAAAAAATATAAAGTTGATATTGTTAATGAAGTTATGTTATGCAATTAAGCTGATACAACCGTTTTTCTCACATAATGCTAAAAGCTCTAAGAAAAAATGAAGATGATTGGTCCATTGCATCATAGAGGGCCGAACAACGCCCTCTATGTGTGTAGTGTAGTGGCTTATGGCTTTGCAAACTTTGAGGAATGATCCAATGTTTTTTTTAGAATTTAGTAAATTCTACCAGATTGTGTGTTATTGCTGAAAGCACTTTCCACCTATATCGGAGCAAGAGCAAAAGGTTATAAATCGATATCTGAGACCACCTCAAAATTTCAACGGAAAGATTTCCTAGATTTTTCTCCAAAAAGTATTTGGACAAAAATTCATAAAAAAAGTTAGATAAATAAATCGCAAATTTTTGTGGACTCCAAAATCTGTTTGTCATATGGCTCATATGACAAAAACTCGGATTATGCTTGGACCATCATTTTACGCAAATTTCATAAAAAACCGCTTCCCATAATATGACTTATAAAAGTTTTATACCTGGACCAATTTAATATATATAACTCATTTGATAAATTTATATAAAATATTCCCTTAAAAAGAATATAGATTTAGGGATCATCGGAACTCCCTATTAGGGTCGTAGCTCCCATATAATGTCACTTCCCAGAGGAGGGTTTTAAGCATGTAAAAGCTTTATATATGGAAGAACATTTGTAATAATTTAATGAATATCGCTCCACAATTTGTCAAAGGACCCGTCTAAGGCCTCTCTCCAGAATAACATTTAGGCATATTAAGTCTAAAATATGGTTCAAATCCCGAATTAGGGGTTAAACCTCAAACTCTTAAACATTGACTAATTTTAGCCAAAATCTTATAGAGTCTTATAGAGTCTTTACAACATTTATATATATATTTATATCATCGGTGGGACTGCCATTAAAAAATCGATTCAGAGAGCTACGCAAAGCGATACACAAACCTAGAAAAGAGTGTGGAAACATGAGCACAAACAGATAATTCCCAAATACCAATGTCGGTAAAGAGTAAAAAATGCGTGTCGTGTCCTAAAATTGAACACCTCAAGAACCTAATCATTGAAGCAAATATTTGATAAACATTCAGATTTATAAGCATTCAGGATCTATTTCTTTCTATCGCTGAAGCCTTGTTAATTTTACATCGTCAACATCGCCAATGTGCGCTCTAAAGAAATTGTTACTTTATTTATATTTCATTAGTTTTAAAATATTTTAAATATGAAAAAATCTCGTTTTAGTCAGTTAAGTTTTTTTGTTAATTGTTCTCTCCTCCCAACAAACAAAATAAACAATAAAATCTTAAAATAAAACAACAACAGCAACAACAAAATTAAAAGCAAAACTATTGTCATTTTACAATGTGCTGAAACATTTATTTATATTTTGTCGCTTAAAATAAACATAAAAATGTGAAAAAGAAGTAAATAAAAAAAATAGGAAAAAATAAACATACAACAATACAGTTATTTATTCATTTATTTATTCATTGCATTTGTCAGTTGTTTTGTTTGTTTTTGTATATTTTGCGATTTTTTCCACCCTGCACCCACACAAATGGTGAAGAGTGTATACTGACTTTGTTATTTCATGTGTAACGCCAAGAAGGAATCATCTCAGACTTCATTATGTATATTTTTGCATCAAATCAAAATATATATATTGTTTACGTCTGTTAGTGTATGTGTATGTCTGTGTGTATGTACGAAACATAACGTATTTATTTCACACGCATTTGTGGTTTATGGTATTGGACATTCGGCATAGCCGAATATTTACTTTTATCCTCACCCCATAAGTTGTGAAGAGTGTATACTGACTTTGTTATTCCATGTGTAACGCCAAGAAGGAATCATCTCAGACCCCATAATGTATAAATATTCTTGCATAAAATTAAATTCTGTTTCTCGGTCCGTCTGTCTGTTTCTTCTCTTGCTTAATATATTATCCGAATTCAATGAAATTTTGTCACATTGTTTGTTATTGTCCTATGCAATTTCCTATTTAAAACAAGCTATATCGGTTAATTGTCCCCTTCCCGGAATATGGTTTATAGCTTATAAATCTCTTAAATATAAACCGATTGAAATTCTGTACACTTAAATTCCTTATCGTCCTGAATATAAGTTATAAATTCTGCTTTTATCGGTCCATATTTTGCTATTCCTCGCATAAAACGCCCCTTCCCGGAAAATGGTTTTGAGCTTATAAACTAGATGGATTATAGCTTTTAAGGAAAAATGGCTCTCCCGAATATATGTTGTTATTTTGAGCTATATCTGTCCAAATTTTGCTATTGCTCTCATATAACGCACCTTCCTGGTAAACCGGTTAGAATGTATAAACCCCAATAAAAAAGAAATTTATTTTTCCAACTATCTTTGATATATATTTCTAATGTGATCAAAATCGTTACATATTTTGCTATTACTCCCATATAACGCCCCTTAACGGAAACCGGTTGTGAGTTTTTCTAATTTTTAAATAAACTTCGCTGATAAACGGATAAGTTTATTGGTGTCATTTAATCTTTTGAATTGGTGAAGGGTCTTTAAAATTCGGCACAGCAGAATGTAACATTCCTGGTTGCTTTTTAATTTTTACTTCCCTCCCTCTTCGATTTTTTTAATGAATGAATGATTGAATGAATGAATAAATAGTCCTGGTTTTTGTTCATCTAAATGAACAAAATGTTGGAACTGAAATAAAAAAAACAAAACTAAAATAAAAGTCGAAAAAACGAGTGAAAAAAAGAGTAAAACGTTTAAATAAACAACGTTGTTTTATTGTTACCGAACAATTTATTTTATTTGTTTCAAATAAATAAATTTTTTGTGTTAAAAATTTGTTAAATTGTTATTTTCCCGTTGCGATTTTTTCTATTTTATTTGTATTTTTGTTGTTTTTCTCCTTTTAGTTTGGTCAATAAATTTTGTGAATTTTTGTGGGTGTTTTCTAGAGGGTAAAATATGCAAAAGAATTTATAAAGTTACTTTGGTTGTGGCAACTAAAAAGTTTGTTTTTTTTGTTGTATAAGAGCAACTAAATATTAAAAAGTTTGATGGTTAAATTGATGTTGATACAATCAACTTGATATTGAATATTGAGTATTTTTTCGACAATTATATAATATGAGATACAAGAGATCATACAGCAAAATTTTTAAATCGTTAGTCTTAAGGGAGAGTATTTGATTGGGTGTCGAAAAGAGGGATTTAAGAAAAAAATATTGTTTTTAATTTAATTCGTCTGGAAATAAATATCTCAAAATTTCCTTTTTGTTATGCGTTTGTGCTGATTTTTGTAACATACGGAAAGAATGCTAATACACTCACCTTTAAGTATACCGTTTAACTCAAAATCACTTTCTGAGTTGTTTTAACGATGACCGTCCATCTGTATGTCCTCTCAGCTGGCCGTCCATGTAAACGTTATACAGTGTTTCAAATAAAAAATAATATTTGAATAAATCTGTTACTTTCGAACGGCTTGTCCTTTGTGCACCTAACGAGTTTCGGCTTAATTTCTCAAATCGCGTGAACACCCTACAAGTCGCAACTTTTTAGATATCTTGATTAAATATGGTACATATTATTTTGTTCTTAGGACGAAGCCTGTAGAAATTGCCCATGTTGCTTCTAATATTTCAGGTAACTACCATACAAATGTCCTCAAAAATGAGATTTAATACAGTCCTAAATATAAGCAATTATAACCAAGTGTGGTTACCTTGATATTCTGAAACGATGTGTGCAATTATTTAAGGGTTTATGACCTGGTTTGGCGTGGTTTGATCTAATTTGACCTAGCTGGTGTGGTATAATTTGGTATGATATGGTTTGGATTGATTTGGTGTGGTTTGGGCTGGTTTGCTACGCTTTAAAGTTTCTTATCTATCTGGTCTAGTTAGGTGTAATTTGGTCTAATTTGGTCTAGTTTTTGGTCTGTTTTAGGGTGATTTGCTCCGCTTTGTTATTTGTTTTATCGAGTTTAGTCTGATTTGATATTTTTTAGTCTGCCTGATCTGCCTGGTCTATTTTTTATTTATTAAAATAGTTTAATCACAGAGTTTTACTTTTAATGATCCTCTATCACTATGGATTTTCAACATATGCCATATTGGAGCGCTTTTAAAAAGATTTTGTCCTGTTGCAATTTTTAATCCCATTTTAAATTTTTTATATAATTTTTTTATTTTGTATCACATATTGCAAAACTTAATTAACAAAAATCTCGATAAAAATGTGAAACTTTGACATTTATTATTGCATATGAATTAATAAATTTTGTTGTTGCAAAATTTTAACTAAAAATAAAGCAGAATTTGTACAATTAATAGAATTAAATCTTTAGTGCAGTTTTACGATAAAAATATCGTTACCCCACTGGAAAGATTGAAGCTGAATCATTTTCTGAGTCATTTTTGTGATGACGGCCAATTAATGTTAATACTCTGCAATGTACAAGCCAATGACGACTTAAAATTGATACTGATCAGCTTTATAGTTCAGCATCCATTTAAATGTTCTACTCAGCGATATAAATTTAGCATAACTATTTTCTTGGTCTATAACTTCAAGCAAAAATTTAAGAAAATAGTTATGGACTGATCAGAAACAATAGCAATATTTTGTTTCCTCCTTTAATACTTCTTCATTTTCAACAATAGAATTCATTCTTTTAAAGTTTCTTCTAATTCTCTTCTAATAAAAATAAACATTTATTCAAGCACACACATAACCACTCAAACAATTGCATCACCCATTTAAATCTGATGCACTTTATATGTTAAAAACCATTATATAAAATATATCTACACACAAAAAACACACACACATACATAAATAAATAAACTAAAAACAATATAAACAAATGCACACTCAAACAAAATACACTCAAATTGTGTTAGCTTCCTGTGAAAATGCACAAAAGTCCTTTTAGAATTTTATATAAAAAAACAACAAAAAGTGGAATAGAAAATAAAATAATTCTCTAAAACACACAAAACTCAAATATAAACAAATAAAATATAAAGAGAAAAAAGAGAGAGAGAGAGAGTGTGAGTGAGCGGAAGAGAAAAATATCTTTCAATAAAGTCATTGTGGCGTATACGCAATTCTTAAATATTTGACACAAATAACACACTCACACACATACAAACACTCCACACAACAAACAAACAAACGAGTGGAGCAGAGAATAAATAACAAAGAAATGTAGCAAAAAGGATTCAAATGTAAAGACTTTTTTGTCTTTTGCTTTAGACTCATGTGGTGTGAAATCAGTCTGTTACAAAAATGCATTACAACGACAAAGATAACAACGATGATGCTGATGATGATACTGCATGTTTTTTGTTGTTTGTTTTTTTTTACCCATACATATATAGAGAATATTTGTAATCGTTAGTTTTTCTATGTTTTTGTTATTTTGTTCATTAAGGACTTGCATAGATTTTTAGAAAAATCGCTGCATACTTTCCGGGTTCTGTATAAGAAGAAAATAGAGTTAGAGTTAAAGTGTGTATTAGAAGGAGTTTATGTGTCAGTGTTGCCGTTTGGTTACATTCGTTTAAAGGAACCTTTAAAGATTTTTTTTAAGAAAATTTTATAGCATTCTCCTCTTTCATTGAGAAAGGGCTTATAATATGTGTTCTGTTTCTTTAATCCATAAAGAATACATCCTCTGCCTGTTTCTATATTGCATATTCTCTCTATAGCGATAGAAAGATAATACCTGACAGAAGGTATAAAATGTATGATAACAAAATAATAAGTGACTGATTTTGAATTTTTGAAAAACCAATAAGATTTAATTCGTGTAGCTGTCGTAAGTTAAAGAAATTTAGACGGTTGGTCGTACTGTTACAATTACCTCTGTCATTAAAAAATGTTACTCCACAGTCTTAGGACCACAATAAGATACTCCCTTTCTTATTTTGTACTTCTTAGCTCTAAAACTGTTGACCAAAGCAATTAGGTCTGGGGTAGATTCTAATTGGCAACATAGAATAAAGTCCCTCCTACATTAAACGTAAATGTATCTAAACGGTAACTATTAGGGAAACCTTTTATACTTAAATGGTAAAAACCTGAGGTAAAACTTTCTTTGAGCAGGTTCTTCTATGAATTATCTAAAATCATCTCTTAAGAATCAAACGAGATTGAAACCCATTGAATACAAAAAGATTCTGTCGGACGACTCTTAAATTTAGTTATGCCCGTTTGTCGATTCTAGAGAAATTTAGCCTGGATGTTCATATTAGTTGCTTCATATCCATAATACAACAAATATTGATTACTAAAAATGTTTAACGAGGAAAATAGGCAGATTTTGATATACCCAGAATCACTGGTGTCATAATAAGGCGGACTTTAATTATTCAAAATTTGACATACTTTTTTAATATAGAACTTTAATAAAAGAAAAAAAATTGATTGTGCTTTGTGCCCTAACTTTGAAACCCATTTATGAATAATTCGGCACAATTGATTTTCTAACTTTTCAAATGTAAATACAGATCCATATTTGCTATATCTAACATTAAAAGGCCTCGGAAAACGTACAACTTAAAACAAACGCAAATGTTTACATTATTGTAAGGTGGGGTGCATTGTAGATTGCACAGCGGAATAGTATCATTCTTACTTGTTTAGTATTCTCAGCATTATAAGGAGATGCTTGGTTTTATATCAATGTTTGCTTAAGGCGCAAAAGTCCATTTATTACATAATTTTAAAATGTGGTAATAAAAAACTAATATTATTTCCAAGTAATCTGAAATTCAAGTTCTGAATTGACCTGTCGAGATAAAAGGAGATATCATGATATTTCATTTATTTTATAGAATGCAGGTTGTTGTTAACCTGTATTTTAAGAATGCTGGACTAGATGTGGACTATTTTAGTTAACATCATTACCGATCATAGCTTTTGGTCTTTAAGCCTTTAGATATGAAGAAAAGCTGATCTAGATAATATTCGTTGAATTTCAATTTATAACTTAAAAGTTATAATATTAACTAAAGAAAATGCATATAAATGGATCAATTACTTTCAAGAATTTCAAAAAAATACCTTTTTAAATATAATTGGCAACACTGTTTTAATGCTTAAAATGCGTTTTTGCTGGTAATAGAACACACATACCCTGAAAAGAATAGAAATAAAAACAATGTGAATAAAATATACAAATTGCTACATTCGCTATTTTATAAATATAAAACGAAAGCAATCTGAAAAGAATTTTAAAAATAAATTATCTAAATTAATTGAAAAATAAAAAAATGTATTAAAAATAAATAAAATAAAATTTCTTAAAATTTAAATAAATTTTTTTTTTTTGCAAAATTTTCAAACTGAACCACATTTTTGAAACGGTTTCCATGTTAAAGTATTTTTCTATTAGTTTTAGTTTACAATTGCAAATGTGCGTTAATGCGAATGCACAAAATATTTATGAATATTCATACACACTCACACACTAACACATACACAGTCATTAATTTAACTTTGAAAAATTTATCAACTAAACAAGAAAAGACAAACACAAAACTTCAACCTAAATTTAGTGAATTGCAACAAACGAAACAGACAAACGCATAGAAATTCACTGAACAATAAATAAATAAATAAAAACAACAACAAAAATAACTCAATGAAAAACATTTTCAAAAGGAAAATATGTTTTGTTCCAAAAAAAGGAGGTTTTACCAAAAAAGCGCTTAAAGACAAAATATAAACAAACAAAAAATGAAGTAAAATTTAAGCAAAAATAGTGAATTATTGTTTTAGCCTACACCAACTTATGCGGTTGGGTATTATGCATTTGTGCTGATGTTTGTAACATGCAGAAAAATTATGTTACCTCCACTTAAAAGTATACCGTTCAACTCAGAATCATTTTCTGAGTCGACTTAATGATGTTCACCCGCCTGTCCGTCTGTAGGCTCGTCCATCCGCGCTTTCTTCCGCCCATCCAACCGCCCGTTTGTCTGTAGGCTCGTCCATCCGCCCTTCCTTCCGCCCACGGCCCACAATTTATTTTAGCTCCCACAAAAATCAATTTAAAACGCATAAATTTCACACAAATGTAAACATCCCAATTATGTACTGCACACTTAAAAATAAACCAGAAAATCAAATTATACGAGGGCCGTTCAAGAATTTTGTCGTAACTACTATTTTTGAATTTTGTACGGTATTAAATAGTCGGGCTTGACTGACTCAAAATTTTTAGTTGTTTTTATTTTATGTTTAAAACAAATACTTCATTTATTCATGTATGAATACAAAAATAACAATAACAACAATATAAATATTGTTATACGGAAATAAACATATACACACACATATAACTCTCAGCCAGAAGATATCATAGCCATTGCACACATACATACACACACATTTATAAGAAAAATGACGTTAACTTACATCCGGATGCTTTTTAATGCAACTTTTTTTTTGGATTTTTATTACACATTTTTTTAGCATTTTTTTCATTTCTTTTCTTTATATTTCTTATGACATTTAATTGTATGTTTTCAATGAAAAATAACAACTACAGTTGTTGTAATACCATATTTAATGCAAAAAAAAAAAAAAAAAAACAATGTAAAAGACAACATCATCGCATACAAAAAACCAGTTGGATTTTTTCTCTTTTATATTTCGTTTTTGTTAAAAATCCTGCCATTATCGCATAAAGTGAGGACAAATTTTCCAGCTGTTTCAAAATATATTGTTTTTTGGTTTTTATTTTCTTCTCTTTTCGTTTTTTGTTCATCAAAAATATTTTGAAAATACTTAAAAAAGGGGGAAACTAAAATGGAAATTACAAATAATATAAATGGGTTCTCATGTTGCAGAACAGAACACACAAACATAAAATTACGAGAAAAACCAACTGTTTGTTAAGTTTTGCATAAAGTTATGTAAACGTTTGAAGGGGAGGGGGATTTTATAAACCAAAAAATAAAATTTCGGAAAATATATAATAAGAAGTGAGGGATATTAGATTCTAGCAGACATTTCGGAGGAAAATTTTCATAGAAATTGTTCATTCTTTCTACAAGTTACTCTGTCTGAAGCACCTAGAGAAAGTGTTTATTTGGTTAGATATCGATATCCATCTCTTGTTTGTCCGCCTGGTGCTTATTGTTTAACGCTCATAATGAATTATCACAATAATATGGAAAAATTTTTAGCGTATCTTTGTTTCCCCCTGCAATCTCTATAAACCTTACATGATTTTATATGAATAGACTCTTAGGGCTTAATTTTTACGAGTTTTTCACAGAACGGATCCCAATGTACCGAAAGTAATATAAACTCCTAAAACAACAAATATTGATATCGATATCCAAAGAAACTTTAACAGCTAAGTTCTAAATTGAAGTAATACACTTTTCTCAAGGATCTATTTTCACAGCAAAACGTGGACAGGGAAACAGTTCCTAGACAACACAGAATTATGGTAATAGATTTAGGAAGCCAATGTTATGGCAAATTTCATTCTAATTTATTGACTTATGAATGAAAATTTAATGAAAGATTTTCTCTCGAAACTTAGAGGTAAGAACTAAGAACCAAATCAAGGCTAAAACTGGCTTTTCACACTTATTTCCACCTGAACCTCTGAAACTTTAAGAGATTATAAAAATTAAAATATATCTCAATATACAACATTTGTTTTTCTCACATAAAATAAATAAGACATTGGAAAATTTTCATAAGTTAAAAATATGCGAGATGACCAACTTGAAAGACCATTTAAAACTTAAATTTCCTTAAAAGTCCTGGTCTTACAAACCACTTTTTTAGCCCGTAAACTTAGAGAAGATAATTTGTGTAATATTGATTATTTTCTATGTGTAGTTACTATCTGGTACAGAGAATCAAAATCTGTTATGTAAGTCCCTTCAAGAAAAACATTGCCTTAAAAGTAAGAATTAGCGCCAAACATATATACTGTGAGAAAGAGGATGACTTTTTCGTCCGAAAACCCTCATTGTTTGGTCAATTATTTGGATTAATATCAGTATTAACAAAGATCTGAAGTATTAAAATCAATTAAATATTATACATCAAGTACATTTAATTTATATATTTAAAATGTATTTTTTCGAAAAGTTATCAAACAACTTAGAATCAGTAAGCGTATGATTGATATAAATAAGATATTAAGTACAAGTATCATATGTATAGAACTTTATATTAACATGCAAGAATGTACTTTCACAACACCATGAAAAATATAAACATTTCACAAAAGAAAATATGTTCCAAAACGTTCCAGTTTTAATATTAATCAAAACTCATTATATTTTTACTTGTTTTCATTATTGAATTAATTAATTAATTGAGTGATCAAAAGTATTATTTTATAACATTCCAAAAACATATTTTCGATTAAAATTATAACATGTTCATTGTTGACTACACAAATATAGCGACAAGACCATTTAATGAGTCATCAAATTATTTATATTTTTAGTTATAACTCTTTTCTACTGAACCGATTTTAATATTTTTTGAAATGGCAATATTATGGAATTAAAATACTATAACGAAATTTCATTGAGCTCAGTTAATTACTTATATGTGAGCTTGTTAACTGCAAATATAGGGACGAACAAAAGGACATAACAAAATCGTCTCAGATTTTATACAATTTCATGTCTTAGAAAAGTCCTTCTTAGCGTTAAATAAGAATGAAAGTTAAAACGCCGTCTTCACCTCTTGTGACACTTGGGATTCGCGCAAATTATGATTATTCAAAGAAGTCAATACTTGGCTCTTGAATATTGAAAATAACGTTAAAGGTTATTCCAAAATTGAAATGTTGAGACCATGTTTCACCATGTTGAAACCATGTTTCACCATTACTTCGAATTACATGCCACATCAGGTTTCCTACAAAAATTTTCATTGCTCCATTTTCTTAAAAATTTTCCTTCAATTCAATTCTATACCTGTTTTCACCATTTTGGTCTACAAAAGTCTAGACAATTTTTATTTAAAAATGTCAACATCTGTATTAATATTCTACAAAATAAATAAACGTTTGTGTCTTTCAGTTTTGAAAGTAATTGAAAACATATTAAATTAATCGTTTTTCATATCCTTTTTACTTCTCTCTTCTTCCTCTATATTTGTTCTTCTTTACACCCATAACTAAATGGAAATAAATTAGAAAATCTGTATTCGATTTTAATACTTAACTAAAGGAGTTATGTAAAACAGTTTTTAACACCTGTCATTAAAACTTAAATAAGTTATGAGTTTTTAGACAAAATGACAATTTCTATATAAAGAATTTGTTTATGTCATCGACTAATTTGGAAAAGTTGTTATGCTGCTTGTTTTGTTACAAATTATTTCATTAATTCAAATGTTCTTCTAATGATTTATGTGGAAATGAAATTTGTTTCTTTATTTTTCTTTCAAATTTATTCGAAATATGATGTTAAGGAGAACTAAATAAATTATTTGTTTGTATGAAAAATTAATTAATTATTTAACATAAGAAAAAAATTAAAGTGATTTTGAAAAAAGGAACATATTTCAAAAAAATTGTAATAAAAAGAAATATATCTTCAGAAAATAACTAAAATGTTTTCATTTAAGGAAAAAAGAGAATGTTCTAATTTTTTTGTTCTGAATTTCATAGGAGTAGCAATTTCAATAAAATACCTTTTAAGTTTAGCCCATTTTTATAATAATTCGAACTCTTATCATTTAAAAAAGTGAGATTTGTAAACTTTTAATATCCAAATGCTAAATCACTTATTCATCATCACTTATTCCGAAAAATTACTACATTAGACCCCTATGGAGCACTCTTTTAGTTTGGTTCCTTTTTTCGGAATCAATACGACTCTATTGTTACGGATATTATCTTTTTTATACCCTCTATCACCACAAGTGGTGAAGGGTAAAAAAACTCTGTATCTGAAGGAATCGTCTCAGAATCAAAATGTATATATTTTCTTGCATGAAATCAAAATGTGAGAAATTTTGTTGTGACCGTCTGTCTGGCTGTCACATCCAAATAATTGTCAAACCTCAATGAAATTTGACCAGCAGAATCAAAGAATAAAAGATATAGACTGATATCCGTGGTAAACTCTAAGTTAAAGCATAGATCTTTCGTAAAATGCAAAATACATCTACAAATTTAAAATTTTGTCATGATATCAAGTTATATATACCTTATTACCATTCTAAATGTTATCAAAATCACTTCAGTAAGAAAAGTTATAGCCAAAAATATAACTAATTTTATGACTCATTATGTGTTCCTGTGTTATATTTAAGAAAAGTGTTTCCATATTGCAAACGTTTGCGTGGGTAAGTGTATGTGTATATGTAGGAAACATAATGACATCCTTTGCCAGTTCGTCCCAGTTTTTGATACTAATTAGGAATATAAATGATATAACATTGCTAAGTGGCCACTTAGTAACGTATGATTAATACAAGTATTTTATAAAGAATACATATTAATATTATAATAAGTATACGTATAATATGTTTAGCTCTAGAGCGGATTTAAGGCTCAATAGATGACCTTAAATGAGCCTGATATTTTAATGGAGATTTGAAGAGAGTTTTTGTTTAAAATCTGTTAAAATATAAAACAATGAAACATCACATATTTGTCCATTAGTGACGTTTTATTAATATAAGTATCGTATTAAGTATGAACATATGATACGTTATGTCCAATTGTGGGGCAGATTAAAGCCTTGTTTGGTCTTGTCAATTTGATGATAATTTAAGTTAAACTTAAATCGGAATATTAAACAATATGATGCCGCTAATTGGAGAACTAGTGACGTATGATTATTATACTTTCTATATGTTAAGTATTTTATATGTAATTCCAGAGATCTTATAAGACTAGTATTGATATATTAATTTATAAATTTGAAAAGAACATAAGTTAGAAAGTTCTCGGAATATATACTTGAAATATCTCGAATTGGTTAATTAATAGCGTATGATAAATATATATATATCGCATTAGGCACATAGTATTATATGCTCTGCCTTAGGATTTAAGATTTGCTGGACGATCTTAAATGAGAAAAGATATAAAGCTGCTGATTGTTCACTTTATGTGCGGTTACAAAGACTTTTTATAAGCATGATTATTCCGATGGAAATTATTATTCAAGTTATTCAGGTATAAATATTACCACCATTCTTTAATTACGTATGACTAATTACATATCATATTAAGTATACGTATCGTATGTAATAATTTACGTCTTATTGAAGACTTCCTAAATGATGACGAACAAGTTTGATTGTTCAATTACTTTGGAGGCTGTACCGATGCAAATTGAAAAATTCAAAGGTAAATACAATTGGGCTTTAATTTTTACGGTTTTACTGCTCCAAGTCAAAATGTATTCCTGTTTAATTCATAACTTTTTCTCGAATCGCAGATATTATTAAGGCGTTTTTTAATTACGCTGGAGGAATACTAATTTTTGGTGGGACAAATGACAAAATTTAATTTTATGAATATTTTTAAATGAAAATTCACGCAGACATTCCCGAGGCGTTTTCTAATTAAGCTGGAGAAACACAACCTTTTAGTGCGACAAGGACTTCGATGGTGGACCTTCATATTTGGGAAAAAAATTCAATAGGAATAGCTTTACTTGTATGTATTTTATTTGAAGTCATATGCAAAGGAATTATTATTATTATTTTATTATTATTATTATTATTATTATTATTCCCATTTTTTTTTTCAAAAAAATTTCACCAAAAATGTAAATTTTAGGTTTTTCTGCAAAACAATGTTATGGAAATTAAGTTTTAATAATTTGTTTTAAACATTATATCTACCACTATAAAATAATAAAAGATAATATCTACCACTATAATCACTAACATTTATGCTAAATTTTCTGTAAATCTAATCATACCAAAATATTTTCTTCAAACCCACTGTGCATTTCTATTTAAAATTTAAATTTTAAATTCACTCTTCTGCCAGTTTATTATTTATTATTTTCTTATTTGTTTATTTTTTATTATCACTTCTTTTAAGCCCAAAACATTTGTCTTCGTTTAGTTCATGTTGGTTTTTTTCCTTTTTCCTCTTTTTTTTATTTAGCGACTGTTATTATTACTTTTTGTAATTCATAGAGATTTTTTTATGGAAATAAAAACTGAATTATGGTCTTTTAATGTCACACATTAAGTATTATTTAACACACACACACACACTCATAACAAACAACAACAACGTTAAACAAAATATAAACTTATTATCATTTTTGGTTGTTGCCACCATTTAAGTGTTTGTCTTCATCTCTATCTTCACCACAACCAGTTCAACCATCATAACCACAATAAATATAAACAAATCGAAATGAAGTAACGAGGAGAATGGATGTAGTGAACCAAGAAAATCCAACCACTACAATCATAATAAACAAACTCACACAACACCAATGACAACAATGATAACAATAACAATAATAATATTTAATGTAATAAAAATGATGAACAAAATTATTATTAAGAAATTTATTTATTATCCTTTTTCCTTGGCCAGACCTTTTTGCGATTAAGGTGGTCCTAATAATTTTTAACAGTCCCCTTAAATGATTTATGACTTTTTTTTGGGTATTTTTGTTAGGAAGAAAGTTAAATTTAGAATTTAAATTAATTAATATTTTTTGTAATAAAAATTATTTATTGAAGGATTTTGGAGAACATTTTATTATTTTAAAGTGAATTTACTTCCAATTTATTTTTTATTAATTCAAGTATTAAAGCGCATTTTGCGTTTTTATGAAAAATATTATATATGACTTACTTTATTTCATTTTTAACCATTAATTGAGATCTATTTATGTTTTTGAAATTACAGTAAGAATTTTTAATGAACCCTTTTATACAGTTGTAAATATGATAATGCATTTTATATGGTTGTTTAAAGGGTAAATCGATTATAGGAATATTTTTCATATAAAACTATAAGTTTTTAGTAAAAAAAATTTAAGATCTAAATTTAAACAATTTAATCATGTCATGTAGAAGTAATAATGGAAAAATGACTATATTCAAGACCTTCCAAAGTCACGGAGTTAGTGACGTTTTCAAGAAAAATGCTTACTATTTGAATATTTGAATTAGATTTATAGAATTAACAGCACCTACAATCTTAAGGAAAAGCGTTCTCAAAATGATAATTTAGTATTCGAAATTGTTCAGAAAAAAAAATAATTAAAAACTTGTTACTTCAGGACAGACAGTTTTAAAAAATTTTTACTTGATGTTACAAAAATCATTCAGATATCAAGTTTCTACATTAATTATATCTATCTAATGCCTTTAAAGTGACATTTTTCACAATTAGAAAACGAATATCAGATTTAATGTCTGAATATTAAAATCTAATACTTTCATTTGGACCACCCTTTATGTGAGTGTGTGTATGTGTGAGCATATTTTAAAGCTGGTTAAGTAACAAAACCATTATAAATCATCGTTTTAAATATGACAGTTTTGCCACAGTACTTAGTACTTATAGTACGTACTTATATAAGATAAAAACAGGGGCCTTGAAATGAAAAACATGGGGCCTTAAATAATATAATTTTTTGCCAGATATTTAAGAACTCGAAATAGAACATATATTTCTATGAACCCTCGAAAACCTGAACTGGCAACCATAATCGTAGATGAATCTGTAGATCGTGGAAAAATATCCAGTAAAATTTTTAAGAATTTGAAAAAGAGGGCCCTTTTTTCAAATGAAAACAATGTCCTTTTTTATAGTCCTTTAAAATAATATCCTTTTTTCATTTATTTTTTCTTTTTTTGGTGAATAGTAAAGTAACACTTACACATTTTTACATTGTATCTTTTATTTACGCGTTTCATACAGTCTTAAGTACTTTAGCCATGAAGAGATTTTTTTTCTGTTCTTTCATTTCTTTATTTTAAAATCCAAGAGATGATAAAGTGTTGCAAACAAAAGTGAAAAAAGCAAATCCAGTGAAATGTTCATATTTTACAATTGTCACCATTGCCATTGTATTTTATATTTTATTCTGTTTTATTGTGTTCATCTATCAGTTTTTTTTAACATTCCTTTACATACTTTCATAAGCAATAAAGTGGCTTGGATTCTATACCCTACACCATGTGAAACTTAAGGCAATCAATGTTAATAATGTCTTTTTTATGTACTTTGAATTTTGACATATACTGATCACAATCATTAATTAAATTTGATTTGATTGTTGTGAAAGATATTGACCGATCTTAAAATTTCATGACATTATGAGGTACTTTATTGGGATGTAATGTTTTTTCATTAAAAATAATACTACGAATAATTCTACTATTTTAAAAAGAGGAGAAGTTAAAAACTTTATTTTTTGAGGGACCTATGGACCATTATAAACCGATTTTGATATAATTACCAAATTATCAATCACTCAGATTTTATAAAACACGTTCATGTCGATTTTCAAACGGAAATAAGATTTTTGACGCTAAAATGACTTTTTAGGGGCCTTATATGGGACCTATGGGAAAAACTTTAAAGCGAAATTTCACCATTTTACAAATGTTGGTTAGGAATGTTCAAATAAACTTCAGAAGAGATCTAAATATGGGGATTCGGGTCCAATGCATTTTCTAATAAAATTTAACAGCGTGATTTCAGAATACATGAAAATGATCCTTGGAAAATTTTATAATTTTTGGTACACAATTAACTTTCTAAAAAAACATATACAATTTCGACTGGAACTTGTATGGGGGTTAAATGAAATCGTGGACCGATTACAGCAAAAATAATTCATCTATTGATCTAACTAATGCTAACTCTGTCAAAAACACCCACATTTCATTACGAAATCAATATTATAAATTTTGTCCAGTTTTCAGGCATTTTAATACACAGCGATTTGTCCAGAATCGAATCAGAAGTGATTCGAAGTCGAACGGAATACTAATAAGTACCATGTCAGAATATTTACAACCTTTGTACAGCAGACATATTTCCCACATTTTCCCATTTGGTAGCCATGTAACAATGGAGTGTCTTTGGGGTTCAGACTCCCATGTTCATAATGTTATACTTCTCCGCTCTCATTATGTTAAATTTCATGCAAATTCATCCTTCCGATGATTTATTTTTTATTAATTAATTTATTTATTTATTTACAAATTTATTTGCAAAAAATCGGTTTTGCTCCACTGTGGGATGGAGGATAAACTATTGAAATTTTAGAGTTTCACTACATTACTTGCCATAGGTCAGTTTAGGGTATCACATAATTTACTCAGTTTGTTTCTGTAAATTTCATATTTAATTTCCTTTCTCTTCCTGTTGTTTCTTAATTTCTTTTTCTGATTTTCCTTTTTCATTTGTTTCCATTTTTCACAATTTATTTAAATGTCTTGTTGTAAAACATTTTCTCGGTTCAAAATAATTCTTTTCCGTTTTATTTTAACCATAATTTATCGCCCAAAAAACGGGAAATGGTTGTTTTATTAGTTCTTAACTGCACTTAAAGAAATTAATCTAAGGAGTTTCTTTTATTTCGATTGGCATCATTTTAATTTCTTTCAGTGTAAACTATATAAACATTTCTTTTGGCTAAAACTAATTAAATTTAATTTCATTTTTGTGTTGAAAAATATACAAAGTGGAAATATTTTCTTTTATAGTCTTCACAACATCCTGTTGCCATTTGTAAAATCCTTAAATCCTTTTTGTTCATAATTGTTTTTTCCTCTCCTTTGTGGACTCTATATTTTTATAGCTTAAATATTTCTCTGTTTTTTCCTAAAGAATCATTCGAATTTGTTTTCTTTAAAACTTATTTTAGTTTGCTTAATAATCACTTTTGGGTTGGACTGAAGAAACAGGTAAAACCACACAAATTCGTCTTAAGTTAAGAGAACAAAAGTTTTCTTGTTTTTCAAGTGTTTGGGAAGGGGGCAGGGATGAAGAAGAATTTAAATAAATAAACAATTATTTATGGAAATTGTTTTATAATGACAAAAACATAAATTAAAATAAAACAAACAAATAAATAAAAACAAATATTTGGGTAAATTATTACCGGATATAATTGGGTGTATTAAGCGAAACAAGAAAGTTAGCGATTGGCTGGTAATCTAGAAGGCAATAAAAGTCTTTAAGGCTTGAATTTAAATTTGTGGAGGCTTAAATTCAAGATTAAATAAGGAACAGTTGGTAAAGGTACCAACAGTATCTGAGTATCTGAAAACATATTTATGCCGTATTTTAAACACCCTACACCACTTAAATTACGAAAACATTTGCGTCAGTTTTAAAAGCTGTCATTTCAAAATTCTAGTGTAGTATGGTATGCGCATGCATATTTTCAATAAAATTGGTTCTTATTTAAGAAACTTCAAAGCCTAAAACTCTGTTCCGAGAGAGTTATAACAGAATATGGCACTTTAATTGTCAAATAAGATACATATCTAATAAAATAATAACTGTACAAATCTATACTCAAATTTTATAGTCTTATAAGCATAAAACCTTTTCCCAAAACGTGATCTCAAATGGAAGTTATAGCAAAATATAGTTCGATATTCATCAAATTAGTAATTTATATTAAAGACTGTTAGAAATTTATTGAAGGATATTTTCAATAAAATTGGTTCATATATGAGAATTTTATAAACTCAAAACAATTTTCCATATTGGGATCCTTTTATGGGAGCTATATGAAATTATGGACTAATATTAGTTGAATTAATAAAATATTTGCAAAACAGTTACAGAAATAATTGTGTAGAATCCCAATAGCGTTGATCTAAATTTAAGAGCTTTATAAGTTTAAAATATATTTCGGAAAAAGACTTATATGAGAGCTATATCGTAATATGGATCAATTACGAATTAGTTACTCGCGTGAAGGAAAGTTATATAAAAACTTGTGCCGGATTTTAACAAAATTAGTTTTTATTAAAAACTTTTATTTTATAAGTTCAAACTCGTTTACCGGAAGGTAACCCTATATTAAAGCTATAGCAAACCATGAACATAGATTGATCAAATTAAACATATACATTCAAGACAGTAACAAAATTAATGATTGTACCGAATTTCTATGGAATTGGTCTATATTTAAGAGTTTTAAAACTATATTTCGAGAAGGGGCCGCATATGTTATATGAGAGCGGTAGAACATTATGGGCAAAATCTGGTAAATTTTGGTTCATCGATATTTCTCAAAAATTCAAGATATATCCATAATTGCAACGTGAAAGTATTCACAACATTACTTTGATAGCGTGCAAGCCAAACGGACATACATCGACTGAGAACGTAACAGTAAATTTTCGAAAAGTTTGATCAAAAAGTATAATTTTTAATTATAACCTCTTTATTATAACCTCTTTATATGATAAGTTTTTTCACAGGTTCTCAACTGTAGAAGTCGTTAAAAATAACATTTTCAGATATAAAAAATCTGGATCGTTTTAATTATTTTTGTGACCCATCCCAGGTTAATTTCCATTTCATGATAAATGCAATAACGTAGTTTCCTTTATGTTAAAGCCCATGAGTGACTTACTAAAAATTTTCAAAAATTACTAAACAGTGGAGTAATATGGGCCTTTTGAGAGATATTTGAAGGTTTGTTATCTAAACGTAGAACAAAATAACAGATCCTTCTTCTTATTAAAGAAAAATGCGTTTGAAAAGCAATAGAACTGTCATTGACTAAAACCCTGAAAAATTAAAGTAAAAACTTAATATCTATTTCTACTTATATAATTTTCATAAAACAACTGAGGCAAATTCCTTTCAATTCATCGCGATTATGAGCTCATTTATTTTTATACTCTGCGCCAGCACAAGTGATGAAGAGAGTATACTTACATTGTCCTTAAGTGTGTAATGCTAAGAATAAATCATCTCAGATCCCATAATGAATGTATATATCTTTGCATCAAATCGAAATCTGAGTAGATTTATCTATGTTTGTCCGTCCGTCTGTCTGTCTATCCGTCTGTCTTTGCTTTGTATGGGAGTACCTTTCCCTACCCGTCCGAAATTTTGATCAGTAAAAAATTTTTGCGAAATTTGGGGTCGAATTTGAGAACTATTGTTGTTATAGTTCTCCAGATAACCAATATTTTCTTTGTATGGGTATTACCTCTCCCCCTGATTCTATCTGTCCTACATTTTGTCCAGTAAAACTGTTACTTGAAGAAGTGATTGAAACTAAATTTGAAAATTGCCGCTGTTATACTTCTTTAGATATTCGGTAATCAATATTTGCTTTGTATGGGGGATACCTCTCGCCATGGCCCTATTGAAATTTTTTATACCCCATGTTGCTTTCGGGTATATATGAATAATTCTGTGAAAATGTAAACAAAATCGCTCCAGTAGTTAAGCTGTCTATAAGATCCAAACAAATGAACAAACAGACAAACAATAACATTTTTTTATATATATGGAATAAGTGTTCCTATATTATATTTGTAAGTTTGTGAGTGTATATTTATAAAACATAACATATTTACTTAACATGCATTTGCGGTGGAGGGTATCAAAGAATCGGTATTAACGAATTAGCATCCTTATTTTTTATAAAATAGAAAAGGCGAATGCGAAAAACATTAACCTTGAGAAATAAAAAAAAGACTTAATATCAATCTCTGCCAATATAATTTTCATAAAAATCATTTACGCAAAATCCTTTCAATCCATCACAATTAAAAGCTTTTTTCTCTTTTCGCCATCAAACAAATCTTTCAAAATTAATTAAATCATAGAAAAGGGCGCTACAAAAAACGAAAGTTTTTTTAATTTTTCCAAAAAGAAAAAAACTATTAATTCCTTTTTGCTACTTTTTTCTTAATCCACATGACAGTTACAACAATACAGTTATTGTAAATTTTCTGTAATTATAAAATGAGAGAAAGAGAGGGAGAGCAAAACAAAAGCGTTAATAATAAAATAATAATAAAAATAATTATTTGAGTGGAAAAAATTGTATCTCATCATCACGATTGTATTTGGTTTTGGATTAATTTATTTATTTATAATGCAACAATAATAATCATTATTATTGTTGTAAATGAAATAATTTTGTTGTTATTATTATTGTTTTATTGTTGCTATTATAGCCGCCATTCTTGTTGTTGTTGTTTTAAACATTTATCCTGACAATAATGTGGTAAATAAAAAATTAATTAAAAAAAATTAAAATAAACAAACAAATCCAAGTGGCAAATACACAGATAGAAATACTTATAAATAATTACATACATACATACATACATACATACATACATACATACATACATACATACATATATACATACAAACATACATGCATACATACAAACAAACATACATGCATACATAATTATATGTGGATATAGACAAATAAATTATAAAACCCAGCAGTTGTAATAATTACGTTACACTGTGCGCTCATATTAATTTCTTTTTAGAAATAATTCTGTGACTTTTAGAGATATTTAAAATATTTAAAATAATAATTTGTGGTGTGTCTGAATTCACTTGGAGAAGCACAGACCACTGGTGGTCAGCGGCCCTTTAGAGTTGGCCACCTCTGGTAGGTATATTTTTTTAAAACTCGCCAAAAACTCAGTTAAGAAATGAGACAAAAGAAATTGAATATACTGCTGCATATTTCTATAAACGCACATATTTTTTAAGAAAATAATATATTTTTTTTCGGGAAGGGGTCTTATGTGGGACCTATAAAAAAACATTGACCGAAATTGGTTTCATAAGATAAATTTAAGGCAGTAACGGAAATAATTGTATCAAATTTCCATATAAAAGGTTTATGTTTAAAAGTTGTATAAGTTAAAAACTAAATTCCAAAAAGGGGGTCTCGTATTGGAGCTATATCGAAATATGGACCGATATTAACCAAGTCCGTTAAGTATATTGAAAACTACTAGGAAAATAATTCCGCCAAATTTTTGGTCAAATTGGTTTATATTTAAATCTTTTTCTAGCAGCTTTGTCAAAACATTGTCCTATACCCTTCCAGGACTTGTTAAGTACAGTGACAGGTTAACATATCTGTTGAAAAATAAGTGGAAACATCATGAAGTCTTATGAATGGAAGAAATTTTTTGTAAACATTGATAAAAATTTTGGTAGTTATAGAGCAAATGATTGGTTTTTTGCACATGACTTCATATACCAAGAACTTTTTGAGAATTTTTTACTGCTTTTGGGTATTAAACTTTTCTTCAACATTCCCTGGTACGAAAAATCTACCAGACCATACGTTTCATCATCCATTGTGCAACAAGAATATTTTTTATAGTTAACTTAACTTCAATTTCCGCTCTCTGTTTTTGGCCTCTAAAATTTTGAAAGCGTTCCTTTCAGGAACTCTTTGAAGGAGTGTAACAAAGGCCATAAAGAGTGATCATAATTTTCCACAATTAAATATTATGTATATAAAATATCAGCAAACACCCCTTATTCATATAGAAAAACAATCTCAAAATGTGTCCTGTTCTCAGTGCAGGATTTTTCCTCAAACTCATTATAACTTATTTCCCACACTGTAACTTTTCCATTTAAGTAGTTTTAAAATTTTATTGAATAAAATATTTAAAACGAATTATGTAAATATACAACTCTCGTATGTCGCTTTGCATCTCTTTATGCAATTATATGAGAGTGTATATGTGCCTGTGTATGTGTGTGTGTAAATTGTATGTAAATTTAATTTATTTAATACAAGTTGATGTACGTTGTATGTTGATGATTAAAATAATAATTATAAATGCTTCACAGCATAAGTTCCATGGCTTTTGAAATAATTTGTTTATACAAATAACAAAAAACTATACCAACAACAAAAACAAAAAATAAATAAAAAATCAGAAAAAAATCTATATATATAATACCCACTACCCATAATTGAGTTACCACTTAAGCCCCCTCTAGTCTTAAATATTGTGGCAATGCAATGGAAAATGCCAAACCAAACAGTTACCACCACATTATCATAACCACCATCACTACCACAGTGGTATAGTTTTTTTTTTCTTAATTGGCTATAAATGATGGACAGTAAATATAATTAGTTTTTGTAGAAAAGTTTAATATAAATGTTTTCATAATAAATTATACACATATAAACATAATTATATTTAAATTTACACAAACACACATACACACTCACATACACTTGTAAACTTCTATGCAATTTATATAAAATTTATTGTAAAAATCAAATTGAAATGATAAAATTACAAAAAAAATAAGAGATAAAAATAATAAATAAATAAAAAAGAAAATAAGTGAAATTAATTTCAGTTAAAATCGAATTGTTAATGACACTGCAGAAATTGTTAAACAAAAAAATTAAATTAAATATTAATAAAATTTCAAATAAAATTATTTCACTCAAACATACATTTCAAGTGATTTAAAAGAAAAAATTGAATTTGTTTAAATGTTAATTTGGAGTTGAAATTACAAACTTAAATTAATGAAATTTTTACAATCTATAAAATGTTTATTAGCGAAATTTTAGTGGTGAATGGAGTAATGAGGAATACTAAGTATATAACTTCAATTTAGCCACGCCCTATCAATGGAAGTAGATTGTGTTTATCTCCTTTTTCTATCTAAAATCAGAGAAACTGTATATAACAAGCAGAATGATATGTAGGATTTAATATCCTTTACCAGGACTGATTTAGAAAACTTACGGACGTATTAAAATCCGCATGTTGACTCATCCACGTGTATATCCATGTTATTCAAATTTTTGAAAAATTTTTAGACTATTCAGAGCATCAAAACTTTGTAGGTCTCACATTTGTAGCTTTATCTAAAATGTTCAAATTGTTAAGAGCCGATTATCTGAATCTAATCAGTGTTTAAAATTTCGTTTTAGAAGTTTGTTCAGTCTCCATCATATTTTTTCTATTGATTTAATGGTTTTAACAGGATACTTTCAAAAGCAAATGCACTATACCGAATTTCATTAACCGTTAATATTTTAGATGCACGTGCCAACTATCGACTCAGATTTTAATTTTAACAATGATATACGGAGTCCTTTAAGCGTTACAAATGAAAAAGTAGACTACACTCATTAACATTTGTAGTTAAAATGTTAAAGACCGATATCGACACAAACTTCAATATCAAATTTAGAAAGAAAATAAAACATGTTTAAATGAAAAACTATATATCAACATCGGTGAGAAGAAAAACAATTTTAAACAAAATTTAAACCCCTTTTAGGACATCATACACACATTTTATAAAACGTACACATAATTTCGAAATAAAAATAAACTCAGATTAAATGTATTATATTGTGACTTGTATTTTATCTAGCTCCCACATAAAACCCCATTCCCGGAATAAGTTTTAATGTTGATTTAACTTTTTATATTAAAACTTTTCACTCTACTATAACAACTACCTTTAAAGTGCCCTTCCGATAAAGGATTTTGAGCTAAAATTTATATACATTTATATAATCCTCACATATAAGACTCCTTCACGAAGTAGGTTTCTTAAATTTGACATGAATAAGCTTGATTTAGAATCAATATATATGTGTGACTAATATTAAGAACATCGTTTCATATCGGACTATATCTACTATATAAATTCCATCCTCACGGAATGGAGCTTTTAGAGGATAAAAATTAAAGTCTTAAGTTCGTGCAAATTTTCTAATAATGTTTCAGATTTGAACCAGAAGAATATTCTCCATTGTTTTACAATCATATTAAGATTGTGAAAATCGCCAGAATTTTTTAACTATTTATCTTTAATAAACCAAAATGTTTTCATATTGAATTATAATTTTTAAATGTTAATTTTCATTTATTTCGAATTAACATAAATAGTTATTATTGAGTTAATTAGTTCTGTTAAGGAAGTTAAATCATTTTAATGATGTCAATTCATACCTGCGTAGATTGATTTAATATTGATTTTTAAGGAAGATATAGAAGACGTACCTGCGAAAAAAGAAACAAATATTAATATAAATTATTATCATTTATAATCGATTGTATTCTTAAAAATTTAAACATTATCAATAATTTTATTCGAATATGCTTGCTGCGCCACAAGGGGATAAATATTAATCTAACTGAATATTCACAATTCATCCAAATTCTTTTCCCGATAAGCCTTTAACGATATTTATTTATATAAGTTTTATGGTATAAAGAGCCTGTAAGAACTCTTTGCATCATAATCGATTAAGTTTATATTTTTATCGGTTAAACATTTAATAGATCAGATAAATAATATAGAATTTAAATACATCAAAAAGTCGGTTAAATATGGAGCATACTATATTGTAGGGGAACCCTTCAGCTTCCTATCAAATATACATAATATCCACATCCAAAAAATTCATGGATCTTGTATTCAGATAAAAATTGTATAAATATAATTACATTATTATAATTACATTATCATTTTTTAATGAAATAGAAATTTTTCTATCTCATTAAAAAATCAAAAAGCCCTGCTAAGACCCTTAAAAATCATACTGACTTGTGTTATTTATATCTATAAGTTTTAAAGTTATTTACATTTAAATTTTCAACTTTCAAAATTTAACAAAATCTGAGTCGTTTTTTATATCCAAAATGACCAAACAAAAAATTGAAGTAAATACTTTAACACCCAGTCTTAAAAATAAACAACTTTCAACTTGAAAATTCAAAAGATTTCTTACCGAAAATCTATTTAGGGCTAAGTACTGGCCTAAGTCCAATTTCGATCTATTTGTTACCAATTTTGGACTTTAACCATGGTGGACACAATCATATTATGGTCAACACGTCTTGACACAACAATATTTTCTTTTGACACAACCATAATATGTTCGACAAGTGTGTTATTAGTTGTCGATTAAATCTTTTTCGATTGGATTAATAAATTACTTTTTATATACATTTTCCACACACATTATTAAAATATATTGAACATTAATTAGAATATCAAATGATTATAAATCATGTGTATTTATATGAAATCAAAATAAAAATAAATAAATAAATTTCAAATTATAATTAAATTAATAAGGATCAACAGAATTACAAATATAAAATAAAACTTTGATTTTTAATTAATTTACAATAAATTTTACAAATGTATGTAAATTAAAAAAACTATAATGCAAAAAAAAAACATTTAATTCAAAGGATGAATTAATAAATAAAAGAGAAAATATTTATGAGTTTTTAATTGAAATTAAAAGTGACTTTAATTCATGACAATTAATATTTAAAATCTGATTTTGAAATTATTTAATTTAGAACAAAACAAATAAGAATGCTATATTCGGCTATGCCGAAACTTCAGTACCCTTCATCACAAATACGTGTAAAGTAAATACCTTATGTTTCGAATATGAACACTCACATATACACTCACAAACGATTTTGATAACTTAATTCTAATTTGTGGATATATAATTGATAATTGATCTTATATAATAACACTTTTGGCAAGCCTTACGCTTATGCTAGTAAGTTTGTTACAAACTGATTTTAAAGCCTTTTGGTTTGTTAGGGCATCAGTTATCGTGAACGTAAGCATGCCAACAACAGATGACAGATGTACATAGCTAAACCAACTCAGATTTTCATAAGATGCTAGAATATATATACATTATGGGCTCTGAGATGATGAGTTTATATCATATAATATAAATTTTAACTGACGAACAAAACAGGAAATTATCTTCCTTTTCACACTAAAAAAATTTTTTTTAAATAAAATTTAGAATTTTAATATTTTAATAAATTCAATAGATTTCTAACAAATCGTTCTAGTAATTCTCTTCATTCTCAGTATTTTTGATTCACCTCTTAAAAATTAATTCATATCTGAATAAAAATCCTGACAATTATGAAGAAAAAAAGACAAGTTTTTTGTTTAAATTGTTAAACAACTTAAATTGCAATAACGACTAAACATCTCACTTTAATATCGCCTGGTATTTGACCCACTAAACAAAGTCATAAATAAATCACTTTAAAATTGCCGGTATTTAAATTTTCAAATATGATCTCTTATCGTTAATAAAAATTTCTCCAGTTTATCTATTTTCATGCAAAGATTTTTTTAGTTGGACGAATTGATTTATTTATAAAAAAATATTCGTATAAAAATGCTATAAATTGTTTATAGTCACAAGTTAATAGTTGACATTCACTTTTTATTGATTTTAATGAACTTCATAGATGAGATTGTGGTCAGATGGTGTGATGTATTGCAGATGATGTTTGTAACATTTTAACGTTTTTCAAAATGAGATTTTTAAAACTAAAAATTAAAAGTAAATTCCATTCCTTGGGATAAAAAAAACAAATATAACTCTAAAAATCGCTGTTCGAAAATTTAGCATTTTGATTTTAACATTTTTACCGATCAGATCAAATGATGGATTGACAACAGGGAAACTCTTTGGAACACTTAAAACAGAGAATTTGAATACAAACTATGCCAACATTTATTCTTACGAATCTTATAATGTCTGTGCCAAAAATGGATTGAGGCCAAAGGAAAGAAACAATTCACAGTGTCTAAGATGCAAAATGAAATAAAATTAAATCTGTAACTTCCGAAAGGATTGTCTGATTTCAATAAAATTTCATATAGTGGTGGCAAATTGGAAACCTCAGGTCATAAAAATATTTAAAACGATCCATATTTTTTCATCTGATACGATTTTAAAAATCTGAATTTTAAACATTTATCTCTTATATCTTATATATCTCTTACCGACCTTGTCAAAGATTTTATATTATAGTGGATTCAAATTTTATCTGATTTCTTTTTTTCAGATATCATTTATTTGTTTTCTATAGAACAAGTTTAAAAAATATTTTCTTGGAATCAAAAAAAATTGAATTAAGTTAAAAAACCTTTTGACTTCTCCAAACTATAAAAAACTTCTTAATTCGACTTCACCTTACAAAACTTTCTGTTTTTATTTTTCAATATTTTTTCAAACTCTTTTACAGGTGACATTTTTATTAAACCCAGTTGGCACAATTGTTTGACAAAATATTTTTTCGTTGTTGTTGTTTGTTGTTGTCTTTTATAATGTTGTTAACTTAAACATCAATTATGATGATGTTGTCTTCTTGTTTTGCGTCTTGAAAACTTACTTACACTCAAACATAAACAAAATGTAAATTTTCTTGCAATGAAAATGTTATGTTTCAAAACGGTTTCACTACTTTCTCTAAGACAAGAAAACAACAAAACATACACACACACAATTACATTGAGTTGAACACATAAAAACCAACAACGAAGTTTTTCTTTATTCTTTTTTAAAATGAAAAATCTCATAAAAAAGGTGCAAAAGTAGAAAAAAACAATCTGCATTAAAGTCGCTTCATTTTTTCTTTTGCACTTAATCTAATAAAACTATAAATATTATCAGTGTGTGTCATACAGACAGACAAACGAACAACTTAAAAACATATTTATTCTCACAAAAGATATAAACATATAAACATGTGTATAAACAAATGATGCCTTAAGCGCATTTTTATATCTGACACTTTTACTGTAATGTCAAATTGATTGGCAGACAGACAGGCGGACGGACGGACAGGCAGACAAACTGATAGACAGACAGACAATCATGTATGTAGACAATTGAAGCACGCGTTATAAAAAAAATTATATTTTTAAACAGAAAATTCATAAGAGAAGATTACACACATATAGTTTTCTATAAACCAGTAAGCATTTTCAAGAAACTACTGTTATCAATCGCTTAAATAACTTCTGGAGGATTTAGGAAGAACGTTATATTTAATATATGAAAACAAAGAATTCATCAATTTGTTATATATAGACTTTTAGTTTCTATTGATATCTGTCATAGAAAATGTTTACTGGGATTTATTCTCTATGTGTTTCTGTTTGTATTACAAATGTTTTTGTAGCAACAGTTTGAAAGACAATACCCGTAATGTAGTTATTGGGTTTGGTATGAGCTTTAAGATATTTGTGCCATTGTAACTGATGATACATACACTCAAAGAAAACATTTAGAACTCTGTTTATTTCGAGAGTGTGCCAAAAAAGATTTTAAACGATAAACTACAAATAAATATTATGGAAGGACTAGAATTAAATAAAAAATGTGCAATTGCATTTGAAGCGAGTTAAAAATTAAGTCCTTCGTAAATCCATATCCTAATGTTTTCAATAAAAGATCGAACTTGTTAAACTTCACTCATAAGAAGTATATTTTAGATATCTTAAGACTATATTCCGGACATTAGCCTAGATCTATTTTATATACGCTCTAGAATAATATAACCAGCCAACTAAGGTGGCACTTATGACTTTCAAATTCATTACGTCAAAGTCCTCATTGATTTCTAAACTAATAAATTTTGGCATAAAGACCACATCCTCAAAGAATCGATATTTTGGTAAGGTATTACAGAGCATACGGAAATGATATTTTAATATACTATAATGCAATCCTTCGCTGCTGTGCTCATCACGTCCAAAATAGTCTGTGAATGCCGATTACATCAAAATTTGGTATCTCAGCATTGGAGAATTGAGATGAAATGGGAACGTCTAAATGGAACCAGCTAAGGCAACTTAATTGAAGATAATATTGGCATCGAAACCAGATCACTTTAAATTTTTTGTCATGTAAGAGCAGCGGGGAAATGCAATTATGCAAGTTGCTCAACAAAGATGGGAAAATGAACCGTCATGTACCTTAATACGGTTGATCTGACCTTGGCTGTATCTGCTAGGAACATCAAAATATGAAATATGAAGAAGAAGAGATAACAAATCATCTATTCTCTCACTGCTATGTCTTTCGGGACATTTGTTTACGTTTCTTTGCGAAGAATAAACTGTAATGTTTTGCACTGATTGTTTGTAAGTTACTGTGAATGATTTCTAATGACATCGAATTGTCGCTTTGTTAGTTGGACAGTTACTGACTGGCTTCAACTGTATTCCGAGTCTGACGGACAAGCAATTTTTCCTGTTCGTAAAAATTTCCCTTTATGTCCATTCAATATTTTGTATTAGAAGTATTCAATATTATAAGTATTTTATCATGTCCAATATAGATAATCGAAATAGACTCTCTCTCTCTCTCTCTCTCTTAATTCCTGTTGACGCATTTGTAAGAAATCTGAAAAAGAATGCATGGATCTAGAAATCTCAAGTTAAAGGTTCATGGACAACTACATGCTAGACTCCATTTTTAAAGTATCGAAAGACATTATTTAACAGTTTTCTGAAAACTATTATTATTGCGAACAGAAGGATCAGTTGTCATACACTAAAATTTTTCCGATGCGAGATGAAGGAAAAATAACTTCCTATGCATTTACTTTTAATAGTAATGAATTCTTAGAGATTTAGTGTCCTCTAATCGATCTCAGCAGTTCCATACAATACATACAAGAATCAGAATATATGGCTCTATTTCTCTACATTTAAGGTTTCCCCACTCAATCTAGAAAAAGGTTATACACCAAGAACTAATGTGGCATTCAAAAATTTCCCCAAGTTTTAAATTAAATCAAAAGCTTTTCGTGATATTCGAAGCAAAACCTAGATTCTGCTTAGATAAACTTAATTTCTCAATTAGTATTCTTTCAGTGTATGTGCTGAGAAAATAATAATCGAAATTCAGTTCCACACGTTTTTATATTTTCAAAACAAATGTTCTGACTGAAATTGTGAAACAAATGAAACATCATCAACAAAATCTACGACAGATCCATTCATTCAAATTCTCCATATCATTTTCATTTCATATTAAACACACCCCCAAATAGAAGGACTTTTAAGAATAGTGATATAGTGAATAGTACGAATGGAATTTATTTTTATTTTAAACATCAACAAACAGCAACAAAAACAAAATCAAATAATATATTTTTTTGTTTTCATTTTGCAATTTTGTCAACAATTGACATTATATTGCAATTTGGTTGATATTCTTCGTTTTGGTTCACATTTTGTTTTATGGATTTCATTTTTGTCGTTTTCCCAGTCGTTTATTTTGATGGTTGGTATGTGTTTCTTATTTTCTTATTTAAACCTTCCTCCACCACCACAAGTGGGAAAAAGGGTTGTACTAAGTTTGTCATTCCGTTTAGAATGCAAAAAAGGAATCATCCTTAAAGTCTCTTGTAACACTATATTTTTGCATATCAAAAGCGAAGATAATTCCAAAAACGCATTGGCAACGCAATTTCAACCAAGCAATAATCAACTCAAATGTAAGAGATTTAGGAACTAAGGCTCTATTCCAGACATTGGACAACATCTGTGTTATATGCCACTTAGAAAGTATAACTATGCTGACATGACACTCAGAGCTCTTTCGACAAAGTCCAAAATGGTGGGTCTATGTCGAAAAGAGTAAACAATTTTAGGTCATTGCACGGCTTGAATTTGGAGTCATGTAAAAGACTTGTTATCTGAGGTTTATTACTGAAGATGGTCAGATTTTGATAAAGCTGATCTGCCCTACACTTAACCAACATCCTGCATCCGCCGAGAGACCACATCTAGATTTTGGTGCGACGATTCCGTGATATTGTGTTTTTGGGTCTCCCTTCGTTTACGTCTTCTAGAGAAGGGTAAAGTGTCATATCTTTCTAAACTAGATTCTGTGGATGTAGGGAACAGCAATTATTTTGTCAGTAAATGGGTATGGATCGTAATGGCGTCGACTGAACTAAAAGTTTTCCGTTAACTTAAATTTTAGATTTGTTCTTCCAGAATAAGAAAAAGTTAATTGGAATAAAACTTAGAATTCTTCAAGCCCAGACCTCTAAGTATAACTTCTTTTATTCATTAGAAAAAAAATGCTGATATATTACGTGCCGTGAAGTTAAAGGTTTTCTAGCTATTTTGCTACTTGTATGTTTAGACTTGACTCAATTTCAATACCAGATATTTATCATTGGAAAGTAATCTGGATTGCCATCGTTTCCATGTAACCGGAGTCACTATCGAACAAAAATTGTGACAGAACCTTAACAACGACAACTCAAGATATTTAATTGATTTTTGGAATGGGACTCAATAGCCCACGGCTAGATAACCTGTTCTCAACAATGAGAGCTAGAATTTAACACATGTAAACTGAGCAGTTCCGTACTATCAACAGTCCCGAAGTGTTCCAACTTCTACCTCAACTTTCTATTTAAATTTCACAAACGAGGAGTGGTGAAGGGTATCAAAAATTTCTTTTTTATTTGTTTTTACGGTCTTCAAATTTTTTGACAAATAATGTTCTTCACGTCATGTTATTTGTTGTAGTCATTGTGATTATTATTGTAGTTCCTTTTGTTTTTGTTCTTTTATTATTTACCTAAATAATTGAGAATCTTTGTTTCTTTTTTGTTATTCAATTTGTTTATTGACGATGAGTATTGTTATACTTCATCAATTTTATGAATCTTCAATAATATTGATAGTTTTCATACAGATATAAATATGTATGTTATCAGATGATAAAGATTGATCCAATATATTTGGAAAATGTTTAAAGTAATTTTACAATAAATGAGAAGACTTTAATCAGGGAATGGAAATGAGATCGAAAAATTCTTAACAGGAAGTTTTTTATTAAAACTTTTAGCTCAAGCATTATACGATTTTTTATTTTTGTAAAACATATCACTTATTATGTTTAATGTCAAAGGAACATAAAATGGTTCACATTCTGTTTCTGAAGCCAAAAATAAAAAGCATTTTCAAAAGAGCTCCCAACACATCCTCAGCGCGGTTCGCATAGTACTCGAAATATTCGGTACAAAAGGTTTAAAAGCATGCAAGGCGCAAAAAGTTTCTTACATCAATGCTGCTATAAATTTAGAGGCCAAAATAGAGAACAGATAACTCAAGCTTTCTAAAAACTATTCTTGCTGCATAATGAATGACGACACATTCTGTTCTGTCAGATGTTTCTCAACTTCCTGCTCAACAATTTATGTTGCTGAGGCTCGAGGGTTATGTTAAAGAAAAGTTTAGAACCCAAATGCAGTCCAAATTTTCCAAAAAAAATCTCGGTATAACATGCAATATACAGTTGCGGCAAAAGAAGACAATGAGTTTTTACAACGGCCTCTAAAAATACCGAAATTTACATCAAAAAAGGGCTGCCTCTATACATAAAACTTTATAATTTGTTCACTTGTATTTGGCAAAAAGGTCCAAAATTGTGTTAGGTTTTTAGCGAAGATGGATTACCTGTTTGTCCAGAGTAACAGGTTTACGAAAAAGGTTCACACTTTTATCGCTTGTTATTAAAACTTTATATTTTTATAAATTGTAGTAATAATTTCAGTTAAATAATTCCATTTTGATAAACACATATGTATGTTAAGAATTTTTCGATCTTACTCCACATTTTCATTCTCCAATAACGATTTAGTCATAAATCAAAATTTCCACTTCATTTTTTTGTCTTTCAATTTTAACAAAAAATTATTAATAATGAAAATTAAATTTCTCTTGTATTGTTTCGTATTTAATCTCCTTTTCTAATTAAAACTATTTATTTATCTTAGAATTTAATTTCAAAAAAATTTTAATTGAAATTATAAATCATCACACAAGATTTGTTACCTCTTTTCCTTCTTTCATGTATTTTCCCAACTTATCACCATAATCTGTGTGTGTCTCTCTCTCAGTTTCAAAGGTAATGCGATAAATTCATATTAAATTTATGACACCTTAAGTTTTAGGCCTATTTTGCTAATTTGTCATACAAAAACATTTCTTTTTTTGCTTACTCTTCTTCTTAAGCTTCAAGTCTTTTGCAAGTTTTTGTAGTAACTTGGTCAAATGTAGATAAAATTTATTCACAGACAACTTTGTAGCATTTTACATTTAAATAAATAAATAAACACACGTACACACACTCAACTAACCATAAAGCCTAAAAAAAGTTGGAAAAGCAGAAAAGGGGCTTAAGGATGGGAAAACAAGAAAAATGTTCATCTTAAACACCAAAGTACTACTTTGTGTTGTTTTTGGTTCTTAAGTAGTTCAGTTTAAGAGTAAAAGCGGGTAAGAGAGAGAGGGAGAGAGTGAGTTGTGCTACATAAAACACAACACTTTGGAGTTAAAGCAACCAAAAAAAATGTGTAAATTCTGAAAACTTAAGTTTCTTGAATACTCAGTCTATTGTTTGTACAGTTATGTGTGTATGTATCACCAGGACTACGAATTACTCCACTTCTTACGAGGGAAGTCGGAAAAGATGAGCATACAATAATGTTATTGTAATGAATTTTCGCGACTAAAATATCAGTTTTATAATTGAGCTTGAGAAGAAGATAATGCGATAAGCCCACTTTTAAACAACTCGGTTATACTGACACATTTGCTTTCGATCTTGAAAAATTAATGGCAAACGAAGTGTCCTATTGTAGGTGTTGAAATGTCCCTTTTATGATTCTGATTGATAACATGTTAATCAATTGCCTCACAGATTATTGGATATTTTAATAAATTAACGTTAGTCCAACATTGCACTCTCTAAAAACTAAAGCAGAGTGTAAGTTAATCTAATAATACATTCCTTGATGTTACCAGCTCGTCAAACACTATGTATAAGCGGAATCATCGGACCTGAAGATTGGTAGGAAAAAAGAGAGATTGTCGAGCAGCAGTTTGACTATAACCGGCACAATTATCTACTTTCAATGGGGAAAAGGGAAAGATAATCGAACATTAAGTCTTAAAGCGATTATACAGTAAAATAAAGATGAACCTCCTCTTCTGAAGAATCAATAGTTTCTTTTCTCTAGGGATCACCATTCGACTGAACTGGTAATAGAACTATTTGCTGCATTAAAAGTGGTTGTTCCCCCATTATGAGTGACAAGGCAGACGTTTAGTTGCCATTTTCCAACTTGTATATTGGATCTGTGCACGATGGTTAAATCAATATTACTACTTGCACTACTTCAGAAATTTTCTATAGAAAACAAATTGCTCCCATTGAGCAGTGTTCTTATTGCCCAAGCGTTTCTCTCTGGCTGCTTCTCAAACAGGATAAGTGACTTGATTAAATTTCTAAGTAAAAAATCTATATTGTATCGTCCCTATGTTCTACTTGTCATGGTCCGAGAAATTCATTTGAGTGCGAACTGTAATTAAAAAGGATCTCCCATTGGAAGCGATAGATCTCTTAAGCTTTAGTAGTTCCAAGGTTAACACATGTTGTAAAACTTAGTGAAATTATGTTTTCGAAATAGTGAGATTTTTTGTGAAAAGTGATTTAACGTCAATAAACAATCGGTATATTAGTCATTATATATGATCCAATTGAAGATCTGCTGTAATTTACTGTATGAAGTATGAAGATGACGGATTGAAATTAAAATATCTTTGGAAATCACACAACAAGTCAAGTGTAATCTGAACTGAAGTCGATAGTTATTAAAATATAATTTTTCATATCCGAATTGAAGAAAAGTTAATCATATTTGCTGCGGGTTTTTATATTAAATTCGATTGATTCGCTTGACGAGAACAATCAACGTAAAACTACTGCTTTATAGGATCACAGAATATTTCTTTATTCAAAACCATAACAGAATACGAGTGTTGTCGGTTAAAGGGAACGAATATATCAGAAGATTTGAGATCGGCAAAATGCAAATCGCACAAAAAGGGAAATTCACATCTGAGGAACTAAAAAAGCCGACTTCCCAAAAATATGTTTTTTCCTTTGTTGATAATAAATTTCATCATCGTCATCTAAGTCGAATTTTAATTGTCTCAGAGACTGATAATTAAGTTGTCCTTAAGGATCTGACTGACCCTCAAGGACAACTAAAAAATTCGTCCTTGAAGATTAGTAAGTCACCAATTTCCCACAGGGACTTACGTTGAAATACCTTCTCAAACTAACTCTCAAAATATTGGCCTTCTTTTCTTTATCAGCTCTATTATGTTTCCATTTAAAGGTGTATATTTGGTAATTTTTTTCCTCTATCTCTCCCGTTATTTTTTTAATATCTTTTTGTAAAACATTCATTATTCACTTTTCTACAACATTTGCTTATGAATTCTTTAGGTATTCTATGCTGCGCTCAGTTTGTATTGTAGTCTAGTACCGTAAAGTGTTTTCAAAAAGGTTTTTTTTCCATAGTTCTCGATATAAAAACTGCACTATATTCCTACTAACTAACGCTATTAAAGTAGTTGTTAGTATTAGTGTTGTTACTAGTAAGTATTATGAGAAGACTGAGTTGCAAGCAACATTGTTTTGGTGTTGCTAGTGGCATTATACATTTTTTATATGTTATTCAGTATATGGGAATGTGAACTAAAATTTTGGAAATACATGAGAGTTTAAAAGCAGCTTTTTTCTCTGCAACTTTATTCAGTTTAGTTCCAGAAAACTAAAATTATTTTATAACATTTTTTTCTGTAACGTTAAATTTTGCTTCATGTCTGTATTCTTTATGATTTGAGCAATTAGACTGCCATTAAGTTATATGGAGATAAAATCGGACATTTTTGTGTTTTTGAATTCTAAAATAAAAAAAGGATTGTTCATGGATTATCCAGACCATCTCTGACTGCTATTTGCTTCAGCCTTACTGGTGTTAACATAACTTTCCGCTTATTGATGCCCTTGCGAATTCTAGTTTATGGAACTCTGATGAGACTCTCTGGACTATTAAACATATCAATAGATAATAGATGTTGATCGAACTTAAATATAATAAGATTCCAATAATTATTTCAGACCAAATTCTGAAGTCTATATATTCTCAATTTTAATTAATTCTATTAGCATCAGTCTATTGACAATATATATTCCCAAGTAGTTTATTAGTATATATATAGACATATGTATGTGTGTGTAAAGTAATGCATATATATGTTTATGTATCTGTATAAATAGAGTGTTGGATAAAAATAAATTTTAAGCTTATAATGGTCTTAATCATCTTTTGTGGTGTTAAGCTGTAAGGTTATGCTGCCACACGATGAAAGAAATATTACTGATGATGATGACGACAACAACAACAACAAACATGATGATGGTAGAGACGATGGTGGTAATAGTAATAGCAATAGCGATGCCGGTGCCGGTGCCGTTGCCGTTGCCCAGGGTGAATACTATGATAGATGATGATTATGATACTAATGCTACTGCCAAAGCAAGAGGTGTTGTTAAGCTGCAGCTTAGTTTTTGGTGTTTTCATGTTCACACCAATACACAAACATTATTTCGTTCTTTCTTTATACATATAAAAAATTCTCTTATAATAAGAGAAAAACTAGGATTTTTATAGTATTTAGTTTCGGTTTTCATCCATCATCATCATGTGGAAAATATATATCGAGTTTTTTTAGAAAAAGTTCGTACCAAATAAAATGAACTATATTGTAAAAATATGTATATTAACTACTAGAATAGACAATCAAAAGACATAAAAGGCAAACTAGACTGACTGAAAAATAAAGTGTGAGTGATTTCATGGAACGAATATTGTTGGAGCACTCAAAGAAAATCTGGTAACAACGTTTTATGTTTGCGATTGATTTGCATATCCTATCGAGTTTAGAAAAAATAAATGTCGTTTCTTTTGTCCAACACAATTTGACATTTCAATGTTTAAAAAATCATTCATGGAAAATTATAATATGGAGATTGCAGTTTTGGAAAGCATAGTTGGCCAAATGTGTCTACAATACAGAAAGTTAAGCAACCCTTGTCAAGGACAATCTCTCCTCTGAGAAATAGCTAAGATGCTCTCGTCTATACTGTAGTAGTTCAGTTTCTCGCCTGAATTATGGTTAAGCATATAGTTCGGATACTTTTTCAGATTATAGTCTGTCTGTCCTTCCTCCACTTAATAGCTCAGTCCCAAGACTTTACAGTATTTTTTCGTACCATATTAAATCGCTCATCTCTCATAAAATTCAATTCAATTCAATTCCCTACACTAAATTATAGTTCGGCTATTTCGGAAGTTTGGATGGTATTAGATCTTGTGATAAAAGTAAAGGCCGTAGTTTTTGAACATTTTAATAAAGTTTTACGTAGTATTTTTTGGTATTTGGCAATTCGTTAAAATCGGTCCATTATTTCAAAAAGGACCCTCGGAGTGAATCTTTTAGCCCTAAAAGTCCAAAATATGACTTGTGTAATTCTTAAAGAAAGTATCAAATTTTACGAGGATCGGTCTATGACTAATCATAGTTCCCATACTAGATCCACTTCTAAATATCCCTTAAATTGCATATATCTCACATAAACGTATCGTATCAACGTATTGAATTCTTAAAAAGAAATCAAACCAAAAAAAATTAGTTGTGGGTACTATTTACAACCAATTTTATGCGGTAGCGTACTTCATAGTCGGACTTAACCAACAATAATTTGCTTACTTGTTTTAAAGTTTTTTTGAATGTGAGTCTGTCAACAAGAGACGGACGGATATCGTCTTAAATTTTGATTTGAAGCAAGAATATATCTTTACGAGATCTAAGATGTTTCTTCCTTACCGCACTCAGCAGCTATAGGGGTGGTGGTTATAAAAGCATACAGCAATTTAATTTCTGTCAGTGTATAACTTATTTATATTTTTGCATTATTCAAATAAAAATCTGAACAATAATTTAATCATAATCCATTCTTCCATCCAAACATATTCACATCACTTCCACATCCATAATTACTAATACAGACATATGTAATATGTTACAAAAAAAATATATGTTAAAAAATTCCTTTAAAACAATCAAGACTTTCTGACAGTGTAATTTGATTTAAAACACAATAGATTTTATAAATTCTTTATGTTGCAACATGAATATACTGGCAACAATATTACTGAAGATGATGGGGAGTGTTGGAAAACATTTGTATTTTAAATCTATTGTTACAATTTTTAAATAAACTTTTATGCTGCAGTCACTCATTTTCTTACTCCTACCAAAAAAAAAAACAACAACAAAAAGATTCTCCTAACAACAAAATATATTTTTCCCATAATAAAGTTCAAAACAAAATAAAAAGTAACTCAACTTAAGATCGGGAACAGGAATAGCAACGGGAACAATAATATAATAGAGACTACTAGAGTTGTTGTTATTGCTGTTGCTGCTGCTGCTGCTGACGCTGATTGTCTAAAGTGCAAGTAATCTGAAATGAACAAGAAGAAGCATATTCTTCTATGGAACAATAATGAAATAAAAAAAAATATTGAAAAGACCTAAAATATAATAGACTCTTCTATTTAAATGAAATAAAAATCAACTCATCTCTGCTTATTTTGATTCTTTTCTTTCTACTTTTTCTTTTCTTTCTTCTTTTTCTTTTTCGTTTTGTTTCTTTTGTATTATAAAGAAGAAATTATTTCTTATCAAATAATAATAACGATTATTATTTTGTTGATGAAGATTAAGGGAGTAAGAAGTGTGGGAAGAGCAAAATAAAATATTTAGTTGGTTGAATGTTATTAAGGTCGTCATAGGATCTTAGTTAATGTTTGTCAGTTTGTATACGTCATTCATTATAATATAAATTGCGATAATAGGTCACACAGGCCTTTTGTTCCTAAACACACCATCATCATCGTGTAGAGTTCTATATAAAATAAAATCTTTAGGAACGTTTTTTTTTTATTAACTCTACGAAGCTGAGAAGAAGAAAGAACAGAATTGTGGAAACAGCAGACTCTGGTAACATTTAACTATAACCAGTTTTATTATATATTGAATACAAAAGCAAAAAGAAACTACACCCCTACATTTCTTGATTACAATACCATATTGTGGATCTTAAAAATCTTTTGATTTCTCAGTTAAAAAATATGTTACAAACCCCATTAAATGCTGTTAATGCAAGAACAACATATATCTTGACTGTATTAGTAGTGATTTCTGCTACAGAACTGTCGGTTCTAAAGTACATGCATGAAACATTAGTCAGTCATTATCATTATTGTGAACATGCATGACTACGTTTAATTTCATGTTACTGGAAAACTACATTCGCAGTTAATACTTATATCTTGAATAAAAGGATTATGGAAGGTAATTCTCAGTGAAATCATTATAATATGAATTGTTGTCGTTGTGCTGCCGCTTAATTCACAAAAGAAAAATAAAAAATCAACAAATGATTATTATTCACACACATTTTTCATTTCTGCAATAAATTAAACCCAAAAAACAACAACAACAAAAAATCGAGAAATATTCATCTCAGGTTGCACTACATAGTTCATTTTTTAGCTTCTAAAGTACTCTATAGTTTTGTCTCTAGTTCGAACTGAGTTTGAACTTTGGTTCAGTCTTTATTCTAAATTATGGTTCATTCTCAAGATTTGAATATAATTCAGTCTCAGTTCTGAAACATTGTTCACTACAGTTCAATCTTTATTCTGGACTAAAATTCAGTCTATAGGTTGGATTATAGTTCAGTCCTTGACTGTAATGCAGTCTAAAATCTGGTCCTTAATTCAGAGTCAAATCTGAAGAAGAGTTCAAACTGTAGACTGTATTTTATCTCATTCTCTACTTTTACTACAGTTCAGTCTCTAATATGGTCTATAGTTAAGACTCCACATTGACAGTCTGTATTCTGAATTATGACTTAGCATCTAGTCTAACGTTTAGATCAGTCTCTAGTTTGCAGTACAGTAATCTAATGTGTACTCTATAATATAGTCTGAACTGCACTTCACTCTCTTGTCCAGACTTTAGATCAGTCATTAGTCGGAACTATATTTAGTTTCTATTGTTATCTATAACACAGTCTCCGGTCGGGAATATTGTTCAGTTTTTATTCTGGACTATGGTATAGCGCCTAGTTAGGACTAATCTGGATTATATTTCATTTTATATAAAGAGCATTTATATTAACTATAACTTGAATCTTCATTAACTATAACTAATACCTTCACTCTATTTCAGTCTGAACATTTTTTGCATAATCAGTCTAATGTATTATGTTAAATGCTTTTTATTATCGCTTCATTCAATTATTGTTTGTGCGTAAAATATTTGTTTTTCCTTTATTTTTGATTTCTCCGTTCCTTAAGTAAAAGTATCAACAAGAATACACATTCACTCATTGGATGCAAGATTGTCATAACTCAAAATTTGCAAGTTTTGAATTAGCATCAGTAGTGCATAATAAAAATGTTTTTTATTATCTGACAGTTTTTGTGGACGATCCATTAATATATCAAACAGGATTTCAACATGAATGTATTATGCCAATTTTGTAATTTATCGATTATTGCGAGAAATAAAGCGTTATTCCAGCTGGGCATCGCTAGTAGTTTATCTTACACTTCAAATTTCTTGTAATCGTTTCTGAAGAAATCATCTTTTTGAGTTATGACTATCTTGCAGCAGATGAGAGATATAATAATATTGTTAGTATTTTTTGTTGTTGTATTGTCAGTTGATTATTGTAGTTGTTGTTTAATTTATCCTTTGGTATGTTTTAATGGTATAATGAAGTATAATGATGCATTTGTAATAGTAAAATGATGATAATAACAATAATAATAATAATGATGGAGGTAATGTTGGGGGATGCGGATGTGTAATGTGGTCCATTAAAAATGAAGAGATTAACACGAAATAAAGAATAAATAAATGAATTTATGATATAAAAAGAAAAGAAAAACGTTAATAAAGTACAAGGCAAAATAAAATAAAAACATTTAATGATAAATATTTGAATCAATATTTTTATTAAATTTATTAATAAACTTTTTTAAAAATTATTTTATCTAATTTTAGTTTAGACAGTAAAATTTAGCCATTTTCTTATTCAAAGAAAACTATTTTTAAACATTTTACTTTTGATATAATTTTCATCGTATCACAACATTTTGGCAGTTTTAAAATTAGGATTTCTTGGTATTTTAATACTTGATGGAGAAAATAATGCAAATTGCAAAAATGACCTTGAGCAAAACAGAATATAAGTTTTCTTGGGAATATATTCAATTTTAATTTTTAGCTTTAATATTTTAAATAAAAGACTACTAAAGTCTGGATTGAACCCATATAAATAATTCAGGCTTCAAATATTTTGTCCGAATTGAATTTAAGACAAGTAAGTAAAATTTTGTAAAAAATAGGTGACTGAGCTAAAGTACAGCAACTGTACTGTACACTGTATTATACTCCAAACCGCGAAATTTTTCTCCCTAATCTTCGGGACAAATTAGCTATATTCCACACAAGAATCTGAACAGTGTCCAGAAATTATAGCTAAATTAACTCGAACTCGGTTTAAAAACTGGACTTTAATCTAGTTTTTAGACTAAAAACAGTACGAGCTATGGACTAAACCAAAGTTTTTAAATAAAAATTGGCAGTGAACGAATTAAAGTTTTGACTTAAATTTGTCCTCTGAACTATAATTCTGACAAGAGATGACATTTTATTCAAATGAGCTATAGTCCGGACTAGGAGTTGAATTGTGTTAAAAACAGAAGATAAATAACTATAAACTGAAAAAACTAGTGATAAAATTATAGTACATACTACAGACTGAATTATATTCCAGAAAAGAGATTGAAGTACGCCAGAGATTGAAATTAGCCTAACAACAGACTAAAAAACATTAACGAATAGATGTTGAACTATAGTCCAAGCTGGATATTTAACTACAGTCTAAACTATAAATTGAATCATATTAAAAATACTTTATTCAGATCTATTATCCTATGGATATAGTCCAGTTTAAATACTTAACTATAAACCCTACTAAATTCTAAATTATAGTCTAGATAAAAAGACTAATCAATAATCCAAACTAAATACTGAATTATAGTCGAGACTACAGACTGACCAATAGTCCAATTTGCAAACTGAACTATAGTCAAAAATATAAAGTTAACTATTCACAACTATAGACTCTACGACAAATAAACTGCAGAAAGATCTTGTGTAAAGTGTAGTTTTTTTGATTGAATAGTCCGAACTGTAAGTCAAAGTTTCATTTAGGCAATGCGCTACTTTACAGGATAAAATAAATACTTAACTATAGTCCAGACTAGAAACTAAAATAGTACAAAATGGAAACTTTACTATATTCCAAACTATAATGCCGACTGAGGGCTGAACTAAAATATACAATATAGCTCAGATTTTAGTCTTAACTATTGGCCAAACTAGAGGCTGAACAATATTCTAGATGAGAAAATGAAATGCAGCATAAAAAATAACGGATTTATTGTCTAGACGGGCTAAAAAAGGAACTAAATCCAAACTAGAAAAGAGTTCATATGCAACTGTACTAACAAATAGGTAAAAAACCGAAGACATGATTCAGATTTATGGATAAAGTTATATTATTATCGGGTAGAAAGTGATATAAAAGCACAGTAAAGAAAAAAGTAATATTGGACTAGAAACTGAATTATATCGATTATAGACTATAGCATGAACAGTGAAATCTCCTACATGCACCGCAAGATTTTGAAAAAGGGACAAAAATATCAAAACACTACAGATTTTTTAAGCTCAAAAATTACTGGACAATACTTTTGGCAGTGATCTCGACTTTAAATTAACTAATTATACTTCAATATATTTTGGACTTTTATATCACTATTTATGTTGGTTTATAAACAGGATTACAGAATCGATAATAGTTTTGGTAGACTTACCATTAGGAAAGCTTTTTATAAAAAATAAAATAATTTAAGGTCGTCAACGTACCTGTAAAGAAATTAAAGAAGATATGAAAAAAATACTTTTAATATTTTATTTAAAAAAATATTTTAAGGACAAAAATATTTAAGGACAATCATTAAACTTTATTGAAAAAAAATCAATCTTTTAATTTTTTTATTTTTTATATAAAACACAAAAAAAAAATATAAAATTTTACTTGTGATGATAAATGGAAGTCTTAAATTGAATATATGAATATGACTGACATTAAAATAACCCAACAGTTCGGAACTCAATTATCAGTCAAATGTATGAATTTTTAAAAATTAAAAAAGAAACACTAGAACTGAAGGGGAAATTCAAATATGTAACAAGTTCATCATTTACACACACATTTAACATAATCCATATGGATGAATATATATTTATGCGAACTTGTGCCGCATATGAAACTTATTTAAAAATGTTAAAGGTTAAATTCTTTTTATGGCAAAACAAAAAGTCGAGTAAATAAAAAAAAGTTAAAAATATTAACTTCTGTTTTCTATTGAAGTAATTCACTTTATCATACCCTCTACCACACCACCACAAGTGGTGATAAGTCATTTGTCATTCCGTTTGTAACGCCAAGAGGGAATCATCTCAGACCACATAAGGTATATATGCAAATCTGAGACGATAAAAGATAAAGTCTGTTGGAAACATTCTCATGCCTAAATAAATTGTTTGAATTCATTCAAAATTTGGTCACACTATTTATTATTCTCCTAAGGAGTTTCCTATTTTTAAACAGTTATATCGGCTCATTAGCAAAAAATTTATAGGGTGGTAATTAAGAGAACCTCAATATTTCGAAAAAAAATAACTTTTCAGTTTTTTAGGATGCTACCAATAATTTAACCATTCATTAAAATCGGATCAACAGAAAAAACTTGCAGACTGAAATGGGTAAAAAATTTGATACACTCCAAAATCTGTGCGGCATATTGGTTGGAATTTCGAAGAAAATTTTCAATTTTGCCATATATATTTATTTTGACACACTAAAAAACCAATATATACTAGATTGTACTTGGGTCATTATTTGACCAAACTCTCATATATGAACCCCGCCTCCGTTATACGGTTCATAGCTTATTAAACTCTTAAATACAAACCAATTTTATTGAAATTTGGCAGAATGACTTTTCTAACTATCTGTAATATATATTATTAATTTTGATCAATCTCGGTCCATGTTTTGCTATAGTTTCCATGTAAGGCCCTTTACGGCAAATGGTTCTCAGCTTATAAAACTCTTAAATAAAGACCAATTTTATTGAAATTAGGTACAATGACTTTTCTTACTATCGTAAATATATATTTAATCTGATATCGGTCCATATCTTGCTATAGCTCCCACATAAAATCCCTTCCTCAAATAATTCTATTAAATTTCGGCACAATGACATTTCTAACTTTCTTTAATTTCTATTATTAATTTGTCAAATTTTAGACCATATTTTGCTATAATGTCCTTCCCGGAAAACGGGTTTTTATAAAGTTCCTATATAATGCCCCTTCACAAAATCTCTTACATAAATATGAATTAATTTAATAGAAAAATGATCACGATTATTTTTCTAACTGTCATGAATATCTGCTACTTTGTTGACAAATTTCGGTCCTTATTTTGTTATAACTAAATCTCGTTCCCGGAATAAAACTTTAAAATCACAAATATTTATAAAAAACTCTATTTAAAGTCGATACAATTACTGCCGAATATTGGGCTATATTTTTTATGACTCCCATTTAAGACTCCTTTTCAGGAAAAGTGTTTTAAAATTAATCTAAATTTTGAAAACTGTATGGAAATATGCCTTTTCGTAATCGGCTTTTAAATTGTTCACTCATGCTAACTTTTGCATAATATTAGTGGTACAGGGTATCTAAAATTCGGCACAGCCGAATAAAGCATTTTTACTTGTTTTTATTAACTTCAAGAACATTAACTGTTATTTAATGATTCCCAAGTAGTTGATTTTCATGTGGTTAAGTGTAGAAAACATATTTGAAATCTTATTGAAAGGATAAGACCGGTAAGTAGCTTTTTATTATATTTTTTATTATTTCATAAATTTTATGAGATATAAAAAATATCTAAAACACACTCATTTACTAATAGATACAACTAAATACAACTACAACTACAACAAGTGCACTTAAGTTATTTATTAATGTTTTAAAAGGAAAAGTTTATAATTTTCCTTCAACTTATTAAAGCTTTTCTGGTTTTAATACCCTCCACCACCACAGGCGGTGAAGAGGGTATATTAACTTTGTCATTTCGTGTGTAAGACTAATAAGAAATCATCTCAGAGCCCATATTGTATATATATTTTTGCATCAAATCAGAATTTGAGTCAATTTAGCTATGTCCGCCTGTTGTTGCCACACTTACATCCACAATAATTGAATGAGCTTAATGGAATTTGGCCTGAGTATTTGTTAGTCCTGAAAAGTTTCCTAATTAAGACCATGAAAATCGATTTAGTATATTAAAAGATATAGACCGATATCTAAGACAATTTCTAAATTTAAACTGCATTATGTAAAACTGCATTATGTAAAATTGTCAAGTGTAAATCGATAAATCAGAACAAGATTTTGCTATAATATTATGCTGCATGTACTTCATTATCATTCCAACAATTATTAAAATTGTTTCAGTCTCATTAGTGATCCTGTATTATATTAAAGAAAAACTTTTATGTATTATATACATCTGTGAGTGTATGTATGAGTGTGTATGTACGAAACAACATAATTACTTCACACGCATTTGTATTGGAGGGTATTGACGATTCGTCATAGCCGAATAGAGCATTCATACTTGTTTTTTTCATTCTCAATCTACTAAACCAGGTAAATGAATGTTTTATAAATCTGGTTTAAATTTTTATTTAATAAAATTATTGTACGATTTTAATAAAACTTCATTAAGAAATATTTAAGAATTTAACATGAACTAAGAATAATTTTATCAAGTAATTAATAATTTATTTAAATTTTATTTAAAAAAATGTAAGTCTATTATGTAATAAAAAGTTTTATAAGAACAAATAAGCTGATTTCATATTTAAGATTTTTACTGCAAATCAAGTTCCATATTTGTGAAACTAAGTTTGTTTAGGAATTAAAGATATTTTTTGTAATAAACGGGAAAAATATTTTATTAATTTTTATGCAAAATATTAAAACAAAATCATGGAGTATATTTGCACAGTTTGAAGCAAAATAATTTTTGCTTGAGGGCAAAACGAACAAACTGATCGGACCGAATTTAAAAATTTTTGATAAATATATTGTCCTTTTGAAAATATGGCAAGTAATTCTAGTAAACATTTTAAAATAATTTGACTCACCGTTTCAGTCAAGACACACTATGTAATACCCTACACCATAATATTGATTATAAATGTTATTTAAGAAAAATTAATGAACGACCCTGGTATAATTTTATTTAGTGTGTTTTTCTCCAGGTAAATGTTATTTCAATACTAAGTTATATATGAGATTTTTGACCTTGAAAGTGATATTTGGAAAGAGGGTAATAATACCGATTCTCGTATAATTTGACACATTGTGTTTCATTATCATAAAACTTAGATTAATTTCATTAAAATCACTTTATATTTAGGATTTTTATGATTTTAAAGCCTCATTCCGGGAGGACGGATAGGATCAGAGAGAGCTTGCCTCCATATAAAGAAAATGTTAATGGCCGAATACCTTTAAACCATTACACCGAAAGTTTTCAAATTTGGTTAAATAAATTTAACTGGATAGAATGAAGGGCAGATAGGATCATGGGGATAAGTGTCCCCCATACAAAGTAAATTTTGATTATTAAATATCTTAAGAATTATAACAGCAAAAGTTCTTAAATTCGACCCAAACTCTTTTTCAAAAATATAGGATGGGTAGAATCAAGAGGAAAGGTAGTCCCATACAAAGCAAAGCTGAGGGTGTATTCATATTGTTTCCAATTGCTTCCCACGGATCGATTTTACTGACCAAAATCTAGGACGGATAAGACCAGGAGGAGGGATCCCCCATACAAATAATAATTATCAAATACCGAAAGAAGTATAACAGCGTAAGTTCTCAAAGAAAGTGAGGAGCAACCCCCCCCCCCATACAAAGGAAATAATGTTAATTGAAATTTGGTTCCAAACAGATTTACTAAACAAAATGTAGAACGGTTAGCAGCAAGGGAACAGGTAGTTCCTATACAATGCAAATATTCATTAATTTTTTACAACGGACAAGGGCACGTTGTGATTTGTGAAATTTCATTCGATATCTTGCACTTAGAAGAATGTTTGTGCAGCAAAGCGCAATGGGTAAAAACTAGAATTTAATAAAAAATATGCATATATAATATTCTTTTCAATTAGCTGAAAGTTAAATTAACATTTTTTGATAATGAATTCCTGAAGATATTTTTAATTATCTTTCAACACATGAAAAATTCATTATCCGGATTTAAATGGCCCCGGGGGCTGCAAATATTCAAAGTTAGAAAATAGTTGTGCATTTTTAAATGTTTATAATGAACATCGGCAATAATATTTCAAGCTCAGGTACCATGTTTTTGGAAAGGCTTTCTGGAGCCTTTTAGTAAACTGAAAAGGCAGTGACTCGTAGAAAATATTAAAAGCATTTGGCAAAGCTTTTTGAAAATCATAATATTTCCCGGAAATTCTACTTGTAATTATTTGCTAGAAATTGAATAGTTAAATTATTTGATTAAATATTTTTTAATTTATCTTTTAAGCTTAAACATCATTGTAATAAAGACAATTTATAATAAATATTTAAAGTTATTTGTTAACAAATTCAAAATCCATATCTCGTTATTCATATCATCTGTCAAATTATTAGATATTCAGAAAACCTTGTATTTATTAACAAAAACTGGTATTTTAATGATAAAATAATAATAAACAAAAAGACAACAACAACAGAAAAAACTAAAATCTACAACATCTTGACATTTGTCATCTTTAAGACGAATTTACACGAAAAAAAAAGATATAAACACAAAAAAACTGAAATGAAACTAAATCTTTCTTAACCTTCAACTTTATTTAAATTAATTTTTATTAAATTTATTTTGAAAATGAAATCTGTAAGGTGTGTGTATGTCTGAGTGTGTGTGTGTCTATGTAAGTATGTATGATGATGTTGATAAATACTAGTTAAAAGCCACATTTGTAAGGTATTTATGTAAAAAGTGCTTTTTTATATAAAATCATATGATTATGACTTAAGATATTAGTGTGGATGACTGACTGACTGACTGACATCTTCTTAAAAAGCTCAAGACATAAGAAATAAATTAGATGTCGCTTGATTTTTGTTTGATGTCTTAAATATAAATTTAGATTTTATTTAAGCTTTATACACATTTTATTGCTCATCATCATCATCATCTCTGGTTTTAAAAGAAATCTCTACACTGATGCGTATTCCTATAAACGCATTTAGTTTTCTTCTCTATTTTTGTTTTTATCTATATTTGTTGTTCATTAAAAAGTTCTTTAATCAGAGACAACTTAACGGTTCTTCTTTAAAACAAACAAGCTTTTTTGTAAGTCTTTGTATGTAAAATATTTCCATAAACGCAGACATGAAAATTTAAAAAAATCTCAGCTTTCGAATTTAATCGATAAATTTCATAATGTTTAAGGTTGCCGAAGGGAACTTTTCTGTCTGGATCAAGAAAACATCTATTTTTAATTAAGCCCTACACCACCGAAAGTGTATATAGTATTATGCGTTTGTGTGGATGATTGTAAAATGAATAAAAATAGTTTTAAGTATATTGTTCGACTCAGAATCAATTTCTAAGTCGATTTAACGAAGTCCTTCCGTCTGCCTGAATGTCTGTCCGGTTGGCTGTTTATGTAAACGTTGTGAACAGTCCGCAGACTATCGAAATTTGATACATATTATTTTGGGCCAAGAACGAAGCCTATTAAAATTGTCATGATCGGTCCAATATTTCAGGTATCTCCCATATAAATATTCTTCCCAGAATTGGGTTTAAGGTCATAACAGTTCTAAATACAAAACGATTTAACAAAAATTGAGCACAAGTTAGTCTTTTAATATTCTTAAACGATGTGCCGACATATTCGAGGGCCAGTTCCTTATAGCAAAAATCGATGTGCAAAATCATAGATTAATAATATCTAGTTTTGGATTTGGTCAGCATTTTTTGCACAATTTATAACGAAGTGCTGGAAGATGCTCTTCTCTTTTTTATATATGAAAAAATCAATGAAATTTTCATATTTCAACAAGATAATGCTCCGGTACATATTTTAAAGTAGTCTTAATTATGGTTTAACAAACACAGCATATCTTTTTTTGCAGTCAGAACCTAAATCCAATGCAGAACTTGTGGGGATACATGATCCGGAAAGCTTTTTCAAATAATGACCAAAATGAAAGCATAGTGAGTTTAACAGAGCTTAAACTACAAAAAAAGCAAGTGTGGGAGGAAATTGATTTCGATCTTTTTAAGAAATTAGTGGAATCTGTTCCAGACCGCATTTTTTAGGTTATCCACAACAAAGGATCATCCAACTATTATGAGTGCTGCTATTGCGGCTGATAAATATAAGTGCTTTTATAGGAAAATACCATTGAAATAGCAGTAAACTCTAAAATTAAGTTAAAGAAAATAAAAATAAATACAAAAATAACGTTTTTAGTTAACAATAGTTTTGATGAAGTCTTACGTAATGTAATAAGACTGATATTTGCCCAATAACTAAATTCTTATTAAGCTTTTTCGAATTCTTTAAAAAATTATGTGCTTATAGGAATATGCGCCAGTGTAACTTTCTTTTGTTAGTTTTCTTTTTCTAAAAAAAATAAATAAAAATAAAAGTGTTTACTTGACAAAGTGAAATCTTTTTAAATAAACCTTCTTATGAGCAATAACTACGAATAATAATGAAAAAATATTATTCATACACTACAAATTCTCTTAAAAGAATTTTTCTAAATTAATAAAAAACACGAAGAAATAAAAAATTCACAAAAAAAAATAATAATAAATTTCAATGAATTGCCACTTGAGCACAGCACTCTGAAGATGATCGATCGAATATGAAAAAAATTGTTCTAAATATTTTAGTGACTTTTTTATCACAAGAACGTATGAAGTATATGGAATAAGTGTAAAAATTTCTTATCGAAAATAAAAGAAAAAGTAAAAGTATTGGAATTTGATTTGTCCTGATTTTATATTGAAATATTCATGTGACCTTTTTTTGTATCAGTTAATGAACTTTTTCTCAAAAAGAAAAACAGATAAAATGGAAAATATGAAAAAATTATAAGAAGTGAGATTGAAAAATAGTTAAAATACTGCAATTGCTGCAAGAGAGTCATAAGTCAAAAATTTTTTCTTTCTCTTCAGGGGAACTTAATATTTATGAATCTTCTAAGCCTAAAACCTTATTTCGGGAGAGTTATAACCGAATGATTGTAAAATTATTAAAGAAAGTTAAAAAAATATTTGTACAAATTTCACTATTTCATAGTCTTAAAAGCTTAAAACTCTTTAAATGAAAGCTTTAGCTAGATCCATCAAATTAGTATTGTAAACATTAAGGACTGTTTAATTGTGCCGAATTTAAATTAAATTGGTTTACATGTAAAGTTTTATATGATCAAAACGTTTTCCCAGAGAGAGTTCTTATAAAAAAGCTATATGAAATTATCGACCGATATGGATCAAGTGATCGTATTGGTAAAAATTTTAAGACATCTGTAATGCTAAATTTGTATTTGAAAAGGGGCCTTAAACACATAATCAATCTTATAACAAAATAAATACATCGCTCATTTGCTGCAAGGTCGTTATAACTCAAAATTCGCAAGTTTCGTTTTAATATCAGTTGTGCATAGTAAATAATGTATTATCTGACAAAATTTCGACAATGAACCATTCTTACGTCGGACAAAATTTCAATAAAATTAATTACAAAAATTATGTTTCTATCAAAAAATAGATAATTAATTTTTTGAGTTATGACCATCTTGCAGAAAATGAGCGATATTTAAAAATTTCAAAATTGCGACCTATATTTCACACTGATTTATGGATGTATTAAAATTGTTGAAAAATTAGAAAAGTTGTTCTTCGGAATTTTGAGATTGTGTCAGAAATCTGTCTATAACTTTTCTGCTGATAGACCATTTTAAATGGGAAACTTCTTGGGACAACAACGTACGATATGTCCGAATTTCATTGAATTCAGACATATCGAAGGTTTTCAACAGACAGATTGATGGACAAAGCTAAATTGACTCATATTCTGATGCAGGAATATAAACTTTATAGGTTCTTAAAAGATTTCATCTTCGCGTTACACACAGAATATATATACCTTCACTTTTGGTGGTTGGAGACATAAAAATATTAGTCTGAAATTTTCAGAAAATGGGTATTTGATGATTCCAAATTAAATTTTCTTAAATTCTCAAAAATAAAGCAAAAATAAAAAAATTAGTTCTTTCTTTTTAGTCTATAAAGTCCATATTTATTGAAGGTTTAGTTGAAGGTCACCATATGATTAGAAATATATCACGACTTAAAACTTGGATTCTGTTTTATGATTCATGATTTTAGATTTTAGGACAAAGATTTTGTAAAAATGGTTCTAATTCCAGAGGGTCTGGACTTTGTTCAATAAGGTTTTTGGACACAAAATTTACTGTAGAGCTTTCTACATAATGAAGTCTTTCAGAAAAATAAACATTTCACATATGTTTTATGAAAAAAATATTTTTAATGTTGATTAGTGTTGACAAGTTTTAGACAAAAAAAAAACATAATAATTTTCTTAAATTGTTTTTCTGTACTGGGAAGATTTATTGTCCTAAATCTTTCTCCATTATATAACAATTTTTTTAATAAGTAAAAAATTTAACAAATCAGGGAAACATTTCCAAAGTTAAAACACTAAACTCCTCTGCTATAATGACGTCTAATTTCATGTAAAATCATCCAGCAGATCAAAAATTCAAAAAATTATTCCCATTGTACAACCTTACATGGACAGACTGACAGACAGACATTGGGATGAACATCGTTAAATAGTTTCAAAAACAGATTCTGTGTCGTTCAATACACTTCAAGAGGGGGAATAATTTTTTGGGTGCATAGTACGACAGCCAAGTATGGTGGTTAAGAGCTTATGAACCTTATAAAAATGTACCGATTTTTATAATTTTTTTTAATGTAATAAGATTTTTTGTATGTATACTGATAAAGAAGGTACATTGAGAACCAAAAGGATACCAAGTCATATTTTTTACCCTTTTCCTCCCCAAACAGGCTGAATCTCCATGAGTACTGGTTAAAAAGTTACATTGAGTACCAAAAAGGTACCAAATTATAGTTTTTACCCTTTTTCTCTATAAAAAGGGTTAACAAATAATAATCGAATAATCGTCTTGTTATCACGAATTAGTAGCCTTTAAAAATTTTTAACTTTTTTCCCCGCTTCTATTTATTATGTATTTTATTAGTTTCGTTTTATTTACTTCACTTAGAAGATTCTTTTAAAATTTTTTATTTCTATTTTTTTTTTCTTGTCCAACAGCATCATTAACATCTACTCAACCTCAAAGCTAACGATTTAAAAAAAGCCCTTTTATAACATTTTTCTCACAAATACAAACAAAAAAGAAGATTCAAATAAAAATAGCAAAAACAAAAAAAATATTTAACAATTTTGTCCAGTTTACCTTTTACATGCCTCTTTATTAGGTTTTTATAGCTCTTTTCTGCTTATTACATCGTCTAGTGGTATTTGTTCTTGAGGTGCTTTTTTAAAATTATGTCAGTTAAAATATCTTTAAATGGACAACAACATAGAATTCTATATTTAGTTTGAAAATCCAAAAAAAAAAAAATTCTATAAAACAACAACTCCAACAACAACCCACTAGACACGATTACAAACGTTGAAGGCTCAAAGGAATCATACTTACAAAATCAAAGTAAATAAAAAAAGTTGGGTTATAGGGAATTTTTAATGGTCCCTACAAAAAAATGGAGATTTTGAAAATAATAAATCGTAGTAAATGAATTATTATAACTGAACCGATTTAGCTAAATTTGAGTTGGTTCTCTTTTATGTCTGAACCAACATATAAACCGGTTTTATGTACCATGTTACCTACCGTATTATAAACTGAATATACTCTCTAGTCTGTAAGTACTCCATGTGAAGGGTTTACAAAAAGCTAAATAAAAGAAGGCAAAAAAGCAATAAAATGTACCCACTTACTATAATGATTATCAAAACATGGTTCTTTTTATTATTTTTGTTGTTGTTATTTTTGTTTTTGTTGGTCGTTTATCCCTTGGTAAACTAACTAACCAAATAGTACCAACAGCAAGAACAAAAACAATAAGAGAGAGAGAAGCATTTTACAACAATTTTAGAGGAAAAGAAGAACAAACATTTTTTTACTTTTGCATAAATGCAACAAAATGTATGAAAAAAATATTAAATATTCATCAGCAACAACATGAGAGCACAACAGGAATCACTGAAAGAAGAAACGAATAATAACAAAGAGTGATGAAAAATGAAGGCCCTTGAAAATGTTGGATCTTCTGATGGTTTTCATAAAGATCTTTTGAAAGATCTCTTTTAAAATGTTGAATTATTTTTTCAAATTTATTAAAAAATATTTTATAGAAATTCTCTTAAGTTGGAAGCTATAAGAAATTATGTATCAGACCTTTCAAGAGATTTGGCAAAATTATGGGTCAATCAATTACAGAACTAATGGACCACGATTTATGCCAGAGTTAATCTGTATTTCGAGTTTTTCCAAATCGGATCAGTAAAAGAGTTTAATTGGGTAGTAAATTCTGAGAAGTTTAAATGAGCTTAACGACAGCCTACATTTGGTAGACATCAATGGAGAGAAAATCCACATTTAAATGATCTAAAATATTCGATGTCATGAGGACAACTACAAAAAATTATTGGAAGCAATCCTTTCTATTCAACCCATAAAAAGGAGATAACTTGTATCTGCCCTCGTGTAATCACAAAACGCTGGAAAAATTCCAAAGGATACCTCGAAATTCCGGTCAATTGCTGCACAATCAAACGAAATTTCTTTCTTGGAATCATAATGCCATTTATCAACCATAATGAAATAATACGAGAAGTTTGGAAAATACAGGACTTGAATGTATTAAAAATAAATTAATTTAATGGGCTAATACGATACCCGAAAACGTAAAAGTGAATGGAACCACAAATCATTTGATTCAAATAAAGAAAAGATTGAAAAAATAAGCACCACACAAGACACGTTGTAAGAACGTAAATCTGTGGGAAAGAAATGAGATAATCGCTTAAGATACCCTACTCCATGTCGCAGATAACCTACACCATGACCTTTTGATTTTATGTATACAAGGATTTTTTACAGTGCATTTTGATGTGATCATATTAAATATTTCCTCATGTAATCATACTTTTAACACTCTTTGAGATTTTCGAAGGTAGATCTTTGTGGGACTTGCGGTTATTTGTGGACAGATCGTCTTTTTAAATTTTATTAAACTAATTTATATTTGTTTGTTTTTTTAGCACAAGACCATATAAAGGGAGAAAATCTGTATGGGACTTCGCTCTTGATCCACAACCACTAATACCAAAATTCACAATGTTACATGGATAAATAGACTGACAACCAGACTGGCTTTTTTTGACGATAACATTTAAGCTTATTTTGTGTGAACCAGCTTTTAGTATTATTTTGCGAGCTGATTTTTCATTTCCTTATTTGAAAATGGACTCAGTTAAGCAAATATCGCTCAGTCTCCAGTTTAATTATTGGATTTGACCTCATATGACTTGATTAAACTCAAGAACCCTACACTGAGACTACTTTATTTGCTATCGGTTTAAGGAAGTAACATACACTTTATTATGCATTAAAATAAGCTTCAAATACACCTCACAGATACATATTCTGATTATATAAAAGCTCAATTCATAATAATATTGAATAAAAGCTGCGACCTCCAACCACAAATGTTAAAAAAAGAAATGTATCCCTAAATCTTTAAAATATCGGGTACCAAGAATAATAGAAGTACTCACTTCCCTGTTAAAAAAGGTTTGGGAACACAAAATGTGAAAGAACTGAAAAAGCCCATGAAGTAACACAAAATTGGTGAACGATAATATAGATCCATAAGGAGAAGATATTTTACGAACATAAAAATTTGTTCCCAAAATATTCAAGATTTCCAAATGCACGAAATGTTTTAGAAAAGACAGATTTATAATGCAAAGGTTAGCAAAACGGTTACCAAAAAATACAGAAGCTTCTGTTCCCTACAATCAACATATAATCAAAAGATGATACCGTTCTGATGAATTCTGTTCTCTAAATTGTTTGTATTCTGAAATTTATCTACATTTTATCGCCATTTTCATTATCTTACTTTTATTTATTTCGTCAGTCCGTTGCCCTTAAAAATTCTTTATTTACTCCCCAAACACAAGGCCCCCTTTACAAATGCATTTCACTTCATAATTTCCCTGCCCCCTTTTTGATATTTATGTGTGTTTGCGTTTTTTCTTTTCTAATATTTACTTTAGTATGGGAGTATAGCGACGTACTTTTTTTATTTTTAATGCATATGTATATGTATTTAAGTTTGTTTGTTTGTTTATAAGAGAGTAATGACCTTTGAATGTTTTAGAGTTTTTAGACAAGAGGATTGCAACTTACATATTACACACACATAGACATACTCGCATACATATTCAGTTTATGATACAAATGCTACCAATTTCAAATACTTCGTAATAATAAAAATAAAAACAAAAAACTACATTAAGAGCAACAACCACTAAGCAATTTACTCTTACTATTACAACTACAACGATGACTGCATTATGATATAAACACACACACTCACACACACACACACACATACCTACAACTCCATAATTTAGATTACATACGTATTTACATTAAATGTATAAAATGTTAAAATTTAAACACGAAAATACCAATAAAACAACAACAACAAAAATAAAAGCATTAACATGGTTTAATACCAGATAACTATGAATATTTACATTATTTAGACGATAAATTATAACAGAAAAGTTGTGAGTGATGCCAGATTTGGAAATTATGGAGAGACAATTTGTTTGTCGCATAAAAAGACAAAAGAGAATGTGCCTCAAGGTTAGATCGAAGACTAACTCGGGTGTAATGTGTCTCTACACCAATGGAATGTTATTTCAATTTTGCAAAATTTTGATCTAGATTTTTACTAGAGATTTAGGTCTGCTTTCGGAAATAAAACTCGGCAGAAAAACTTTAAAAACGCTAAACTGATTTATGCTCTCCGAGAAAAAGAATTCCACGAGATAAGATTTTTGAAATTTCGATTTATTCCGGTTTTTAAAAAAATTTCTATTCTTTAATAGTTAAGAGTCTAATAATCGGTTAAGATCGATACTTTATCACAGGTTTGTAAAATTACGGACCCTCTCATGATTTGATGATTTGTGACTGTATAAACCTAATAATTGAAAACATTTTCATGATTTTAGATATAGAGAAATTTTTAAGATATGATCTGATTTTTGGAATAAGGTTTATAAGAGGAAATTATGGATCGATTAGCGCAAAATTTTGGTAGATAATTTTTTAATGTGAAAAAGTATCGATCTTAACCGATTATTAGACTCTTAATTATTAAAAAATTGAAATTTTAAATATATATATAAATTTAAATATATATATATATATATATATATATATATATATATATATATATATATATATATATATATATATATATATATATATATATATATATATATATATATATATATATATATATATATATATATATATATATATATATATGAAATATTGAACGGATCATCACCGATTTCAAAAGGCTTTAGGCCTTCGCTCAAAGTATCTCTAAAATGCGAATAATCTCAACATTATACTGTAGGTTAATTACAATCCATCCAGACGGATTGCCAGATATTGTTAAATCGACCCTAAATGTTTTACTGTCTGAATCAATGAAATGTTCACAGTTTTGAAGATATATCTTGATCAATATGGTTATAAGCTCATAAAATTCCTAAATATAAATTATATATTAATATATAAAAAGGCACCCAACAATTGTGAGAATCTGTTCATAAATTCTGATAGCTCCCATTTATGACTCGATTCTGCGTACTACTTTAATTTGGAAAAATCTCATATAAGGAGGATCATTGCATGATATTTGGTGTAGGTTAGTCTGTTAGACCTAATGGTTAAAAATTTTAAATCTCTCCCTGAGAAAGTTCTATATATATTCAATTAATATTATTTTGTTTATATAGGAAGAGGGTTATTACCGCTCTCATTGGTTCTATTCAACTTGTTCTTATGAATAGATTTTCATTAACTATATACGTAAAAAGTAGTGTCATCAACGTCAATCTATAGTCTAAACTGCTGATGTTAGAAACGTAAAATGTTGACTGTGGTCTCCACTCCTCCCAAATAAAATCACTACAAAGGAATTCTTTCTCTGAAACCTTATCTCTCTTAAACAGAAGCAAGTATTCCAAATTTCAGAACAATTTGATTTGCTTAAGAAAATAAAACTGAAAAAATGTTTTCTTTGTTCCTTTAAATTAAACGAATTTCAGAAAAGTACTAAAAGTACCATTCTGAAATTCGGCCTTTTTAAGGAGAGAAGAGAAAGTTAAAAACATATTTTGACACTTTTTTGTTACCCAATGCATTTTTGAACCAGTGTACTTACAAATAAAATTCTCTATTATATTCGAAAATTTACAATAAGAACCATAAATTTGGCACCTTTTGGAAATCCAAATGTTTATAAGGTAAAAATGTACCAAAAATATATGGCCGTTTCTGTTTCGTCAATATTTTTAATTTTCTTTTGCAAAAAATAATTTAATATTTGAATTATGTGGAAATGGAGTATAATTTTAAAATTGATTATATAAAATAGATTTGGATCGGAAAAAGTACCAAAAGCAAAATTTGAAAACATCTTTAATTTTGTACTTTTGTCATATAAAATAAGAAAATAAATTGAATGGTTGGTCGATAAATCATAATATGTATTACAAAATTCGGTTATAAATGGTACTTTTTTAATTTTTTTTGAATTGTTTGAACCATACCTGCAACGCTTTTTTAAGTAAGAATAAATAACTGGTACTTTTTGAAAATTTTGAGAATTTGAAAATAATTATATAAAGTCCTAAATAAATAAAAAGTTATCTGAGAGCATTATGTGATACTTATCGGATCACCGTAAGGTACTATTTAGTACTTTTCATATTTATATATGAAAAGTATGAAAAGTATTTAGTACTTTTCATATTTATATATGAAAAGTACTAAAAAAAAGTAAATTTACTTATTGCGCCGACGAAGTAGCAGTGAAAAAGTTATATAAAAATTAAAAAAGCTTTAAAAGATTTTAAATATTTTATTTAATATGGCATCCTAAGCTCTTTTAATTTAACGGTCATAATTCTTTGCCCCTGTGCTGTAGATTCTATGTAATGAAAATATTTATGCATATTCACGCTACCACGTGAGAATACATATAAGTAAATAGTTTCAAAAATATTATATCAACAGTTCTGTTGCGAATCCATTACACTGACTTTCAACTGAGTGCATTAATTATTGATTTGAGGGAGGAATAAAAGGTTTCCATCTAATAAAAGTCCTTAAGTAATTATGGTAACGTTAAAGCAGTCGAAGGTTAAAGGTCAAAGGTTGGTTTTTTATAAATCTGATCTAATGAGATGTATGATATTTGTATTATATAAACTTTAATTAATGTGTTTTTCATATACTTCTCCAACTAAGATTAAAAGCAATTTGGAGTAAAACTGCAGGGTATTAAAATTTTTAGATAAAATGTGAGTTAAACAATTAATATTCATACAAGAGCATAATTGATTATTTTAGCGTTTTGGAGGGATAAACTTATTTTACATAAACCAATAAAATTGCGTTCTAAGTTTTACGATTTAAAGAAGTGAAAATATTGTCGTCCCTCTTTAATGCTAAGAATTTCATTTGGAACTATAAAATAATTTTTTAAATCTTTTTTAATGATAAAATTTTTATTACATAATTTATCAATAAATTCTTGGTTCGTAATCACTCCTTCGTTAATCCAAGTTTTAACAGTTAAATTCGCATTAAATGAAAAAATTGCGATTATTTCGATATTCCCGTAATACTTTTAGAATTTAGGTTTTTTTCGGAATTTTCTTCTTTTTTTCATAAAAAGGAAAATCTAAACTGAAAAAGTATTAACAATTTTCAAACTGTAAATAATACCAAAAAATAACAGAGAAAAAGCTGATGAAAAACTCAGCATGAAGTTTTTGGCTTAAAAGAAAAAAGAAACTGATAAAAAAAGAAACTGGAAAAAACTACATTTTATATGAATGTTGCATATGAAAAGGAACTAAAACAAAAATGAAAAAGAGGGAAACTAAATATACAAGAGAAATTTGATAATTCTGAAAAAACACACACACACAAACATTCAAACTACTAAGAAATGCATGACGATGAGAATTTGCTTTCGAGGAAAATTTCAAAAAATAAAAGATACTTAAAAAATGTATGGGTTAAAAAATATATGTAAAAGTAATGAGAATACAAGTGAAAACAATATATTCGATGAAGGCAAATCTTCTGTACCCTTCACCATTTGTTATGTTATGCACAAATATGAAAGAATTTTACGTTTTATCAAATGAAAGAATTTTACGTTTTATCAGATTAAACCCCGATTCCGGAAAAGGTCTTCCTTGTAGATACAGTAAAATATCGTTCGATGTACTTGAAATCTCTCGCATATATTGATTTCAGTGTAAAGTAATTAAGTAGTTTCGAATTTAATTCAAATAAAATTTAATACTGAACAGTTTTGTGATCTTTTGAATGTCCTATTCTGAGATGAAACCCTATTGTGGATCGGGGATCTTGAAAGTCGTCACATTTTATAATGCTAAGCACAGATTATTAGTGACAAATTTCCTTGAAATATTGTTATATTTAGGAATTTTCTTAGCTTAAAAGTCTTTTCCCAGAAAGGGGCAGCTGTACTCAAATATAATAAAATATTCATGAAATTTTTATTAAGGGGAAAATTGTTTCAAATTTCATATATATAAATATTTAAGAGTTTTATAAGTAAAAGGGACTTAAATGACCGGTTCAGCAATATGTGGATTAGTATTGTTAAAATTAACCTTATATGGGAGTTATGAAACAATGGTCACAATATAATATTTTGTGATTTATTTCACATAAAAATAAAAGTATATGGAAACAATTTAGAGAAATCTATCTTTAAAATTGCGACTTATATGACACATCGATTTTGGGGTGAATGAAAATTTCGCATATTTAACTCTACAAACTTTATTCTACAGATCTGATTTCGATTGCTTTTGTTAAAAAAGAGCAAATGTTGTTGTATTTTATGGACAAATTCTGCTTAAATCCAAATTCTTTCAAATATGAAGGTTTTCCTAAATTTGAAATTTTACTCAGATGTCGGTCTATATATGATATTACCGATATAGACTGATATATTATTAATCTATAAAAAACTTCGGTTAAACTACTCAGTTTTTGATTTGGCTTTACAAATGGAATGACCAAGTAATGCATTCTTATGTAGGATGATATGATTTTAGAAAATGACCTTCAAAATTGGGACTCTAATTTTGGGGATTATCAAAATTTTGTTTTTTTTTTTTCTTAATAAGCAGATGTTGAATCATTTATAGCATATATTTCAATTAGTCTTGCCTAAATTTCATTAATAGTTCAATCATCTATACACTTTTTGGGTATTATATAAATCCAACCAATCCACATCCGATCAAAAATTACAGATCGATTTCCCTAAAAAATCGACATTATATCCAGATCGATAAATCACTTCTTGTGATTTATGATTTTTTCTCTTTATATCATCCACCTCCACAAGTGGTGAAGAGGGTATATTAACTTGGTCTTTCCGTGTGTAACGCTAACAAGAAATCATCTCAGACTTCATTGTGTATATAAATTTCTGGCTTCAAATCAAAATCTGAGTAGATTTTGCTTCTTCGTGCATTTATTTGTCCATCTGTCTGTCTGCCTGTCTATTTGTTGTTGCTCACATCCACAATAATTTACAAGGCTCAATGAAATTTGGTCTGAGTATTTGTTATAGTCCTCAGAAGTTTCTTATTTCAAATCAGCAAAAATATATGCCAAAATCGTTTCAGTAAAAAAAGTTAAAGTCAAAATATAACTAATTTTATGACCCATTAAGTGCTCCGTGTAATACCTTTATGAGTGTGTATGTACGAAACATAACGTATTTACTTACAAGCTTTGTGGTAGAGGGTATTGAAGATTCGACATAACCGATTATAACATTTTTATTTGATAAATTTTCAAAACAATTTGTTTTATCCATACCTTGCCCTCTGGTTGCAGTTTTTCCACCAAAATGCGTGCTTCCAAACATCAGCTGGTGGAATCCACATGCAAGTAAAAACCCAAACAAAATCAATCTCTATTAAAAGCAAAACAAAAAATCTACAGTTTAAAAATATTTAAACTCTTTGGCAACAATTTAAAAAAGAGTTTATTTAAAATCCATAATCAGATTATTTTTGTAAGTTCGTTCATATCCATACAATTTGTTGCAACGTCAGACAGAGCCTCGAGCTATTTGGAGCCACAGGTGTTGAAACTTTTTATTGTGTTCAATTTTAGTTTCTTTTCTTTTTTTCTTCTAAATTTAATTGTTTTTTTTAAAGTCGATGAAGAAGTTTAGAAAACCATTATTTAGATTTAGAATGCTCGATTTTTATAATTTCTAGAGAAAATTGAAATCGTTAAATTAGGAAAAATACAATAAAACTTCAATTATATAATGAACTATCAGTTACATTGAAAGGTGCACTAAATAACAGTTATAACAATTTATTACTTTGAAGAGGTAAATTAAATAATTATTTTTATGATGCCAAAAATAATAATAATTATACTTTTCATGGTGTAACTTTCAAAATGCGGTAAATAGAAAATTTGGAATGTTTTTTTTTTTTAATATTTTAATGAAAGTATTCATATAGAAATTATGATTATTAAATTTAATTAACCTGCATTTTTATGAGTGTGTGTGTGTGTGTGGTCAATACTATTAAATTTCATCCCCGGCCTCACAATACAAAATCATTGAAATCGGACTAACACACAGTTGCCCGGAGAAAATCATATGTTAAAGCGAATACTTTTACATATTTTAATAGGAGAATTTACTAAGACCCTCTCTGGACTCCATAAGAAATATTTATATTGGGATTGTTTTCATTTAATATGAAGAAGTTATTTGCGAACAGACCAAATAGGCGAAAAGTAAGGTCAACAATTCCATTCGTCTCCTTCCTAGAGTAAAATTTGTTTAACTACTCTTGATCCTCAAAAATTCGATTTAACTAAACTTAAAATTTTACTAAAATCTTGGATAAATGCTTCCGTAGTATTTTTGTTTTAATCGAAAAAATTATCCACAGAGAGAGAATGTATGAGTTACAGGATTAAAATACAGTAAATTTACTTTGAGTCTATTTTAATTCAAAACAAAAGGCTGATATCCTTATGGATCCAAAAAATGTATAAATGTATATAAAACCTTAAAAGGAATACTTCAATGTTTCGTTGGTAAGTAAAATTTCATCACCCATTTTATATCGTCCAACGCAAAAAGTGAAAGAAGGAACCACTAAAGAGCCAATTAACTCTATATCTTCTAAATTACTGAATCGAAAAAGCATGATAAAACGTAGAACGGATAAAAACAGGTGGAGGGATATCGCTCACACAAAGCAAATATTAATTATCGAATATCTAAAGAATATAATAGTGAGAGTTGTCAGATTTGGCCCTTATCACTTTCTCAATTAACTGTTTTACAGAACGAAACGTAGGAGGGATAAGACTATGGGGTCTTATTAACCAACTCTTAACAGTTGCTGGGTCTGCTAATTTAAATATAAATTTGGTACTTTTTGAAAAATCAAATGTTTATGGGGTAAAAAACCTATTAAAAATATAGGGAGTGTCTTTAATAGATCCTTTTTTTTCATAAATAATTTTTTATATTTAAAAAATCATTGCTTTCATAAGATGGTCAAGGAGTACTTTTCAGCTAATGGGATACAAATCTTGGGTTTGTCACCCAAGTTCACAGATTTGTATCCCATAGAGCTTGAACTGATAAACTGCCTAAAATCTGAGTCTAAAGCTTAAAACTCTTATGATTTTTATAAAAAAGTGAGCTGAATTCAAATGAATCGGAAGATATTATACGAAATCTTAATAGTTGCCTAAGTTTCGAACAACTTAATTTTAAGTTCATATGGTTTTTGTTCTTTTAGGGGGATGCAACTCTCCCCTAACCTTTCCAAAAATTTTATAGTCTGCAATAATGTGTTGTAAAAGCACTTTTTATGTGAGATTTCCTGTATTCGTTTTACAGGTGTGCGATTTTAAATGTTTCGTTTTCAAAGGGCCTACCCATCACTCGTATCCTATCCAAAAAATTGTTTAAGTGTAACTTTTCTTACAAAAAGAAATATCTTCGTGCCCAATTAAAATTTTAATTAGCCGTTTAGTCATAATCGTTGGTCAAATTCTGTAAACTCTGTATAAAATTTTTTCTACTGAACCGATTTTGCCGTTTCAAATAGGAAACTTCTTAGGACAATAACATATGTTTAGGCCAAATTTCTTTCAGATCTTTCGATTATCTTGAATGGGAGAGTGTCAACAACAGAAACAGACAGACGGAAATAGCTAAATCGACTAAGGTTTTTGGCTCTAGATGGCGTTACACATGGAATAGCAAAGTAAATATACTCTTTTCAAAACTTGTGGCGGTGGAGGATATAAAAACCTTTTTAATTACATGTACAAGAATTGAAATTTTATCCAAGAAATTTTCATTTCTTTCTGTTGTCAAATCGTGACAGTTTTCATTGATATACACTTTCAAATTCAGTTATCATTTATTTTCCTTTTAATTTCCTTCCATTTTTTGTAATTTTCTTTTAATTAACTTCTTGAAATTTCCCTTTTAACAAAACACACAATTTCTAAATACTTCCTTTTCAAACTAAAGATCATTCGTTATATTGTAGATATTCTTCCTGCATGACTTCAAATAGATTTTGTTTTAAAAATTCAGTCACACAAGTCACTCAAAACTTTATCATTCTTATAGATCTGCACAATTCAAACGATATGAATTTTCTTCTTTTTATACCCTACACCACCACAAGTGGTAAAGAGGGTATATTAAATCTGTCATTCCGTGTGTAACGCTAAGAAGAAATTATTTCAGACCTCATAATGTATATATTCTTTCATCAAATCAAAGTCTGAGTCGATTTAGCTATGTCCGTCTGTCTGTTTTTTATACTCTTACATCCGCATTGATTAACAGAGCTGAATGAAATTTAGCAGGAATATTTCTTTTAGTTCTGAGAAATTTCCTATTTGAAACCAGGAAAATAGATTCAGTATATAAAGAGATATAGACCGATATTTGAGGCAACCTCAAAGTTTAAGCAAAAAGCTTTTGTAATTTTGTCATTTATAAATCAACAAAATAGAATTTTATTCAGTTATATAAGATCATTCATTCAGTGCGATTCCAAAAATTATCAAATTCGGTTTAGCATATTCGGCATAGCCGAATGTAACATTCTTTCTGGTTCTTATTCATTTCCCTTCTAATGTCAACTTTGAGTCCTAAACAATGGAATTACAATTGTTTGTTTTTGTTGTTGTTGTGTTTTATCTATAATTTTTCATGTTTCTGATGTTATTGTTGTTGTTGTTGGTGGTGTTTTTTTTAAGAGTTTTTCCTTTCTTAATTGTTGTGGCATAAATTATAATTTAAGGTTAAACAAGATAGAATGTTATGATCGGTCAACCCCAACTATTTTATACTCTACACCACAATGTTTGTTATAAATTATATTTACGAAAAAGTAATGCACGACCATCGTATAATTTTATTTTCTGATTTATTCTTAAGTACGCAGTTCATTATTGTGAAACTAACATGTATGTGAAATTCATGCGTTTTAAAATGCATTTTTGAAGGGGGTTAAATGACAGCTACAAGGAATAATGGAACGACCTTCGTATAATTTTTCTCATTGATTTTTTCCTACATTTATCATAATTTTATCAATTGTTAATACAATTCCAACATAAAAGTGAGATTTATACCCTTCAAAGTGATTTTTGGACCTATGAAATGAGATGAGATGGACCGAACCACACAAAATTTGGCTCACCAATTTAGAACAAAACTCATTTATGCTAAATTTCATTAAAAATTATTTATATTTAGGACTTAAAACCTGATTTTGGAAAGACATTTGTATGGGCATTATTATTATTATTATTAAGGACACCTGAAATACTAAACCAGACATAGACAATAGGCCTCGACCATGTGCTAAAATTATAATATATTAAATTTTACCAAGATATCGCTAAAATTGCGACCCATAGAGTGTTCACAACTTTTACATAGACAGTCAACTGAACAGACAGACAGACGGACGTCCGTCGTTAAATCGACTCAGAAAGTGATTCTGAGTCAAACGGTATACTTAAAGGTGGCACCATTTTTTCTATATGATACAAACATCTGCACAAAAGCATAACACCCCAACCATCTACGGTGGTGTAGGGTATAAAAAGGAACATAACGCACAATTTAATTATTAAAGGTACAAAAATACATTATTTATTTATTTACTCACCTTTTGTTTATTATATTTTTGTTGTTGTTGTTGCACTGTTCGCTTTATATTCTTCTTTTCTTTATTTTTGAAAAAAATGATTAAACGCCAAAAAAATAATTTTCGTAAAAGAAATAACGAACTCAAAAGTTGATAATAATGATGATTCTTATTGTTGACCGATTTTTGGTTGGTTTGTTATTTGTTGTTGTTGTTGGTCTGTTTTGAATTTGTTTAAAAATTAATGAAAAATTAAATAATTTTCTTTTAGATTTTTTGTTGGGTTTTAACTTGATTTTCTTTTCTTCCTTTTTCTTTTCCTTTTATTTGGTTTTCTTTTAGTTGTTTTCAGATTTTTTTTCTTTAAATTTATTTTAAAATTTGTTTTGTTTGAATCAGATTAGAACCAGGGACCGGTATATTTATTATCATAATTTTTATTTTTCTTTAGTTGTTGTTGTCGTTGTTGGTGTCCTATAAAAGAAAAACGAAGAAACAAAATTAAAAAAAGTTTTAAATATAAAATAATTATTGTTGTTTTTATTATGATCAAGCAAAAAAGGTAAAAAGGATTAATTGGTTACAAAATCTGCCCCATTGAGTAAATAATAAATGTTAAAAGTGCATTTTAACATTTTTTATAGTGATTAAGCGATTAAAAAAATATTAAAATTATTAATTTCCTATAATTCTATTCTATATAATCAGAATCGTAATGCTTAGAAACTATAAAAACGTAAATTACATCAATGATCGCCAAACAATATTCCGCCGTTTTGTTGGCCGAATACTAAATACCCAAAATCCTAAAGCTCCATATGGTATATATTTATAGTCTTCATAAAATCAAAATTTCCTTCGATTTAGCTATATCCGTCTGATGGCGAGAAATGTTACCCGATTTAATGAAATTCGACCACATTGTTTGCTGTAATCCTAAACAGCTTCCAATTTCTAACCAGAACCTCAAGATTCTAAAAAAAACATTTCTAATTAAAAAAATTAAATGGATTTAAGCATAATAAAATTATGTTTAAGTCCAGTCAAAATCGGATCAATAAAAAAAGTTATAGCAAAAAAATTTCCATTGAAATTTTACTGAAATTCGGTGTAATTATTTCTCTAACTTTCTTTAATGCACGTAACATTTGAATGTGAGTATGCAAAAAAATCTTAATCGTGAGAAGTTCTATAAGACAAATTCTGCAGGGAGGCGTACTGTAACCTCTGCTGTAAAACTTGGCTTTGACGTTTGGGTATTAGGATCAAAGCAAATGCGGACTAGAGCTATATCAGATAAACACCTGTGGACGTATAGAATTAGCACTTAAAATTCTTAGTGATTAGAATAATGAGACTAGACTAAGCGTTAAACCAGCGACAATGGATATATAAAATACTAGATTTCAAACTTTCAATGTCACTGTCCAACAGCCCTAAAAACCTTTGGATAATTTTTGGGTAGCAGACTCTCATGAAGTTTAAACTTGCATGAATCAAAGGCTATTACCACGATATAACCAATTCTATTGTACGATGCAGCCTTATGCTAGAAATCACGGATAGTGACACTAATCGTTTGTGCGTCTACCACTCGACGCTTGTAAGATACGCATAGAGGAAGTGCTCCACGCTAAGGCGCAACACCGATGGATAAATGAATTTTCGTGTTTGTTCACCAGGAAAATATGATTCCGATGTAAGGACATCATTCACACTTAATATCTTAAGAATTCCCTTTCGGATACAGTTGTTGCAGTATCTAGACACTGTCGCTTCGGGGTACAGGCATCCTTTGAATAACTTATGCAGAAGCTGCATGAATAAAGAGAAACTATTCTTCATTTTCTTATTCACTGTCCTGTGCTTAATGTCTTACAAATTCGCTTTATTGGAAGTGACTCGTTACAATCTCTGACGAATTTGGCGACTGCTGATGTGAGAATTATACAGTTAATGTGTTATAAGAGTCTGGACAAACTTGATAGCAACAATTAATCTCTCTTTTCAACTCCTTTAACTTGACTTTGCTACAACTTATTTTTCGCACCTTTAAACTCCCTTTTTAATTTCACTTTCCTTTCCTTTTCAATTGTTCTATTTTTTAGGTAACGCAAGGTGACCTTAAAAACCCAAGTGAGCCTTATTTGTTACATCTATCTTTCATGACAGCCTGATGTTCTAAACTAACCTATGCCAACAAAGATGAATGGACAGGCGGACAAATCCAAATTCTTTGGAACTTCAAACTTCAGTTTGTTACAGATGTTACTGACTTGACAATCTTTGGCCGATAAAATATTCGAATCGTTTCGGATAAGAGATGTGCTGGTGGAAGGTATAAAAATGCATTAATTGAATCACCCTCAAATTTAATATTTCAGAAAGAAAGAACTCTTTAAAAATATTGTAAAATAACATTAAATTGTGATTCCCAAATTTCACTTAAAACCCTTTCATTCCTTATTTTTTTTTGGAATAGACCTTTAAATCTCTTTTTATGCAATTAAGTTTGTCTGTGTTATTACGTATTTAAGTTACTTTAAATTTAGTCTGTGACTCTAAGAGACCCCTAAACCAAAACTTTTACTTTTTTAATACGTTTAACATCAATTTCTTTCGCCCTCAGAGTCTTCTTAAAGTCTCTTCAATTTTTATACAATTTTTTTTTATTTAATAAAAAAAGAGATAAAAAGAGAGAAAAACAAAAAACCTTTTTCTCCTCCTTCTGAGTCCTCTTCTGTGGCCAAAAAAGAAAACCTAAAAAGTCATGACATTTTTTTTTGTTTTTGGTTATCTGTTTTATTATTGTTGTAGCTTAAATCGAAATAGGCCTTCTACCACCTAAAAACACAAAAAAAGAAGAACGTGTTTTTCTTACAGATTTATAATATTTTAAAACACTTTTGTTGTTGTTGTTCTTGTTTTTATTAAGAATTTCTTGTCGTCTTGTGGTGATTAAAATTTAAGATAGTGAAATATATATTGAATAACGTACATTCCCTACCACAAAGACTTTTTATTAAAAAAAAATCGGTTTTCGTAGTTTCTTATAGATAAAACGTAAAAATTAAAAAAGGAATATTAATTTCCTGTTTAAGTTTTTTTTTGTGGTTGTCATTGTTCCATAATTTATATTAGTTGGGCATTTGAAATTAAAAAGAAACAGGTAAAGTGCTTTATTCGGCTATTACGAATATTTAACACCCTCCACAACAACTGCATGTGAAATAAATACATTATGTTTCGTATATGCACACTCACAAACGTATACAATATGTAAAAGTTTTTCTGTAAATATAACACAGGAAGACTTAGTGTGTAACAAAATTAATTTTTATTTTTGACTATAACATTTTTTTCTACTGAACTGATTTTATAAATTTTTTGAAATGATAATGAAATACGTTAAGCTTAATATTCTAATTTCATTATTATTTTTCGATTTATAATTGACAATTTTAGGAAAGTTGTTTATTTGAACTTTAAGTATGCATCAGATATCGTTCTATATCTTTTAATATACTCTATATGAGACTAGAACAAATACTCAGGCCAAATTTCACTGTGTTTTGTCTATTATCGTGGATGTAAGCTTGCCAATAACAGACAGACAGATGGACATTGTTAAACCGACTCAGATTTTGATTTGATTTATTTACATTATGTGATCTAAGATGATTACTTCTTACCTTGTTTTGGTGAAGGGTATAAAAAACACATTAAAGCAAATAAGAATGTTATAGTCAGCCAAGCTCGACTATTTGCTACCCTACACCACAATTTTGCATATAAATGGAAGTTACGAAAAATTGATTTATGCTTATAATGTGTGCTCTACGTTATGGTGACACTAAAACGATTTTTTGGGGGTTATATGGAAGCAAGGAGAAATTATGAGACGATCTTTGAATAATTTCATACAGCGATTTCTGCTTATATTTATCTCAATTGGACCGATTTTTACTACAATACCACCGTATAAATAAGATTTATGAGACTAAGAGAAGGAATCGTATAAATTTACGAATCATTTTAGAATATAATAAGACTTATTTTTGCAAAATTTCGTTTAAATTACCTAATATTTAATACTTTAATGAGCTTAACACCTCATTCCAGGAGTATATTTGTATGGGCGGTACCTTAAATATTGAACTGAACATGATCAATTTGCTTCGTCCTTGTTTAAAAATAATAATTATTACCAAATTTCATCAAGATAATTCAAAAATTGCGACTTGTAGAGTGTTCACAAAATTAACATGGACAGTCAGCCAGAGAGATAGACGAACATCATTAAATCGTTTGACAATGTGATATTAAGCCGAACGGTATTCTAAAAGAGGGGGGTAACACAATGTTTTTCCGTATGTTACAAACATCAGCACAAACGCATAATACCCCAACCACTTGGCTGTAGTGTAGGGTATAATAAAAAATCAAATAATTTGAATTTCAAATAGTTTGAGAAAAAGAAATTTATTAAATGGGAAATCATTTATCGTGTAAGTGGTGAAATAGGAAATTATGAACAAATGTACAGTCAAGAGTTTTTATATTTTCAATTTTGTGAGAAAAATATTTTTCATGTTATTAATAAAGTTATTTTCTACTTTTAAGTAAAAGTATTTAGTGATAATGAGAAATGGAATTAAATGACAAATATAAAACAAAAAAGAACTAAGATTACGATCAAATTTCTAGTCCGAGTCTTGAAGAACTTGATTTTTTTAATTTGTGTTTTAAAGAAACAGACTATTTATGACATTTCTCCCATACCATCGACTATACCATATTGTCGTCAATGTATCCAAATCGATGGATTAAAAGATTTAATGCAAAACGCGTGTTAAGAAATTTTCGATCTCACTCCTATAATTATGAAATTTCAATTGGACTATATAATTTTTATTATATTAAATCCGATTTTGGAAAATAGGAAAAGCTACATCAAACAATGGTACCAGAATAACTCAATTTTTGGGATTTATTTTTATATTAAAAGAAAACTGGAACCTTTGTGATGCCCTGAGTTTAGAATTATTAAAATATTGCATGTTTTGAGTTATAACTTTGTTTGCTGAACCAATTAACTAATCAGTTTGGGAAAGATGGTGAAATATTTACTCTAGAGCCCGACTTGCGTCGTTAATGAGAACCGGAGAAACGTCTCGCAAAACGAATCAACTATTCCATATGTAAATGCACTGAAATTTAATTTATTGGGGAAAATTTTCAAAACACGACCAAAAATTTGGCTTCGAAATCATGAGAATTTCCGTTACTGCTAGTAATAAGTTTCTAAAGGACTGAATAAATAGAAAGAGCATCACTGGCAATCTTTGCTTATTTTGATCATGTATCCAAATTGAAACCAATAAGGAATTTCTTGCTATAATATCTTGTTTAGATTAGAGTGGTGTGACCATTTCAGATAATTGGTTTATTTTGTCACTGTCTCCGTTGCAAATTGTTCTTAATTCAAGAGCTCTTCCTATATTAATAACCTTTTCTCCCGATTTAAAATATTTTATTACGTCTAATTTTAATTCAAACTTATAACTTTTCTTTTACTTTGACTCATTTTTTACGTCATTAATGTATGGCAAATTATACACTATATTCTTACTATAACCAGTCCCTTGTTCTTAGCAACACTTATATAACATGCAATTTTGAAACTTAACGTGAAGGTGACGATAAGTGTTATCAGTGATGCTAGAGATGGTAATTCGCAAAGAAATTTAACAGTTTACTGCGACGCAAATTGGACGAAAACCGGAACGAGAAATTGCAATAACGCAAATCGAATTTTCTTTACCTTGAATTTCAATCAACTTGAAATCCAACTCAATACCAAAAAGCCTAACATAATTGAATTGGAAAAGTGTAAGTTTAATATTGTATATCATTGGGTATGTATCCAATTGGTATACAATTTATGTCACTTATCAATATTATTTTTCACTAAATTTGCGACATAAATATATTTCATGTCAGAACCATTTCATGTAATGTGTTCAGTAAGATCGGGGCACATTTTACTTCCGACCCTGTTAAGGACCACTTGTTGGATCAGTTTTCTAAGTTTATTAAAAATTTTAATAATTTATTAACATCATAAATTAGTGTACTGAAGTTGCTTTCATAATAATGAATTGTTGGTCTCGGGACAGCACTCGTTCTTGTTCTTTATCTAATTTCGAAAAAGGTTATTCAATTCGAAATATTAACAAAGACATTTTGAAATTTATAGTCTACACACCTTATGTGGTCTTAAATAAATTTTGTGAAGGTGGCTATGAAAAACTCTGGTTACAAATATTAAGAACGGAAGTTGTTATAATAAAAAAAGAAACTTTCAATAAACTTGAATTATTTAAATAAACAAACTGGATTTAATATTTTACGCCTCTAAAGGGGTTAAATTACAATTTCTTACAAGAAAAAGAAGAAAACAAAAACAATACAAAAATCGTTAATTATTTTAGTATAAAATAAAAACAACAACCTGTTTGCTTTATAACAATAACAACAATAACAAAAACAACAGTCAATAAACATAAACAATTTATGGACACAAACAAATTAAAACAAAAAAACATGTTTTTCATTTCTTTTTGTTATAAACTTTTACACTCGAAAAATAAAATTTGAATTTAATGAATCATTTTTTTTTTTTTTTTTTTTTGTAAATTTTTAACACTCAATTTTCATTGAAACACAGATTTTTTGGTCAATTTTGATATTAAACACAGATAATTTTCAATTAAGACACTTTTTAAAAAAATATTATCTTTTTTTTTGATTTCATAAAAAGATCTACAATTTATTAGAGCTAAACTAAATCGCTCAGTTACACTTTCCAAAAAAAGCGAAAAATAAAATTTGAAATAATTAGAAAGAAAGAAGAAGAAAGAATGCTATATTCGGCTATGCCGAACCTAAAATACCCTTCATGACTAACTTTATGCACAAATTAGCATGAATTTAAAAATATTGCAACAAAAAACTTTTTTTGGTTCATCATCTTAAATACCGATTAAGGAAAACGCCCCTTATAAAAACTGCTATTGGTACCGAGTTAAAGATTGTAATGGCTGATTTTATTAAAAAAATAATGTTAAAGAAAGAATTTTCCTAAATGAGAGCCAAAATTCAAGAAAGACCGTTATCTAGTTGTTTCAATTTCGAGTTCATATTTAAGAACTTTTAACACTATTCCGTGGGTTAATAACCAACTATTTCTCGAATGTTGTCAAACTAGATTCATTTATTAAAGACAATTTAAACAAATGAATCAAATTAAAAACCCTTGACAGAGAAGATGTCTTAAATTAATAACGAGATTTTAATGGCAGCAGTTGCAAAATCATAAAACAGTTTTATAAGCTAAAACCCATTTTCCGGAAAGTGGCGTTATATGGGAGCTTTACATTGAAGATTGTTAGAAAAATTTTACAAATAGAATTTGTCTTAATTTAAAGTGTTTTAAAAGCTCAAACTGTTTTCCGGGAAGGAGCATTATATGGGCTCTATAGAAAATATGAACCGATTAAGTTTAATATTGAAGAAGGAAAATTGTGTCAAATTTTAATAGAATTATTTCATATTTAAGAGTTTTATAAGCTATAAACCATATTCCGCGAAGGAACCTTATAACGGAGCTAATTCAAATAATGGCCCCAACACAATCTTGTTTCTTTAAGTTTATTATTGTATGAGGATATACATATATTGTAAATTTTAAAAAATTTGCGACCCATATGACACACAGATTTTGGGATGTACGTAAATTTTGAATCTATCAGCATATAACTTTTTTGCTTTCAATCAAATTTTGAAGATTGGATTTTATAGTTGAATTTTTCAGTTACTTTTTGTTAAAACATTAAAAAAAAAGTCCTTCTTTCGTAATTTTGAGGTTATCTCAGATATCAGTTTATAACTTTTTTTTGCTAATGAATCATAAAACTGCTTTTAAATAGGAAACTGTTTAGGACAATAACATTCCAATTGAACAAATTTCGGTGAATTCGGACAATAAATCTAGGGTGATAATGTCTCCAACAGAGAGACAGACGATTTCGATTTAATGCAGAATATATATACTTCTTATCATCACACAGAATGACAAAGTTAAAATACCCTCATCACCACCTGTGGTGGTGGAGGGTATAAAAAAGCGAAAACAAAAAAATCAAAAAAAGAACGAAATTTCAAACTTTAAATCGCTTTTTGTAGTTAAACACCAAAAATGCCGTTAATTTATGTGTTAATTAATGAAAAAATAATATAAAAATTGAAATAAACTCAAAATAAAAAAATAAATTCGAATTTATATTTTTCTTCATATAAAACAACAACAATAACGATTGAATTGTATAAAAAGATGAGGTGAACAGAAAAAATAGAATTAAATAAAAAATAAACGATCACAACTCACGATATTAGAAAATAAATAGAAGAACCAAAAAAAAAGAGATCAACAGGTAACAACAGTTAGGAGTTTAGAAGAGAACCAAGAAACAACTTAGTGACAGAAAAAGAGTGAAAGAGAGACCAACTACATTTCACCAGTCTCAGAGTAAACCAGTGAGAGTAGAGTATTAAAATACCAGACAATAAATAAAATGAAATAAGAAAAAGTTCTAAATGGAACAAAATAAAATGAAATGAAAGAAAAAATGTTAAATCAGCTTTTAATAAATAAATTGTTACACTCACTCAACAATAACGGTAATTAAATTGCCCCAGTGTAGCAGCCGCAACAGCAACAGCAAAAATAAAACCACAAGAACTCGTTATCAATTCATTAAAGAGAGGAGGAAGAAAATAATAAAGAATATCGGTTATCCGATTTATGAAAACTGATTACAATTAATGGATTTTCATTAGAGTCTTTTACAACATTTCATAGGGATTCTAAAAAAATACATTTAATTTATTTTAATTGCAGACTTCTTGAAAATATTTTTTGAGGTTAAGATGAATTATTTGGAATTATTTAAAGTAATTAAAATTTCGCTTAATTAGAGTCTTAAAAAAGTGAAAATTTTATATAAAATTCTATCGAATCTTAAATGTAAATATCTTATGAGTACATGCATTCTCCTGATAGAGTGTTTTACAGGGGAGCTTTACTTTTATAAGGACTGGTTTTAGATACGGATCAAATTATGGTACCATCATATGGAAATTTAATAAAATTATGTTCAAAATCGAAAACGCATACGATTAAAATTAATATTTTGATATCCTGGTAAATTTATGTTCAAATCCATTAATACTATAATATTTAACGTTGCCTCAGATATCGGCCATAAATATTAAGCAGCTTGCAACAACAAAGATTGAAAATAAAACATATTTTCTTTAAAATTGAAGGACGTACGGAACTATATAGTACGGAAAAGCCTGTGCTATATCCATCCAACAGGTATAACACATTAAGCTATGAAAAATGCTTTATGATTTCAGAAATTTATCCAAAAATTTAAGTTTAATTTTTGTCAACAGAAATTAATAAAATAAAAATTATTTGAAAAAAAAATAGGAAGACTCGCTATAAAGAATGAGAATCAAAAGTTCTTAACCTACATATATGTTAATAAAAACGAAATGGCTAAACAGTTTCAACTTTTATTCATTTAAACTTTGTATTACAATAATAAAATAATATTTTTATGGTTTTAATGCAATTTTAAACCTTTTTCAGAAACACTTCCATTTACGTTTCTATTGCGCTTTCTGTCACTTTGCTCGACCAAGTATCTCCGTTTATAATCTACCACACTTTTGGATACCTTTTTTTAAATTGTCTTGTAAGAAGAACCCAATATTTTTCCACTGGATTTTTATAGGACCAAGTTGAGTTTAATTAAAAATATTTTATAACATTTTATGACATTTTTTCGAAGGTGACATAATATCTGGGTTTAAAGTTGTAATTAAAAACATGTGTTAAATTTTTGTCGACCTCTACTCTACTTACTACCGGCAAGAGCGATAATTTTTAAAATTAAATATCTCTTAAACCATAAGAGAAACCTTTCTCATTTGATTAAGTTTTTGTATATCATAAGGAATCATTTTAGACATAAGGAATCTGTTTCATTTTTAATATTATTAAGACTTGCTCTGTATGGAGCGGAGCTCATTGGGTTCACAAACTGTCCAACCTGTAACTTCATTGAAATCTGACAAGCCGTTCGGATTTAGGATTTGATTGAAGAAAAAATGCAGTCAGTAGATTGTCATTATAGTTCTCTTTAAGAAATATGAGTTATCTTTTATTGTTTACGAGATATTCAAACCAAAATAAATTTTTACTGTTATTTGAACCTTTTTTACTTGTTAGAATATGGTGGGTTAAAAATGTATTAAATACACTGTGCATTTTGTATAAAATTTTAAATAATTTTCGTGGACCCGGTAAAAAGTTTGATTATTAAAAATTATAATGAAAAGGTGGTAACAGTTTTTCACTTTAAAATCCACAATTTTGCTCTGTACTATAATTTCAGTTATGCTAAATATTATATATTGAGATTAATACATTTTTTAAAATATAAACGATTTTGAGACTTTTATTATGGTGAGGAAATATTGAGATTTCTATTAAAGTAAATTTTGATAAAAACTGATTTCCTTATTATTGCAAAATGTGTGAGGAGGTTAAATCAGATGACGCTCTATAACAGTATTGTTATTGGGTTTTAATAACAAAAAATAATGCTAAGAAAAATAAAAAAAATCTGGCCACATTTTTATGGATCTGTAAAATTAGTCTGGCATACATATAGGCAAACACAGCTAAATCACAATGCTAATGAGAGGGTTAAAAATTATGGGACGATTATATAATTTGTTTTTAAATTTATGGCTAAAACTTTTATAAAAAGCACTTTTTAAGACTTTTAAAATCTTTACAAAATGTTATTTCGAATTGTGGAAAATTCTGTTTATGCTCTTCCCCAGAATTTTGAGATTCAACCAGTTATATTTCTTCAACATTTTATAAATTAATAAGGGAACGTAGGCAAAATTTCACTAAACAATTAGTGTGGATACGGAGAAACCAACAGCAATTAGACGGATGGACACAGCTTAATCAAGTTATTTTTAAGGTAAAAATATCTGATTTTTTAATTTTCTATAAAGTTTTTTTTTCAAAAAATATCAAAAAGATCAGCAGTATCTACATGTGGAAAGAAGATAAATTTAAAATTAAATACTTTCAAATTTTGAAAACAAATTTTACATTGAACGTTTTACGATTAAAGTAATAAATAAATTTCGACCCGGCAAACCTCGTTTTCCCAAAAGAGATTTATTGTATTATCATACGATTTAAATTTGCTTTATATGGGAGGGTCTCCACTCCCCCTCCTAAGACCTCCCCCTGGTCTTATTCGTCCTATGTTTTGTTGGTTAAAACAGATTCGTGGGGAGTGATTGAAGTTCCTTAGATATTCGTAATCAATATTTGTATTGTATAGGAGACACCCTCTCGCTGGTCTTATTCGTTCTACGTATTGTCGAATAAACCACTTCCTTGAGAAGATTGTTGGGACCAAATTTGAGAACTCTCGCTGTTATAGCTCTTTTTCTGATATTTTTTATAACCTATATTATTTTCGGGTATATTGGAATCAATCTGTTGAAATTTCATCAGAATTGGTCCAGTCTTTTTTAGAGTATATATGTTACATACCTACATACATACATACATACATACATACATACATACATACATACATACATACATAATACATACATAAATACATACATACAAAATACATAATACATATATACAGACATCCTATAATTATATAAGATAATTTTCGAAACTTTAAGAGCTACAGCCGGACAAGTGTTGAAAGAAAAGAACTGAATTCAAGTTTATAACTGAAATATCAATACTTCCCGAAATTGATTTAAAACTATATATCTTACTTTTATTGAAATGTACAAGAAATATAAAGCGCAAATAAAAACACAATATTTTTCCGATTCCATATTAATATGTCCCAAAATATTTGCCTATAACACTTCCAAGATCTATTTGTAATTTAAGCGGTTCATAGATTTAGATAAAAATATGTACACTTGAGTTCTCTATAGTGATAAAGAATATAAAATACAATTTTTTTATCACTCATTCACATTTTTATCTTGCAATTTAATTTCTGAACAAAAATTCTAATCGATTAAAAGTATTTTTCAATATATATAACAGTAACCGATAAATGTTACACTCTCCTAAAAGTCCCCCGAAGCTTGAAGTAGAAAAAAATCTAAACAACAATTGCTGTTATTGCTATACAGGTTTCTTAGATTGTTTAAGGCGAATCAAGCGAATTGACCGCGTTCTTTTTTTCTTTTCTTACATCAAAACACTTCTTTTCCAAACACTTTTCAAACACACGAACACACATTCTGTGGCACATGAAGGAATATAAATTACTCACTTCTTTTAACAAAAAATAAAAAAACTAATATTGTTGTTGTTGTTGTTTTTCTAGTGTTATTAAACAGGTAGTTTATTTTGTTGTTGTTATTGTTGTTGTAAAACATATTAGTTAAAGTTAGTTGTCTGGATAAATAGATAGTTTTTCCTAACATTTAATTCTCACACACAAATGTAACTGAACTCTCCACGCTCTTTTATTAAAAACGACTTTTTTAGTATTAAATTATTACTCTTTTTGGCTAAAATACGTGTGTTTGTTGGTTTGTCTCTGTGTATGTTGATTTATTTATTGTTGTAACAAATATAAATAAACGTTATTTTGTTCGTTCAAAGAGAGGAGAGCGGTTAGATGAAATTTATGAGTCTGGGAGTTTAAGTTAAGAGAGATATTTCATGGATGTCGTTGCCATATTTGATTTTTTATAATTTAGAAGATTTTAAAATATAAAATTTCTTTAAATAATTAAATTCCGATTCATAAGAGATAAATTTAGATTTTATCCCGAATTGACAATAAGAAAATATTTCAGTAAAATTTTGAATAAAAATTAAATTGATTGAAGTGCTTGTCTCAAGCACTAAATGGATCGAGAAATATTTTATATACCGTTATTTAGATAATCGATCGATGGATTAAAAAAATGCTTTCGGTATATTTTCTAATAAAAAACAATTTTATTTAAGTAAAATTGTAAATATTTCGAAATGTTTTTTATATTTGATATAGTTATCAACATGTTTATAGATATCTAATGATATATAGTTCATTAATGCAATGAAACAGTTAGAATGGATTAACATTTTTAGGTAGAAATCAAAGATAAAATTCTGTATAAATTCTTATTTTCACATGCAGTTTGACAAAATTTTCTTTTAACGAAAACATTTTGTTCCCGATTTATTCCAAATTTATTATAAAATAATAATATCCCGCACTACAAGGGCTTCTTCTCTTCTTGCGTCAAACCAAAATGTGAATCGATTAAACTGGCGGGAATGTTATTGTCGTAAGTAATGCACTATTTAAAACAAAAGCAATATTGATCCAGTAAAAATAATGTTATAAACCGATATCTGCATCAACCTTAAAATTCCAAATGTTAAATGAAAAAAATGGAATTTACATGGAATTAATCCATAACATACATCTATACATACTTCATTACCATACCAAAAATTTGAAATATTGGTTCATTAGAAAAAAGATCCAAAAATGTTTATATCTCTAAAGCTAAGGAGTCCTATAGGTTGCAATTTAAAAAAAATTTTCACATGAATTTATTTTAAAAGAGATAATTGCAATATGCTGGAATCTTTACGCACTAGATTCCATTTTTTGACCAGACTTTCTCGGAATAGGGAATTATTTTTAAATATGACCACTTCTATTGAAATTCAGCACAATTATTATAATTATTTTGTCTCTAATACATACATTTTAGTAGAAATTCAATATACGGCTCTTAAGCCGGACTAATGTTTTAAACTTGCGCGACAAAACTGTAAGAATACAAATCAATTTATTGTTATTTTTTTAATTCATCCAAATCTACATGCCAAATTTCAAAGAGTCTGGTCTAAAACCCATACAGACACACTTCGCAAAATCGCATAAAATGCATAAATAAAAAAATATTATAATAATAATTCTTATAATTATTATATAATAATTCCATGACCTCACAGAAAATATTCCACCTAAAGACTCAACTATATTAAAAATGACTTTGTAATCTATTGGTTCAATAGTTTTTGAATTTGATAGCAACTATTATTTATATTACGAAATTGATTTTGTAATATAAATAATTTTTGAAATGGTTCTCATATGAAAACTACAGTTAATTAAAATCCAATTTTGCTCAATTACCGGTTTTTCTGAAAATAATTATTTAATCTGGAAAGAGTACAAAATTTAAAGTTGCTGACTCTGAATATTAAAATTTAATAAAAATCACAAAAATTTCATTTCGGAAATTATTGAAAAAAAAATCAATTAAAAACTCTTCGGTTCTACGGCTTTTTACATTATAGCGCCACAAACAGATAAATACACACTGGATTATATAATATTAGTGATTTTGACAAATGGCTCTTATATGGAAGCTACTGTCAATTAAGAACCCACATTTTTTTTTATTTTATAATATTAAGAACCCACATTTCTGAAATTTGGCACATATTTTGCGATGGTGCAATTTCTTTTAATTAGTGAAAATTTGTTAATGAAATCTTTAATGGACATTCCTAAGGTGTTTTCTTAATTATTTTAAAGAGAACAAATTCATAGTGATCCACTCAACAGCGTGGTGAAACTTCTAAGTTGCACGCATTGGGTATTACAGTTAAAGATAATGATTTGTAACTTGATTGAAAATAATTTCCAATTTAAAAGTTTATCTATATTTAAATTTTCTTTAGAATCAGTTCAACGGTTTTAGATGTAATAGGATCATTATGTAATATTAGTAAAGACAATTATTTTGACTATACACAGAGAAAAATTTCTCCAATAAGTTTAAATTCAAAGTTTTTAAATTACTTTTAGTGGTAAAATTGCAAAAAGAAATTTTTCAAAAAAAATAAATAAATTTATTGTGAAACAATGATGATTTTAAAATTTTCTCTATGAAGCAATGTCGTAATTGAAAAAACTGTTTTAAAATGTTGATTCAACATTGTTTCACAATGAAAGTAGTTTTTTGAGAATGTACTTCTTGAAATTTTACTCCTAGAAATTTTTAGAAAAAATATTAGTAATTTTAAAAAATTATCTTTGTATAATTTCGTAAATTAATACCGAAAAAATTAATTTTAACACACACTAAGAAACGTTTAATTTAAACTGAATGAAAAATTTAACAAAATCAACCATGTATAAGTTTGATTATACTTCAAGTTTTTTTCTATGTGTATTCAGGCTCTCATTTTATAAAGATAAATTTTTGTGTCGACTATTTTCAAAATTCTATTTCACGTTTTTTTTCCTTAAATTTAACGCTTTTTTAGCAAAACTATCTGGCAACCATGTTTAAGTGTTAGAATATTTTTTATATTTTATTTATATTCATTTATTATTATTTTATTATGATAATGATGATTGTGTTAATGTTGCTGTTATTTCATATTCTTGTTGTTGTTGCTATATTGGTTGCTGTTAATTTAAGTTATTTTTTGCAGAAGAATGTTGTTTAGAATTTATTTATTGTTATTAATTTATTATTTTGTTATTGTTGTTTTAAGACATAACTAACTTATTGACTGACTGACTGACTGACTGACTGAATGAATGAGTGACCACTTAAAAATTCTTTAAGAAGGCGTGTAAATATGTATGAGTATCATTTGGTTCCTGCATTGATATATTCTATATCGTTTTGAAACACGTTTTGGGTAAAAGAGTAATAAATACAAAAATACACCTGATAACATTTGAAATTAAAACAGGTTCATATTTAATTGTTACAAAAACAAAAAATAAATACTAAGAATATTTACTAACCGTTAGTTATTTATTTTAATTACTAAATTTATTTATTTCTTCTTTTAATTTTTAGAAAAGAATTTTTCTAATAATTTTTTTCACTTTAAAAAATTTTTCATTAAATTTAAATTTTTTTAACCGCAACAATTTGAGTTTTTTTCTTAACAAAAACACTCACACACACTTAAACACTTTTTATTTATACAAAAAAAAATTCACTCACAAGTCGTGTTTAAAAAAATTAATAATTTTTAAATTCTTAATCAAAATTTTATTTCCACAAAAAAATCACTTTTTTTCAAAATCACAAAAACAGAACCGAAAAAAACTGAACGTAAGAAAAAAGAAGAAAATTGTTTAAAATAAAATAAATTTTGTTGTTTTTTGTTTATTTAAATGTCACGTTATGGCTGGACTTTTATTTCTTTCTTTTATTCTCTTATAATTAATAATAAAAGAAAATAATAATAAAAAAGAAATTTATAGAAAAAATGAAAATAGAAAAATTCTCAAAATTCTTTTCGTATTCGTTAAAAGCGAATTGACAACAGAACACGTTGTGGCGCGTTGGAACCTTTGCAGGTGACTGAATTCAACAATGGCCAACAAGAAAAAACATTCCTGCAGATATTTCTTGTCTTTAAACGTCTGTTAAATTTTAACAGTGGTCCAAATCCAAATAAATAAAACAAAGACTCTAAAAAACACTTTTAACTAACGTTTGTTTGGCTTGAATAAAACCGTTAACAGTGTTTGAGATAATAAAGCCGAAACATAAAGAGAGGGAGTGAGAGTTATGTTAAGTATGTTAGACTGTTATTAACAGTTGTTGGGTAATTTTAACTTCGTCTTACATTTTCTGTAGTTTAAATTTAAAACAGAATTAATTTTATTTGTTTATTTAGTTGCTTTTGGTTTTTTGTGCCACTGAATTTGCTTTACTTTTGTTGTTCTAATTTTTTTTAACGAAAATATTACGAATATTTTGAAAATATTTTTTTTTATAAAATGTCGCTACAAAATTGTTGAAATTATATTAGTGAGCTGCTATTTTAACACTAAATAATGTTTTCCCGCTTAAAACAACACTGCCGAATATAAAAGTCTTATTTCTTTTAAATAAGACTTTTATGAGAGTTTCTAAGAAAAATAAAGTAACTCCCACCGGGCACATGACAAATTATGGATCAACCCTTGTAAAGTTAGATTTTAATATTTATGCTTGTTTAAAACAATTTGCATTGAACTCATGATTTCACCCTAGCGGTATCATGTGAGATCGCTATCACAACGTATGGAACTAGCACTAGAAACTCAAATCGGTAAAAGTACTGGAAGTGAATTAAGTGAAGCTATCTAGTAGCGCTAAATACCTTGCTATAATTCTCGATAACACATTGAGAGATATCCAATGCTAAAATGCCGATACACATCTATAGTAGGGTCATTGGTTACAGATGGCGATTTAGTCCCAGAAGTGTGAACTGCATCTACGAAACGGTAGTGAAACCAATTTTATTCTATGGTGCAACCTTCTAGTGAAAATCATTTGAAGCATGCTCAAACCGTTCTAACTATGTCTTACTTCTCTCTAGGATGCGGCTGGTGATCGTTTGTGTCAAGATCGATTAAGATCCTCAAATAGCTCTACAAACGGCGATTAGTCTGAATGCCATAGGAAACTGAAGATACAGGGGTTATGGGTAGGTTAATTCCAGAACTCAATGACTTTTGCTTCCCTTCCCCGTTTCTGCACTCACCGTAATGGAGATGCCTGGTCTGTATCTCGTGGAAGTGTTTCGAAAAATGTAGACAAAGGCATGGATATTATACTGATCCCCTGTGAGGTTTATCACTCACCGCTTGTAAGAGAAGTGTAGAGACGTGCTCTGTGTTATAGGACAACGCCGATTTAATAATGAAATGTCGTGTTTGATTTCCAGAATTATATTAACGACATTGGATGCGGTCAGGACATTATTTCTACTCAAAAACTCCCTTGAGGTACACAATTTTTGCAGTATCACCACACTATTACTTCGGAATGGGTCTTCATTAGAATGACTTATGCAGGAGTTGCCGGAATGAGGACTCCTTGCTTTTAGAACTCGCAGTTAAGGCTTTAACCGATCTTACTTAATTATTTGAGAAAAATAATGTTATTTTAACCGAAATCAAAAATAAATAACTATTAATTTAAGTCAAATATTGCGAAATACTAGTTATGACGATCTTGCATTAAACAAGCGATGTACCTTTCTTACCTTTATATCTATTGAGGATTTCTTCAGAATGACTTTAAAACTCTCCTAATTAAGGAGAAATGGAAGTCAACATCATGAACAAATTGTTCTAAAATATTGTGTACCACACAGTCTTGAAGGCAGCCAGACATTTGCTGAAAATTATATTCTTATAATCGGCAACCGACAAAACTATTGTCATTTAACTTACTTTGGAAACATCTAGCGAAGCTTTGGTTCCATTTAGTTTTTCAGTTGGAATTCAATAAAATTTTTTAAATTTTTTGTTTTATAAAAATATATTGACACGATTGAATATTATAGATGACTACGATTATTGAATATCGGAATATTTATACCCTACACAATGACAAGTGGTTGATCTATTGATGTTGGTAACATACATAATAAAATATGTTACACTCAAATCATATCAATCAATATGAAAAATGTATTTTTTCAATTCGAAAAATGTATTATTCAAATTGAATAATATTTGTTTAAATTGATCGCATTTTTATTGACGAATTCAAAAAGCCATATTGACAATTTTTCGTCAATTTAAAGAATTTATGAAAATTTAACGAAAATTTTCATTATGATGCATAAAAGTTTCGTTGGCTGATATATAACAAATTTCTATCACCCTTTTTGTTGTATTTATTACCTTTTCTGATTCAGTGTGCGGTAGTAAAGTCCAAGTTTCCAAATATCTCTTCAGTACATTCTTTTGCTGTCTTAACATCAAATTGTGCATTTGAGAACAAAAATCTCTCTCTTATTTGTCAGAAATTCGAAAATGAACAATCAATATTTTCCTTCATTTTTCTTTTGCGTTACACTTTAGCAAAAGTTTTCTTTAAAATATTTTCATTTTTTATTTTTGTTAATTAAAAGTTTAATTAAAATTGAAGTTTTTTTTTTGTTGAATTTCAATTCATTTTCTTATTTTATTCTTATTTTCTTTATTGTTTCATCATTTTCTTTATATTTTCTTGAATTCAATATTTTTTTATTTTTCTTATAATTTTTTTTATTGTACGATTAAGAAAAATGTTGTTGTTATTGTTTTAAATATTATTATTATTATTATTTTCTTAACATTTTATTTGTTGTAGACGGTTCTGGTCAGTTGATTGCAATTGTTGAAGCATGATTTGCGCATGCGTGGCCACTTTTATTTAGTTTTTCTGATTTTTTGTTTTTTTTTTCTAAAACGTTTCTATTTATTTTACTTATTTTTTGTTGTTATTGTTGTTTTATTCACTGTTTGCGGTTTTGTTGTAAATGATCAATGCCTTGAAGGGGGTTTTAAGAGGCTTGAAATCCATTGTTTACATTTCCTTCCCTTTTGGGTTGGGAAATCTCAACACCGCTGATGGTATTAGAATTAAATCTATGATGATGATGATGATGTACTTCCTCGGCAGGCAACCACAATGATAAATTAATGAAAATTTGGTTAATCATTTATCAAGTGGAAGAGAAGTATTTTTTAAAAGAAGCTATTTTTTGAGGGCTTGAATTTTTTTTTAATTTGCAATGGGAAATTGAAAAAAAATGTGAATATTTTTAACAGTTAATTGTGGTTTCTGCCACTTAGAACAATTTGGAGAAAATGATTAAAATTTCTTAGAGATAAATGGATGTTATTGTGTGATTTGATTTGAATATAGCACCAGAGAATAACTGCGTACTTAGAGGTAACATAAGTAAGAAGTGTGATCGAAAAATTCTTAATACACGTTATTAATTAAAATTTTCAATTCAAGTATTATTTGAGCTCTTTTTAAAAAAGTTACCTCTAAATATTAGTTATTATGGTTAATTGGAAGCAAATCCACATTTGGTTAATCTGAAAAATAGTTGTTCTTGCATTTAAAGATCTGTTGTCAAACTGTTTAAATGGTCCACATGATATTTCTAAAGCGGAAACAAATTGGGCATCATGTCACTCAGGTCACTCATTTATCAGATTAAAAAATATTCATTTGTTTTACATAATTACTGACATGTTTTGCAATGGTAACTTTAACCAAAAAACAAGTAGAATGTTATATTCGCCTGTGCCGAATCTTAAATACCCTCCACCACTAACATTATGCATAATATAGCATGAGTTGATGATATTGCACCAAAAAAACTTATTCGTTCATCAGTTTAAGCACCGATTATTTCTATACACGCAGAGAAACGTCATTTCGTAAAATGTTCGTTGCAAACACTTATAAATTCGCGGCAAACATTTATTGTTATCACCAACATGTTAATTGTTTAATTTATTTTATTAACAATACTTTTTTGTAGTGATAACAATAACTATTATTAATGCAAAATCGGTAACAATATCCAATAACAATATTATGTTACTTCTTATTTATGATTACGGCAAACATATTTTTTCTTTGCTTATAAAGACTACAGTGAAATATTGTCATATATTCTTAAAGAAGATATGACTATTGATATTAATTGTCGATTTTATAAAAAAGTATAAAATGATGAATTTTCCTACATAAAAGACAATATTGAAGAAATAAGATACGTATACCGAAGACAATTATATAGTTGTCTTAATTTCGAAGGTCTTAATTTTTAGGTTGTATATAAAAGCGAGTTAAAAAACTGTATCAAATTTAAAGCCCTTTTCTGGGAAGAGATCTTAACTAGGAACTATTGCATAATATGTATTTAAAATAATTAGAGGAAAAATTGCGCCGAATTTAAATAAAATTGTTTCAAGTTTAAAAGTCGTATAATTTTAGGATGTTTTTTTTTCAGAAACGGTAACTATATTCGCCAAGAAAGTTCCAAAGTAATCATGACGATTTTAAATTATAAAATTTTTATAAGCTTAAACTGGTTTTCCGGGAAGAGACATGAAGGGGCGAAGAACCAAAATATGTACCGCTATTGGTCAAATAAAAAAATGTACCTTGTGGTTAATTTTTTGCTAATAAACCGATAGAAATGGTTTTAAATAGGAAACTGTTTAGAACGGACGTAGCTTAGTCGACTCGGAGTTTGATTCCTTCTTGGCGTTACACACCTAATGACAAGGTTAATATTTAAGTTAATACAGTTTTAAAAATAAAGCAACTTTGGTACAAATAAGGTGATACCTAAAAGAAACAAAGCTCTAATATACAAGATAAACTTCCGAGCATCACTTTAGAGATCATATATCGTAAATGTTGACATTGTAAAGAATTTTTTGAGAATTTGGTCATTAATTTTTTTGTCAAACTATTGCATCATTTGAAATCATTCACTATCTGAGTCTCTGTTCCAATTTATTTTGCCTCTAGTGATCGATCTATTTTTCTATGGATTTAAACTTTCAGCAGTTTAAATCTAAAAAATGTGTAATTATAATTTTATAATTAATTTCTTAAAACAGGTGTAATTAAGAATCAAGAAAATTTCGAATTTTAGCAAACAAAATAAGTTACATAAGTTTTTAAGCTTTAATCATTAAAATTAGCTACTAATTTTGACCATGAAGTTAATTATAGACAAAAAAAACGTAAACTTAAAAAAAAAGAGTTCGAAAGAAAACACCAACAAAAAGAACTGAAAACTAAAGAACAAAAGAATTTTCTTAAAGTTTTTTAAACTCTCGATGTTGTCATCATCATTATTAACAACCAACAAACAAACACACACACACACTCTCACACATTTTAAAAATCTTTATAAAGAAATAAAATGAATCCAACTTCTACAGTCTACAAAAAGAATACCAACAACAACAAGAACACATTAAAAAACAACAACAAAAATGAAAACAATTTTGTATCCAAAAAGTTTTCTTAACGAAAATCTTCAACTCAGTCATTGTCGACGTTTTAGTCTTTACCACCAACAACAACAGTACAACATACAACATCAACACCAACAACCATCTAAAACAACAACAGTAACTTTTAAACGACAACAAAACTATTTCAAAACAGAAAGAACATCATTAATTTTTAAATATAAAAATGTAAGACAACAACAACAAGAACAACAACAAAGAAACAACTAACAAATGTTAATGAACATTTTCAACATCATTAACATTTTGTTTATAATAAACAATTTGATGATAATGAAGTATTGATGGTGGCACACTGCAAATTTACACAGGAAAGGTCAGTTTTATGTTTATGTTGGTGTTGAATGTTAGATGTGTGTGTTAACTGTTTTAACATTTTATCTTTTATGTTAAACTTTATGAATGTTAAGTTTACAGTATTAGAGATAGAGAGTAGTTAACAGTTGCTAGTTTGAAAACGACTGCTTTTATTAATCGTTTATGAAGCGTTTGAAATGTTTCTATTTCTAAGACTAAAATCGTTTATTAAAAATTCAGTCGCTGTAAAATTACTGCTATTAATTTCAGTTAGTTTATATTTTTATGGCCAAGTGTATTCCGTAGACTTTATTGAACTGGTCATAAAATGTAAACCACATTAATATTTCGCTACTAAAAGTAGTAAAACGGAGAAGTTAATGGAACTAAACTTCTAGGTTAGGTTGAATTAGATTAGAAAAGTGATCCATAAATCATAGGAATTCCATATCATGTACATACTTCCTCAATATTTTATAGTACTAGTAGACATGGGTGATGTCTACTTAGGTGTCATCCGATATCTGGGAAGATTCTGATATCTGGGAAGTTGTGAATGTTCTTTGCCATTGGCTGTGACTGAAGAGTACAGTGTCTAGATCACTTTACTCAAAACCATTATTCTGAAAGTTTTCCTCTCATCTGGGTCTTCCCTGGCAACTGTTCCCTTATTTTATATTTTGCTTTCTTCCATTCTTGAAACCTTGTTCTTACTACGCTAAAAAGCATTGGATTTTAGCTATAAATACCAAATTTTTTGTCCTTGATGTCCAGGTACCCAGATTATGTGTACACTTCTATCTTTGGAGTAGTTGTAGATATCGCTTTAATCGTCAGATTTGGAAATGATCATGGGAGCTATCTAAAATGTTGGAACGATCTCTCACAATTTCAACCGAATATAATGTACAAAATGCCAATTGTACATTATATTGAGAGCTAAAGAGTTTATATGACAGCCAGCCAACCGATCAGATGGACGGAAGGACCTCGTTAAATCGATTCTAGAAGTGATTTTGAGTAGATCTAAATACGTTAAGGTGGGGCTAATTTTTTTCTGTATGCAATTAAACATCTTCAGAAAAATCCCAAACGTCTATGATGATGTAGGGTATAAAAATAAAAAGCAGTGAGTGCAGCAATGGAACCAGTAAAAGTGGTTTTGTCCGGAGACTGATAATTTTCAAAAAAATGTATTCATTATCCACCGATGATATGACTATTGATTGAACGGTTAGATAACTAGTTTGAGACAGTCACTTCTAGGATGGTCTAAAAATGCTTGTATGTATATGTGTATTGTTACTTCGCGAACATAGAGTTGATAGGGTATTAGAGACATAATATAACATTGTTACCTATTTAAGGAACATCGGGACACATTTCACTATAGACATATTCCATGACAAGAAACCCACCTGAGCGGCTTTTTATCTTGAAGTTCTTATCGGCGAAAAGATATTTCTTTCTTTATGTTTCACTTATAAATAGTGAAAATTAACTTAACATTACACACTCCCATAAAGGATTAATGCCAAAAAGGACATTCTGCTATTAGAGCATCGACAGAGTTTGCGTACTCAATCCAACAAAATTCTCTTTTTACTTCTGTTATTCCGCTGTGGTATCCCTCTTTCTCTTACTTTCTCTTTCTTTTTACATTTCCCTCTCATTTGGCTTGAAGCACGTGTTACCGTCACACGCGATAAGGATATTAAGTATGGACACAGTTCCTTACATTTTGTTGTTATTTTTTATTTATTTCATTTTATTTCTGTTTTTGTATTACATTCTTTATTTTCATCCTTTTTTACGTATTTTTGTATATTTTTTTTGTAGGTTTATAGGGAAATTCAACTTTATTACTTGTTTATGTGGTATTTAAGTGTGAGTTTGTGTGTGTGAGGGTGGTTGTGTATGAGAATGTATGCATTTGTGTTAAATACGTTTTTTATTTGTTGTTGTATTTTCCAACCAGAAAAATAATACAATAAAATAACACATGCAAGCACAACAACTCACACAGGTAAATACTTTGTTTGTGTTGTTGTTTTTTTGTACTCTCATACAAAACGGAAATAAATGTTTGCAGAGGTGGAAATACGTTTACAACATTTTACGAGTTTACTTTGCCACTATTTGCTTTTTTTTTATTTTATGTTTTGTTGTTGTTTTTTGTTTGTTTTCTTTTAACTGAAAATGTTTGTTAATGCGTGTTTGTTAAAGTATAAAATGAGTGAGTGAATGGGTGAATGAGTGAATGAACGAAGCCTAAATAAAACAACATTAACTTTTACAATTGTTAAGCATGCAAAGTAAAATATTGCAGGATAATTAAATGTTATTTTCAAAGGAGTACGAATTTATTAATAGAATTTTATGTGGTTTTTCCCTTAAATCGTTTACTGTTTAATATATACCATTTTAGCCATTTGGGGTTATATAGTTTAGGCTGATGTTCCGTTAGTTTTACTCTAAGTTTATAGTTAAAGAAACGAGTCAAAATAATTTCTGTGAATAAATTAACGATGTCCATCTGGGTATGAAGATTGTTTCATAATTGTGCATAATATCAAATAAGACTTATTTTTGGAAATCACATTAACTTAAAATACAATTAAAAACGTGATAATCGATCCAGGGAATTGATCAAAAGTTCAAATAACTTATAGGGAATGTCAAGTTTTAATTAAATTCTATTTATTATTCTAACTCAGACGATAGTTTTTATTGTAATACAGATTCTAGTTTACATAATAGTTTCGAAAGTCCATATTATGGTTTAGATAGCAGTTCTAATTCTCTGTTGTTTACTTTAGATCGGGCTTGACCATTAGGCCATTAGAAACGGTTTTAAAGACTTCCTATGTACATTTGCATTTCCTTTCATAAGTGGATTTCACAAATTGAGGGTTGAAAAATCGTTTTCCAAATCTTTCTCAAGTTATTTTGGACTTGATAATCGATTCAGAAAATTTATTCTCTTTGAGAATTATAATTTTAACTTATTTATTGTAAAATGAAAATGCATTCATATGTCAACCATATGTTGGATCTAATATAATTTTAAGACTTTTTGGGAAAGATAAGAACATTAATTCCCAGAATAATAAACAAGGCTTATATTTTAGAGAATAGAAGAAATGGCTGTTATAAGGGAGGTACTGTTTTAAGGTAGAAAAGAGCATATGATGGGTCTATTTACATCATGGTCCAGTGGTGATTAAATATGTCTAATTGCTAAAAATGGCCTTGTATAGCATTAAGCTCCATCCAAGTACACAAAGACTTTATTGGTATCAAATGCACAAATAAATCTTAGATAACCAAATATTCGATGTCACATAGCGATAGAGCACACACTACACATAGAATGTTATACTTCTAATAAAATGGGCAAAGAATTGGGGCGAAAATTGTTTATTGTTTGATATCTTTCCATTATTGTCAGTTTGCTCTTTGTAATGTATGCAGGAATTTTGCTTTTCAATATGAAAATATCCCTCTGATATGCTTTTACTGCAGTGATTTTTTTGTCGAAGGAGCCATTTTAGTTCCGAAAAATTTATTTGAATGAGTCATGTCAATTTAACATGAAGATGCCTAACGAGTTAAAAACCTATCGAAAAAATAAAATTTTTTTAAATAAAACTCTTTTTTTTAATAAAAATTAAGATTAAACTCTTTGTAAGATCCGATCGTTTGAAGAATAAAAAAATGAGTCAAAATCTGTAACTTGATTTAAATAAATCTCATCTATTAATAACATTCTGTCTCCTGATTCTTATGTTCTATGATAAACAACTGACCACAACACAAATCAAAAAATATAATTTTTCTAAATTATTCTTTTGAAAAATTCTCCTCAACATTTTGCAAAACATCAAAAACCAATTACTGATTACTTAAATAGACAAAAAAAAAAGGAAAATCACATAAAACTATAGAGTCGAATTAAAATCTCATAGAAATTTTTAACAAAATCCAAAGAGAACAACAACAAAAGAAAAAAGGAAATTTGACATGACTTCAAAAGCACAATTACTAGAAAGAGTTAATAATAATGAAAACAATTGTCGTAAAGGAACTTTTTCCTTTCGTATTTTTCTTTTTTTTTTTCTTATTTCACATTTTCCGATAAAAAATTCGAAAATAAAATACAATCGATTCAGATTATCTATGAACAAAAATCTTGTTTTTCAATGCGGGTTGTTTTGTGAAAAAAAGGGAAAAAAGAAAAAACTTTTCGATTTTTGTTCATTTGTTAAATAATAAGAAGTTTAACTGAAAAAAAACACAAGTAAGAATAATATATTCGGCTGTGCCGAATCTTAAATACCCACCATCACTCACATTGACTAAAATGGTTAGAAAATTAATTGTGGAAAATTTCTATAGAATCGGTTCATATTTAAACGTTTTTTAAGCTATAAACCATATTCCGGGAAGGGAGCTACGTGAAATAATGACCCCAGCACAATTTAGTTGATTGGGTTTATTATTATATTGAAATAAATATATAACAAATTTTAAGAAATTATCTAAATAATTGCGACCCATATAGCAAAACAGATTTTGGGGTGTATCAAAATTTTTGCATATTTCAGCTTATAACTTTTTCTAATGATCCGAGTTTATGACTTTTGTACGATGATGAAAGATATATAACTCTATATTATAGCTAAATTGCTCTTTTAATCCAGTTACCTTTTGTTGATAAGAATAAAAAAGTTCTTAATTAAATTCTGATGTTGTCTCAGATATCGGTTTATAACTTTTTACCAATTAACCGATATAGTTGGTTTTAAATAAGAACAAATTTCATTGAATTCTGATAATTAATCTAGTCGTAAGAATGTTTTCAACAGACATAAAGACAGACAGACGCACACAGCTAAATCGATTCAGAATACATATTCTTTATGGGGTCTGAAATGATTCCTACTTGGTGTTACATACGGATTGACAAAGTTAATATATCCTGATCACCACTTGTGGTGATGGAAGGTATACAAATTTAGTAAAAAAATCTCTGTGGTTAAAATAAAGTACAAGTTGTTTTCTGTGTTGCACATAAAAACATTTCGATAGATACACTCACATACATACATGCATACATACATACATACATACATACATACATACATACATACATACATACATACATACATATACACATATATACATACATATATGAGATGAGCTATAAAAAGTCTTTTATTTGTTGATTGTTGCATCATGTATTTGTGTGTACATACACACATACATACATACATACATACATACATACATACATACATACATACACACATACATACATTTATACGTGTTTATTTACTTTAAACAACAAAATTCTTGTACAATCAAAATATAAAGAAAATACCTTATAAGTATTTGTACTCTACACCACCATAGATACTGATGCTTGTAACGTACAGAAAACAAATGTGCTATACCCACTCTGAAATATACCGTTCGGTTCAGAATCACTTTCTTTTAACGATGTTCGCCCGTCTGTATGTCTGTTCTTCCGTCCGATTGGCCTTCCATGTATACGTTGCGAATGTTCTACTCAGGTCGTATCTCTTGAGATATTTTGATGAGACTGGTAATATATTACTATTTTGTGCCAAGGGCGAATCCTATTACAATAGGTCATGTTCAGGGTAGCTTCCATACAAATTTTCTCCTGGTTATAAGCTCATAAAGTTTAAAAAAATAAAATTTTTTAATTTAATTGGGAACTAGGCTCCCATATATACCCATTTCCAAAAACCTAGTTGAACAAACCCAACTTGGTCCTACAAATAGCTGGCCAAGCATTCAAGGGTCTGCCGTCAAACTATTTTGCAATGTTGTAAAACAGTACCGGGAGAACTGTCCCTTGCTAGAAAACCTGGTTCACGTGAAGGAATGGTCCACATGATGCTCCTTAAGCTCTTTTGTTAAGTTAAAGAAATGTACACTTAAAGCCACACAAGGTTCAAAATATTCCCTATAGAAATGTTGCAATAAACTTAGAGGCCAAAAACCAAAGCAGAGAAATCAAAGTCAAAGTTTTCTAAAATTATTCTTGCTGCATAATGGATGACGAAACATAATATTCCAGTAGGTTTCAACATCTTCCTGGTCAAAAATTTTATGTTGCCTGATGCTCGAGGGACAAAGCAGTAAAAGTTTGGGAGTATGTGCCGAATCTTAATTGGAAATTGGATCATATTTTATTTCGGGAAGTGGGATTATCCAAATCCAAACTAGTTTCATATATTAAGCTCAAACCTGTTTTCCGAGAAGGGACGCTGTGTGGAAGCAATAACAAAATATGAATCAATGTTGGTCAGATTAAAAACATGTATTCAAGATCCCAAATAGATGCAGAAATGTTGTAAGATTTATTGGTTATTAATTTTTCATTAGAAAGTTAAAACTATAATTTTGAAAGATCAAACATTCCTTCCTAAGCTTTTTCTTTCACCAGTCGACCATGGCATAATATAGTTTTCCATTTAAAATTGCCTAAATACGATCGTAAAAACAAACTGGGCAATCTGTCTGTCCGTCTGCCTTTAACTCCATGTGTCTTCAAGTCAAAAGACTTCTAAACAAAAAAATCGAAAAGTCTTTTAAGGTAAATAAGTGTACAATGTATTATTGTAGTCAGTCCACAGTGTTTAAATTTTGAATACTTTATTTTTGTTGATATTTACTTGATTATTATCATGTTTGTTGTTATTATTGCAGTTGTATTTGCCAGTATAATTACAATTTAAGCCAACAATAACAAACTGATGAAGCTACTGATATGGAAGCTATACAGTCCGACAGACAGACAGACAGACAACAGACAGTCAGTCTGAGAGCCCAACAATTTGGCCAACAAAAAATATGCAACTAAATAACAAGATTTGCCACCAAAATTAAACAAAAGAAAAAAGCAAAAAAAAAAAAAACAAGAACAAGTACATTTTAAAGATCAACATCAGTAGTAAATAATGTCGTTTGTTGCACGTTCCACAACATACATAGAAACATACGTAACATTCATACATAAGAAGTAAACAAAACAACAACAGACCTTTATCATGTTTTACTTGATCCAACCAAACAACTTAAATTTTTTTCGGAAAAAAGGCAACAAGTGGCATTTGTATGTTGTTGCTTTTGTTAATTTCGAAAAAAAAAAACATCGGGCGGCAATTTTAAAAAGGTGATTCAGTTCGCTTGCAAGATCTCTCAGTAGTTGAATATGGAAAGGTAAATATACGAGTGACTGAGTTGTAAAGTGAAAATAAAGTTGTTCCCTCTTTGTGATTATTTTTGGTGGCGATATTCAAGGACATTTTTGTTAAGAGTTTAAGACATTTTTATTGTGAGGAGGTCATTAGATTCAGAAAACCTAAAATTGTTTTAACGTTAAAACTCCTCATGACAAAATGTTGGATCTGTTAAAAAAATTTCATTAATTTTTTTTTTTGACGGAAAACATTATTTTATTAGCGGATCAGTAAGTTAAAGGAAGAATGTGGATAATTATTTAAAAATTTTCCATGGAAACTAATAAAATAAAAGTTTTCACTTGGAACTAAAGAAAGTTTCCTTTGATTTTTATATTAAAAAGTTAGCAAAGACTACTCTTTGCTGAAATGACCAACCAACGAAACCTTTATTCATCATAACGAAAATTTTCGTTTGCTGTAAATTCTTCAAATTGACGACAAATTGACGTTAATATGACTATTTAAATTCATCAATAAAAATGCGGTTAATTTGAATAAATATTATTCTATTTGATTAATACATTATTCAAATTGACAAAAATAAATTCTTAATATTGATGAATATTATTGAATTTAAATGCCATTTGAATTGAGAGCAAAATTACGTTAAATTGTTGTAATAAATTAATACATATATTGATTATATAATATCTTAAGAACTGTTTCAACGAGAATTTTCTTATCTGGTACCAATGAATTCCTCAAAGAACTGTTGTACTGGACAAAATGTAAAATGGAGAGGATCAACGAGAGAAGTAGCGCCCAGGTGTTTATCTCATCTCTCTCTTTTTGTTCAGTTATTATAGAACAGCATGACAGTTATTATCTTTAATATCAAACAAATGAATATATTGTAAGTCTAATCAACATGAGCATGGAATGATCCACATGATGTTTCAAAAGCCAAAAAATATTTTTTTCATTTTCAAATGAGCTCCCAAAACATTCTGCAGGAAAGCAGCTCGAACTATTTGTTACAAAAGGTTAAAGCTAATGCAGGTTGAAAAACAAGTTTAACAAGTTTCCGACACACGCGGTAACCACAAATGAGAAGCAACATACTATTGTTATTTGATATTGTTACTGAAACTAAAGAATTTGTTTATTCGCTTTGTGATTTTGCATTAATAACAAGAATTATAGTTGTTCCAACAAAAATATTGTTAATTAATAAAAATAGTTATTGTTATCGCCACTAAACTTATTTTTATATCAATAAAATATTTGTTTATTTGCATTGACAACAATAATTATTATCGTCACTAAAATATTGTTATCGCCACTAAAAATATTGTTAGTTTAATGAGTTAGTTTTTATTGATTTATAATAATAAGAATATTAATTCAAATATATAACAATTTCCATGTTCACACAAATTTAAAAAAAAATATTTGTTCATATTAAGTTGTCATTAAACTGAAAATAATATTTTTTCCTAATAACAATAGTTTTTTATATCGGACGGTTTAATAACAATAAAGTTGTTATCAGTCGAATGTATTTTCAAAGATATTGCGACCATAATATTTTTTTATTTAAAAATAATTTAATTACGGCAACGAAATTGTTATAATAAAATCCATTCAACAATTAACATGTTGGTGATAACAATAAATGTTTATCGCGAATATGTTACTGTTTGCGACGAACATATTGCAAAGTGACGTTTCTCTGTGTGCAGGAAAAAAATTAGAGGCAGAAAGCAGAATACGGAAGTTAAAGTAAAATATTCTAAAAATATATTCTTGCTGCACATTGGATAACTGATCTTATGTACTGGATAACGTTGAAGTAAAAAGCATTAAAAAATATCCTAATCCATCGTTACAACGGGCCCTATAAATACCGAACTTTACTTCAAGAAATGTTTACAAAAAGGCTGCTTCCATTCATAGTACTTCGTAATGTGTCCTAACTTAGCATCCTGTCGCTATGGTAAACAAGCCCTTAAGTGGTACAAGAACAATAATATAGTATTTCAACCAAGAGGGGCAAATCTTCTAAAATTACTGGACCTAAGACTTAGTTGAGAGCTTTGGCATTTAATGGACTAAAATTTCTTGTTTCTTCCTTCCCGATTTTATATATTTTTCCAAGAAGTTTATATTGCTTCTTTACCACAAATACTCACATTGATTGATGTCTCAAGGTTGTGGGGGTACAGTAGGACATGAGCCATATTATAAATTAACCACATGCACACATGATGCAAAGGGTATGTTAAAATTGTCGCTAAATTTAACTTTTTTCACTTTTTATAATACCACCTATGAAAATCAGCTCACCGATATCTGCAGTTTAACAGTAGAAGAATGATTTTGTTTCTCATAATCTGTGTTGGGCTTTATCCACATGGTTATCCACATTTGGCCATTATTACGAAAAATATTTAATTTGCTTTCATCGGAGAAAATCACCTGATTCCAATATATAATGGATTAACTTTTAAACTCCTGCGCATACTCTAAACGTTTAATCTGATTTATTGAAGAGTCTCATGCAGAGCTCTGGGAATGGTCATGGGGTGAATCTTTTTATCATATTTCTATTGGAGTTTAGTAGCAAATTCGGTAGATGTTTTTTAGTTTTATGTTAAATTTTTTGGACAAATTGGAAACTTGAATCTCCTCTAAAATGATTCACTACGTATGATATGAGTTGCCTTGGTTATGCAATTCCAGTATTATTTTTAGTTTCTTTTTGTTTTTGGTTAATTTCTGCTTACAAATAATTTCTTTTGAAATTGTTACTTTAACCGATCAGAACCGATATAAATATTCTAAAATAATAAAAATGTCCGACTGAGTGTGGCAATACTTTTGATCGGCAAATTGATGACTTTTTCTAAACAAATTATTGCAGTTAAAGTATGTTTTATGTATTTACTAGTGTATTAAAAAACCGAAACCGCTTAACCGGTTTTATGCATTTCTGCAAACCGACCGGTTTCGAATAATTTCTATTTTCAACATGCCGGTTTTTTCAGTCACTTAACCGGTTCTTAATAGAAGTCACTTTTAAACTTTTCACTATTATATTTAGCTTAATTTTTGTATATTCCACCATAACTGAGTAAATATATAAAATATATCATTCCGTGTGTTACACGAGCAAGATATTGTATGCATTCTCAAACATCATTATTCTGAATCAATTTTTCTATGTCTGTCTGTTTTTCTATAAATTTATAATGATCAAACGAAAACCGGTTAACGGTTTCTTTAACATAAAACCATATTCAAAATCGGTTTTCTTAAAAATCCTATTTTTCAAATAACTCGAAAACCGGTTTTCTGAAAAAGTCGATTTTTTAATACACTCGTATTAAGCAAAATAAATTTTCGCATTAGTCAAACCACTTATGGTTGGATTCACTATTAACGTTTTTTCTAATATTTGGTTTTCTTCAGGAATGTAGGTATGTGAGGAATTTTTCGATCTCATTCCTTGGATATTTATTCTTTTCATTATTTCTTTAATGCTGAAAATTTTCATCACTCAGGAACCAAAATTTAATTTAATGAAATTCAAATTAATAATTCCTTTCTCCATTAATAATGAACACTTGACATTATCTTCCTTTTTGATCTAATTAAATATTAAAATTTATAAATTGTCTAATCATTTCTCATCTTAACAAATGTTAAATATTTATAAATATTTGAGAGTAAAAAATAAAAAAAAAACTCTGTACAATTAATTTAAATAAATAAATAAATAAATTAAACATTTTGCAGGGAAATTATTTGATTATGATGAAATGAGAAAAATCAATTATATTTTCGTAGTTTCCAGGACAGTACGTCTAGATATTTCACAATCTGCCAAAAGTAGTTTTGGGTGGGTGTTTCAATTGGTGATTGTATGACTGTATGCGATTCCTATAAATTCTACATTTCATTCAGTTAAAACAAACTTTATGCATTATTAAACTTATTTAATGATTCTTACGTGCATTTGCTATATTAACTACAATTACAACAACTACAATTACAACAAAACATCTTCATTTACCATCCATCCTCATTATTAACATCGTTATAGACGTCATCATCATTTCTCAAACGAAAAACAAGACATACAAAATTTGTTTGATTTTTCTTTCTGTGTCACTAGTGTATTCAAAAACCGATTACGGAAACCGGTTAACCGTTTTTTTTTCTAATTTCAGAAAACTGACTGGTTTCGAATAATCACTATTGTCGAATTATTCAACATGGCGGGGTTTTTTCAGCCGATTAACCGGTTTTGAATGGAAGGAAGTTTTTAACGCTTTCAATATACAAAATTTGTTAGCTTTTTCTTTCTACGTCACTAGTGTATACAAAAACCGAAACTGGAAACCGGTTAACGGTTTTTTTCAGAAAACTGACTGGTGTCGAATAATCTTTATTGTTGAATTATTCAACATGGCGGGGTTTTTAAGCCGATTAACCGATTTTTTATTTAATTTGTTCGATTTATCTTTATGTGTGACTGGTTAACCTTTTTTTCATTCAGAAAACCGACCGGTTTCAAATAATTTCTATTGTCGAATTGTTCAATATTCCTATTTTTTCGGCTGATTAACCGGTTTTTAATGAAAGGCCGTTTTTAACGCTTTCGGTAAAATTTTCAGTTTTATTTTTGTGCATTCCGCTATGAATAATGATTTATAAAATTTTTAATTCCGCATGTAACACGAGCAAAATACTGCAAGCATTATTAGACCTCATATTCTACGTCGAATTTGCTATGTCTGTCCGTTTTTAAAATAATCACATCCATATTTACAATAAATGAAATTCTACAAGATTTTTTATCCACGTTTTGATGATGGAACCGTTATTTCATCTCTATTCTATATAAAAATTTTAACCGGTTTTTTTTACTTAAACCCCTATTCGAAAATGGTTTTTTAAAAGTACATGTTTTGAATAATTCGAAAACCGGTTTCTTGAAAATGTCAGTTTTTGATACACTATGACTGTGACTGTTTTGTTGTTTCTGTTTTTGTTTTTACTTTTGCAGACAAAAACAAGTAAATTGAACAAATATCAAGTCATAAATTATGTGAAGGAACATTTTGAAAATTAAGCAAATTTAGCAAACATTCTTAAAACTCAAACACAAAATTCTTAAACCCAAGAAAACATACACATACACAATCGCACATATACACAGACACAAACACTCATTGAAAATTTCTATATGCAAAATCTACATCATCAATCAACAATGATCTTTTAATACTCACACACACACACACATACGCACGCACCTAAAAGTATTAGAATTCTAATAATAAACATACGTTTAGATATGCATATATAAGGAGTGAGATCAAAAAAATCTTAACATGCAAATATGTTAATACAAAAGAAATGACAGTTTTTTATTTTAGAATTTTTTATTTGATTGAAATTATTTTAACAATTTACAACAAAAAACAAGTAAAAATTTTATAGTCGGTCAAACCCGATTATGTAATATCCTGGTTTTGGTTTACATTTATCTTAAGTTGACTTAATATCTTCACAATACTCACGTTAATTTATGAGTTTCAAAGTGATAAAGGACGAACATACTTAAATAGACTCCGGAAGTGATTCTGAGTCGAACGATATATTTAAAAGTGGTGATAGGAATATTTTTCTGCCCGTTACAAACATCTGCACAAACACATAATACCCTCTATGGTGGTGTAGGGTTTAAATACAGTTTAAATTCTATCCAAATTCTTCTTTTAACGTTTTTATATTGATTTCCGTCACTCCATTTAAAATTTACTCCAATTTTGCACACCTTTATGTGTGCAAAATGTCACATATTTATCCTTGTATCACTCAAAGGCTTCAAGGATGCCAAGTCAGGCCAGAAATAAGTGGACTCATTATGAAGTATTATGAATGGAAGCGGCCATTTTCGTAAACATTCCTTGATGTCAAGGACTTTTGAGCATTTTATGTTTTTAAACCTGTTTTAGCTTTAACTTTTCGTACCAAATAATCCGAACACTGAACTTACAGCTATAGAAACATCACGTGGACTATTCCTTCTGCATGAACCACGTTTTTTATCAATGGAAAAGTTCTCCCGATACTTTAACTAACATTGGAAACACTTTGACGGCAGACCTTTGACGCATGGCCAAAATTTTGTAGGATCAAGTGATGTTTTGTTGAAAATATTTAATAATTTTAGTACGCACTTTTTTCTGGTCACTCACTTTAATTAAAGTAAATTCATTTGTCTGACATTAAATATGTTTTACGAAGGTAACTTGACCAAAAAAATATATATCAAATTAAACTTGAGTTAAAAGTTTTTTACGAAAAACGTATGTTAAGAATTTTTTGATCTCAATCCTTATGCACACAACTGAGGGTGTATGTGTGTTTACTTAAGTACATAAAGCATCAGTTATTTTGCTATTGTATCTGTATGTCACTTTACCTTTTAAAAGTCAGCTAATTGTTAAACCAACCAAGATTCACAGGATAATAAAAGGAAAATATGTAAACCCTCTTAGACTCGCACCAACGCACACAGACTTTTACAATATGGATAAATTGATGAAGTATCATAAATTCATATTTAAGTTGTAGTAACTGTGGGAGCCCGGAATGCATGAGAGGTTAGAGAGTTTTCTTAGGAAGGAAAAATATAATTGATTAACGATGCACAAGTTGGATTTTTTTTGGGGGGAGGGGCGGTAATAAAGAGGAAAGACAAAATTTATTTATATAAATTTCTTTTAAATTCAATGAATATTTAAAAAATTATTTAAATATATTTTTCAATTAGGGAAATTGCGATTTAAATTATTACAAATAATACGAATAAAGGAACCAGTGATTTTGCAATTATTTCTGTTGACATTATGGCTTTAAAACATCTTTGTAATTGTCAAAGAAAGCTTATACGGAGAGAAATGGCTGACTGATATCTCGGATGAATACCGTAACAGGTTAAGTTTTGCTCTGAAATTTAATTTGAAATATTCAAATGCCTTCTAACCGAATATAGAACTCAAGATTCGTTTAAGAAACAACAAATAAGAATATTATACTCGGCTATGCCGAATCTTCAATATACATTATACGCACATACAAACTCACATATAAACTCACAAACGCAGACAATTCTTACATAGCAGAGAAACTTTAATTAGTCATAAAAATAGTTATGTCGCTTTAATTTAGAGGTTGTCGCTTTAATTTAGAGGTTGTCTCAGATATCGATATATATCTTTTAACATACTGAACCGATTTTGTTTGATGTAATGTATTTATCTCAAAACCAAAACAAAAACATTTTGTACACACAGGGGCAGGAAAAACTAAGGACAATGATAAACAATATGGCCGAATTTCATCAAATTTAAAAAAAAAATTAATTTTAGGCGTGAGAATGTTTCAAACAGACAGAAGGACATAGCTAAATCGAATTAGATTTTCATTCTGATTTCAGATTTTCTTCCTGACGTTACACATGGAATAATTTATTTAATATATTAAATTTGTCATTTCATTGTCATTTGTCATTCATTCCCACTTTCAATGAAAGTATTATAGTAATTTGATAAAATTATACATTAAAATGTAAAACTTACCGATTTCTTTAAGGCGGAAATGAAAGTATAAAAGAAATATTTTGAGGTCGGTGCAGTAAAGATTTATATACTACCTAAAGGATCCACTATACAATGATTACTGCAAATGTCGAATGGTTCCTTCACCAGAAATATATTTCTCCCATCGTCAATCCTCAATAAGAAATTCTCAATATATACATAAGGAGTAGAGGGGAATAAATATGTTATTTAACCTCCAAGTAAAATGGATAAAGTACAACATCAAGGTAAGCAGATATGAAGGCGATGACATCACAGAAAACACCTGACAATTGGAATACACTTGAGCAAATATGTCTGCCTGTTGAGTGCTAACCACACTAGGGAATCAGTCATTTATTGGAATTCCCTGTCATTAACAAATCTCCCAATATTGGTTGACTACACACCTCTAAGATTAGATTTCTGGTAATCATACTTTAAGCTTTAGAATCACAAATTTCTTAATATTTGGGTTTTCAGAGCAACAAAAGGCACAATATTAAAACTTATGTGACGCAACTTTATGAGTTCATTTTTATTTTTTTACTTTTTTTTTCATCAGGGAACTCAATATAGAAGTGATATTCCATTAATGGATGATTACTTGAATTCGTGTTCTTGGTTACTTTCGCCTTTATCTCCATTTGGCTATCAGTGAACTCATTGATATAACTCTATTAATAGTTTGACGAAGATACCGATCAAAAATCGCGAACTTTTTCTTGAAACCTGTATATGGGCCCAATCTAATATATATAGAACCTGTATTAAGTGTATATATTTTTGCTCATTTCCTGTAGCACGTTCAAAGAATTTTCTGGATTGATTTTGCAATTTATCTCTATAGATGCCTACCAAAATACAGAGGCCTAATTATATTTCAATAGAGCCAGTGTGTCATTCTAGAACCCCATAGCTCTTTGACATTTATCGTTTTATTATGAAGGATACAACAAATCGGAATACGTTAGATGAAAGGATATTTCTAACATAATATAGAAGAAGATTGGAAGGTGTAGTTGATAATTGACAGGGAGCTTTTACTTATCTGGATAGTATCTTCAAATAACAGCAAAATTCTTCATCACTTGATACTTGATAAAGAAAATCAGATTTTCCCAATGAGCGAACTCATGGAATTTACGCAAAACTTCTTACTTAATCGGTCACCAAGAATGCTCTCAATCAAAAATCACACTAATATTACATACTCGAACACTAGCGATCAGATATCTTATGGTGACACTCGATTTCTAAATTTTATGAAATATCTACACGAAAACATGATTAAAAATCTTCGGAAAAATATAGGACTCAGAAACGATGTAGTTAAAATTTTTTTCTTCTTAATCCACTTTGGAGAATTTGGTTCCAATGGTATATCGTAAGTCCACAATGGTATATCGTAAGTCCTATTTATTCTTTGCTATGTTCCTTTAAATTTGGGAAGACGCAGGAGGTTTTTCGACTTTCGAATCACCATTAATACAGGGATTGAATTTTGGCTTGTGCTTGTAATACTTATTTTGTAGACTATCACTTTATCCAGTAAATGGTGCTTTCGTACCGTTTCTAATAGCATTCATGTTCTTGTGTAAAAAAAGATCATTAGAGCTTATTTTATCACCTTTTCCATTATATGTCACCCTCGCGGTGTTTTAAAAAGCAAAATTGTTCTTGGATCATACTTATTTTAAGTCTGAATATATTTTTGAATGAAAAGCTTTCAGTGAATTATTTAAGTAGAATCCGTTCATTTCAAATTAAGTTTAGCATTCATAGAAACGCTATTTCCGAAAAACCAAGCTTCAACCTCCATAAAATTCTAATATCGAAATATAAAATGACTTTTCCAAAATTTAACCTCGAATAGTGCATAATCTTTATTAAAAATAACTCCCTATCGAGATCTTTAACATAAAAAATATATTCTCCATAATCCCAGTTAAAAACCCTCAGCACTGGTCACTAAAGTGCATTTCACTTTTTTTAAACTTTTTATTGCATTTTTGCAATCATCATAATTTATAGAGCATGAAAAGTAATTTTTATTAAAATTATCTTATACATCAACACTAAAACGTATGACATCAATAAAACGACTTAAAATTATGACCATCTACAAAAGAAAGAAGGAATCACCCTAAAATACCGTTATAACCTGATGACATTTCCATAAATTAATACGAGGTACATACGTAACAGGTCACTTGAATTTATAATAACGTACCAAATTAAAAAGAGTTAATGACATTAAAGTAATAAAAAATTACTCAGACTTTATGGTTACGAGTAATAAAATATGAGAGGAATTTTAAAATTTAAGTATCCAAAACCAAAATAAATCCATAACTGTACATCATCAAACTTAAAAATGATTGTCAACATTACCTTCACCTTCAGTGGGGAGCAAATATGCATGATGACCAATTGTATTGAAGGACCCTCATGTATTCACTCCATGACTTAAGAGTTCATCGGGAATAAGAATAACTAAAAAAGAAAAGAGAAGAAAAGGAAGACATTAAACATGTTTATTGTTGAGACTTCTTAAAGGACACAAACACATACATACAAACCTCAACATGTATATTAATATTCGTATGCATGTGTTCATGCACATTAACACCAACATCAACAGGAAATGGTGAATGAGTAAAAAAATCCAACTTAAAAATGGAGACCATAAAAAATTTACCATTACGGCGATTACTTGAAGGAGAACAGAATTATCCTTAAACGTTTTAAAGTGCCAGTGGTGGTCAAAATATGAAATGTCATGGCATTTGCATTAACTTTTATGGGATAACAGAAGTGGACATTGGTATCCTCTATTAAAGTTCTTTTTTTCCAATACGAAAACATATGTTTGTGCAAGTGTGTATGTCCTCTGTAAGGAAATGCTTTTGAAATTTATGAAAATTATGCAGAAGTTGCTGCAATTTGTTAGGGAGAACAACATATTCTCATTGAATACGAAACTGGATTATTAGCACTTGTTTAGATACTAATTAGAAATCAAGTGTTATTAACAATTTTCTTTAAAAAATGCGAGATTTCTTGATATTGAGCTCATAATAAAAATGACACTTATCATATTTTGCGCTAAGTAAGTTTAAATTAAATGTATTTCGATAAATAATGACTTTAGCAATATTTCGTTTAATATTGAGTTCTTTAGGAAAATATGATAAGTTTTGTAGCATCGTTTAAAATATTAAACTGAATATTCACAATTCTGGCACTAATTTTTTATTAACTTTACATTTTTGTGAAAAAAACTTCAATTAATATAGAGTTGAAGGACAAAACTTGTTAATCACTTAACTTTTATATCAAAAATTTATATTTCATATATCAACTCGCCTTCTGAGAATATACAACGGCTATCTGAAACCATTGAAAAGGCAAAGGTAGCTATGATACTTTTAAGGCTTTTATTCGGATAGTATTACCTCTTTTCTATTAAAGTCATTGGATCGTGAAGTTGATACCATTTTGAAAGAGAAAATATGGAAAATGATATTTAGACAACATGTCTACATAAAGAAAAGATATGTATTGCGATTAAAGGAGGGTTTAATGATGTCCTAACTGATAAAATTATCCAGCCCCTAAGCCGTTTCCGACCTTGACGAAGGAATACACCATAGGGAGGTATTTTACCACCTCTTTGATAAGAAGCATTTTAATCATGTGATGTCTTAATACTTTTATGAGTAACACTTTGCAGAGCAAAGGAACACGTTCTAGTGTCTGAACATGAACCCAGATAAGAACCAAATCTGGTTGTTTACATGAAGGACGGAAATCTTTGTCGCAATCCTATTTTTCAAGATAAGAAAATTAAGATTACAAGGCAAGTTAAATGATTTAGTATAATCCTGGATAGGAAACTGAAATGGAGAGTATATATTGAGGAAAGGATGTTGAATGATCATAGGCAGGAGAACTATAGGATAAATCTTAGAAGATCGATGGATATGCTGCCTAGGAATAAGCTGTGCAATACGGACAACGCCAAAGAAACGCATTGGAAACACCACGCTTTATTAAAATAAGGCTGCGATATGAAACCGCTTCCACGTTGTATTGGCTTTAGTCTATGGGATAGTGAATTTATCCTGTACACAAAACAAAGTATTCCTCTACTGGTACCCTAGAGGAATACTTACAAGTCGGTGAAAATTTTAACAGGCTTTATAAATCTATTTCGATCAATTGCAGCTAGACTGTCAAAGAATTTTAACTCTTGTCATGTGGAATCTTAAACGAGATAACTTTTATGACTTGGTTCCAAACGGATGGATCTTAATACGGAAATATGATGGGATTGAATCTCTATGCTGTAGAACTGTAAACCAGAATATTTCTTCAGTTGCCGAATCAAAATACGATTTTTCGTAGATTCTGGAGTTTTCTGGACCAGTTCGAATTCGACAGATTTACCATGTGGGGGTTTAATTACCTTCACCCAACAGAACACCAAACTATGACTTGTTTTAAATTGCAATAGTGGTATAAACGATTACTCCAAAAAAATCATTTATTGGGTACATTAGGGAGTACCAGGTAATGAGGAAGCAAACTATCGAGCCGTTAAAACTAATGAGCTGCATAATATAAGCTTGGACAGTCTAATCGGTTGATTGAAAACACTGTACCCGGTATCCTTCCCATTAACCAGCGGGTTGTATCACTAAGATACTTTGGGGCGATCCAAACCAAGAATGTTCGCAGAGTGAATAAGTGAGTGACCTAACTGGTCACTCCATCTACAGATACACTTAAATAAATGTTCATGCTAGAAATGATTAATAAGTATTAAATTGCAAAAATTTATCGCTTAATGTAGGGTTTTTTAAAAAGCATAATAATCTGAGATTGATACCAACATTTTTCAAAATTTCGAATAAGTATAATCACATATTATTGTCTCTTTCTGCTAAGAACAGATATTTTCTTTCATTTTTTACATAATTTTTGTAAGAATATTTTTTATATAAATAATTTTGTAAATTTATAGTGAAAAAGGGGGTCCTAAAAGGTAAAAGCTTTATTTGTTAGAAGAAAAAAACACACAAATTAATTTCCAGATAAATATGTATTTCGTTATGTCTGCGTGTAATTAAATGAATTTATGCCGTAATCCCGCATTTTATAACAAAAACCGTAAAAATGCAAATAATTTTGTGGTAAAACTATTGTCATCGTATTACCTGATGTCCATGAGAGCAGAAGACAGTTTCCCTAACAATAAGTGGAAAATTCTTTATGACAAAAATTATTTCAAATAACTCAATTGTTAGACCTTTTCTGGGGGTATTCGTTCCCTTTCATTTATTATGTTGAGTTATGAGCAGAAATACAAAAACAACATAAAACTATTTGTCACAATTTATTAAAAATGTGTTCATTATATTCTTTATGAACCAACATTTCGATGTGAGTATGTGTGTGTGTGTGTGTTTGTGTGGCTGAGTGTATGCATGTATTTTAGCCGCATTTAAATTTTGTATCTTTTGTTTGACAGGAAAAAATATGCAAATTTTTCATTTCCATTATAAAATTCCCAACATTAGAGAACTGAAACTATAAAAAGGGTTTGTTATTTATAATTTGTACATATACATGTGTAGTGTGTTGGACAGTGTGACCAAATCATTTTTATTTGCAAATAATTCTATAAATTTTGAACCATCACACAGTGTTTCAAATGAGAAAAGAAATAGAAATAAATCTGTAACTTCAGAACGTCTATTCCGATTTCAAAGAAATTTCATACAGAGATATCAGTGTTATAGGCGAGTTTAAGTTTTGACTTTATGAACCTAACGGAGGTCGGTTAACAGGGTCCAAAATTTGTCAGCTCGAGTCATAAACAAATTTAAAATGATCCAAATTCCTTATGTCCGAACCGTTTTCAAAGATACGAGTGGGAAATTTTCCCCGATTTTTTGCCAAAAATTTTGTTACACTTTTTTAAATTATAAAACGTTGTTCTTAAATAACATATTTATACTTTTCTGAAAGGTTACTTTATAGGCTTTCGTGCAAAGTTTTAAAAGCTTAAATTTTGATAGAACCAGAGTTTCTCCAATTCAAGCTCTTTTCACAATACTATAATTTCTCAAATCGCAATACTGGTATTTGAAAAAAGACGTATGTTATTTTTAAAACCTGATATGTTCTAAAATTTTTAACAAGGAAAAGTTTTGCTCCCCGATAACGGTTGCAAAAAAAGTGAAAGTATCAATTTTTTGGAATTTTCGAAATTCCTTTTTGAGAATTACAAAATTTGAGAGAAAAACAATAACAATAGTTTCCGGTTAAATAATAAATATAAAAAAATATTTTTGCAATTTTTCCAACAAAATCAAAAGTTCTTCAGAGTCTCTATTTGAGGTTGCTTTGATACCCAAAGGTGTTAAAACCTCTCGCACTGGATTAGAGGTTTTCAATTTTTTTTGAACGAACTAAGAGATCTTTAAAATTCGGTAAATATATACTGTCAGTCTTTCTGGTTATTGAAGAAACCTTCCATATGCCACGCTCTGTCTAAACTTGAATTAAAAAGCCTTAATAATCTTGAGATGAGCTCTTAGAAGAAGTCCTCAAGTAGTTGTTCTTTCAACTCTACTGTGAAATTTGACATCAAATGGGCTACTTTTGGAAGCACACCGTTTGGGTCTTAGGACATTATGTATGCTGATGATGCAGTGGTGTCAGGTAAACATCTGGAAATGATATAACACCTTATGGGACTAACATATAGAAATCTAAGCAACTAAATACTATAAATGTCCATCCATCGTAGGAGGTGTGAAATGTCTCACCTCAGATTACCTGTATTGGACGGGACAACTTTGGCGCCATCAAGTACCGTTAAATACCTTAGTATAATCCTCGATAGTAGATTGAAGTGGACGCATATTAAATGTTCTCTATGCTGTAGCGCAGGGCAGATGAAATAATCACAAGAACTGTCTTAAGAGTCAGATGCTGCACTATCTGACATTGTCGCTTTGGCATAAATGGAGCGAGAATAGTTCTTCCTTCAAACGATTTTTGCAGGAGGCGTTTAAATGACGAGGTGGAAGCGATTCCATAACTTTTCAGCCATTGCCTTGTAATCTACGATTGCGTTTTTTTGGTAACAGCGCGTTACGATCTACTACAGTTTTGGCAAATGCTGATTTGAGTGATGAATGTGGTTTTATTCGCAATTGCGGATGGTTCCAATACGGGTTTACTCCGGAGGCACAGGTTTCTATAACTCTGATCGCTGAGTTTTCATGGATACCAGATACTTTTATAACAAGTTAATAAATTTTCTGAAAATCCAAGCTAAACTAGGCCTCCTCTAGTTAAATTTAGTTATTTCTACTTTCTACTAAAGGGCTACAAATATTTCGACTAGAATTCTTTGAAGCAATAAGTAACAACTTGGATATGTAGTCGTTTCAAGGACTATCTATATACAAAAATTTCTTTGTCTCAATTTTTAAATTCGAGGTGGCTAACTTTAGCCACCTCATAGCCACTTGAACACATTTCAACTCGGCAACGCCTCAGCTCTAACCATTTGAAATTTCATTGAGAATTATAAAAAAATATAAGAATTATTTCCAATAAAATCGATTTCGACACACTGTGTGTAGTGGCCCATCGTGGTTTGACTGCTTGTCTACTTGAGTCACTATTCAGTCGTACGTATATTTTTGGCTGACAGTTGAGTATCATCACTCTCGTCGTTCATTTATTGTTGGCTTTAAAACAATGATGAATATTTTTTTCACATAAAATATTGTTTTTTTTTTCTCTTTTTTGTGTTTTGAACTTTTTTTCTGGAATAACTTCCATTTGGTTAACTACTAATAATTACATGCTTTACGATTCGTTTTTGTATATAGAAGTTGGAGTCTCTTTTATAATTATTTAGATTAAATGTGTATAAAAAAGTTTTGATATAACAAAAACAACAACAAGAAGAAGAAAAAACGCATGAGAATTAAATTATGTATTTTATATTTAATTTGAACGTTTATAGTATTTTCCATCAAAAGATCTCGTAATTTGCCATTTTGGAGTGGTTTAAAATGTTTGCACCCTACATCGTTGATGTTGTGACACTTCGGCTGTATCTGGTTGTTCTTCTTGTAGAAAAATTTTCCAATTGATACTTGAATATATTTCTTTGGATGACCAAAAATGTCTGGAAACAGACGTTAACATATGATGAGATTTTAAAACATACACGAGGGGACTAAGCCCTCTTTATAAAAAAGCAACCTTCAAAGAAATAAGAATTTCATATATGTTTTAGGGAATAATTTTGTTTAAGAAGCACTTTTAAAAACACTTTTCCACCATTAAATACAAAAATCCGTAATAAGTAACAATAGGAATTCACTGTAGTGTAGGTCATTCCTAAATTTTCTCCAATCAATGTCTTTAAAGTAGAATGTTCTCGGTGAAGTATCCCTCCTGAAATTTTGTGATCTTTGGGTTGCCAAAGACTGTGACTAGAGAGTGGAATGTCTCGCAATGATATTCTCGTAACTCTACTAACCGTATCAGTGTTCCACATAGTTCTGTGTGACTGTGACGCCTACTACGTACTTTGGTTTTTAGTGCAATGAAAAAAACGGGAACCTAGCCTTGATACCTAATTTGTCTGCCTCCACATACCTGATCACCGTTGTCTTCTTACAATGCAAAACGGTCCTTCATATGGTATACTTTGATTGTAACCAAGATTTCCCAGACTACACTTTCCCTGATAGCATGACCGCTGTTTGCATTACCATATACTTGTTGAAGACATTATGGTTTATCTATAAAGATTGCGTGAAACAATGAGTATCTTCACAAATATGTAGCAGGGTTCCGTCTGATCAAGATTTGATATCTGGTACTTGAAAGATGCAATCGCTCTGTTAATTATTTTAATATCGATTTGAAATTCAAGCATTAATTATATATTGATGATATCATTTGTGTCTCCTCTTGATCTATTCTGCCATGTTTTGGAGTCGATAAAGTCCTGTAAAAACGGCTTATTTCCAAGCAGCACATTCATCGATGTTCGATATACGACTGAAACGTTAGTAAGTATAGGCCTAATTACGCTCCTATAAAGCCAGTGTATCATTATAGGAGTGAGGACCCATTTAGTTCTAATATATTTTGACCAGCATCTGTGAGGCTTCTTTGCCTTTTCCTCCATTTGTTGCCTCCTTTTAAGCTTCCTATTTAGTATGACAAATAGAAATATCACCTGACTGGATGCAATGAACTCACCCCTAAGAAAGCAATATTTGTTATACTTGGCAATATTCGTATTACCCCAATTTGAACCCCTGCGTCAATAAATATATGATCCAAAGCGTTATAGTCCAACACTCCTTTCTATCATTATGTTTAATTGTACAAATCCGATCAAAAGTTACAGATTTATTTCCAAAACATCGATTCTGTTCCACTCCTCAGTTTTTTCCTCAGTCTATACATGTTAAGGTGCTTTATAAATAAACTGAATTAATATCGCTCGACCCAGTATCACTTTCTGAGTCGATCGGTGGTTGGTTGCTTATACAAGAACCTTTTGAATATCTATTAAAGCAATTTGGGATTTAAATAACGATCTAAGACGATAACTGAACTTCAATGAGTTTCAATTATTATTTTGAATACGATCTAAGAACCGACAGATGTACATTGCTAAATCGAGTAAGTCCTATATATATACACTTTGAAATGTTCGATAAGCCTTTCTTGACGTTTCATATGAGAAGACAAACATGCTATACCTTCACCAAAAGTAGTTTGTAAGAGCTGAAATAAAAGTTGCAATTTTGTCTTCTTCTTCTTCTTTTTTGATAAATTTATTATTTCACATTAAAGTTTTAATTTAATTTATGCAAATATCTGTGTGAGTGTGTCAAGATGTTAAAATATTTGGTTTTAGTGTTGACATTTTTTTATGGCTCCGGCAAATGATTTTACTGCTGTCAGTTTATGTCATCATCAAATGGTTAAAAATATTTCAGAGTTTTTTTTGTTTTAATTTTTAATTTAAGCACCAAAATTGTTATTGGATTTGGACCAGCAATAATTAAAAAAACGTTTAAAATTTTATATATCAGTATACTGGAATATTCCATTAAGTCGAAAACATAATTAATAAGTCTATAATTATATGTATAACACAATGGGTTAATACTTACAACTCTTTGGATCGTAATAAATGAAATTGGCTTTCATTTTTCATGTCTTGTAAAATCACTTCATATTTATTGATTCATTTCACATTTAAATAAATATTTATGTGAACGAATCATCCTGGTAGGAGGTAAAGGAAAAAACCCATTAAATAACTTAAACAACTTGTACGTTCATGTAAGGGATATTGGATTCTATAAAATGTGAATGTCTACCATCAATTATGTTTTGCATTTTTCGGATAGTTTCATCATTTCTAGTCCAGAAGCTTTAATGATTGTTAAGTTATCTTTTAAGCTCCAAAATAACAAATGTAGATTAGATTCTTCTATATGGCGACATCATGTAAGTTTGTTGGAAACATGCTCACGTCTGGAATTATTTTCGGATTAAAATGAAATTTGGCCAGATTCTTTGTTATTGTCTTAAGAAATTTCCCACTAAAAATTGGTTTATAAACTTCAGTATCATCGGTGCATAATAGTGCTTCTTCCCAGAATAGTGTAATCTTTAGTTCATGAAACCCCTAAAGATTAAAGAATTAAAGTAATATTCGCAACTAGTAAGTTTGAGAAGGTATCAGGAATGGTGCTCTATATTCCATATATTGTGTTTTAAGATGATCAAATATAAATTGCTTGTAGAATTCCATATCTTCAAGATTCGTCGATGCCTGTCACAGTTCCAAAATGTTGATATTCTAGATGTCGTTTTTAAAGCCCTATTACTTCCTTCATGGACCCTTTATGAAACCCATGTAATTATTTCATAATTTTAGAGTCAAAAACAAGTTATAATTCGAAGTTGGTCAGACTTCAGAAATTCTAGGTTAAAGGCAATATTGTGGTTGAAAATCAGTGAAATCCGACAATATCGCTTTTAAGTCTTAGAGCTCCGTTATGGAGTACCTGAAAAGTTCATATCAATTTTTTAAATATTCATTTTTAAGATCCAATTGAATTCTTCATATAAAAAATTTCGGATCTGCTTAACAATGAGCATCATCTTGTTTGTAAATATTTTTTATACAACTCGATATTTTATATAACCACAAATATTTTTTACATCACCCAATATTTAAACTCCTATTGAGAGGATGATTAAATACCAAATTAAAAATATCGATTACAAGAAGTTTTTTTTTTTTTTTTGTAAAAAATTCGCAATAAAACAGATTTCTGCAATACAACAACAATTATTGGTTAAAATCATAATTAACTTTTTATAGTCTTTTGGTGGAATATCAGGACATTAAGAATTTATTGATGATGATAATTGTCTTTTTATATTATTGTCACAGTTAAGACACCCTATCAAATGAATATTATTTTATAAGTTTAAAAATTGATTTGCAAATTGAATGTCAGGGGGGGAAGTAATATTACACTCAGACAAATGAAAATGATGCAGAAGTTCCGAGAAAGCTAAACTTTTCTATCTTTGCAAAACGATATTATACGAATTGCAGAAATATTGTTAAAAGATCGAGTGAAAATCGAGCTATTTCTTCAATTGATCCTAAACGTGTTACATTTTGTTCAGTAGAACTGTTTATAACCAAATTTTAGAACTTCCGCTGCTAAATTTTTCACTAAAATAGTTCCTTGAGAAAGCGATTGGGACCATATTTGAAAATTCTTGCTGTTAATGTTCTTTAGATATTTGATAATCATTATTTGCTTTGGATGGGTGATCCTTGGGAAAATAATTGGAACCAATTTAAAAACTCCCGGTTTTACAGTTCCTTGGATATTTGATGATCAAAATTTGCTTTGCATGGAGGCTACTTCTCCCCTGATTCTAACCGCCCCACAATTTATCTTGTAAATTAGTTCCTTGAAAAAGTTGTTAGAACCAAATTTGAAAATTCTCAATGAATATCTCTAGATATTCGCTGATCAATGTTTTCTTATATGGGATTACCTTTCCCCCTGATTCTATCCATTCTACGTTTTGTCTAGTAAACCAGTTCCTGCAAGAAGTGATTGAAGCAAAATTTTGAAATTATTACTATTTATTTATATTTCTTTAGATTATCGATTATCAATATTCTGTTGAAATATTAGTAAAATCGGTCCAGTAGTTAGCTGTCTAAGTCCCGAACAAACACAGATTCATTTTTATATATATTAATTAAAATCTGATTCTTTCAACTATAACAATAAATATATGTTTGTTTCAAAAATATTATATGTCACGACGATAATTTTGGAAATTGGAAATGTCGATGTGGTGGAGGGTATATAAGGTTCGTTGTAGACCGCTTATTTTTATTATAAAAATCACTATAAATTGATGTAATATTATGACGGTATTGTTAAATATACGTACAAATGTACATACAAGTTTAACTATCACAATCAATATTTATTATTTGGTCAATTAAAAATCTGCAGTTAAATTAAAATTGTTTAATATTAATTTCAGCGAAACGAAAATTATAAAATCTATAAAAAATAATAATTTTTAAAAAAATATACCATAAATTAAAGAATAATAAATATTAATTTAGTCTGCCCTTCAATAGAATTTAAGCGAAATTGTAAAGGGCCTGGGAGAACTCTGAAATTCGTTTACAAAGGGGTCTACTTTCACTGATAATTAGTTGATGTTTGGGCCATTACAAATGCAAAGAATAATTAATGACTTTTTCATCAAGAAGTGATTGGAAGTGACAAGACAAAAAATTTAGCCGAAAATTTGCGGAAAATTTGAAAAGCAAATGGAATTAATATAAGATAACCGGAAAAGAAAGAATCAAGAATATTTTAAATATTCGTAACCAAATAATACTGGAATAATGTTATTGTACAGAATTCCAAATCCGCTGCTCTAAAGCTTCTCAGAATAGGACTTAACTAAGAGGCGCAAGTTGAGAACGGACATGTGTGATAAGGAGGTGAGACGAGATTTGATACTTTTTTAATAATGAGAACAAATGATTACAAACTTTAAATATCTTCTCCCTTATGAAGAAAATATAAGCAGAAAAATATCGCTCCAAAACTTTGTGAACGTTGTTTTTCCTGATTCAAAAGTTTCAATTTGGAAACAAAAACCATTCAAAACAACTCCAAAATGATTTTTTATTTGGTTGGGTTTGAAGGATACTACTCCATTTAAGGTGATTGGGCTGTTATATGTTTGTACAGATGTTTGTAATACAGAAGAAATAATGCTACCTTAACTTAACTTAGAGAACATCCCTTCAGATTTTAAGATGTCTGACTGTTTTCCTTGTATTGGAAAATTTTATAATTCAAAATTTTGAAATTTATATCATTAGAAATAGATATATATGTTTTTTGAGCCAAAGATGAAGATCGGTCCAATATTTCAGATAGATCACATACAAATGTCCTTTTAGAGAGAAACTTTAAGGTCATAAAATTCAACGATATGATATAAAAGCTCCCATGCAAACCAACTTTCAAAAATTTGTATTATGTTCTCACCCATTTTAAAGTTATGCAAACAGACAAATACTATGTCACATTTTTACAATGATCAGTCCACAATTGTTCTAAGGCCTCTTATAACCTTCACTTCAGAAAATCTCGTCATATGACCTTCATATCTGAAAATCTTGGATGGTAGCCCTAGACTGATAGACTTTGGATCTTTTGTAGAAATCTTACACAATATCTTCATTGCGCGTAATTTGAATCTTTCACAGCGAAATCGACAGCAACTCTCTTCACCGCTCGATAATTTTGGTACGCAGTACTTCGAGTATGGATAAAGAAATCGTAGCTATTTACAAAATTATTGGCCAATCAGTTCACTGCGTGTTACTCAGTTAATGTTGCCAAATCACAACCTTAAAAACCATAACCAGCTGAGTTCAGATATTCCTAAACATACCATCTACATGAGGACACAAGGATCCCAATGATTAATGAACTTCAATATTACACAAATTAATTCCTACGTGAGACATGACACAAGAGATGATCAAATATACAAACTGAGCAAAAAAATTCCACGATTTCAGTTTACGTATGAATGCCGACATTAAACAGAAACTGTCACATCCTTCAACAGTAGTTCTAGCACAAGAGAGATTGGAGATAGATTCCTATTGACTGCGCCGTCCCAAGTCGTTGTCCTTCATTAGGCCAAGTTTAACTGCTAATCTAATACTTGGTAGTTAGTTGGTCTAATTATCATGTTTTCAACTTCAAACCTTTAATAAGAGAAGGTCGTTACCTTCTTTCATCTGTAAATTTTTCAATTAACCTAAATTTCTTAATAAATTTTTAATATTTAAATTAAGCAATAAATCGCAACGGAATGTTCTTTTCTTCATATTTGTCGTTGACACAATTTATTTTAAATGCAATTAGACGTTGAATTTTCACTTGTGAAATTTTACAATTTACGTTAGAAAAATCTTCCTTTTTGCTTTAATAACTGGTAGAGAAGATGTTGTCGTTGATGTTATTTTTTTCTAAATGTTTCATCGTGTTTCATTAAATCTCTGATTACAAGGAAGTTACAGTGGTGCTGAAAGTAGGAAATTAGAAAAAGTAAGAAATTTTAACTTCTTAAAGTGCCATTGTGATCCGGTCTTTAAGATCTGATTTTGTTATTTGGTTATCAGAATGTAATGAAAAAACGTAGCCTTCCTTTGACAAAGTTCTATCTGAACCACTGTACAGCATTTTCTACCTAAGAAGCATAAATATAAGATTTCAAATGACTTTTGCTGAAATGATTGCTGCAACACTTTTTTTCTTTTAAGCAGGAAATTAAGTCAAAGTGAAAATGATTTAAATTACAAGAATAAAAAAATATAAAATGAAAAAATGGAAAACTAATTTAAATTGGGGATAATTTCTATTTATTTATTACATTAAAGTTTGTTTTAATGTTTTAGTAAAAATTTATTTAAATTGTATTTCTGTGTTTAATTCTAATTACAAGAAGAAAAGTTTAATTAAACTGATTGAAAGTATGACTTTTACATTTTCTAATTCTTAAAAATTCTTATTATCTTCCTTAAGAAGGAGCAAATACTATTGGACCAGTCATAAAAGAAGTGATCGACCTCATTATAGGTCTCTTGTGATCGCTTGATAGGTTGGTTTAGCCGAATAGCCGATCCTTAATATGACCTTTTAAGCTACAGTTGATCGTAAAAGCAATTAAGCTTATTTTGGACGTCTCTGCGCTTCAGTTCATATGGCATAATGATACAAGCCATTTCCTTGCGCAAAAAAGCTATGCGAACTGAAGCGAAGAATTGAAGTCGAAAATGGACTTGAATGCTTTTGCGGTAAAGGTATCCTAATGAGAACGCAGATTTTTTTAAATCGGAAAATAAGCAATCTTCGAAGAATAATACTTACAAATCCTCATGTTCAAATTTTTTAGTTCACTGCGATTCTACCTATTTTTTTAGCAGAATCGCACAATCCAACATTTCCACGATTTTTAAGTTTATATATATGTTGATCGTAAGCTATAACGAAATAATTAATAATTTCAGTATCCTTTCTCCTCATATGAAAAATACTTCGCGCAAAAACAAACATAAAAGCAAGTGGTCTTAATAATGGCAATTTTGAAAATACACGACTCTAGTGTTATTCGTTTTTTTATTTATGCTTGATGCTAAAATTTATGTGAGATTAAAGCGTTTTCAAATTATTTTTTCTAGAAGATTTTCGTGAGAACTATAATAAGTTATAGCTCAACCGTGAAAAATTTGGGATAATCGATTTCTTCTTAGATTAACATTAATTACAATATCAATATGTATGAATAAGTTTTAAACTCTAAACTAATATTGAGAAGCCGGTCTTGCATTGAAGATTTGAAAACTGAGAATTGACTGTGAGTCTTTCACTCTGCTTTCCCGTTAAATACACTCAAACACATTATGTGAGTATACACTTTGGAGTCTATCAAAAATGGCTTAAAATGAAAAATTAAAAGGTTGAAGGAATGAAAGTTTTATTTAAAAACGAATTACAGTTTTGACAAACTTGATGTGTTCTAAATAATTTGGATCTTTATAGACTTCTTATGAATATAATTATCAGCCACCACATCGGCCACTTACATTCACTCTCAATATTGCTACCAAAATTTTGGAATCATGAATATGCAAAATTTTGACAATCGCTAAGAAAATGTTCTATCGTTTCGGTATACTCTGGTTAGATAAAAATGAGGAGAGGAGTATCTTTTGAAGATTTTTTTATCTTTCAAAAGTTTACTAAATACAATATGCTCCTTTTTTCTCATCTCTTCAGTATACTATTAATTCGCCGGCTGTTTCATTATTCCATAGTTAAAATTTCATTCGTTCCAATAGCTAAGTCCAATTACTTTATGTTTAAGTCGGTGTCATCATTATTGCTCCAGTTATTCGTTATTAGAAAAACCACTGAATCCATGGAATTATTTAAATGTTGCAATTTCTTTCTTTTCTTCTAAATTTCGTTGACGAAATGCTAATTTGTCTTATGACAACATTTTTTTCCTCGTTTGCCTTTATTTATTATTCATTTTATGATGTAAAACCAAGTTTCTGAGACATAAACATAAAAATTTAAGAATTTCTTAAATTGCATACCTCTACCGTACTGAAGTTCAAGTCAGTATCGGTCTTATTTTTCTCCTGTCCAGATATTGACCTTTCTAAATGACATTACCGAAGAACCAATCCCACGTAATTTTTACAGTCATCCCAGTAGAAAAATGTCCTTAAGGCTTTTGTATTATACTTATGAGTTGGATACTACAGAATGCCTAGCATCTTTGTGTAAAGGTTGGTTATACTATGTTTTAGATGTTGTTTTAACTTTAGTTTCCTATTTGGAATAACAAGAACTTGCTTAAATAGGTTTGATAATTTTGTGTCCTTGTCAAGGATTATCAAAATGAATAATCTTCGTTCACCGCGAAAATAAGCAGAATTCAGATTTATCTGATTCCATGGTCTGATGACAACTTAGCCCTATATTCGGAGCTACTTTCTACTAGTGGCTTTTCATCTAATGGAAGTATATGACTTAAATGTATTATATAAGAGCTGAAATATTTATAATGTTGTTAGTCGAATCCAAACTGTTATATATTACGGCTGATCATATTTTTATGACATATGAATTAGAATACTAAAAGCATAAGCAGAATAGACTTACAAATGAACCGATTATAGTCCGCACATAAACATTCTTAAATTGACAGCCACTTTTCCCAAATTATGTAACTTATATCATTCCCTTACGATATCTGGCATCTCAACAGAACTAAACAATGTTGAGAAAATTTAATTTTCATAATATATTCCGCTGTTAATCGTAAACGTATTACTGAGATCTTAATTAAACCATTTCAGCACTTTAATCTCTGGAAAATATTTTAAGAGCAAAAAACCCGTAAAAGACAACAACATTAACATCTTTTTTTCTTCTGAATTTCGTTGACGAAATGCTAATTTGTTTTATGACAACAACTTTTTTTCCTCTTTTGCCATTTTTTTATTCTCCATTTTATGATGTAAAACCAAGTTTCTGAGACTTAAACATAAAAATGTAAGAATGTTAGATTCGGCTATGTCGAATTTTTAATACCCTTCATCACAGATGCGTTTAAACAAATACACGCAGTCTTACAAACGTAGATGTTGGGTCATCAAATAAGGTTTATTTTTGGCTATAACTTTTTTTCTACTAAACCGATTTTGATCATTTTTGTAATGACACTGAGGTATATATAACTTAATATTACGCCAACATCTTATTATAATTTATCGATTTCTAATTGACGGTTTCACGAAAACTCTTTACTGGAACTTAGGTTGCCTCAGATATCGATCTATATCTTTTGATATATTGAAACGATTTTGCTGATTTTAAATAGGAAACGTATCAGAACTATAAAAATAATAACTCTAAATTGAGTTCTATTAATTATTGTGATAGACAGACGGGCATAGCTAACCATCTGTCTGTCCGTCTGTCGATTCAAATGTTGATTTGATACAAGTTGATTTCCTTTTAGCGTTACACACGAAATGACAAAGTTAATATACCATCCTCACCACTTGTGGTGGTGGTGGAGGGTTAAAAAACAAATATTGTAAATAATAGAGCCACTAAAAAGTAAGATTTTTGCTAAACGAGGGAAAAAAACTATAAGAAAACATTTCAAACATTTAAGAGAAGAAAACAGAAATAAAACATAAAAAAGCGTTGTATGTTGATGGTTGTTAAATAACTTCTTTTGTCATGTTTTATTATGTTTTATGCACTTTTCTATTAGAATTGAAGAAAAAATATAAAAAACAAACTAAAGAAACTACAAATACAACGTCATCAGCTAAAACACAACAATAAACACATACACAATTGCTGACACAAAAACACACATACAAACACACGGAGGTTAAATAATGGAAGTTAAAATTTTTGTCTTCTTTCATCTTGGTACCTTGTTTTATAGCTCCTCTTGCATCTTATACATCTTTCGCCTTTTTTTATAGAAAATACCAGCAATACGATCTATTGTTTAACAACAACAAAAACAACAACACAAAAAAGAAAGAAAAATTGTTAACGTTTCCCCTGGTTGTTGATAAATGGCTGTTGCTTGTTGAAAAAACAGAGAGAGAATTTTTATATGCGTGTCGGTGTCTAGAAATGACTGACAATGTGTGTGTGTGTGTTTGTTTTTTTTTTACTTTTGTTTACTCCTTTCCCAACCTTTTTGCTCCTTTTGGCTTTTGTTTTTCATACCTGCAACAAAGTGCTGTCGTAATTTAGTTTTCCAACACTTTTTTCTTCATTTCTTTATATTCCCTCAATAAGGTTAATATGTGTGTTTGTTTGTGTATGTATGTGTTCTGAGATCACATAACAGCAAATAAATAAACAACGGCAGTGGGTGAAAAAAGTATGTAAAAACAATAGAATTTTATTTAATGAAAGTATACTTAATACAATTATTTCATATCAATCATTCGTCTTAGTGTGCGTATTATTGGAAAAATAATTCGGTCCATATTAACGTATATGGTATTTAGGAGGGTAAACATAATTCCAAAAAATTTTTTATTTGACTTATATACAAGAGCGGTAGTTTTGAACACAGAAGTACGTCCCCTGAACTCGTTTCGGAGCTTGATAACCTCCATGAAGGTGATACGCTGTGGTGAGTCGAATGGATCATAAATCCTAACTCGTCAGGTGGCAACTCCGGCACTGAGTAGTTCAAAAGCTACTGGCACAACAGTAAATTATGGATCTTGAGATCGATGGTCATCTTAAGGTCAGATGTGTTACGGTCAATTTCAAGGAACACTATTTTCATGATACTGCCAATATATAATAGATGTCAAAAGGCTATTTTTAACTCAATTAAAAGATGCTTTTGTTAATGTAGCATCTTTTGGGTGGAGAATTCCGCTATAAAAGGGCGACCATGTGGTAGAGGTATAATTAGATATCCGGCAATTTTTTTAATTCTTTATTTACAAAATGTTATTAAAAAGTATTTAGAGAATTTGAACAGCATTCGAATCACTTGACTGATCTTTATAGAAACCTAAGGAGAATATCGAAAATAGGCCCAAATGAGACGTGTGTGTATCACGGTTCTGAGAACTAACAAACTGTGATAAGCTTCTTATACAAATTGAAATCTGTATCAATCTGCATGGTCAATGAAATATATAGTGAGTTAGTACTTTTGTAAGGATTTGAATTGAATTGATCACCTATGAAATTTCATACAGTATGAACTGCACAACACACAGTGGGGCAGAATAAATGTTTTTGAAAAAACTCCAAATAATACTTATTTTTTTAGTACCTACGAATTTCTGAATCTGAATCGAATTTCATGAAACAGTTGGCGAAAAAAAGTAGCTAAATACTTTTTTCGCCAACTGTATCGTAATGTTCATAAAATATTAACATTTATGTAAGTATTTGTGTGTGTTTAAGTTGGCATGTATTGATGTTTGTGTAAGTGTCTATGTTATTGTTGTTTGTTTGATGTTTTACAAAAAAATACTTATTCGTCTTTTCTTTTTAAATTCTCTCCACCGTCGCTACAAGTAATGAAAAATGGTATATTAAGTTTGGCATAAAAGAGAGGTTCTCCTAACACGCGTTCTCTTCTTAAACATCTATTTTTTACCAACAACAAAAGAAAGTGTAATCTGCAGGTTAATAAGCTCTTCTTCCTATTCAGATTAACTCCCGAATGGGATGTCTCGACATGTCGTTAAGAAGTGACCGTTATTGACGAACCAATTTGGATAAATAATAGATACTCAAAAGAAATATAAATGATATCAGGCTTTCGCCATGTTCCCGTCAAATATTCTATTCTTTAGATCAACATCTGTACCTGAACAATATCTAAGTGATACAGCTGTTAAAAGGAAACACACTACCCAAGAGCACTACTATAGAAGCCACATCCTACGCCATTTCGTGATTTGGAACTGTCCATAAAAACTTCAAGTGTAACTTTTACAAAGATAAAAGATTCACCGGTTGTTATGACGTTGTAAACCCTATCCGAGCCTAATTGTTGACTTAATAGTCCTTGTCCATCAAGACATCCAGTAATTAATGCAACATATCACAAGTAGAACCTTCATAGGATAAGAACGCATTAAGAGTTCTTAGGGTTCAGTCCCAGGATTTTCGAATGGTCCTTATGTACAGAGCCATACTTGCCTTTGAAACCCTTACCAAAGTATTCCGATGCCACGAGAGTTTCCACTACAAGATAATTTGCACTCTCTTTCCACCTCCATCCAGGTGAAAATATTTGACGTTAATAACTGTCCTCGTTGACCCCTCGCATAGGGTGAATGCAATACATTTACCAACGTTCCCAAGTACAGGATATCAATTCGAAGCCATTTTAAGGGTGGATCCTATCTAAACTCCTGCAAATTTTTGGGTACAACATCTGGTTGCAAGTGCAACTCTACGCCGAGCCTAAATATCTTAACCACAATCACCACGGTGCTCTCCAATGGGCCACACAAACAGTCAGGGTGGAGCCGGAGTTCAAAGAGCTCCCGACTCCCGGGCACCATTCCACAAACCAACATACAGTTGCAATTAAGACGAACAATTACAACACTAACATTAAACAGCGCCCTCACTGACGATTCTTTTGCAACGTTGTGATACCAGGAATAGATAAGATGAACGTAACAAAAAGGACACACAATAACGTGTGTGCAGCAACGATGGCAAACGAAAAGGGCAAAAATAGAGTGAGAGAGGACTCAGAACGAAGACAGCAACAACAAGATAGAAACAGAGACGTTAAGCCTAAGATCTAACTCATTCTGTTCTCTGAACAGAAAATTATCGCGCAAAATCGCCCAATCTCCTTTATGTTCAATCGTCCACTTAGGACCTACTAAAATCCTATCACCCCATACTATCTAAATTCCACAAGTACTTTCTAGAATGTCGGACTGACCTTTTTAGGCAAAAACATTAAGACATTAAGTAAGCTATGCCCTTTAAGTAAAATTACTAGACTTAAGCCAGAAACAATTTACCTGGAAAAACTCTTATTGGAAATATTCTCTTCATGCACTTATAGGTGAAGGGTACTTGAGATTCATCATTCCCAGATGTTTTCCATTCTCTCCCTCATATTATTTTAATAAATGATGGTTTATTGTTGCTTTTGTTGTTTATGTTTGATGTATGAGTTCTTGTTGTAGTTGTTGTCTATTGTTTTCGTTGTTGTTCACCATAAGTTTTCTATTAGACTGTTGTTTTAGTTGTTGCAACAATTGCTGTTGCATATATTTACTCTACTTTTCAACTTCTTTCTTGTTCGTTTGTTCACTAAAACTTTTATGATTTAAATGAGAAAAATATTGGCTGCAGGTTGATTGTGTGTGTGTTTTGTTTTATTATGTTGTTGTTGTTTTTGTTTTTGCTGTTTTTCTATTTTGTTTAATTTTTATTTATGCTGCCATTTAAATTGATGCTACTTAGAGTTATTGTTGTTGTTGCTGTTTCTGTTGTGGCAACTATTGCTCATGTGGCAAATACTTCAGCTCAGAGGTGGACAAAAGATACAAAACCTCACAAACACACACACATATACATCCACAAATCGTAAAAAAGTAAATAAATATAAAAATTGTTTAACAAAATACACAAACAAGTGTTGTAATTGAATTTTAAACTCATCTCATTTATTAGTTTGTATTTCTATTGTTGTTATTGTTGTTGTTGTTAGTGAAATATTGCTGAAGGGTTGGAAAAGCAATAGATTCTATTAAATAGAACATGCTCCTCTTGATAGCATATTTTTATGGACGACTTATGAAACTTAAAAATTATATATTTTGTTCAAAATTTTCAATTACTTATGGATAAAGTTTGGGGGAATGAATGCAACAACTTATACATGTGGGAATCACAAAAAAGTGCATTATATACGAGATCGATTAAAAAGGACCTTATTTATTTATTTACCTTATTTAATCAATTAATTATTTAATTAATTAATTAATTAATTAAATATTAATTTAATTAATTTGATAATTATTTTTAATAGTTAATTATTATTTAACTAATTAAATAATTAAAAATAATTTACCAATTAATTATTTTAATATATTTAATTTATTTTTTTTATTAATTTACTTATTTATTTATAATTTAATTTATTTTATTAAATAAATAATAAACTAATTATAAACTTAATTATTTAAATAATTAAATTTTTAATTAATTAATTGTATATTTATTTATTTATTTATTTATTTATTTATTTATTTATTTATTTATTATTTTATATATTCATTATTTTATTTACTTATTTATTTAATTAAATAAATAAACAATCTTTTTATCGGTAAATAAAGGAATTAAAAATCGATTTAATTTCAAAGTTTCAAATTCAGATTAATATGATCTCTTAACGGATTTATATATTTATATGCTTCGTGAATTTTTTAATTCATAAGAATGATATATTCGACTGTGCGAATTTAAAATACCCTCCACCACTTTCATTACATATGGTATTGCTCTGTGTTTTCAATTAAATCGGTCCATATATTAGAGAACTTTCCAAGCCTTAACCCTATTCTGTGTGAGTTATAATCGTATAAATAAAGCGTTTAAGCTTAAAACCCATTTCCGGGAAGGAGCCTGAATTACCGTAGTAGACCGATATTCATCAGATTCATCAATTTGTAATATATATTCCAAAGAGGGATCTTGTTGTTAAAAAAATGTTAGAAAAATAATTGTATTGAGATTTCTATAAAATTGGTCTATGTGTAAGTCCTTAAACCATTTTTCGGAAAGGTGTCTCAAATGGGAGCTAAATCGAAACATGATCCGCTACTATTTTAATCAATAACATCTTTCATAGCAGTTAAAAAAATAATTGTGCGAATTTCGTTAGAATCGGTCGAAAACTGACAGGGGGGAAAATGTCATCTATTTAAAGAAAATTTTAGTAAATGAATATCTGAAGAATTATTATGGTGAAAATCTTCTAATTTGGCAAAATCTCCATTGCATGACTACAATAAGTTGTGAAGAGGTACTTATACTTTGTCACTCCCAGTGTAACGCTAAGAAAAATTATCTAAGACTTTTCAAAGTATATATATTTTGCATCAAATCAAAATCTGAGTCGTTTTAGTTATGTACGTCTGTCTGTCTGTTGTTACTCCTACATCCTAATTTATTGACAGAAAGTACCAAAAAAATATGTTCAGTATATTAAAAGATATAAACCGATAACTGGAGCAACCTCTAAGTTCAAGCGAATGTTGAGTTATATGTATCTCATATATATTCCAAAAATTACCAAAATCGGTTCAGTAGAATAATTAAGTGTTTCTGTATTTCCTTTTATAATACAATTTAGAACTACGACGAACATTATACAAATTATTTCCTCATCAAACCCCTTCCTTTCTCAGATGACTTTGCCGTTTGCTCTCGTACATTCATTTATTATTTAACTACAAAGTTTTTTCTTTGCAAAATGATGAGAATAATTTAATTTAAACTTAATTTTATAAAAGCGCCATCACATTAATTAAGCGTTAAACTAAAAGGAAACACACATCACAACATTAAAAAATTTTCCAGTTTTTTCGAAAACTTTTTCTTAAACAAATTAAATCGTTAGAACATATATTAATTCATTATATTAATTCATTCATTTAAAGTTTATTGTTTTAACTATGTGTGTGTGTGTGTGTGTGTGCCTTTGTAAACTATTACTTAAGTCATTTAGGAACTTTTATTATTTTCAGAATAATTAATTAAGTTTATTGTTTTTCTTTTTTTACAAATTCTATTAAATCTTTTAATTTGGAACGAAAACATGACAAAAAAGGAATAAACTTCATATCCAAAAACAATCACTCATTTTAATTAATCACTTTTATTACGAATAACTCAATAAAGTTGTTTTGTATGCGTGTGTGAGTGTGTGTAATAATTTTCTTGACACTTTTGTTGCCTTCAATATTCCACTTTTGACATAAACAATCATTCATCATTGGTTGTCATATTGACAGTTTATATTGTTTGTTATGTTCATTATCGTTTCACGGACTCGGCTATTGACATATTAACTGTTTTTAACACTTTATTTTGAAAATTCCATACTCGATCTGGGATTTTTGATATTTCGCCCGTCATGTCACTACAAATGTTTATGTTAAATTTGGATATTTAACATGTGTTACAGTTGGGTATTGAAGGGTGAGCAAAGAACGGGAAAAGGAGTTTATATTATTTGAGAAAATAATAAATCATTGTTTATTTGTTCTAAGGCCAATTGGGATTTTATTACGATGATATTAATGTTAAAATAACAATAAGCCAATATTCCTGCTGAATTATATTTGAATGATTTTTTCTTGCGTTAGTTCTCGTATAGTGAAAGAGGAATCTTTAAATTATAACGGATTTTGACCGATTTAAATATTCGCCATCGTCAATACAAATATTTTCACGCTGCCGCTAGGATTTACTTCGCGAAACTGGTAAATATAGTTCCAAAATGTCCTCATTTGTTAATAAGTTCCGAGTCACATTCGACTCAGGATTGTCAACCTAGCGACAGCTGTATTATTCCGAAACTTTGATATCAAGTAAAAAGTTCGATACAAGTAAATGGATGATTTTGCTATTTTAAATAAGACTTTTTAATTTCGTAAGAATCTTTCTAAATCTCAAAAGCACAAAATTTTCCAATCAAGTCACATCAATGCTATTATTATCAACTCAACTGTAATTGTTTGTGTCATGTTATTGACACTTTAACCACTTGTAAATGAATGTAAATCGATGGATATAAATGAGTTTATAAACTTCTACATGACTTTATTACCTCTACATACACACATCAACTATATATATTATATATCCTGCATTATAAGCTTATTTACCTTCTCTCACAAAATTAAAGAGAAATTGTTAAAATTTCCAACAACAATAACAACAAAAAAAATCTCAATTAAAAATTAAAATCTCAAAAAGAACAAAATATTCTGCAGGTTAAATTAATTAAATAAAAATCATTTTTCCATAAGAAATTGTTGCATCAAACAAAGTTTTCTTTCGTGGGAAAATTTCACTTATTTAATAGTTTAATTTACTTTCAATTTTCCCATAACATTCTCGTAGTCATAAATATTCAAAGTTTTCTTTTTGGAAAATCAAAAAAAAAAAAAAAAAGAAAGAAAAAAACTTAGACTGCAAAACAATTTCACTTCTGTCAGGAGGATAAGTGAAAAAAAGGTTCTCTCTATGATGTTTGGTTTTTGCGCCAGAGTCTTTTGTTTTTATAGTTCACTTATGTTGCAGTGTTTATATATGTGTAAGTTATATAAAGAATTCTGATAGGTAAAGGAAGGGGAAATATAGTTAACATTAGGAGTTTAGAAGTCAGTATCTGGCCAATTTCTTAGACTGAAACTTAATTCTAAATCGATTCATGAAATAAGACTTAACTGTATCTTTAAAACTATTATTTTTCCCGATTTAAGAACTGTGAGTTTTTCCTTTTTCCATTTCACTTCCATTTCATATTTTTCCTCTTTTGGTTTTTCTGTTCCAAAATAAAACTTTAAGTTCTTTAATTTAAACAAGATTTTTTCTTACTCTTCTTGTTTCCTTATTCATGCGATCAAATGTTCTTGGTGCTATTTTATGTGGAATATTTCTATAAGCGCAGACGTGAAATTGCTCTTAAAAGAGACCAAAAATAAATATTATAAAACTCATTTTCTTATAAACAAAGTTATGTTCTTAATGACAATATCTCAATTTTTCTACAGAATTTTCTAATAAAATCGATAAATTTTATAACGCTTAAAGATGCCCAAAAGAACATTTCTCTCTGTTCCAATGATATTCCAATAGAAAAATTAATCGTAAAATGTTAACGTTCCGATAGTTTGGCGCTTAATTACTTGAAGAAAATATGGAATTAATGTGGTCGAAAGCCTCCTAACAAAAAGACAGTTGCAAGATGTAACGAGTAATATAGTGAACTAAATCCTCCAGAGAGGTTTAACATGACGCTCATTGAACATGTCAAAATGCAAGCCAAAGCTCACAAAACACCATAAAGAAAATTGTCTGAAATTCTCACGAAAATTCATGAAATGGGTAGTTTTTACGACAAAATGTTATTTAGACGGTCCTGACTCATATGCATGTTATTGTCACGATTTGAGATCAAAATATGTTCTGATGACAAAACACAATTTCGGATATAATTTTCTGGCAGTTTAAAAATATTTAAATTTCTTTTGTTGCAACAAAAATTAAAAGAACAATTTATATCGTAAAAGTTACTCTTCTCTATTTTATGAATTAAAAAAAGAGATGAAGGATTCATGTTTCAGCAAGATAATGCTGCGAACACATTATACTCTGATAAACTTGCCGGTTCGAATTATGGACATAAACTCATTGGTGATAATATGGAAATACATGGTCCTTAAAGTTTGTTCAAATAATTCCCAAAACGAAAACATAACGGTATTAACAGAGCAAAATAAAAAAGTCAAGTTTGGTAGGAAATTGATCTCGATCTTCCCATTATTAATAAATCTATAAAAACCCGTACTTAAGTGTGTTTATATTTATGTTTTCTAATTAAAAAATATGTGCGTTTATAGGAATATCCACCAAAAATAACTGAAAATAACGTTAAGCGTTATATGCCGCTAAGCGTCATAATCATAAAATATTCACTTAAAATACTTAATTTCCGATTCACAGTTAAAACCTGATATATTGTTGTCATTGACATTAAATTCCTTTAAATAACTTGCGTCGCATAGTCTCCTTAGAGTCCAGGTTAAATTCGCTTTATTCTAACAAGAAGTATTTTTTTTTTGAAATTTTCTTTCATCTCGTTGCATTTTTAATGCAAAATACTTAAGAAACGATAAAGTTTTTCTCATGCTAAATATAAGCAACACATGTACGAATGTTACGTGAGCGTATATAAGTTAATCATTCCTTTTGAAAATCAAGAATCGTTCTAATATTTTCCACTTTGGAATTTTTTTGTGTTACCCTTGTTTTCAGCATAGATCTTACACAAAGCACCTCCATCTTATACGTTTTGTTACTGTAGTTTTTGCCTCTTCGCACGGTGGATTGGGTCCTTGCTTGACTATTGTTAGTTTAAGCAGGTTTAAGCAGAAACAATGTTCCACATGATGTTTCTAAAGCCAAAAGAAAAAATAGAAAGCATTTCGAAAAGAGCTTCCTACATATCCAGTAGAAAAGCAGTCCGGTTAGTTCAGTGCCCAGACTATTTAGTATGAAAAGACAAAGCTAATGCAGGTTTAAAAACGTATGAGACTCAAAATTTTCTTAACAGGAACGCTGCTAAAAACTTAGATGCCAAGATTGAAGTCAAGTGAATGACGAAACGTATGTTCTGGCGACTTTTTCGCCATTTCCTAGTCAAAAAATTGTATATTGCTGATACTCGAGGGAATGTTGAAGAAATGTTTAGGATCCCAAAAGCAGTTAAAATTTATTAAAATGTTCTTTGTATTGAAAACGATATGCAGTTGTGGCACAAGAAGCCAATCATATATTACAACGGGATCTTTAAATACCGAAATTTACATTAAGAAATAAGACTTCATAATGTACTTATGTTTTGCCTGACTTGGCATTCTGTCACAATAATGTGATTTTTGTACCAAAAAAGGAAAATCCTCCACCCCGTCCGGAGCTAAGTCCAGTGAAGAGATATTGGGAGTATGTTAGACTTTAGCTTAGATAGTGATAAAACTAATAAAAACAATCAAATAAAAAATTAAAACTATAAATTTATTGGTTTCAGTCTTATTAACTAAATGTATGTTAAGAATTTTTCGATCCCACTCCCGTATTTGGCCCGCTAAAATGGAATAAAAATTTACTTGAATATGTTTTGGACCAAGTTGTCAGTTTTTCGAACATTTTTATTCCTCCAGCATCTGAAGTGGTGAACAAAGTTTGTCATTCCGGGTGTAACGCCATGAAGAAATCATTTGGTACTCCGAATAGTATATATATTCTTGCATCAAATCAAAATCTGAGTCGATTAAACTATGTCCGTCTGACCATTCGCCTTAAAATTTGCCAACACCTGCATTTGTTGTGAAGGGTTTTGAAGATTCGGCATAGCCGAATATAGCATTCTTTCTTGTTGTAATTGACTTTAAAATGTCTAAATAATATCACAAATTTCGCTGCATATTTAGTTACTGCTTCCACATAAGAATCCTTCCCAGAATAGAGTTTTATGCTTATAAAACTCTTAAACTTAAACGGGTTCTATGCAAAGTAAGAAAACTTATTTCTTTTTATATGTAACCGAATATCGGTTCATGTTTGGCTTTAGATCCCATGTAAATCCTCTTCAAGAAACAGAGCTTTAAGATTATAAAATGTTTAATTATTCTATAATTGGTTATAACTCCCAAATAAATCTTCTTTTCGAAAAAGAGGTTTTTATTTTTTCAATTGTAATAAATATTTAATTTCATGAATACGAGTACTCATTTCAAATTAATCGATCAATTGTTGATACCTTAACTGATTTAAGACTTTAATGTATAATGTGTTTTTGATTCGACTCTTTACAATACAATACAACACTAACATTCTTATGTTCTTACTATAATTTAAACTATTTAACTTTCTTGAATCCTTTTCTTTAAGAAGGAAATTCCTTCAAAGAGCAAAAAACGAAAAAAATAGAAAATTGTTCAAATATTCTCAATACAAACTAAAGTATTTTAGACCAAGTGTTACACGAAAAAACACATACATACACACTTGTGTATGAATGTGTTCAAAAATATACAACTTGTCATACATACAACAACAAACTTTTTAATATGATAAAGTTTTTAGTGGAAAACATTTACATTTATAAGGGAAAACCTTGAAGGCCTTTCAGTTGTTCTTATTTATCTTCTGAAAATCTAATAAGTTAAAACATTCAAAGGCCTAAATATTGAAATCCTTAAATGTTGTCCTTGATTTCATATTCATATGTGTTTTTGTAAGTGCATTTCAGGGTATTAGTATTAGTAGTTTCTCAACACAGGTAAATTGTTTGTTGTCAACTGAAAGTTTTCTTGTTTTTGTTTCGGTTTCAAAATGAAACCAATTTAAACCAGAAGTTTTAGTTTAACTTTATATCGGTATTATAGTTAGTTGTATTATGATAACAAGTCAATGGTTGTATGTTTGATTTTATTTCTATACTTTCTTGCTCTGCATGTGGTGAAGGAAGGTATACTAAGTTTGTTATTACATTTGTAATCGATTTAATCAAGATTTTATTAAAAAAGCGATGTCAGTTGGTATTTTTGTTGGACGATTTGACTCCACTTTAACAGGAGGATGAACTCTGAAGATGGAACTTTTTTGAGTTCCAACATAGAAGATACTTATGTAATCGTTATCAAGATGGTTAGGTGATGCAAATTAATCTGAACCACGCTAAAGGAACCATAATCATACGTTTCTCTGAGGGTAATGTCTATGTAGCGCTGATCCAACATCCAGAGATCTTGTGTTATCGTTAGAAAACAACTTAGTATATTCATTCCGTCCAATCATTCGCAGTATAGCGATTATTATGGGAAGATTTACAAATACCTTCAAACAAGCCACCAACCATTTGTGCAGAATTTTCCAACACGATGGAAAGATCACACCAGCTTGGTAGTTTCGATAGGTGTCCGTTTTTCGCAGGGCCAATTTTTTCAGTTTTTGGATCTACATGTTTATGTTGCTAAAACTCCAGAAACGTTAGCGGTAAGTTAAGGGCCCTAAAGCTAACAACTGTGGTCAGGCTAAATGCTTAGGACTACTGAAAATACTCGATATATGTTCGGTCTAGGTAAAGAACTAATATGGTCCCTAAGCTCACTTACTTTTGCAATCCACCTTTCTCCTTGTAACAATAATGTCCATTTCTTTATCTAGCGCAATGAATCGAAAAACTTAAATGAATTCCTCATATATATGTCGGAATGTCACACAACCTTAAATGACAGGACATTCAAATATTACGTTGGTTCGGTAGGGGGAAATGAAGTCAATCAGGGAAAATAGCCCATCAGAACGCAAAACAAAGCGGTGTATTACCGCTTACAGACTACTAGAGCTGCACTCTACAAAAGAGCTCAGCAGATATGGGTCGAAACTGGATAAGAAGAACATCATTACTCAAGAACTCTCTTTAAAAATATCGTGATTTAAACTCTGGTAAATTGTCCCTCGACAGTAGCTGCCACAATAAAGTAGAAGATATGATTTCTCACCTCTTTCGCTAGATATGTAGATTACAAAAAATAGGGCAGATTTCCGTCATCAACGACTACAGTAGTTTTGAACGATGAAACCCCTAGACCTAGATCTCCATAGATTTTGGCCCATTTATATGCAAATTCTAATCCACTTCGACTGATTTCATAAGGAAATACAATAAGGAATCATCTCATTTTTTATTTTGCTAGGAATTGATCATCCTGCATTAATCAAAAGAAAAATGAATCAGATCTGGTCGTTATGAATACTTCACTTCAGCGTTTGACTGATTGAAAGAGAAACAGAGAAACTAAAATCCCAGTAAAACTTTGAGTGTTACTGAAAAAAGGTATTCAAGATTCGTTACTGCCGAATATAACATTCTCATTTCCTTTTTTACATTTTTATTTTCTCGTCCTGTTACTTACATCCTTTTGTTTTTGACACTAGAAATTCTTTAGAGAAAATCTGAGAACAAAATACTAAAAATAACTTAACAGAGACAAACTCTAATATTTGATGGCAATATAGTGACTAAAACTTATTATACCCTCCACCACCACAAGTGGTGAGGGTATATTAAGTTTGTCATTCTGTATGTAACGCCAAGAAGGAATCATCTCAGACCCAACAATGTATATATATTATTGCATCAAATCAAAAACTGAGTCGATTTAGCTATGTCCGTCTGTCCGTCTGTCCGTCTGTCCGTCTGTCTGTCTGTTGGAAACATTCTCACGCCTAGAATACTTGACCGAATTCAATAAAACTTGGCCACATTATTTGTTATTGTCCTAAGCAGTTTGCTATTTAAAACCAGCTATATCGGTTTATAAGCAAGGAAGTTATAGACCGATATCTGAAACAACCTCAAAATTTCAAAAGTGAACTCTTATAATTTCTTCTAAAAATGTAATTGGACTAAAACAAAAAATTAATTTTAGCATACAATTACACGTGCTTCATCATCGTGCCAAAAATTATCAAAATCTGATTAACCGGAAAAAAGTTATAGGCTATAATATACAAAATTTTGATACACCCCAAACTCTTTGTGTCATATGGACCGCAATTTTTAAGATAATTTACTGAAATTTGTCACAACTAATTTTTAAACCATTCTTAATATATGTTATAAATTTTATTAACATTGGTCCATATTTTGATATAGCTCCCATATAACGCCATTTCCCGGAATATGATTTATAGCTCATAAAACTCTTAAATTGGAACCAATTCTATTGAAATTTGGCACAAATAATTGTTTAACTATTTTAAATATATACTATAAATTTTATTCACATGGGTCCGTATTTTGATATAGCTCCCATATAAGGCCCCTTCCCGGAATGTGATTTATAGCTCATAAAACTCTTAAATTTGAACCAATTCTTTTGAAATTTGGCACAACTGATTTTCTAGCTATTTTAAATATATGTTATAAATTATATTAACATGGGTCCATATTTTGATATAGCTCCCATATAAGGACTTTCCCGGAATATGATTTATAGCTTATAAAACTTTTAAATTTGAACTAATTCTTTTGAAATTTGGCACAATTATTGTTTCAACTATTTTAAATATATATTGTGAATTTTATTAATATGGATCCATATTTTGATATAGCTCCCATATAAGGCCCCTTCCCGGAATTTGATTTATAGCTCATAAAACTCTTAAATTGGAACCAATTCTATTGAAATTTGGCACAAATAATTTTTTAACCATTTTAAATATATACTATAAATTTTATTCACATGGGTCCGTATTTTGATATAGCTCCCATATAAGGCCCCTTCCCGGAATGTGATTCATAGCTCATAAAACTCTTTAATTTGAACCAATTCTTTTGAAATTTGGCACAATTAATCTCTTAATTATTTTAAACATATACTATAAATTTTATTCATATGGGTCCGTATTTTGATATGGCTCCCATATAAGGCCCCTTCCCGGAATATGATTTATAGCTTATAACACTTTTAGATTTGAACCAATTCTATTGAAATTTGGCACAACTAATTTTCTAGCTATTTTAAATATATGTTGTAAACTTTATTAAAATGGGTCCATATTTTGATATAGCTCCCATATAAGGCCCCTTCCCGGAATATGATTTACAGCTTATAATACTTTTAGATTTGAACCAATTCTATTGTATTGTGGGTCCATATTATGATATAGCTCCATTATAACGCCCCTTCTCGAGTAAATAAAGACCAATTCTACTGAAAGTCGACACAATTATTTTGCTAACTGTTCTGAAGATATTATATTAATTTGCCCTGTATCGGTCCAAATTTTCCTATAGCTCCCTTATAACGGGATTTTCTGAAAACGGATTAGAGTTTATAAAACATTTAAATAAAGATCAATTCCATTAAAATTTAGCACAATGATTTTTCTAACTATAATCAAAGTATATTATAAATATGAACAATCTTGGTCCAAACTTCGGGAAGGGGTCTTATATGGGAGCTACATATAAGACCCCTTCCCGGAAAATAGTTTTGAGCTTATAACAAGCATATTTTTTGTTTTTATACGCTCCACAGTACAAGTGGTAGAGAGAGAATATTAACTTTGTCATTCTGTGTGTAACGCTAAGAATGAATTATTTCAGACCCCATAATGTATATATTCTTGCATCAAGTCAAAATCTCAATCAATTTTCGTCAATCTCTTTGTCTGCTCACATCCGCAAAAATTAACAGTTAATAGAAAATTTTTATAGCTTAAATTGTAACTAATTTTATAACTAATTAAGTATTTCTGTGTTATATACATTTGTGAGTTTATGTGTGTCTATGGAACCTAACGTATTAACTTTACACGAATTTGTGGTGGAGGGTATTTAAGATTCGGCATAGCCGAATATAGCTTTCTTACTTGTTTTTAGTATAATTTGTTTGTTGTTTCTTTTTCTAACATGTTAAATTGTATTTTTTCAAAAATTCAAATGTGGAACTAAAAGAAATTTGAATTATTTTTAAACTTTTTATTTTAAATTAAAAGGATTTCTGAATTCTTAATTTAAAATTGTTTAAAAAAATTTAACTATTTGGAGTCATATAATCAGATACAAATTATTTAAGGTCAAAACTTAATATTTAAAATTTCCCAACAGTTCTCTATATTTAAATCACTTTATTTTGTTGGAGCAGTCTAATGTATTTAATTCTGTGTTTGTTTTTGCAAAATATTAAACAAAAATAGGAGGTGTCTATATATGTATGTGTATATGTATGCATGTAGCATATAGATTCCAAAAAGGCTGGGCTAATTTTTAAGAAAAAGTAAATGATCTAGGACTGTGGACAATATATGTGCAGCAGAGCGCACCGGGTAAAAGCTGGTACTAAAATAGAAAATGTCATTTTAAATTTATTTTCAACAATCGAATTATTTTTATAAATTGGATTTTGATGTTTGTATATGTGACCATTTATTGAAACCATAATAATGTTGACATGTGTGTGTATATGTGTATTTAAAGATTATCAATACAGGAAATTATTTTTCTATATAAAAAACATAACCATAAATTGTTTAAGATTTTAAATAAATAAGTAATGATAATAAATGAAATATATATTTAATTAATATATCAGAAAAATATTAAGGACATTCATGAAGTTATTATCTGATGGTTCATATAATCACTAAAATTGAGAATAACTTGGAACTACTCGCAGAGAAACAATATATTTGTAGTAACCATAAACAAGAAGCAACATACTATTGTTACTAGATTTTGTTAGCGTAACTAAAATATTTTGTTTAATCGCAGTGTGATTTTGCATTAATAAAAGTTGTTATTGTTATCACCAAAATATTGTTATTCCAATAAAAAATATTGTTATTGTAATAAAAAGTTTGTTTATTTGCATTGTGACTTTGCACTTATAAAAATAGTTATTGATATCTCCACGAAATTTATTTTTATATCAACAAAAATTTTGTTAATTTACATTGATAACAATAGTTATTGTTATCCCCACTAAAAATATTGTTATTCTAATAAAAAATATTGTTAACTCAATAGAAAATTTGTGTGTTCACATTATTTTATTATTGAATAAAAATATTTTCGAATGAAATATTTTGAGACAACATCTAATTTCGTAGAAAGGTCCGATATTTTGATACAACCTTAGTTTCCTTAAAAAGCTGAACTTAATTTTTCAACAAAAAGTATTTGGACTTAAAAGAGAATTCAAAATTAACATAAAGTTATAAGTACTTGACCAGCGCACGAAAAATCTCCAAAATTAGATTAATAAATAAGTGAAAATATTATAGTCGATCAAGCCCGGCTATATACCACATTGTTGGTGGTAAATGACTGCTTCGGAAAATTTATGAACGGCACTCGTATAACTTGATTTTCTTATTTGTGCTTATGTGTGCGATAGGTTATTATGATACCAAAATTCATGTGAAATTTATGCAATTTTGGAGAATTGGACAAAATTATGGACCGACCCTCGTATAATTTCTCACAGCACTTTTGGCTTATATTTATCTTAACTTTACCACATATTTTTAAAATTACCCTTGTATATGTGCGAAAAATGAGTTTCGAATTGATATCCGGAAGGGTGGTTGTATGGGACCTAAGAGAAATAATGGAACGACCATAGTATAAATTGATATATCTTTTTAGAATATAACTAGACTTATTTCTGCTAATTTAGTTGAAATAGTTTTATATTTTTGGAATTTTATGGACTAAAAACTCCATTCCTGGGGGCATTTGTATGGGGTCTATGTGAAATAAATGACCAATCATTACTTATTTCAATAGGAAACATCCTTCAGCCATTATAGTACTACGTGCCGAATTTTACTTTGATATCTTCAAAACTCTTAGCGAACAAACTTTACATGTACAGCCAGCCGGGCGGACATGCTTTAATTGACTAAGGAGGTGATTTTAAATCAAACGGTATACATGTGCACAAACGCATAATCTCCTATGGTGATGTAGGGTATACAAAGTTATAGGCAAAAAATATGAAAAATTTAGTGTATCACATATTTATTTTGATATGAAAATAAATAATGTTCTGTCTTTAAAACCACTTGCGACTTATTATGTACTTTTTCAAATTCCCCCTTTTCGTCCCCTTTCTATAATTTGCATTTTTGGCATAAAACTTCTTAAAATTTCATTAATTTGGCTTAATAAAGGACAAATCAATAAATTTTATATAAATTATGGATGAAAATATTAAAATGTAGGACGATAAAATCATAATAACTCATTAAGGATAATTCTTCGAGATCATAATGGATATCGAAATAGTATTTAATTTAAGAAAAAAAGTAATTGTTATTTCATATTTTAGGTTATTTCCGAATTTGGCGGAAAACATTATTAAAAACTATTCAAGAAGTGTTAATTTTTGGTAAATTAAACCTGTTGCGACTTTTTGTTCCACAAATCATCTTGCAGATACGACTTTATTTTTCAAAATTCTCTTTTGTGCGACTTTTTGAAAAATCTCAACGGTAACGCTGACCACAATCTTGTCTAGTGATGCATGAAATTCGTTACCTCATTCAGAATTGTGGACTTTTACCAAGAATCGGTGACTTTCAAAAGTTATTCAACAATAAAATAAGGTTCCTTGATTCAAAAGAAGTGATCACAATTGAACTTTTTCTATTTTTCTAAACCCATCAATACGACAAAAAAAACTACAAGTTGGGTTTTTTATTTGGATTTTAAGAAATCTTTCTACTCAATCAATAATTTTATTAAGATTATCAATCATTTAAGTTAAATTCTAAACACGTAACCACCACAAGTGGTGAGGGTATATTAAGTTTGTCATTCCGTGTGTAACGCCAAGAAGAAATCATCTCAGACCCTACAATGTATTTATATTATTGCATCAAATCAAAAACTGAGTCTCAATTCCATTAAAATTTAGCACAATTATTTTTCTAACTAAAATCAAAGTATATTATAAATATGAACAATTTTGATCCAAATTTTACTGTAGCTCCCATATAAGACCCCTTCTGGGGTCTTATATGGGAGCTATAACACGCATATTTTTTGTTTTTATACGGTCCACAATACAAGTGTTAAAGAGAGAATATTAACTTTGTCATTCCGTGTGTAATGCTAAGAATAAATTATTTAAGACCCCATAATGTATATATATTCTTGCATCAAATCAAAGTCTCAGTCGATTTTCGTCAAACTGTCTGTCTGCTCACATCCACAAAAATTAACAGAGCTCAATGAAATTTGGTAGAAAAAAGGCAGTTCAGTAGAAAAAAAGTTATAGTCAAAATTATAACTAATTTTATGACTAATTAAGTATTTTTGTGTTATATACTATATACATTTGTAAGTGTATGTGTGTACATGTATATCTATGGAATCTAACGTATTAACTTCACACGAATTAGTGGTGAAGGGTATTGAAAATTCGGCATAGCCGAATATAGCATTCTTACTTGTTTTATTTTATTGTTATATCAATATTTTAAAGAAGTCTCTTTCAGTTTTATCATTAATATACAATCGAATAAAATTTAAATTCTGTCATTTAAATGCATTCGAATAAAATGTAAATTCTTATAACTTAATAAAACTTTTCACTCTGATAAAAAACACGATATTTTGCATAAAAACTTCTTCAAAAATTTTAATATTTTAAACTATCGTATTCACATACTTACATAATTATGTTTTAAAATACTCGTTTCCTTTAAAGTAACCACAGAGTTATATGGAATTATTCGTTTTTAAATTTATGCTAAAGTTTGACAAACAAACTTTTTATGCGAATAATTTTAAATAAAATTAAAAAAAAATTATTTACATCACTATTGTTGCATGTAAAAATAAGTAAAAATGCTATATTCGGCTAAATCGAATCTTCAGTACCCACCAACACAAATGCATGTGAAATAAATTCACTCACATATACTTTAACATCACCATAGAATATATAAATGTTGCTCTAAAGTACAACACAGGAACAATTAATGAGTCGTCAATTTATTTATATTTTGACTATATTTTTTTAAACTGAACCGATTTTGATAATTTTTGAAATGGTAATGAAATACATATAATTTAATATTACGGCAAAAAGTGTATTCAAAAACCGAAACCGTAAACCAGCTTTTTGCATTTCAGAAAACCTTCCGGTTTCGAATAATTTCTATTTTCGAATTATTCGACATGTCGGTTTTTTTCAGTCGGTTAACCGGTTTTTAATGAATTTCTGTATATTCGGCCATGACTGAGAGTAAATGCAATTTTTCATTCTGTGTGTTACATGAGTAAAGTACAGTTTGCATATTGGACATCATATTTTGAATCGATATTGCCATGTCCGTCTGTTATAGACATAATCATGTCAATAAAATCAATTAAATAATATTCTGCAAGATTTTTCGAAACCGTTTTTTCAAATAAATCGTTAACCGGTTTTCTGAAAATGCCAATTTTTTGAATTCCCTTATGGCAAATTTTTATTCTATTCTTTTTATTTATAATTAATTTTAAAATTATGAATTTTCTTCGCTTGCATTTAAAGGTTGCCTCAGATATTGGTCTTAATCTATAACTGAACCGATATTGCTGGTTTTAAATAAAAAACTTCTCAGAACTATAAAAATTACTCAGAGTAAATTTCATTGAGCCCCGATTTAGCTATGTCGATCTGTCTGTTGAGAACTCACATTACTTCTCTTAGCGTTACATATGGAACGAAAAAGTTAATATACGCTTTTCACTACTTTTGGTCGTGAAGGGTATAATAAATGGAAGAAAAGTTTAATGCAACAGGCAAAATATGAATAAAATTCTAAAGCACAAAGTAGATAAGATAAGAAGAAGAAAATAACATTTATTTTCATTTATTACTGTAAATTTAAAGGAAAATCCTAGAAACGGCCCTAAAGCAGGATGTCAGAAGTATTAAATAACTATAAATATTGTTAAACACGAATTTATAAAAATATTCAAAAAAAAAGTTAAAAATCAAATTTTCTGGATTTTTTGGTCCATAAATTTTTAATGATATTTTGAATTTTGAATTAAAGTAAAATCAATTTTATTTATTATTTTTTACGATCCAACTTTATTTTCTTTTATTTGATATGAAAAATTGTGTCATCTTCAGCAGAAGTTTCTTTATCTTCAAAATTTTCTAAATCATCGAACTTCAAAGTACAAATACGAAACTCTAGCGAAGCTGACATTTTAACTAAAGACTAGAGACAATGGAATGAAAGAGCGTTTTATATGTCAGTGATTTTAGTTAAAGACATTTAAGTATGAAACGGAATTTTCTTTTATAATATGACATTTATAAATACAATAAACCCTCAACTTTAGTAGTTTATCTTTTTTATTCAATACACAGTGGGACGGAATCCGTCTATTTTTTGGGAATATTATTTTTATATTTTATATTAAATTTATCATTCCGTGAGTAGCGCCGAAAAAAAATCACCAAAATCAGATTAAAAAAAATTAAAGGCCAAATTTGTATACATCCCAAAATTAGTGTGGCATAAATGTTGTAATTTTGAATATAATTTTCTTAAAAAAAATGTTTTTGCTGTGGTAATTTTTAGACCAAGGTCCTAGATCTAGGTTCCTAGGCCAACTTCATATCTCATGTCAACCAGAATATGGTTTTAAGTTTATAAAACTCTTAAAAGCAGACTAATTCTATTAAAAGTCAACACAATTATTTTTCTAACTTGAATATATATCAATTTGACCAATATCGTCCCCTTCCCGGAAAACGGTTTTAAGCTTGTTAAAGTCTTAAATATAGATCAATATTTTTGAAATTCGTCTCAATAATATTTTTAACTTTCCTCAATGCACGTTATCAATTTAATGAATATCAATCCATATTTCGATATAACTCTCATTTAAGGGGTCCTAAATGTGGAATAAAGTTTTAAACTTATAAAAGTTTTAAATTTAGAGCAATTCGATTGAAATTTGTCACTTATTTTTCTAATTTTATTTAATACACGTATCTAAGTTGAAGGATATCGAAACGTATTTTTATATATTTCAGGTATTGAGTTTTTTAAACCAGAACCGATTCCCATTATTATCAGTAATAATTTTTCAACGTCAAATTTGGTTGACTGTTTTGATCGCAGCGATTTTGTGTGATTGTCTTACAATGATTGTCCTACAGCTTACTAAGCAGCTATAAAATAATATTCATAAAAATCAAGCCTGGTGATGAAGCTTTACTACGTAATTCCCCATGAAATGACTCCATAAATCCAAAATGAAATAAATCTTCTAAATTTCCTGGCTGAAACGAAATCTGCCTTTTTATAATCAGGCACAAAGCAAAATAAAATTCAGACAAATTTAAAAGGTGAACAATTTAACCCTGTGCGGTGAGGAACGAATAGTCATGGAGTTTTGCAAAGCTCCTAATGGCTTGATAGAAAATAAGGACTGATATCTCGTCAGACCACTATATCATCATACATCTGAATTAAAATACAAAAAAGACGAACATAACCCTGGATGGACTTACTTCTTCGCAAAGGTAACAAGACTAGAACTAACAAGTAAATAGAAAAACGGGGCGTCCAACAAAACAAAGAAATTATCAGTTTTTACAAGAGGGAACAGAAATTGTTAAAGTTGGGGATAAAGACAAATCATTCGCCCAAAATAAAAAAACTAGAAATAAACTTAAGTAAAGCAGTCTGATGAGACCGACAATTGTGCTTTACATAAAACCGTGTGGTTTAAAAATATTTATACCCTACACCATCATAGGTGTGTTTGTGCAGATGTTTGTAACGGGCAGAAAAAATCGTCCTACAATCACTTTTAAGTAAACCGTTCGACTCAGAAACTAAGTCTAATTAAGCATGATCAGCTCATTAATTCATATAGGTTCCATTCGAATGAACCCCCCCCCCCCGAAACGGAGTTTTTTGCCCATAAAAGTCCTAAATATAAAACGACTTAAACCAAATTTTGATTTTTTCTAAATCCAATATGACCCTTTAAAACGCATATATTTCACCTAAATATTAGTATTATAAATATTGCACATAGGAATAATAAGTTAAGCAAATTATACGAGGGTTGATCAAATGTTTTTCAAAGCAAACATTTACAATCAACAAAGTGGTTTTAAGAAAATATATATTTTGAAAAATCGGATGAAAATAAGAAATTTTATAAGTCAATAAATCTAAATAACTCAATTTCTGCATAAACAGTGGGGGCTCTTTCCCAAACTCTTAGTTAGACACTCCTTTGCTAGAACTATTTTCAAATGCCAACAGACGTTTAGAAACCAGAAGTTTAATTTATTTATGCCCACTGTTCAATAAAATAACTAAAAGCAACATAAAAATGACATTTAACAAACAACAACAACCGTCATCATCCGAAGCAGCAGCAATTTTGAAGGATGTATAGAAATTCAAGTGTTATTGTGGGACAGTAGCAAAGTATTTTTCCAAAAAATGAAGCTGCATCTCTTAAAAAATATTCTGTTTTTTTTCTAAATAAAAAAAATAATAAAAAATAATTAAGCAAAAATACAAATCTTGATTAAACAACAAGATTTGTATTTTTGCTTAATTTGAAAAATAAAAATCTGTTTTATTAAGTTTTTGGCTGAATATTTTGTTAAATAGAAAATTTACAAAATTTATTTATTTATTTAATTCACACTGAAAAGAAAATCAATGAAAAATTATTTAAAACAGAAATAATTTAACATTTTTTCATTAATAATTTTACTTCATAGATAAAAAATGTTAATTTAACATTGTTTCACCGTAAATACAGCTTCTTGACTAGTGTATGCAAAAAAACCGACATTTGCAGAAAACCGGTTATCGAGTTATTCGAAAAATGGGATATTTATAAAAACCGGTTTAGAATATGGTTTTATGTTAAAAAATTGTTAACCGGGTTTGTTTGTTTATTATAAATCTACAGAAAATATTAATATTTAATAGAACTTTAGAGTTATACGAATAAAAGAACTTTACCGTGTAATGACTTTTACATGGAATGAATTTATATCAAAGTAACCATTTGTAACAGATTTCGTCAAATTATACTTGCACCGTATAATGTCCTAAATGGGTGGGGTATTTTTCGGTATCGTATTTAAAATAATGTGTTTAGATACCATGATTTTTTTTAAATCCATTATTTTTCCTTTACAGAAACTCTTTAAATTCTGAACTTGGCTAAATTATACGTCTAAATCTCTTTACCTAAAAATAGTAAATTTCCGAATAAAAAATCTTGCAGAATATTATTTAATTGATTTTATTGACATGATTATGTCTATAACAGATAGACATGGCAATATCGATTCAGAATATGATGTCCAATATGCATACTGTACTTTACTCATGTAACACACAGAATGAAAAATTGCATTTACTCTCAGTCATGGCCGAATATACAAAAATGAATCTGAATATTTTAGTAAAATGCTTAAAAGTTCCATTCATTAAAAACCGGTTAACCGACTGAAAAAACCGACATGTCGAGTAATTCGAAAATATAAATTATTCGAAACCGGTAGGTTTTCTGAAACACAAAGAACCGGTTAAGTTAAAAAAATTATTCGATCTTAAATCAAATATGTTTTTGTGTTTTTCTTTCTGTGTATTTGGTTGCTCCCCAAAAACTCTTTTTTTTTCTTTGAAAATGAATATTTGTTTTTATTGCAGTTGATTGTCAACTTTAGAATAAAAGAATTGAGAGTTGAATTGTTTGGAGATATTTTGAATTAAATTTTTGTAATCGTTATGAGCTGCTATTTACAGTCGCATTGTGTGCAGTGAGTTCTTTTTGCATTTAAGTCTGTTGTGAAAATATGGTATTTGAAAATTTTGGGAAGAAATATTTAAATGAATAATAAAACTAAAAATTCAGTTAAACCGAATTCAAAATATCTTACATTTGTATTTTATTCGCTTTTTCGTTAGAGCAATAAATACAATTTATATTATGGAAAACCCAAAAAAAGGTACCTTGAAAAGAAACAAAAAGTATCACATAATACCTTCACATTATTTTAATACATTTGGAGGTAAATATCCTTTTTTAATGGTTTTAATGGCATTTTAATGACAAATAGTACATAATTTCTAGTACAAGACTTAACAAGTAAGAATGTATAGTCGATCAGGTCCGACAATCTAATATCATACACCACATTGTCGGTTAAAAATGAAAGTAACAAAAATTTTATGAACGATCCTCGTATAATATGATTTTCTGATTTATTCGACTATGTGAAGCACATTATTGTGGCACTAGGATTTATGTTAAATTTATTCGTTTTTAAATTTTTTGTTTTGGGAGCTTGTATTGGGGCCACAAGAAATTATAAACCAACCCTCGCATAATTTAGTACATCATTTTTTACCAATTATTATTACAATTCCAACGTATGTGTACGATTTTTACCCTTAAAAGTGATATTTGTATGAGAGTTTGTTTGTAAATATTGGATCGATCCTCGCAGATTTTGGCACACCATTATAGAATATTAAAAGACTTACCGAACATGTCCAATTTCAGTAGGCTTCGTCCTTAGTCCAAAGTAATATGTATCAAATTTCACAGAGATATTCCAAACATTGCCATATGTAGACTGTTCACAACGTTTAAATCGAATCAGATTTTGATTCTGAGTAGAAGGATATATTTAAAGGAGGGTGTAACACCGTTTTTCTGCATGCTAAAAAACGTTAACACAAATGACCACTTCCGGTGGTTTAGGGTATAAAAAGTACTAATTAATGTTTTCAAAATTGTTACTCACACAGAATGACAAAGTTAATATACCGTTATCACAAGCAGAGATGGAGAATTTGAAAATTTAAATGTTGTTGATGTACTTTAAAAGAATTTACTATCTTTACACAGAATTTATTTTGTCGCAATTCATAAATATTCGAGGTGGCTAATTTTTGGAATGTCAACGACTGCACCCCTGACTAGATAAGGGAACTTTCTCATCCAAATCAAATCAGCTCCAACAATGAAATTTAATTTTTTAACGATTCAAAATTTACATTCTATAACTCTAACCAGCTTAGGACCTGTTATCTTCCAAATCGAAAACACCTCAGCCATATTCATGTTAAATTTTCTTGAGAAATCTCTATCGATTCCGAGAACACGTATATATCCAACCTTCCTTCCAAGATATCGACACTCCTATTAATTGATCCGACAATTATCAATTTTTGTTTGTACCGCAAAAATTTTCCAAAATATTGTTCTCATAGTTTGTTTTTAATGTTTATTATTTTTTTTTCTTTGTGTTCTGAAAAATACTTTGCATTTGTATTACATAGCACATTATACACACACATACACATATATAAAGTTTTTATAGTTCAAGTTATTTTCATTTCAGATTTTTATATTCAAAAGCAGTTTTTATTAAGTTTCCATCCTCAATACGACTCTTTGCTAAGAGTCACTTCTAAAAACTCAAGTGAAATCTATTTGTTTCCATAAAAAAAAATTATGTTTAGAAGAGAGGATTCTTTTCACTCGGAGACAAATGGTGAATGGTTTGTTATTGGTATCATTAATTTTATATGGTACAAATATACAAAAAAGTACTTAAATACAAAAATTTACAGGGCAGAAATAACTACAAAATACTCAAACTCTAAACGATAAAATAAATATTTACAACTAGAAAATCTACTCACAATTTTCAATTATTCTGTATTTTTATACCCTCCACCATCACAAGTGGTGAAGAGGGAATATTAACTTTGTCATTCCGTGAGTAACGCTGAAAAGGAATCTTATCAGACCTTATAATGTTCCTGAATCAAATCAAATTATGAGTCGATTTAGTTATCTGTGTCTGGTTTGTCTGTCCGTCTGACTGTCTTTTGTATGCACGAAACATACCGTATTTATTTCACACGCATTTGTGGTGAAGGGTATTAAGGATTCGGCACAGCCGAATATAGCATTTTAACTTAGTAAATTTTATTTAAAAAAAGAAGGAATTTTATTTATAAAAAGACAAAAACAAATACAAACAAATCGAAATAAGTGCAGTAATACGAGGATTAAATGCTCCATTCAATATTCTCCATGAAGACTAAATTGTGTAGTAAAACTCAACTTAAAGGATTTGGGAAACAAAACTCTTGTAGTAAAAAGGGATAAATTGATTTAAACTAAATACAAGAAATACATTTTAAATATTTCCCTTTTTCCAAATTTAATAGATTTTGGTATCAACAAAAATGAATTGTTTAAAAAAAAGTCAACAAAATCCTGACCAATAATACACCCACAGGCCTAATTTTATTGCTGCCTTCTTAGGAGAAGTTCTGAAACCACCCCAGGACAAGTTTAAAGTGGATTTAACCAAGTTACCCAACAAAACTTTTCTTCTTCATCTTCTTACAACTGACAGTTACGAACGAATACAAGCATCCGGCAGATACAATGATAACATGAACAAATTGCGTTTATTTTGTTATTGTTGTTGTTGTTCTTTCTATACTTCTTTCATCTCTTTCTGACATTGGAATATCTGAGAGCATATTCACACTTACATTCTAAGGGTAATAAAAGTTTTTCATATTTATATTTTATTTCAGATATTTAAAATGTCATAAACTGTAACTGTGAAAAGTTGGTGACAAAACGGAAATTTAAATACACTGAAAAGAAATTATATGAAATTAATTTTTTTTTAAGAATTTTCTAAAAATTCAGAAAAATTAGGGTTTGTTACTATAAACCACGTATCGAAGAGGACCTCATTGGCGATCTGAAGTCATAAATGGACCAATATCCCTGACATTCGAACATTTATGGCAAATGATTGTCAAACTAATATATTTCAAAATATATAAAAATGATATAAGTGTTTTATACGATCAAACCCGTTTTTCGCGAAGGTGCGATATGTGGGAGCAATAAAATATGGACTGATACCAGTCAAATTAATAACATATATTCAAGACAGTTAGAAAATTAATTGAGCGGAATTTTAACAAAATTGGTCATTATTTAATAAGTTCAAAAAAGAGCCTTAATATGGGAGCAATAGCAAACATACAGACCGATATTATCCAAATTAATAATTCATATTAAAGACAGTAAACAAATCATTGTGTTGAATTTTAATGGAATTAGTTTATATTTACAAGTTTTATAAGTTCAAAACCTCTTTTCCGAGATGGGACCTGATATGGGAGCTTAAACAAAATATGGACCGATATAAAAATAAAACTAATAACATCTATTTAAGACAATCAGAAAAGTAATTTTGCCAAATTTCAATAGAATTCGTTCATATTTAAGTGTGTTATAATCTATTAACCATATTCCGGGAAGGGGCCCAGAATGACCCAAGCACAATCTTCTTTCCTTTCGGTTTATTATTGTATCAAAATAAATGTATATTGCAAATTTCAGTAAATTATCTTAAAAATTACGATCGAACACAGAATTTGGATACATCAAAATTTCGCATATTTTCGCTTATAACTCTTTTTCAATTGATTCGATTTTGATGAATTTTTACAAGATGATGAAATTTTTGTTTAAATCCATTTATGTTTAGTTGGAAAAATGTTTTTTTTTTCGGAACTTTGTGGTTGTCTCAGATATCTTTCTATAACTTTTTTTGCTGATGACCTGATATAGCTTGTTTTAAATAAGAAACTGTTTATATAAAAAATCGATTCTTCTCACAGTCTATTACGAAAAAGTGTCTGTATCGTAAAATCTGCATCGATATTCTCGTAGTATGTTTCACTTTTAAAGTCAGGCCAATTTTTAATGATCATTATACCCTACACCAGCATAGATGGTGGGGGTATTATGCGTTTGTGCAGATATGTGTAACGGGCGGAAAAATAGTCCTACTATCGCCTTTAAGTATACCAGATCAGAATAACTTCTTGAGTAGATTAAAGCATGTCTGTCCGGCTGCCTTGATGTCCATGTAAAGTTTGTTCGTAAAGTACGGGTCTCAGTTTTGAATAAATATTAATGAAATTTGGCCCATACAATTTTTTGGTCCAAGGACGATCATTATTAATATTGGTTGTGATCGGTCCATTATTTCATGTAGACCCCATACAAATGCCCCTCTCCCCCTGGGATGGGGGTTTTAGTCCATAAAATTCCTAAATAAAAAACGATTAAAACCAAATTTTGCAGGAAACAGTCTTATTGAATACCAAAACGATATATCAAATTATACGAGGATCTGCCATTATTTCTCATAGGTCCCATACAATTATCCTTCCAAATATCACTTTTAAACTCATAAATCGCACTTATTCATGGGAATTGGAGAAATATTTAGTAAATTATAATAAATATGAGCTAAAACCGCTGTTCAAAATTAAACGAGGGTAGATTCATAATTTTTTCTAATTTTTAATTCAACCCTTCAGAAAATTCCTTTTAAAACGCAAACATTTCACATAAATCTTAGTATCACAATAATCTATTGCACACATAAGCATAAATAAGAAAAGCAAATTATACGAGGGCCGTTTATAAATTTTTCGTAGCAGTCATTTATAACCGACAATATAGTGTAGGGTGTTACATAGTCAGACTTGATCGACTATAACAATTGAACTATTGTTATATCAAATTTATTGTACGCAATAAATTTCAGAAATGTTCTGAATATCTGAAAAATTTAATGTTGGTATTAAACAGGAAAATGCCGAGGTCAACAACAAAAAATGTGACCAATTTTCATTGAATTCGGACAATGATTCTACGTATGAAAATGTTTCAATTAAACAGACAGATGAATATAGCTAAATCGTTTCAGATTTGTACTTTATAGGCTCTTTTAAGATTCGTTCTTGGCGTTACACACTGAATGATAATGTATAATATACCCACTTCAACAATTGAGGTGGTGAAGGGTATAAATTCAATTTTTGGAATATCATTTCAACATTTCATAACAAATCTGGTACAAATTAAGTCCTCCAAATCTTTCAAAAAGTGATAGATAAACTTTTCCAAAAAAACTATTTGAAACAACAATCAAATCTCAATTGCAAAGTCCTTTACAAAATACTAATAGAATATAAAACTTTTAATTTTTCTTCAATCTGAATAAGTCAAAAAATAAAAATCTAAAAGATACAGATATTCAATATCAGTGTCAGGATACAAATCAATTTCCTCCATATTTTCTCTCCATGTTTAGAATGTAAATCATTCAACATTTTCTATTAAATATTCTCAGAACACAAATTATCAAACATCAAATAAAGTATAAATGAATTTTATTCTATATTTGTATTGTTGTTGTTGTTCTTGTTTTTGTTATTCTTAAACTTCTAAAATGACAAAAGACATTAAAAATAAACTTACAACAAAAGTTTTTCAGAACTTCTACCCCCTGCAAAAGAAACAATACAACAAGTGTTTTCTTAAAACGGAAATAAATTGATGTTAAACTTTTGCCACCAAGATGGACTTACAAAATGTCTATCACCCTCTCCCTCTCTCTCTTGTTCCCCTTTGTCGTTTGTTCTATTTCTAGTTGTTTGAATATCGCATGACACATACAGAAATATAAAACCGACATTAACAGAAGTAAAAAGAATTTATTTATTTAGTTTAAGTTTGAAAATAAACTTTTACTCTAATTTTAGTTATTTTACAATAATTTACAATCATTTTTTTTCTTTTCCACTCTTTTGCCAATATTACGCCAACATGGAATCAGTTTTTTAGTCAGTTTCTTACTTTTTTTGTTATTAAAACTAATGAATTTGATAACAACAACAACATAATAAACTAAACTTTAATGGGAGAAAAGTAAAATAAAACCTTTTAAAAAGTTATTAATTCTTGTTAGTTGAAGATGAAAAAAAAACAACTTTTAGTTTTCTTTGTTATTTTTTTTCAATGAAGTTTGAAAAAGGACTTATTGATATTTATTTTCCGATTTAATGTTGTTTTATATTACGCTTAAATTAGGTGGACATGGAATGTATTTTTGGATAATAAAATGGTGAAACTTTGTCATGGTTATGATTTTTTATTTATTCTTTAATCTGTTGAATATTTTACCACGGGTTGTATACTTAATGTTGAAAAGACTGCAAAATATTGCGTATACGTATTGTGCTAATTGTGTTTTATACTTTTTATTACTCATGCGTACAGGCAAATGAACATATAGTTAATCTGATTAAAATGAGTGACTAGAAATATGTACACAAATTTTAGTATTTTGAGCAAAACCCAACTTAGTCCTATAAAAATTTGGCGAAGCATTCAACATTGATAGAAAACCCGGTTCAGGTGGAACAAACACCATAAAGCCTGAAAAGAAGAAAGCATTATCAAAGGAGCTCTCATTATACCGTAAGAAAGCAACTCAGGTAGGTCAGTGTTCCTATTATTTGATAAAATACACAACACTAAAAGAGTTTCTGACTTGAACGCTGCTAAAATGTAAATGCCAAAAACTGTCGTATTTTTCGCAAATTCCAGGTCAAAATTGTTATTTTGCTGAGGTTCGAGGGAATATTGAAGAAAAGTTTTAGACCAAAATCAAACAAAATCAACATTTTGCAAAAAGTTCTTGGTAGGGCAAGTAATATGCAGTTGCGTTAAAAGAATCAGATGTTACAACGGGCTCTATAAATTACCCATTTCTTGACTTGGTATTTTGTCACTTTGGTAACAAGCTCTTGGGTTGTACAAAAACAATAATGTTGTATTCATAACAAGAGAGGCAAATCTTCCAAACTGCAGAGTTAAGGTCAGTAGAGAAATATTAGACCCTTGTTACAAGAGAATTGAAAAGCACAGAAGCGTGTCCGAAAAATTGATATATTTTAAAGTGAAATAAACTGCCTGTTCCAGCAAAGTGACAGAAAGCTTAAAATTTCATCACGAGTGATTAAAACTAAAAAAATATTCTTTTTTGTAATATTTTCAATTAAACATAAAAATTAAAATTCTAAGTTTAGCAGTTTTTGTTTAACATATATGTATGTTAAGAATTTTTTGATCTGACTTCTTATAACGTATGGTGTTTCTAAATCGATTTTTTAAATAATTCTAAAACTATTGAACCATAAGAGACATCTGAGTGATATATCTTTGTCCAAATTGGACAAAAGAAATTTACATGATCATAAAGCAGAGAAATAAAAAATTCCCACTTTTCTATAGGAAAATTCCTAAAATCCCAATACATATAAAACATGTAAAAAAACTTGGTACTACCCAACTGACTGACTGAGAAGAGGATCTGTTTATCTACATAAATATTTTGTTTTTATTCTCTCAGAAGTATTAAAATTCTTTATCCAGCATTTGCATTTCGGTATGCCCTACACAATCGTAGGTGGTTGGGGTATTATGCGTTTGTGCTGATGTTTGCAACATACAGAAATAATTATGATTAAAAGATGTCCGATTTAACAAGGACAAAGCCTATTGAAATTAGCCATGTTCGGTCCAATATTTCGGATACCTCTCATACAAATGTCTTCCCGGTGGCACTTACTTGTTTCTCTTTTTTTTTCGAAAAAAGAAAATCTACCTCCAAAGTGATATTTGAAAGGGGACTTGTATGGGACTTATAAGAAGTTGTTTTAAAATATCGTAGTTCTTATTTTTGACAATAACTATTTCAACGATAATCGTCCTTGGGATAAAATAATAACACATACCAAATTGCATCGAGACACCTCAATAATTTGCGATCTGTAGAGTGTTTACAATGTTTACATGTACAGCAAGCTGGACAGACAAACGGACGAGGATCGTTAAATGATTCTGAGTTGAACGGTTTACTTAAAAGTGAATGCAACAGCATTTTTTCTATATCATCACAAACGCATAATACCCCAACCACCTACGGTGTTGTAAGGTATAAAAATCTTTTTGGATTTGTATAAATAAAGTTTGCAACCCATAGGTGGTCTGTGGACGTAATTTTGGAACCTCGAAAATGACATTTACGAAAATTAAAAGAAGAAAATGTTTCTTCAAATTTCCTCAAAATTTTCCATTTCACTCCTTATAAGCATAAGTATGTCATGGTTAACAGAATTTTCTTTCTTCTTTAATAATACAGTAATATCAACAGCAACAACAACAAATTTGCCATAGTTTCCTGTTACTATTTCCTGGGAAAATTCAATTTTAACATTTTCCTTTTTATTTAAACTTTTTTATCAAAAATTTCTGTTTTCCTTTTTAATTTTCTTTTTCTATTTTTTTCTGATAAAAGAAAAAGATAATAAATATAAAAGTACGACGACAAAATATAGACCAAAAGAACGACAAATTAGTTTACAATAAGAACAAAAAAATTTTTAACAGATTTTTTTGAACAAAAAACCAATAAAATTGTTAATTGAATTGTCAAACGTATTTTTCCGGTTTTATTGAAGAAAAAGCTAAAAATTCAAAACGTAAAATTTCAAGGATTTAGATAAACAGGATATATTGATATCTATTTATATAAACATATAATAACGTAACGTTACAGAATGATTATCATTCATAGAAACATGATATTTGGACTGCTGTTCCTTTACCCCTCTCAAATAGATCCACTGAGACAGTTTTAGGAATTAGAGGTTAAAATTGGTATGCAGTACTTTATTGTTTTACTTAAAATGAAAGCAAGAACGCTAAATGTTTTTATCACCTACACCATTATTGCGTTTCTGCAGATATTTGTAACGGGCAGAAAAAATAGTCCAATCATCACTATTAAGTATACCCTTTGACTCAGAATCACTTGCTGAGTCAATTTCTCCATGTTCTTCCGACTGGCTGCCCATGTAAAGCAGTTTTGAAGATATATTAACGAAATTTGGCATGTAGTATTATTTTGGACTAAGGCCAATGCCTATTGAAATTGGTTATGATCGATCTATTATTTCATGTTATTTATTTTCATAATATTTAAAAAGTCAAATTAATATAAATAAAAGCCTAAACCGCTTTGCGAAATTATACGAGGGTCGGTCCATAACTTTCTCTTACTCCTGTATAACCCTCCAAAAAGAAATTCATTTATAAAGGTAAAAATTTCACATAAATATCAGTTTCAGAACACCATCCAACAAAATGGTGCAGGGTATTATATAGTCGGGCCAGACCGACTTTTTATAAAATATAAAAATTTTTCTTAAATATAAAACCGGAACACTTAATGAGTTATGAAATTAGTTCATATATATAACAGTGTTTTCCTAGGAAATGATACAAAAAGTATAATTTTTTTGTTTTTAAATTCGGCCGTGCCGTATTTTCCATAGCCTTCACCTTTTTTTAAGCAACGGACTAAAAATTTAACATTAAGTCCCTGTTATAAAAAGCCTTTCATAATATCATCACTTGTAGAAAAAGAAGAAAATGTACCCTTTATATGAGTCAATATAGATTCTCTAGAGCACTCAAACTACATGCAAAATTTTATTCACGAGTAGTTTTCGCTGTCACTTAAACAAAACAATTATAAATATATAAGAGTAATTAATAACTTGACTTGGGTCGATTTCGAATATTTAAACAACCTAAATTTAGAAAAAAATATATTTTTGTGCGTCAAAATTTTGTTCATACATCCCATAGGAGGTCCAACTCATCGGAAAATGCATTTTTGCTTATAACTTGGAAACTAATAAAACGAATACTTAGATGTCTTCAAAAATTCTCCTAATTATTTTCGATCTGCTTGTAAAAAAATTATATCTCTAACCTAACAATGTTGTTGTTTTCAATATCCAACAACAACCAGAAGGAAAATAAAGAATTGTTGATATATCGACTATTTATGAACCGATTTGAAAATAAAAAAGCAAAACAAAATTGGAAAAAATTAAGTAATTTTTCTGCGTAGCGACTAGGTCCGTAGCAGTAGGAGCGTCAAAATAAGTTTTCGCCCATATCTCGGAAACTAATGGCCTACTCGTGTTTATGTCTTCTTATGAAAAATCTACAAAACGATTTCAGACCAATTAATAGAATGGTAAAAATCTCAAAAATATTATTTTTAACGTTGTTATTGTTTTCCTATAGTTATAAACGACAACAAACACATGCGACTAAATTTTTAAAGAAAGAGTTGACCACATTTTTGGTAAAAGATTTAATTTGGGGAAAAAATTGTAATCAACCAAGTCCATAGGTCACGTAGGGGGCTCAAAATATAGGAAAAACATGTTTTTGCCTATAACTAAGGAATTTAGGCATAAATCCGCTAATTAATTGTAGATTCTCCATAAAATACAAAAAAAATTAGAGGTACCTTCAGTTTTTTTTCTAATATCTAAGCCATTCATGAAATAATTTTCCTGGATTTCATAAGAAATTTCCAATCATTTGATATACATATCTTATATGTTAACTATAGGTCGGCTTAATAAACTTGACTCAATCAACTTTTTTCATTCCGATCCATATTTATTTACTTCTGGGGCCTAAGTCGAAAATTGTGGAAACGAACAAACGGAATGACAAAGTTATATATATATACAATTCTGATCTAGCCAGGTGAAGGGTATAAATACTAAATTTATGGTATATAAACCCTATCGGGTTCGAACAAGGTAAATTTTGCTAAAGGGGATTCTTTCGTACTGTACGAAATTGCCAATGATTCATTATGAATTCTTTGACATAATTAATATTAAAATATTAAATTTGACATTTAATAGTAATAAATATCAATTTCTAAAATAATTACAAATTTTTCATAAATTATTAATAAATTTGTCATTATTTATGTTTTCCAAATGAAAAAAAAACATTATTATAACAAATTACTTTATTTGTTTTATTATTTATTAACAAATTTCTAACTTTTCACTTCCATTCGCCCCCTCAAATTATGAACGTTTTTGTTCAATTATTTTCCAAATAATTTTATTTTATTATTTGTTGTTTTTGTTGGGTATTTAATGTTTTTAATGTCAGTGTGTTAATTCTTTATGGTTTAATGAAGCAATTATTCGGTTTGACATGCAACACAGACAAACATTTAAGTTAAAATATTTTTATTACCAAAATCAACAACATCAAACACAACTATCAACACACTAACATCAATATAATCTATGGATGTATATATGTATGAGTAATAAAATTCAGGGTGGCTGAATGAATGAATGAATGAATGAATGAATGGATGAGTGAATGAAAGTGTGTATAAGTATGTTGAATTATTGGCAGGATTAGGTAGCACTTTGTTTGCTACTGACACATTTACATTAAAAGCCGATTATCAAATGACACATATTGACATATATATGCACAAACATTAAAATCAATATGCTTGTGTGTGTATGTGTGTGTGTGCATTCATCCGCACGCACTCACATACACAATTGAAAAGTTTCAATGTTTCAGTATTTCAATGTAGGTGTGTTCAATTTGTGGTCAGTTTATTAACAAGTAAATATGATTTTATACGATGGTAAACTTAAAAGACATTTAGAAAAGAAATCAAAGAATTAATTAATTTGATGGGGATAAAATCAAATGTATCTTAATCGTAATATTAATTATTATTAGATTTAAATATTTCCATGTATTTGCCATCTCTCCTTCACTGATTTTGAAAAATGCGTTGTTTTAATCCAGATATATGATGTCATTAAGAAGACCATCTCCTGATATTGCAACCAAAGCTATGATTTGATGCATTATTCAAAATATTATCCATACACAGCAATTACTTCTTCCTATCTCTCTTATAGTACAGGAATCCACACTTCGGTTATGAGATAAAAGCATATTATCGTAAGGGCGTTCTGCATCAAACGAAACAAATTATATTCGGAAAAGGATGAATTAAAATTTTCTATATGGTCGAGCGTCACAATAATCCAAAACAATGATCTCACATCCGGAAGTGTCTTTTGGTAATTTTTCACAAATAATTTTTATACCCCACACTATCGTAGGTGGTTGAGGTACTATGCGTTTGTACTGACAAAATAAATTGTGTAGCTCCCACTTTTACTCTCTGAGTCGATTAAACATAATTCGCCCATCTGTCTGTCCATATCAACGTTGTGAACACTCTACAGTTCGCAATTTTTGAGATATCATGATGAAATTTAGTACATGTTATTATTTTGATCTTTTGAAGTAGGACAAAGCCTATTGAAATTGAACATATTCTGTCCAATATTTCAGTCTTATATATAAAGCGATTTCAATGAAATTCAGCAAAAATAAGTCTTAGGTTACATCATTTCCTCCATGATTTCTTCTATCTTCGATATAATTCCATAGGAAAAAATCCTTTTCATGAGCATAAATTTCACATAAATCTTATTATCTAAATAATGTATGTGAAGTACATTATAATTAATTTATAAATTAATAATAAATCAGAAAAATCTTTATGATTCCAGAATCGAAAATTATAGTCTAATATGTGGTCGAATCTTCTTGTTATTTTTCGTCGATTGCTGCCAAATTTTGTAGCTCTCTCACTTTACATCTCTTTACATTTTGTGCGAAAATCATCAGTTTTTAATCGCACAAACCATTATTCACAAGATTTTTTATTTTAAATTTTGTATCGTTAAACGAAGCTAATAATCGGTTACTTTTAGCAACCGTTTCATTTGTCGCCATCCGCTAAATAAATCTATCAGTTATTCCTATCGATGCTATAATGCAAATGTTTTCAGTCTCTTCATTCTGAATTCTTTTCCTTTCTGACCTCGATTCAATCCCACTTTTTAAAAACCTGACAGTTAAATAAGTTGATTGGCGTAGTATATCACAATCAGATCATATATTTGGGACAACATTGCGTTCTATACGTTCGCTTAACTGGTTGGTGAGCACTGATCTCAGTTATATTAGAACAGTTAATTACATATCTCGGGGAAAAATTCGTATTAGAAGTATCATATTTAGATGAAATTAGATTGATGACTTCAATGAGTTCCAGGAGAAACTACTGACTAATTTTGTGTTCCTTTCCTATACCTGTTCGATCAGTAAAACCATCGCAAAGGACAAATACATATGACTCCGAAGTAGTTTTCTAAGTAGTGTAGAGATCAGAAGAGAGTTTTGTATAATAAGGGGACCAGCACCGATGACAATTATTTCGTGGGAAAAAACATTCAACGACAAACAATGGGAAGCGATACCACAATCTAACATCTTGTGAAAACTCGAACACCAAGACCGACCGGTCTTGTAGGTCTCAATGTATTAGGAAAATAAAATGGATGGGAAGTATTGGCTGAATACACCAAATCATTTGGCATTATAATATATGCAATTTTCAAGTAAATAAACTGATGTTATTAACTTGTCCATCTAATATTTATTCAGTTGACGTTAAAGTTTTGACAATTTTTTTAAATCAATCGAATGACCAAAAACACTTCAAGTTGTCCTCATTAAAACAAATGTTCTATTACCGAAATTTTATACACTTGTACGTCCACAAAAACATCACCTTAAATTTAATATAAAATTTTCCCACAACGCTTGTCCTGTCTGTCCATCTGTCTGTCGTCAAAATGTTTTAAGTGCAAAAATAGCAAAATTCCAACACAAAACTGACAAAAATCACACAAAAATAAACAGAAGATAAAATTGCATTAGCACATGTGTATATGTGTGTATATGTGTGTGTAATACGATTTTATGTAAATAAATTTTTTTCCTTAAATACGCAATAAATTTTGTTGTAAAACTAAATAAAAACCACAACTTTCTTGTGGAGAAGAAAATGCTTATGACAAATGTCATCACATATTAGAGTCGGATGTGGTGTTATCGAAATGTAAGCAAAAAAGCAAAACCCCAACAAAAAAATAATTACAAACAAAAAGCATTTAAAGTTAGGAAGGTAATTAATATTTAAACTTCTTTAAAAGTAATTAAACATAATTGGATTTTTATGTGGGATGACAAGATAATTCGAAATTTAAAAACAAAAAAGATTTTAAGGACTTTAAGGTTTTTTATAATATTCAGAAAAATTACACGCTCTTTAACGAAATCAAATTTAATACTTTTTTTTAATTTAAGTCCTTTTTTCTACTTCTTTCAAAAATAACTCAGACTTTTCATAATAAATATCCAAAAAAAAGTGAACTCCTAACTGTGACAGAAATGGAAACGCATACATAAACAGATACATGTTTGTATATGTGTGCAAAGAATTGAGCAAAAACAAACTAACAGACATAATAACACATTATAAAACTCATATGAAACATACGTACTCCTTACATCACATACCCAACTGTCATGCACAGAGTCATCACATTTATTTTCGTACACATGCACAAAAAACGTATCAACATGTTTATACTCACACGTTCTTCCATTACAGCGGTAAAAAGTGCGTTTGTCGTACGAAAAAGGCCTTTTTTAAAAAATATTCTTCAAAACATTTCACGACTTCTATACTACAGAAGATCTTTAAAAGCTTTTTATCATGGCTCCAATACTATGGAAATCGCTTATGAAATCCTTTATAACAGTATAAAAAGTCCCTATGTAGAGTCAGCTATGGTTATAAAGCTGGTCAAAAAAGAGACCCTATGAAAAAGAGACCTATGAAATATGCTTTTGTTGAAACAAAAACAACCTTGTTAGCATCGCTTATGCTAATAATGTAGATTTAATCCATCAAAAAAAATATTTGCGCATCTAATTCCCTGATCTGTAGTAAGAAGTAATTAAGTAAATACGTTCTGCTTCGAAAAATAGATGGTTGTCTGATGAAGCAAGGCACTGCCTACAATGATGATGCTTTCAACTGCTCATAATACAAAATATCTAATCCTTTTGATAAACATCTAGACACGGTTTCGTAAGGCTTTCAATTACCACTTAGAATACTCGATGACATCAATTCCAATGGTATTAGGAAAGTTATCTCTTCTTTAGGCCGAGACTTAATGCGATATGTATTATCCGAGGAATATTGAACACCATCACAAAGAGACTAGTGATATTCTCTAACAAATTCCTGAGAATCAAATGAAGTTTATTTCCTCATAATAAACCAAAACTAGAAAAAGGCTGGATTAGTAAATTCTATTGCGTAATAATATATTGGAGAACGATGGAGCTCAAACGATACAGGAATAAATCAGTACTTATAGGATGGGTTTACTAAAACCTGCTGTCATGATGACAGAAGAGTGATTTTTCACTCTTCTAAACAGGATCTTAGTAGATTTTCAATATAGAAAATTTAAAATAGAAAGCAGAGTTGAATAAGGGTATATTGGTGTATGAAGACTTTCGACACTCTGTAAACTAAAAAGATGAAGACACAAAAACAACGGCAGCAAACTTTATAAAATCTATTGCATAAAAGTATGTTGTAGATCGCTGGAGATCACCTCAAAGTAATACAGTATTAAATCAGTTCTCCACAGAATGGCTCTACTGATAACTGCTGCTAGAGAAAATCTTTAATTAAGGATATAATTGTGTGTGGTATCCGTCTTTCATTTCAACTGTCTAATATACCCAGTATCGGTATCAAGCTGTGCTTAGGATGATCATATATGTCTTTTAGCAACAGAACTTGGAAAATAATTAAAAAATCCTTTTTAGCATATGAGAATTGCACTAAAGTGGGACATGACCCGAATCAAATTAATTTAAATGCCGTTTGCTTGACATTACCGAGATCATCACAATCAGTTGAATATATCGATCTGTAATTTGTCATTGGAGTTTCATGCGATATGTGTTTAATCCGAGTTCTTCGAGCTGAAACCACAAAGTCGAAAAGTGATCCAACATATCTTTAAATAAAACTGACCTTAATTGGATCAATCAAGAACATTCCTTTCGTTATATATTTCACGAGATTTTTAGGGAAAGACTACTAAAGATCACTTATGTATTTGTTTTTCAAAATCGTCACGTCCGACTTTCTGGAAATGTTCATTAATTATGTATAATGGAACAATCCTTCGTATGGTTGAAAGGTATTGATTGTTATGTTAGGAATTGCGTTTAGCTCTCACTTGACGTCTCTTCACTAACTCATACTTAGACAGGAGTTGATCTTACACTAATTGTTCTCACCGTAAATAAGACTGTTCTCTGATCTGAATTCCTTTGCTGCCTTCATCTTCACGACTTTCCATAAAATTTCAGCTGCCAAAACCCAAGTGAGGTAACAAATTTATGGATGTGATTGCATAATGTTCAACATTGCTAAGTACTTTTATTAGCGTTATTTTTAGAAATTTCAGATAAAACCTTTACATTGACTAAGACGAAATCAAAAAGAGGAACAAACTGAAAACTAAAAACAGATATGTATGTATTTCACACATACATCCCTCTAGGGATGTATGTGTGAAATACATAAATATATATACATTTATATATTTATACATTTACAATGTTTTTTATTTCTGTTTTATATATTTTTAATAATTTCTTTTTTGTTGTTTTGTGGTTGATTTTCGTAAAACAAAAAGAGGATCCCGTTGCTTATAAAATTTTATTATTACACAAAATTTGCCTGAGTTTCGATATATATGTACATCTATGTCAGTAAATATATATTTTCTTGGTTTTGTTGTTGATCTTTTTTTCAAGAGTCATTTTTGAAGATACAAAAATTTTAATTCACATTTGTTGGTATGCAAGTGAAATCATAAAAAACACCCTCCAGTTAAAAGTATGATAATTTTGGGAGTTGAGATATGGAACTTCTGTTATTACTTCTAACAAATAAATAGGCTTGAACTATCGAGATGAGAGCGAACAAGGTAATTATTTGCGTCTGTGGTCAAAATCGTAAGTGTATGAGATGGATCTTTTCCGCGACTTCTAAACCTTTACTTCTATGTGGAACTCTGATATTGTGACAAGCTTTGAAAATTTTTGTATGACAACTCCAATTAAAGCATTATTAATAGTACTGAATTGGTTTCCTGTACTTCTAATGTGAGGTTGAACTTGGACTCAGGTACTAATAAATGAGAGATTTGAGTCCAAATGATTATTTTATTTCGCGACCACTCTTCAAAAAGACTTCCTCGATAGTGACAACACTTGCCTTTTAATGGATTTATACCGATGTTTCCAAACAAGTATTAACTGTTTTCCATATTTAAAGTCTTGGTACTGCAGTTTGCTTTAGATTAGGGACGAGTACAGGCGGTAAGAAGAACTGCTAACTGTTTATTTTAAGATATCGTAAATATTCGTATTTCCCCAACAACTATCCGTTAGTAATATAGCGTATGCAATGTTAACAACTGAATTCTAAATGAATTGGCGAAATCTTCCAGGAGACAATAACTATGCTGGGAATGACATTGCTGATGGATTAGCTAGACGGCCTGCGGTGCTCTGTGACGCCTTATTTTAAAACATGTTAAAGGAAACTTTGAAATTAAGTCATACTGAACAGCACAGTCGAGATAGCTCAATGTCGTAGTGCTCATATTATTTGGATGTTGACTTTAACTTGTTAATATCCGCAGGACTTATTAGCTGCTTGGTTTTGGTCGGGGCCAGTTCAGGATCTAATTTTCAATAATAACTGAACACTGTATAAATAATGCCCTTAACTACTTTTGTAGTAGTCTCAGGATAACGCAGAGGAAGACACAGTTTTTACCTTTTCTTTGACTACAGCCGATAGTGTGACGTCGCATAAGCAAATGGAAATATATCTTCCGAAATTTCTTGAAATTGCAAATTCACTCATATAAATATCGTTAAAATCGGGTGAAATATCAGGAATCTCAATCGTTATAAATATTTTTATGACGCGAAGTGTGTCGCTATGGGACACGAATCCAGTTAGGTTAAAACATTCAGAAGGTACAGATTTAGTTCCATTTCATTTTTCATTTCAAACCCTGTGCGTCGTCGAATACTGTTCTGACCCTGATACCACAATGGGATCAAATAATGGACCAATGGAATGGAACCAATTCTCTAAGCTTGTGCGAGTTACAAGGACTGGTTTACATGACATTGACTTATTGTTTAAATATTAGTTTCCATTAATATAACTAATACCTTCAGATTGTTCAATGACTGGTACCACCAAATAATTTTCAGATCATCACAAATACTTTGTAATTTCCCAAAAGCTTTCGTAGAGTTACTATTCTTAGTGCCATTTGAATTCGTTAATGCTCGACAACATCTGTAAACTGCAGGGAGTAGATCTAAATATACATTTATGCACATGTTGAGAATCTGTAGAACTACAACAACAGCTAAGAGTGAGAGTGTGTAAAAAACAATAACTCACCAAAAAAAATACAAGTAAAAATTCTTATTCGTCAGTACCAAATCTTGAATACACTCCACCACTATATTTCAATGGAATTGAAATTTATTTTATTTTGGAAAGTTGGATTATCAAGGAGTAATAACCGAAGGAGAAGGCCGATGATTTTTAAACTAGTTTCATACATATATTAAAGACAGTTTAAGATATGTTTATTCACATAAAAGTTTTAACAGCTTAAACCTTTTTCCGGAAGGAAAGTTATGTGGGAGCTGTAGCAAAATATAGACCGATGTTAATCAGATAATTAACATATATTCAACACCGAATTGAACCGAATTTCAACAGAATAGTCATTACTGTACTAGATTTATAAGATAAAAAGGAGGCCTTATATGGGAGCTATAGCAATTTATGGACCGAGATTGACCAAATTAAAAATTTGTAATAAATATAGTTGAATTGATCTTTATTTGCTAGTTTCATAAGCTCGAAACTCCTTTTCGAAAGATATGGGAACTACAGCGAAATATGGACCGAGATTGTTCATATTATTAATATGCATTAAAGACAGCTGAAAAAAATCGTGCGGAACTCCATAAGCTCAACCCCGTTTTCTAGAAAGGGGATTTATATAGGAGTTTTACCAAAATTTGGACCGATATTAATGAAACAGTCACAAAATTAATTATGCCAAATTTCAATAGAATTTGTTCATATTAAAGAATTTTATAATCTATAAAACATATTCCGGGAAGGGACGTTACATGGGAGCTAGAACGATAATGAAGAAAGTATAACTGTATGTTATAGTTAAATTTTTGTTTAAATCCATTTATCTTTTTATATTTATAAGGAATGTTCTTTTCTCGGAGTTTTAAGGTTGTCTCAGATATCGGTCTATAACTTTTTGCTTATCAACCAATTTAGCTGGTTTTAAACAGGAAGCTGCTTAAAGCAGTATCAAATAATTCAATAAAATTCGAACAATTATTCTATTTTCAATAGACAGACAGTTTAAGATGATTCCTTCTTGGTGTTACACACGGTATAACAAAGTTAACATACCCTCATTAGTACTTGTGGTGGTGGAGGGTATAAAAAAGAAAGAAAAAAAAAAGAGCAAAAGTATAGCAAAGATTTCTATCTGAACAATGTCATTTGAATTTGAATTGTACTTCGTTTGTTTTTGTGCTTTCGGGTTTTTTTACTTCATATTATGAATCTTTTTTACAGTTTCGGTTTTTTGTTGTTGTTTTTATTTCACTTTTTTTTGTTACAGGAAACGGAAGTTCATCTCTTAGTATTTCATATTTTTTTTTACATTTTATTATTATCGTTTTTTGTATGTGTGCATTTTGGTTTTATGTTGTTGCCACATTTACATACACAAATTAAATAATTTTCATATAAATGAAATGTTTATGTCATTTTCACTACTGACATGAATACCAGAAAAATAACTGACAAAAATTAAAAAAAAGATGAAAAAACAAAAACTAAACACAAATATTTAGATGAACTTTTTAAATTAAGCAAAATACACTGAACGAAATATTTGAGTTTAATTAATGATTGAAACGATTATAGATATTTAAGGAGGTGAAACTCCCTAACAAAATTAAATAAAAATTGTTGAAAATAATGTAGGACGGATAGGAGCATATGGAGAAGCATCCCCATGCAGTGCATGCATAATGATTGACAAAAAACTTTCGAACTATTCCATTCCAAAAAACTTTCTTATTTAACTGATTTAATGAAAAAATTAAGACAATAGCACTGGGAGCTACCCCTTATTGAAGAAATAATTATTATTGATTTTCTATGGAACTTCTGCAGGAACAGTTTTAAAATTTGTTCCGTGCACTTTCTAAAAAAATCTGGTCTAATGGAAAAATAAAGAGCATGTACGAACATGGAAAGAACGAAGTCCTATAAATTTTAGAATAGCTATACACCTATGGTCGAAATCAAAGCTGTCATCCGTGGTTGCGTGGGGAAACACTGGGTTTTCCTTTGCAACTCGGTTGTAGGTTGCTGTGGAATCTTCCAATAAGTGATGTTAATTGTTTGGTAACTATTCTTGCCGATGCTAACGTTAATTGATCTTCTGTGTCATTTCGCTTTAATTTTGATTTTACCTACGATAAGCTCATGGTCACTTCCAATGTCAGCTGTCTAATGTGGTCTCGGTTGCTGTTCATAGATTTCAAGTAATTCTTTGAAACCATCAGACCAACCGCAATATGGAAAGTATTGAAAATAACATAATACGAACCATTTGAGGTATGTACGAGGACGCTAAACTCTCAGTTTTCAACAAAGACAATGTCAGATAACCATTTTCAACCTCAGCTTTTCACCATCGTGCTAAATGATATAATAATCGAAGTCTATTCAGAGAGAAGAGAAATCACATGCGATCTTTCATGTCAACTAAAAGATTTAGATTATGCGGAAGATATTTTTCTACTCTCATACAAGATATCCAATATTCAAGCAAAATTTGAAGTCTTGAATATGATATATAATGAGAATCAAAAACGTAAGCCCTGATAGAATCATGCTGCAAGGTTGTAACTGCAAATAATGGTGTAGATGCAGACGTTAACAAAATGTTCGATAAAGCGAGAGCAATATTTAGACTCGGAAGTAAAGTGTCGAATGCCATCTATCAAAATCTACAGGTTTTTATTAACAAGTACCTCAGAAATATATGAAGAATATACTGGCTTTTTAACATCAAAAACAAAAATCTCTGAAACATTACTAAAGAGAAAACCACAATAAAACAAATAAAATGTATAAAATGGATACAGTTCTACCATACTGTCAGAAACAGTACTGTCGCTTGAGTGGAGTCCTCAAAGGTTGAAAAAGCCATGAGGATTTCACTGATGGAAATGTTTTGGAGATGCTTTTTGGAAGCCATAAGCACCAGAGAGAAGTCTACCTCCAGACGAATTTAGGTTATCTTTCCTTCTTCCTTCATGGTGTCACAAACGAAGTTGTTGTTATAACAGCAGCAAAAAATAAGTTTGTTTGGTTATTCGTGATCTCTTTTAACTCCTAATAAACAATTGAGCAACCTTTATTCGCTGAGTCGATAGACCTTCAAAACTAAAGTAGGTAGGATTATCTTGACAGTTAAACAAATGTAATGTGGTCACCTACAGGATACATGGTTTGGGACGGCATGGTCAATACTGGGCCTATAAGCGTTGAGCCTGATGCTCCATCTAGATCTGAATTGTGCCAGATCTACTCTTCTATACCACGGCACACAAGAGTGGTTCTATTTGTCTCCTTTGGGAGTTCTCCATTCATTCATACGGATCTTGAAACGGTGTAAATGCTGTTCAATGCTGCTATATACGAATTTCAATCGTACTTTTAATTATTGTGGATGTGAGTATGCCAACAACAGACTTATCTAATCGATTCAGATTTTAATTTGATGCAGGAATATATATTCATCATGAATCTGTCATGATTCCTTCTTAGCATTACACACGGTGTTAAGAGCTCTGTTGGTTTAGGCAGGTCCCTAAAATACTATGAAAATTTACGTCCAAATACGATATTCATCCAGTAAATTGAAACGCTGATTTGTGAAGTCTCAATTAATGTCTCGTGTAAGGCAGTAAATACGAATTTCGATCGAGATCTTTGGGTGTTTAAGAAAACATTCATTCTCACGACGGCCATTTTGAGAAGTCTTATGCGTCAATAACATATGCTACGTAACAATATATTTGAAGAGTTTCATAACCTACAAGAACTTAATTATCAAATTACATGTAGTAAATAACTTTAGACCTTTGACCCTTGTAATAACGCCAAATAATTTCAATAAAATTTCACTCATTAAATGAACGCAAAAACTATTAAATTATTAAAACAATTTATAGAATTTATATTTTTACAACAACAACAAAATATCTTATATACGATATCATAATGATATAAAAATTTTATAAATATTTCACAAATTTAACAGTAAAACTAAAATTTCATTCAATTTTAGTAATTTGAAAATCTGCATAATCATTTTTGCGGATATGGGATTACAAAAATAACAACAACAACAACAAAAATATATATATATAATGATAATAAATTCCAATGTCCAGTCGGATATAAATTATGCATAAATTTTATATTGTGCAAAAGAAGTGGGAGATGGAAAAAATAGCAACAAAATATTCAACAACCCACAAATGTCAGATGGAGCCAAATGGATGAAAAACAAACAAACAAACGAACAAAAACAAAATGAAAATAACATAAATATAATATAATCAACAAAATTACACATGTGACAACAACAAAAAATTACACACTAATTTGTTTACAGTTTATATACAACAATTTTCTACCACTAAAAAAATTATCCTTAATTTCTATCAGCTATAAAGCACAATGGGCCAAAATCCAAAAAAAATGTTATTTTGAATCAGTTAATCGGATTTAAATAGATACCATTTTCTCTGCTACTTAGAGAAGTGTAGCAACACGAATCAGCATTAAGAAACCCATGTACAGTTATGGACTTATAAGGGATCATAATTGTTACCTGTTTTAGGGCCCTATAGAGAATATTTAGATTATATTAAAATCTAAATTAATTTAGCTAAATCATCTAATGGAAACTAATTACCGAGTCCAATGAAATTTGGCCATATTACTTGTAGTCCTAAACAGTTTGGTACTTCAAAATCATAATCGGTTTTGCCTTTTAGGGGAAAAAGAGTACTTTTTTTGACACATATCATATCTTAGATTTGTCAAAAATTTTGGTACTTTTTGGATATTTGAATATTTCAAAAGGTAAAATATACAAATAAATACATATATACATTTGGTACTTTTTCGGAAATATTTTTGATATTTTTTGTAACTGGTAAAAGAAGAAAAAAGAACCAAAAATGAAGACGTTCAATTCATTTATTTATGACTTATTAGAAGCTGGTACTAAAAATATTAAATATTGGTACTATATGTTAGGTAAATAATTTGGTACTTTTATTCTTTTTAGTACTTTTTGTATATTATGGTAACTTTCTTTCACTTCACTTTAAGAATCAATTCAGGAACGCTAACAGACAGTTTAGAGATACTTTGCAGCAAAGATGAAACCTCAACAAAAACGAGTTGGTTAGCTAAAATGAAAGACTGATGTACCTGAAATATACAAAATCCTAACGGCAAATGGTCGAGTAACAATCATGTATTAATGCAGTTTCTTCTGGAAACTAATTTTTAAAGATGAGAATAGTGGAAGATGGACAATTAACACTTTAAGTCTCCTGGACCAGACGGTATAGTTATAGTTTCGGCAGATTTCCCGAATAATAAATATATAATGCTGCTTTTGTTGTTGAGCATCTGTCGAGCGTGTATGAAGTGGTCTCATGTACCAATAAAATGGTCTCTGTCTAAAGTCACATTTATACGTAAAAAGCGCTATGACTTCCATGCGCCAACAAAGGATTTCAAATCTATGTGTCTCTCTTTATATGTTTATGCTGAAGCGCAATCTTTATTTATGCTCTTAACTTCGGTTGATTGGTGTGTTGTTGGTTGAGACAACATTCCAACCATTAGTAGAACAAATTGAGAGATGAAAGGACCTTCAAGGACTTCTGAAGAAGTATTCTTATGAGAACTCTTTAAAGAGGTCTTCTTTCTATTGGAATTTAGCATTGAATTGATTTACTTATTAAAACGACTGTTGCCACAACATATGGAGCTGGCATTAAAAACTCTAAGCAATTGAGGCACTAATAGTGATACAAGTGGTTATCCATCGTCACAATCATTATATGTGTCCTCAGTGGAACTCCTCAAGCGGAATTTAGCATTGAATTGATTACTTATGAAATGAACTGTTTAGATCTCAGAACCATAGACAGATAAACATTCAGACACGCTATCACAATATTTGGATTCGACACTGTGCGCTTTTAGCGTTTAGAGTACGAAAACAAAACTGATATTCAGCTTCGTTACCCGTTTTAAATGGGACATCTTTGGCGTTATTAATTATGCCTTGGGATAGTCCTTGATAGAAGATTAATGAGATATACATGCCGAAATCAGAATTTGATTTTTCGAAGCTGTAGGAAGGCCTATGAGTGTTTTCTGATAGAAAAAACTTTAAGTCTCCTTGAACCGCTCAAAATTTGGTTAAATCCTTTTGGATTAATTTGGATTGAAGGTGAGTCTTTCAGACTCGCGAATAAATGCAGCTATTAGCTGAATCTACCAACTGAAACTAACACACGGACATGGGAACGACAAAATATTTGCCTAATTTTGTGTCTGTTAACATTTTCAAATAGACATTTTTGGAACTCTCGTTTTCACTGGGAAACATGCGAAGAATTATTCTGAATAACAATCGTATTCACTTGTGAGTTTAATAAAAAAGTGACGAAGAAAAAGTACGAGTGAGATTTATTTCGAATTAATAAAATGAAATTATGGTGAGACTTTTTCCGAAGTGATGAAACAGTGAATTTGTTAATTGAAATCAGGGTGCACATAATATTATAAAACCAAAACCAAAAAGAGTTAGTAAATATAACGAAAAAGTAGTGTAGAATTGTAGAAAATTAGGTTAAATATCATCCAACGAAACCTTTATTCATCATAACGAAAATTTTCGTTAAATTTTTCGTAAATTCTTCAAATTGATGAAAAATTTTCAATAAAACAATATAAATTCGTTAATAAAAAAGCATTTAGTTTGAATAAATATTTTTCAATTTGACTAATATTTTGTTCAAATTGACAAAAAATTATTCATATTAATGAACATTATTCAATTTTTGTACCTGTTGTAATAAATTAATACTTAAAATATTAAGGATCGAGGAAAGAATCACTGCCCTCACTTAATAACTTAAGAAGTGAAATAGCGAGAAATTTTATATTTGGTCCCAACGACTTCCTCAAGGAACCGTTTTACTGGACAAAATATAAGACGGGTAGGTTCAGGGGAAATGTAGTATCCATACAAAACAAATATTGATTATAGAATATCTAAAGATCTACTACAGCGAGAATTTGATCCCAATTACTTTTTTTAATGAGTCGACCGTCTTTTATTTCTGATGAAAAGTTACTGATTGATTAGCTGATCTTCCATTTGCATTTCATGAATTTATGCAAAATATTCCATTTACTTTCAATCATATTAATTAGAATGTTCTAAAAAATATTTTTATTAATATTTGACGAAAGAAATAGTTAAATAAATGAAAATTTTATTCAAATAAATTTATGTATTATTTTACATACGATGCGTTACAGCCGTTTTTACTAAATATCTGTTGATATAACATATTTTTAGTTATTTTTTACCAAAAAAAAGAAATATTTTTAATTAATTTTTGTTTCTTTGGTATATTTGAAGAAAATTCTTCAATTTGAAGAAATATACTGTTAATTAGAATAAAAATTTGTTTATTTAACATCTTCTTTTCGTTACAGTTTTACGAAAGTTTTTCGTTAATATAACTAACGGCATTTGGTTCAGTGTGTGCTAACATTTTTAACACTGTCCCACTGTGCACTTGCATGAACACATATTGCATATGTAAGCATGTGTGTAAATTCATGTTGAAATTTATATTTAAAAGGCTAAACAATCCCAAAATGTAAATAAATCATATTTTTAAATAGTTGATGAAATTTTATATGAACAAAATGCATAAAATGTAATAACTATTGTGCAACAACAACAACAACATGAACAACAAGAACAACTAAACAAAAATACAAAATTAAATATTACAAATTTACAACTTCCAATAAAACAACTTTAATATTTATGAATTTTATATGTGCAAAATGACAATAAAATTTAAAATCTCTCAACTCAAGAGTTGAGATGAGAAAATTTTCAAAATTTATTCAACACAGGAAGTTTAAACAATTAAGTAATTTATTTAATAAAAATAACTGTATAAATGAATAAATAAATAAATTAAATTCTTATATGTGTGACAGTTAAGATCTTAAAGGAAATAAACTTTGTTTTTTTATATTTAATTTGTGATTTATTAAATTTTGATATTAAATAATAAAATTTAATTGTAAACATTTATGATGAATTTTAAATCTTTTGGTTTTCAAAATTGTTGTGGTTTCAAAATAATTTGAAAATGTTTAATGACATTTTTGTTACGACATTAAAATTGTTTATTACTTTTGTTTTTTTGAAAGTCTTAGTAAGCAGTTTTTAATGCTGCAACAAAGAAGATGAAGATACAGTTTAAGGGATCAGGAATTGGATAAGAATATAAAATAGTTTTATTATGTAACTATTGAATTTTTTGAAAGAATTTTATGTCACGAATAGGAGTATGAATTATTCCAGCGCTTCTTCTATTTTCGACATCTGTTAGTGAACTTTTGCACCTTCTGCTCAAGAATATATGGTCTATTGGATTACATAAGTTGCCGCTAATAAATGTCCATTTTTTAAAATATCCTTATGCGAGAAACCACCAATTACGAGCTGATATGGTTGGCACAATTTAATTAGTTGCTCCCCATTGGAATTCATAACTACACATACGCGCTTTCCAATAGTAGTGGTGATGTTTTCGTTGTCACTTACCATCTTCGCATTGAAGTCACCCATTGGTATTTTGATAGAATCTTAGAACCTGATTGAGCATACTTGCAATTGCTGCGTAGAATTCATCCTTCTCGGTATGCTTTGCATCTTCCGTTAGAGCATAACAATATACTATGGAAATATGTCATACTCTACTCTCGAATCGAGCCATTATTGTGCGATGTATTTAAAGAGTAAAATGATTTTTTTCGAATATTCAATCAATCTGACAATATAGTTTACCCCCAAAACACCATGTTTGTTATTGTTGACTCAATAATGTGGAAGTTATGCCACTTGACTTGTGTAACACATCATCTATACACCAACATGCTAAATAACATGAACAGCGAAGTTTGTGTAGATAGACGAGGAATCACATGCAGTCGCTCACATCAGCTAGAGGATTTGAATTATGCGTCCACTCTCGCACGAGGGTAGCAATATGCAGGCAAAATTTATAAAAATTGTAAAACCTGACTAATAGTGTTGGGCATCAAATAAATACCAAATCGGCGAAAATCGTTATTAGTTTAGATATAAGAAATATGGATCATTTGAAATATTTCAATGACCAGAGGTGTCCAACTTTGGGACTTTGTGGACAGACCCCCGTGAAAACCTCAAAGTCTATACTCAAAACATAAACACTCCTACACTTCCACTCTCACTGTGTGATAAATCGGATAAATCGGACTACCCATTCGGAAATTACAGATATATTTCCATTTCATTTTTCATTTAAAACACTGTGCGTAGTAAAGACCAATGAGTTCATTGGAAGTCTACTGAGGAGACGTTTAATGGCGTAAAGCCATACCAACTTTTCAAATAAAGGACAAACCCAAATATTCATGATACCAACTAAATGCTGCGAATTTAAGAAGTCAGAAGGGTGCTTTGAATTATGAACAATTGAGATCGGGTTAGATCATAAAAATGATGCGGTACTAAGAACAATTAATTCGATTGGAGAAAGCAATAATCAAAGAACTACCAAAAAAGAGCTCTTAATTTTGCATCATAACAACGCTGGAATATGTCTTGCAAGATCGTTTTGAAAGTATTGTAAAACATTAGATGGAATAGAGTAAGTACGATATATCGATAATACTTAATAAACTTATTGGGGTTAAATAATTTAACTTAATAAATTTACTTAATTTAAATCGATAACTTAAAATTAACATTTTATGTTGAAATTAAAAAGTTTATCAATTAGACATACCTGAATGTTTGTCGTAAAATCTACTTCTAGAAACTTTAAAATTATTCAGCGAAACTTTAAATAACTTTCCATACTGAAAACATTTCCTCCAAATTCTACTAACTAATTCTAATCGAATACAGTTATCATTTCAGAAAACGTAAAAAATACTAAAATACTTGTTACAATATTTTTAAACATTTTTTATTATTTTATTTTTATATATTTTTTTAATTTCGACATAAAAGAAAACAAACGCTTTTTTCGCCTTAAATAATTTAAAAAATTGAAGAGCGTTTTAGTAACAACATCCGGTCCATTTAAAGGAAACAAAATGACTAAAGTAAACAAAGGAAGAATGCAAAGAGTTTGATATTTAGTAATTTATATTAAAACTAAACGGTTGTTGACCAGACTAAATGAAGTGACTTTTTAAACCACATTCGATAAGTCTAAAATATGAAATTTAATTTATAAACCTTGAAAATGAAGTACGGATGACAGAAAATAGTGGGAATTAAATTTACTACTATATTTACTGTTCCTTTATTTTTCTGCGTTTGGGCAGATATTTGTAACGGGCGGAAAAAATTGTCCTACCACCACTTTTAAGTATGCCGCACATGTCTCAGTTTTGAAGATATCTTAATGAAATTTGGCATGTACTATTTTTTAAGCTCATGGATGAAGCCGATTGCTATTGGTTATGATCGGTCCATTATTTCATATAGGCCTCATACAAATGTTCTCCTGGAATGGAGTTTTTAGTCCATTAAATTCCAAAATGTAACACGATTTTAACCAAATTTTGCAAAACTAAGTCTTATTTTATTCTAAAATGATGTTCCAAATTATACGAGGATCCGTCATTATTTCTCATAGGTCCCATACAGCCACCTTTCCAAATATCAATTTGAAACTCATAAAACGCACATATACGTGGGTATTGATGATGCTCTAAATTATATCCAACCCCTATGCAATTTTCGAAAATATGTTAAATTTCATTCTTTGTCAAAAGAAAACTCCATTTAAATTTTAAATTATCATTATAGAAGTGACAGGAGTTTCAAAGCTTGCATTATATTTATTGAGCATTTTCATGAGTTACTACAGCATACCCAATAATCAGCATATTGAAAATGGCTATGATTAGTCCATTATTTCCAAACAAATGTTACCCCGTAATAAGGAGAAAAAGTTTAAAACATTTAAACTACTTTAGCCAAAAACTGAGAACGAAAATTTAAGTAAAGGTTATAAAATAGTATTGCTGCGTACATAAGTTCTGGCAGATTTTTCCTTTTCAAAAATATTATATTGCTGATGTTCGAGGGAATACTGATAATAAGATTAGGACCCAAAAGCGGTAAAAATTACACAAAAATTACAAAACATGGCTTCCGTTCATAAGACTACATAATGAGTCCACTTATTTTTGACCCAACTTGGCATTCTGCAACCAGCGTATTTGTGCCAAGAGAGGTAAATCCCGCAACATGCCAGCACTAAAACCAATGAAGAGATATTGGGCTCTTGTTAAATTTAGAATTAAAGAGTACAAAATACGTGTCCAAAATGTATGGTAGGTTTAAAATAGAAATGGACTACCTATTCGAGCAAAGTAACAGAAAGCACTATAAAATAACTAATGGAAGGATATTCGAAAGGTTTCAGAATTTTATCACTAATGATTAAAACTAAAAGAGTATTCTTTCTATAAATTGTAATAATAATTTAAAAAAAAAAATAAATAATTTACACTGTAAGTTTGGTGGGTTTGTTTTTCTTAACATATGGGTATGTTAAGAATTTTTCGATTTCACACCATATTTATAAATTACAATTTGTAGTAGGGTATTTCATAGTCGAGCTTGATTGAATAGCCGTAAACACACATAGACACACATATAATGGTTAAATAAAGGTGTATGAAGCACGTTTTCGATTTCAAATCAGAATCACATATTTATAATAAAGTTTCGCTATTAAGCTCTATAATTGGGTTCTGAAATAACACTATCAAGATATTAAAATTATTTAAATCGATCAAAAATCTCATCCTTTTTGTATGACCTTTTATATAGCCAGGTTTTGTTAGCGAGAAACTCAGGCAGCAAGTTCTTGAATGAATTCAAATAATTAAAAATTCTGAAAAGTTATAAAATAGGTCTCAAATCTAGTTGGTTTTTACAGTACGAAATGTCTGAACTTAATCTGAAAATTTTAAATTAAGAAATGCTAACCCATTGTGTTTCAATCCTAAATAAGTATAAACCCTAAAAATTGGAAACTCGATTAGTACCCAAGAAAAATAATTAAAAGTCTCTTAGAAAGAAATTCTGCTCTTATTCCAAAGTATTTCAAGTCCCAAAAGGTGTCACATATTAACAAAGATTTTAACTACAAAATCTCTAATGGAAACATACAATATTTTGTTAAAAATCGGCTTAAAGTTGAATAAATATATAATTAAATTATATAAATGTAAACATTTTTAAACATATCAATAATGTTAATTTGAAATTAAAAAAAAAAAGAAAAATCGAATTTTAACATACCTGAATTAAGTTTGAAAAACTACTAATGGATCCTTTTTTTAATCGTCTCATTTAATTTTTTAATTTAGTATAAAATTGTATAAATTTTTAATAAAACTTTTTATTGGCATTCGATCAATTTTTCAAATAAAAAATAAAAAACTTTAAGATCAAATTAAATTAATTTAAATCGATTACACTTGTCATGTCACTTCTCGAAATGTAAACAAAAAACTACCATCACCAACCACAACAATAAAAATTTTCCATTTTTTACTGCAACATTTGGCCACAATTTTTAACACTTTTTATTCTTTTGTTTTTATATTTTCAATTAAAATTTCTTATTTAACTTGAATTTCTTTTATTTATTTATAATTTAAAACACTTTTTTGAAGAAAACGAACACTTTTTCCACCGTAAATGAACAAGAAATGACGAGCGTTTTACTATCAACATCCGACCCGAATAAAGAAAACAAAATGACTGAAGTAAACAAATGAAAAATGCAAAGAGTTGCATTTTGAGTTTAGTTTTTGTTAGAATTAGTTGGTTGTTGTCCAGACTAAATGAAACTTGTTTTTCAAACCAAATTCGATAAAATTGTTAGTGTGGAATTGAATTCATAAACCTGCAAATGAAAATAATGGGAATTTATTTCCTATTAAAGTGCTGTCAAATGTATATTTCACTTTTGGAGTAAATAAATACATAATGTTTCGTACATGTACAGCATAAGTACATAAACTCAAACACATACAATATATGAAAGTTTTTCTAATACATAACAACGAAACCTTAATAAGTCTTAAATTAGTCAAAATATTGACTATAACTTTCTTTGTGCTGAACCGATGTTGACATTTTTGGAAATGTAATTATTTAGTTCCATATTTCTTTACATTATGGTGAAAATTTATTCTAATATCTCGATTTATAATTGACAATTTTACGAAATTTCTTCGCTTGAATTTGGAGGTTAAAAGTCTTTAGATTGATAGGGATTTTTAAAGAAATACGAAAGAAGGGTTTTTAGTTTCAAATTAAGCGTCTAAGAAGCACAAGAGTTCATTAAAAATTTCAAAATTAATATTTTTTAAAATATAATATAATTTTTTAAACTTGATCTAAGCATTTCAAGCTAATTTTATAATATAACCTTTGATAAATCTGGTTTGACAATATCGGGTTATTACTCATTTATAATCCCACTTTCTGGAATATTGTTTAAGGGTTAAAAGGTTTTTAAATATGGGCCAATCCAATCGAAATATGTAACTTATATTATGGATATTTCAATATCTTCAACTAAAACTAATTTTTGCATAACATAAGAGATGGAGGGTATTTAAGATTCACCACAACCGAATATAGCATTCCTACTTTCTTTATTTTTGTTACGTCAGATATTAGTGTGCCCTTGGGCCGAATGAAAACCGCTTTATATTGGTCTGTTTAATTTTCTAATTGTTGAAATTCATTCAAAAAGAGGTGGAGGTGTTGACGAGGCCTGACATTTTGTTAAGAAAATTAATAATTAATTTAATTTTTTTTTCTAAAAAGCAAATAAATCAAATCGCAACAGTGATGAAAGTTAAACAAAATTTACACCCTCTAAAATTTAGACCCGTCCAGCACAAACATAAATAATTTATTATATTTTTTACCACCTGTTTGTCATTATATTGTTATTGTCTTCATTTTATTTTATCTCTCTCTCTCTCTGATTCGTATCCTTATTAACTTATTTATCCATCACATTAACTTTGGTAAATTGTACATTAATTGCATGAAATGTTCTTATTTTACATTTCATTTCATTATTCTGTCACAACATTTTTCTTTTTCCTTCTTTTTCTTTTAATTTTATTTATTTTAATATGATTTTTTCACTTCATTTCATTTTAGTGTGTGTTTATGTGTTGGTTACCACTTTTTCCTATTCTTTACCATTTTCCATTGAATGAGAATGTGTTAGGCTAACACAACAATAAGGATACAACACACTAACACAATTGTTCGTTTACTTCGCTCCTGACTCTGGTTACTTTAGTGTCTGTTTGTTTTGCAGCAGGAACTGTCACATTAAATAAAATGATTTATTGCGTCCTTAATTTATTGCGGAAACAAATAAAAAGAAGTTGAGCAAAAAAAAAAGAACAGAAATGAGAAAACGGTGACAAACGAGAGGAAAAATTTTTTAGCAAAAAAAAGTAAAGAGGAAATGCAAAAAACGCACACACTAACACAGTGCAATGGACGAAAGAAGCAACTATGTCCCAGCAGTTTTTTAAGGTAACGAATTTCTTTATAAAATTCCATAGAACTGACTTTTGGTAAAAAGTCTGTGAGATGGTTTTGCATCCATCACAAAACTCTAAAGTATCAAATGGCTAAGGAATTAGATCGAAAATCTACTAGCAAACGTCTTTCATTAAAGTCAAGTCAGTTATTATGTTTAATGTCAACCAAATGAATAATATTAAAATTAATCTGATTGAAATAAGGACCAAAAATAAGTGTGTGCTAAAATTTTAAAAAACTTGATCCTACAAAAAGTTGGCGAAGCATTCAAAGGTTTGTCGTCAAGCTGTTTCCAATGTTATTTAAATGTACCGTGAGAAGTTGTCCGTTGATAGCAAACTTGGTACAGGTAGAAGGATACACATGATGTTTCTAAAGCCAACAAAATATTAAGCACGTTCAAAAGAGCTTCCAACACATCCGTCAGGAAAGCAGCCCGGTTAGCTTAGTGCTCGGACTATTTGGTACGAAAAGTTAAAGCTAATGCAGATTGAAAAACACACAAGGCTCAATAAGTTCCTGACTGGAACGCTGCTTAAAATTTAGAGGCCAAAAATAGAGTGCGAAAATTGTATTTAAGTTTCTTAAAAAATATTCTTGGATGACAAAACGTATGTTCTGGCTGATTTTTCGCAACTTCCTGGTAAAAAATTTTATGTTGCTGAAGCTCGACGGAGAGAATTGAAGATCACAAAAAAGGTGTTCAAAAGTATGGTAGATATTTAAGGCCAAAGTGAGAGGAAACACTTTAAGAAGGGTTTCCGATTTTTTTAATTGTAACAATAACTTCAGTCAAACACTAAAAAAATAATAAAACTGTAAGTTAACTATGTTAAGAATTTTCCGATTTCACTCCTTAGTCACTTTTTTTCTTATTCCTTTGGCTCCTGATTCGTCTCTTCGTGAGAACCAATTCACATTAAGCGAGAAATTAATGGATTTTTTAAATAACAATTCAAAATCTACTTTTCCCATGATTAAAGGCGATTTGGAATGTCAGAAATGATACTTGAATATTTAAAGTCATATTTAGGAAGCGTAAAATAAATCCGAAGCCGAATATCAATGACGCCAATGTATTTTATAAAAGTAAAAGAAATCGGATCAGATGTCATTTGATATGTTTGAAGAGAGTAATCAACGAAAAGGTAAAATCTACCACCACGATAACGCTTGGCCACATATTGCAAGACTGATCAAAGAATATTTGATCAGAACAGGTTATCAGCAATTCATGGTTTATTCCTTAAATCAGAACAGTTCTTTTAGAGTGGAATCCCTGTGTTACCAGAAAGAAGTAATTATATTGAACGCATATTTTCAAAAAGCGTCATTTTTTGTTTGTATACCCAATAATTCTCAAAGTAGTATAGCAGGCAAAGTTGTAGTCATTCAAATAAAGGAGTTCACCAAAAATTACTGGGATCCTACACATTCACATTTAAATACAGTTATAAAGATAAATAGAGTTATGGTAAAAGAAGCAACAACAATAACTATGATATAAAGCATAGAAAGATGGTAAATGGTGAGACAGACACACTTTTTATGTGAGTTGATAAAATAGTTAGAAATAACAAAAAATAACATAGAGTGACTGTCACACGGTTGTGTTACTCTTAATTGAAATATAATTTACTCAAAACAACGGTTTATTATGCTCCTCAACATTTATGCAATGGAAACGACAAAAATATGTAGTCACGTTAGTTTGTTAACACGTTTGGATCGTAATCGGGCAGTTAATCGCATTAAGAAACAACTCTTATTTATGGCAACTTCCTTTTGTTGGTTGTCGATTAGAGCTTTCAAGCATATAATCTATGTAATTTGCTCTTCTTTATTCCAGTCGCCAGACATTGGCGATTATTGTTGAGAACGCACCGTCAACGGAATATCTATGCTGTTGTTGAAGAACGTTATTGAGTGAAAAGTTGAGTTCTTTACTTTGTTTACTTTGTTGCTAATATCCAATGTTTGAGAAAAAGGTAGATTCATTCCAGTACTAAAGCCTGAGAAGAACACAGATGAAAACGGTATCCCTCCTAGCTCCTGCTGCTTTAGCTGAATTGTCATTTTACAATACCTCGTCAATCCTTTTGGCACTAGACCATTCAAAAGTCATCTAAAGTTCTCTTCCTGGACATTCTGCGATTTGTGAATAGATTGTGAACCATTTTAGTGATTTAAGTGCGATGATCAAAACCTTGTAAAGTTAAAGATTAACTCCCGTCAACAGTCTTGTTTAACTTCTACCTTTCTGTAATTGTAGTCTGTACAATTGCAATGATTGGCCGAATAGTTGATGACTTATGCGGTTGCGACAATGGTCATCTTAACGAAAAACAATTTCTTTAATGTGCTTTCACGAAGTCTTCAGTGATCACAAGTTAAGGTAACGATGAATTACGAATAAAAACCGTTAACCACCCAAAAATCTTGGGATACATTGATGCACTATTTACCTCCTCAGCACATGCCACTACATAACCCATAAATTTCTTAAGATCGTACAGATTAATAATGCTGGTCGTATAGACTCCTTCGCATAGTGCTACACAATGGAATAATATTTAATGTTGCCAAAATGTATCTTTAAGAACCGTAAAAAACGGTGTTCAGATGTCCGCAACATAAAGAGCAGAAGATCCTACCAGTTAAAGAATGCAGCAAAATAAATGTAGTTCTTTCTGGCATGATAATGGAATCTGTCCTGAATATATCAGAAAGTATATGCAAATATACGAACTGATACCACAAATTCTGCCGTTTCAGGTTAGTAATGCCAATAATAAACCGATTCAGCGGGCAGTCTACTAGAGTAGTTCACAGCTGATATCGGAGTGGAGCAATAGGCATATATTCTATTGGTTTTGTATTGAGCATGCCGTCGTAAACCAATGTTCTGAATGTGGTAAAAAGGCTCATGATGCCTTTTCAGAAGACAAATGGACCCACACAGGAGATATTGTCAATTTTTTTACCTGGAGTTAACCCAAAATAGGAAACTACAAATCTAAATATGGTGATTTTTTACAACAGTTACAACAACCCAAACGCTGCAACCGAGCCAAGTATTCATGGAGCCAAAGTAATTTGGTAATATTAGAAAGGTGTTTTGTATTTTCAGTTTTTGATATCTGGACAGATGTTTATAGTAGAAACTAAGACAGATGACTTGTTTAAAAAATAGTCACAAGGCCATAACCTTCCATATAAAACCACTAGGCTAAAGGTTGCAAGAGCGGTCAAAAACTTTTTGAAAAAGAGATTTGGTTTACTTGTCTTATTGCTCAGATAAAAGTGCATTTTTTTTGAGGAAGTAGGAAAAATTTCAATTATACTATAAAGTATTTTCATATTCATTATTGCCGACTACAAAGCTCTGTTTGCACATTCGATATCTACACTGTCAAAACACAAGTTGAAGTACTGTAGAGAAAGAAAATGAGATGATATCAAGGAAATGGGTTCCTCATTTACAAAAGCTATAAAATTCTGCATTCCAAAAGTGACACATGACAAATTTATATTCCGGTTTTTTTATTTTTTACTGCAGATAATACAGTGAGTAAACTAAGATACACAAAACTATATTTTTGATTAAAAATTCTATTCATTAATAAATTTTGAAATATAAAAATAAAATGTTATTTAAATATTTTTTAAATTATTTTTAGCTTTTACATTATAACTTAATGTATACATATTATTATTACCCACTGTAATGGTACATTAACATACAGTGCATTCACCTTTATATCATTAACTAAACTCTATTTATAGAGAGTGTAGAAATAAATAATTTAACATCCTGTTGTTTTTTTCCTTTGACAAACGTTCAGTTGGAGTGACAATTTTAATATCAATTCAATTTGAATTATCTGCTGTTTTATAAAAACACATCAATTATGTTTGTTTAAGGAAAAACAATTAAGTATTTATTATTATTTTAATTAGTTATTTTATCTCGTGATACAAACAATTAATATTCTTCGAAATACTTGTTAAGTTAGAAAATAAAGAGTGAGATCGAAGAAGTGTTTACAACGTTTTTAAACTTTTGCAAGTATTTCGATGTTTTTGTTATCAAGACACCTTTGTAAAACAGATCAGTTATGTTTAACGTTTAAGTTGCCCAAGGTCTGCTGTCAAATTTCAATATTGTACCGGCAGAACTTGTCCATAGATAGAAAAATTGGTTCAGGTAGAAGTAATGCTCCACATGATGTTTCTAAAAGTACCATTTCAAAAAAGTACCATTTTCAAAAGAGCTCACAACCGTCCGATAGAAAAGCAAACCGATTAGCTCTGTACCGAGACTATTTGGTACAAAACGTTAAAGCTAATGCAGGTTCAAAAACATACAAGGCTCAAAAAGTCCCTTATAAAAACGCTGTTAAAAATATAGAGTATAAAAACAGAGGGCGGAAACTTCCATTCATAAGACTTTATAATGTGTCCACTTACATTTAGCCTCTCACTATAGTAAACAATCCCTTGAGTGGTGCAAGAACATAAATTTGATATTACTACCAAGAAAGACAAATCCTCCAAACTGCACCGAGCTAAGGCCAATGGAGAGATGTTGGGTTCTTGTTATAAGAAAATTGAAGAGCATGAAAAAGTTGTCCAAAAATGTTGCAGATTTTAAACGGAGATGGACTACCTGTTCGAGCAAATTGATAGAAAGCACTATTAAAACGTTAATGGAAAGGTTTTCGAAAAAGGACATCAATTTCATTACTTGTTAAATATACTGGTGATTTGAAAAGATATAGATTAGAAATCGATTTATATGTATTCTGGAACTTATTAAGAAAATTTTTTCGGGGATACCATTTGATATAATTTTTCATGTTGTGAATAATTTTAATAAACTATTTTCGATCTTCTTTTATTAAAGTTTAAATCCCTGAGAATGATATTCGAAAGCTGCCTTGTTTACTTTATTAAAGTCTGATGGAATGGAGACATATAACATCATTTTGATTCCATAAGAGTCATTGGTTTTTGGTTGAGGGTTGGTTAATCTTTCAAATCATATTCAAATCAAGGGAACATTATTGAAGGCCAAAACTGGCTTTTTTAAAATATCTGGCCTAAATTATGACGGCTTCTATTCTCTGACTTGAAAAAATACCAATAGCGAAGGGAAATATTCATCCAGAATGCTGATTCAACTGCGACACCACAAGAAATATAAACCTTTCACTTTTATTTAAAGCGAATAAAATCTAAGGAAATAAGATAAAGAGAATCTGAAGAATACACTGATTTGAGTGGGAAATACCACTTCGATGAGTGTTTCAGCATGGAAATGGTACGAAGCTTTCATCAAAATTGATTTCAACACCACGGAAGGGGATAACTTGAATATGACACTTCAGAAATAACAGGAAAATAATAAACTGCAGAGTCGGAAGCGAAGTCAAAATCTATTCTAATGAATCAAATGTAAATTATGTTCAGAAAATGCACTAAGTTCATGAGAAACAAAATATATCATACGAAATATTGAAAGTTGCTTAAGTTTCGAACAGCGAATTTTTTTGTTAATATTGAAGTTTCAAAGTTAAAATTACTTTTGTAACAATAATAATACATGATCTATTAATCTTTGTCGGATAATTCTTTCATCATATTTACTTCTCTTTGTGTATGATCCAGAAATATCCGATAGAGCACGAAGTTTATTTAAAATTAAAATGTTTTTAAAGTAAACGAACCGCTTTTTATGAATCCGGAGTTAATTAAACTTTTTTTAATCGCACTTTAATATTTTATAGTAAAGAAGTTTGAATTAAATTCTGAAATAATAAAGATCCTTTAAATTTTAATGAAGGAGTTGAAATAATTTATTGATTTACCAGAAAAATTTTCATAAATTTCTAAAAATCTGAAGAAAAATCTCAAAAATATGTATTTCGGTCTAAAAAGTCCATATTAACTGGAGGTCGCTTCATGATTAGAAAGATATTACGGTCAGTTCATTATTTCTCATAGATCCCAAAAAATCTCGCACATGCGTTGGTATTAAAAAATTAAATATCTAAGGTTCCCCAATTTACACTCCTATAACTGCGCTTATGGAGCTGGTTTGTGGTTCTAAGATAGGTTCCATTATGGCTACACCCATCTACTTTCAATTCATCTAGCCGATCAAAAATTACAGATTAGTTAAAAAATCGATTCTGCCCCACTGTATATTGATATATAAGTTCTTTTCACTTGTATCTCTTCATGTCTTAACATCAGAAAATCTGTGCAGTAAATATTTTAATAGTTTTTTTTACGATAACATTCATTCAATTCATGTTCAATTAATTATTAATTGAATATTGATAAATTATTAACGTTCATGTGGTTTTCTTTATGTCATAATCATTTATTATGTAATAAAATTAAACGATTTTGAAAAAACAATACGGGAATAGATTTTCTCGGAAAATATTTGAAAAAGGGAGATATAAATAATCGAAATTAAAAGAATAATAAATAATTCATACACAAAAGATAAAGATAAATTAATTAATCAATATAATTAAAATAAATGAATGTGATATCAGACAGTGGGTCAAAAAATTTTTGATTTTACCACATTTCTATTAAAATCTATTATTTTCCTATTAATGATATATAATTAATATTACAATATCAAGCATTATTAAATATTTTCAACAAAACTCAACTCCTGTGGTCCACATGATGTTTCTGAAGCCAAAAAATAGAAAACAATTTAAAAAATGCTCCCATCACATTCGGTAGGAAAGCAGCCCTCAGCTCAGTGCTCGTTTAAATTGGTACGAAAAGTAAATGTTAATGCAGGTTTAAAAACAGTCAAGGCTCATAAAGTTTCTGACAGGAACGCCGCTAAATATTTAGAGGCCAAAAACAGAACACGGAAATTGAAGTCAAGTTTTCTAAAAAAATTTTCTTACTGCATAATGGGGATGACTAAACGTATGTTCTGACAGATTTTTCGCAATTCCTCATCATATTCGTTGCTGAAGCTTGTTTAACTTGAATATCTAAGAGCTGTCAAAATTGTCCAAAAAGTTCTTGGTACGGCAAGCAATATTCAATTGCGGCAAACGGTCTCTATAAAAATCGAAATTTACTTCAAGGAATGTTTTCAAAAAAGTCTATTTCCACTTATTCTTGGCCGGACTTGACATCCTGTCACTAAAGTGAAAAAGCCCTTCAGTGGTACAAGAACTGTCTGCATCCTCGCTGCCGGAAGCTAAGGCCAGTTTAGAAATATTGGGTTCTTGTTGAAAGAGAATTGAAGAGCACCAAAAAGGTGACCAAAGTGTGATATATTTTAAACCGAGATGCACTACCTGTTTGATATCCTTTGTTTTTTGTTCCACAGGGTGGCGTCCTGTCCCCATTATTTTTTAATTTCTACCTCACTTAACTCCTAACGCCCACTCCAGAAGTTGACATGATAACATATGACATAGAGTTGATGACCTATGCAGTTTGGTAAATGGTTAATCTCAACTTCTTCACTGCACGTATCTTCAAACTTTCCTCAGCGAAGTCGACAGCAACACTTTTCACCACCTGGACAAAAGATGTAAATACAAATTTAGGCATCGTAGTCGATGGAATCCAAATTCCGACTGTACCCATCTTCCCTCTTCAGCTCATGCCACTACAATCAGACAAAAACTGAGTAGTAGGAGCAAGGTCCTAAAAGCCCGCAGCACTTGAGGTATTGAAAAAGAAACCTCATTAGCTGCTTGCAAAATGATTGACCGATCAGTGATAAATTATGCTGCTCCAGTGTGGCCTCTTTCGCTAAGAAGTATTTAAAGTTGCCAAAATGAAGCCTTAAGATCTATAACGGGCTGTATTCAAATGTCCTCAATACAACGTCTACATGAGAAGACAAAAATCTTACCAGTTATGGAACACAATGAAATGCTTAGTAAACAGTTCCTTCTTGATGCCATCGAAGGCATCATCCTAACTTCAATATAACACAACTGGAATTATCCCGAGGCATGTTAGAAAAATCTTGGAATACATGAACAGAGCATACATGGGTATGTGAATGATCCTTTTGATCGGGATTCATATATAGCAACTTTGAACGACATTCTAAGAGACGCTACGAATTCCACGGTTTCAAGTTACCGTATGAATGTCGTACTTGGAGGGCGCAAGAGTAGTTCTGGCAAACTACTTTCGGGACGGAGCAATAGGTCTACAAGTCTCGTATTGACTATACAGTCACCAATATTTGTTCTGCATTTGGCCAATGACCAAATGATACACAACATTTGTTTAACTGCCAAGCCAATCCTACCATTCTTAGTCCAGAAGATCCATGGACTCATCCTACTGAAGTGGCACAATTTTTTTTTGGCCTGGAGGTAAACCAAAACCTGAATCACAATAAATTACTAACTTATTTTTACAGCTGTTACAACAACTACCTGTTTGACAGAAAGCACAATAAAAACGTTAATGGAAGGGTTTCCGAAAAACGTTCAAAACTTCATCTCAAATGACTTTTTTTGTAAATTGGAATAATATATCAATCGAAACTTCTCATATTAACATTAATTCCTTCTAACTTCTTCACTCAATTTATTCGATTATTTTACTTATGAATTTATTTTTGCTCCACCGTTTCCTTTTAATTTTTCTTTTAGTCTTTAATAATTAAATAAAAATATGAAAAACAACTGAACAATGAGGAACCATCCATCCGCCACCCACCTACATTTTTTTAAAGATTAAAATCATTTTTCTAATTTCATTGTTCCACGTCTTTGTTCCCGAAGTCAAATCAAATTATTATAGTCATGTCACATTCATAATCGTCAGCATGTGTAGAACGAGAAAATGTTTTCCATCGCATGTTCACTGAAATCTTTAGAAATTTTTACTAAATTCTTTTGAAGAAAAATCTTAACGTTCAAGTTAAAATTCCATTGAGGAAGATTTTTTTTAACTTCCATCAGCACAAGTCGTAAAGAGAGAATACTATTTCAGTTTGTGTGTAAGTAACAATTAAAAGGAATCAATTGATGCCCTATAAATTATATAAATTCTTGAATCAAATTTAAGTATGAATTGATGTAATGACGTTATTCTGCGTATCAGAGTTCAGTGAAATTTGGCCCATAAAATCGTTAATAGTCGAGTAATAATGAGGTAATAGACCGAAGTTTTAAACAACCTTTAAATTCAGATAATAACTTTTGTGTTTTTTCAATAAAAAATAATTGGATCCATCGACCATCTGATCCGATTTTCGAAATCAGTTCTATAAAATGTTTTTGCCAAAAGTTGAGAAAATTTATGGACCTCACTTGCATCACTGGATTCTACATGTGTAAGATATAGTTTTTGTTCCGCATAGATGTGATGGAGCGCACCTTTAATTCGGCATAGAGGAATATAATATTTTAGTTTTATTTTTTGTCTATAAATAATTTGTAAAGAAATATTTTAAATACTTGTAAGAATGTTATATTCGGCTATGCCGAATCTTCAATACTCTCTACCACAAATGCCTAAGAAATAAATACATTACACATATACACACTCAGGAACGCATACAATATATTTCTTGTAAATACAAAGAAACCTTAATTAGTCATAAAATTAGTCATATTAGTTATATTCATTTAGAGGATATCTCAGATATCGGTCTATATCTCTTAACATACTAAACCGATTTTGCTGGTTTACAATAGGATACTTTTCAGGACTAAAAAAAAATACTTAAATAAATTTTATTTTCTAGCGTTATACACGGTATGACAAAGTTAATATACTTTCTTCGACACTTGTCGCAATTTTAATATAAAATTCTGAAATTTGTCACATATCTCTTTTACATATAAGTCTAAAATAAAAAATTATATTGTTCTTGGGCCATCATTTTAGCTAGCTTCTATATGAAATCGCTTCCCAGGATACGGTTTTTAGCTCATAAAACTCTTAAAAATAGACCAAATCTATTTAATTTCGGCACTTAACTTTTTGTAACTATTCCGAATATATCATTTGACCAATATCGGTCCATATTTTGCTAAAGATCTCATAAAAAGCCTCTTGCCGAAAAACAATTTTAAATATAAAACAATTTTTTGGAATTTTATATTTTAACTGTATTTAGTACAAATAATTAAATTGAAAATCGGTTCATATTTTGTTATAACTCCCATAAAAGGCCCCTTCTCGTAAAACAGGTTAAAGCTTACAAAACTCTCTAATATAGACAGATTCAATTGAAATTCATCACAATAATTTTTGTAATTATCTTGAATATATGTTATTAATTTGAGCATTATGGGTCCATGATCTGCTCAAATATAAGTCTCCTTTCCGGAAAGTGGTTTAAACTTATAGAAGTCTTAACTGCCTTAAATGAACGTAATTAAGAAGACGAATATCGGTACATATTTTGCTATAGCTCCCATATAAGTCGGAGAACGGCTTTAAGCTTACAAATCTCTTAAATTAATACCAATTCTATTAAAATGCGAACAATATATTTTTTTGTAGCTTTCTTAAGTGCTTGGTTATAGCACCCTTTTAAAGTCCTTTTCGAAATAAAGGGTTAAGTTAAATTTTTTACAGTTTTTAACTTATATTAATAATTTAATTAATAACGATCGATATTTGGCTATAGATTCCATTTAAGGCTCTTTAGCTTATAAAATTGTGAAATTTGAACTAATTTTATTGATATTTTATGCAATTTCTTTTTTTAACTGTCCTTTAATATATGTAACTAATTAGACTATATTCTGTTATAACTCTCCCGGTGTAGGATTTTAGGCTTCCGAAGACTATTGATTTGATCCGAGTCACACTCAGCCAAAAATTTTCAATCCAGTGACGGCTGTATAAATCTTAAGATTACTCCACAAGAGAGAACAACCCGATACAACTGAACCACCAACACCATATTCAACTTTAATTTATAGAAAAAGTCCTTTTCAACTTACGCCAGTATTTAGATAATGTAAGTGGTTGAGGGTATTTAAAATTCGGCATAGCCGAATATAAAGTGTGTACTAATCTCTGATGCATAAAATCTGGCAACAGTGATTAGTACTCGTCGTTTGTTTTTATCCGGCAACTTTAACCATTTTAATATTGTCGTTGTCAGGTGTAAGATTTTTATTAAAAATACACAAAATTTTTTAAAAGATTTTAATTAAAATATAACAGATAATCAAATTTAGACAAAAAACTATAGATTATAAATATAATTTATATAATTTAAATTAATGATTAAAGAGAAAATGTTACCAAAAGTACAGCTCTTTGAATCTCTTACTGCATAAAAAGAGAATGAATAAAAACATAAATCTTTGATTTAATTGTGAAAAATAATAATAATTTTAACACAAAGAAATTGAATAAAAAACAAATAAAACGTAAACAAAGAATTATTTATTTAAATTAAATTTCTAATGAAAAAACAATTTATTAAAACGTTTAGTAATTTATTAATGCAACAATAAGAATTATTTATTTTATTCGGTGAATGACATTTTTGTGTTTTTCCTTTAGTTCGTTTTTCTTTCATGTTTTATGTGACAAAAAAAGACATAAAAAACGAATAAAACAAAAAAACATTTCTTTTCATCAATTTGTTGTGAAGTAAATAAAAGAAATCAAATAAAATTGCATTTTTTTGTGCAAAAAAATATTAAGAATTCAGAGGCCAAAGAGAAGGTAAGAAAATTGTAAATATATAAACAAAAAGGAGAAAATACTCAGGAATAATGAAACAAAAAGAATAAAGTCAAATGTAAGACGAAAGATGAATGTACTAAAAATTGACAGTGACAGTTCACAGGGTGTAAAGAAATTTATTTATTATAAATGACATAAGAGAATTTTTATAGCAGATTGTGTGAACCGGTATAGAGTTATATTTTTAACAATCGAGATTTACACACATGCTCAAAATAATAGAAACACATTTAATGTCCTTTTATCAAAGCCAACAAGTAAGAATATTCCAGGTGATTAATTAAGAAAGAATTATAGATTCATGTAGGAAGTTTCACTGGTATGTTCCCTAATCAAAAATTACGTAGTCTTTAATATTTATACTAAATATTTCGTTTGTTAGGCAATGCCTCTTACTTTTCTAATTTTTAATATTTTGTTAAGACTTATTCTATTAAAAGATTCGTTTGGGGGGTTAAACTCTATCAAAATTTGTATACCCTCCACAAGTGGTAAAAGTGCATTAATCAAAATGTGAGTCGATTTAGCTATGACTGTCTGTCTGTCTGTCGTTGACACGCTTAGATCCACAATTTTTGACTTCGCTCAACGAAATTTGGCCTGAGTATTTTTTATTCTTCTGAAAAATTTTCTTTTTAAAATCGGTTCAATATATTAAAAGATATAGACCGATATCTCAACCAAATTCAAAATTGAATCGAAGAGCTTTCGTAAAATTTTTAATTACATATCGACAAACTAGAATAAAATGGCATTTATATAAGTAACTATTCCAAAAATGATCAAAATCAGTTCGGTAAAAAAAAATTCACACCCATTTGTGGTTGAGAGTATTGAAGGTCGGACATAGCCGAATATAACATTCTAACTTCTTTAGTCTAAAATAATGTGTTACGTAAGTACTACTAAAGAGCCAAATTAAAATATGTCCTGCATTATATATTGAGATATACGATATTAACTAGTAAGGAAATAACCTCCTTTATCTCCGATTCAAAAATCATTTTGCGCTTCACGTTTTTCATTGTGCGAAGTTTCAGGAAGATTGAAAAAGCCAGTATCATTTATTAAATGTTCAGTCTCAGATGATTGTTTAATAAATCAGTCCATAACTTTTTTCTACTGAACCGATTTTGATGGTTTTAAATAGAAAAAATTATTTACAAAATTCAACTTAGCTCTGTCAACAACAGATATGCCAAAATCGGCCAAGATTTTGATTTGCTGCAAGAATATCTACTTTTTCAGGTCTTAGAAAATTACTTAAAAAAAGTATGTCATTCTTATTTAAGGTCGAAAAATTCTTAGCATTTTTTAATCTATTTCGGAGACCCTCCCATTAGCGTGTTCAAAATCTACCACCTCTTTGTGCTATTTCATTCTCTTGTTAGAAGTGCTCAATATCTCTTATCCTATCTTCACCTTAGCTTCGTGAAGTTCGGAGGATTTGCATTTTTAGTACAAATATCAGATTAATGTTCTTATACCACTCAAGAGCTTGTTTACCATCGCGACAGGATACAAAGTCAGGCCAAAAATAAGTGGATATTATGATGTCTTATAAATGGCAGCAACCTATTTTGTTAATATTCCTTGATTTAAATTTCGGTATTTATAGAGCCCGTTGTAACAATGATTGTTTTCTTTTGCCACATCTGTTTATTAATTGCTATACCAAGAACTTTTTGCGAAATTTTGACAGCTTTTGAGTTCTAAACTTTTCTTCAACATTCCTTCAAACATCTGCAACATATAATTTTAGACCAGGAAGTTGCTTTTTTCATCCATTATGCAGCAAGAATATTTTTTTAGAAAACATTAATCCCTATTTTTTGACCTTTGTATATTTTTCAACCTTTGATTTTTCGTACTTAGCACTCAGCTAACCGGACTGTTTTCCTACCGGGTTTTTTGGAGTTCTTGTGAACATATTAACATTGGATATAGTTCGACGACAGAACTTTTGTTAAAAATATTTAATAATATGAGTACGCAATTTTTTCAAATCACTCATTTTAATCATATTTTTCAAAGGTATGTCGATAAAAAAATAATATTTGGATTAAAAGTTTAATTGAAAGACGTATGTTAAGAATTATTCGACCTCAATCCTTATTTCATTTTCATTGGAAATTATTTTATTTAAAATAAAATTATATATCTGTAAAATTAAAATTATATATCTGTAAAATTTCTATGCGCCCGGCATTCGTCTAGACTGTTATTAATTTTTGTAGTTCGGTATCATATGATTGCTTGAAGTATTGTCTGTAATATTTGATATAAGAATTCCCTTATTCCGTTGCTTTTTTGAGATTTTGCCAACTTTTTTTAAAAAGTCGTGGTAAAAATTTATAAAAAAAATTTGGCCTCCAAAAGGGTTACTAATGTGATAACTTTCATATTATCATTTATAAGATTTTTTCGAGACTTTCCTCATGATCCACACATATTGTTAACATATATAAACTATAAAACGTAAAAAATAAATCTGTAACTTGAAACTTTGGGACCCTGTATCTCGGAAAGTGTCAGATAGCGGAAGAAAATTTGCATTCAATTAGAGTAAGATGTGTTGGTGGTGATGTTTGAAATACGCAGAAAAATGGTATTAAGTATATCATTTGGCTCAGAATACTTTTCTACGTTGATTTAACGATGTCCGTCCTGTCTTGCTGTCCATGTAATCGTTGTGAACAGTCTACAGGTCGCAATTTTTGAAATATCTTATTAAAATTTGGTACATATTATTTTGACCTAAGGAAGCCTATTGAAATTAGCCATATTCGGTCCAATATATCAGCTATCTAACATATAAATGTTCTTCCCGAAATGTGGTTTTAAGGTCATAAAAGAAGTAAAGTAAATCCTATACTATTCTAAAATGATGTACTAAAATATGCAAGGGTCGGTCCATAGGTCCCATACAAACCCCTACTCCAAGTATCACTTTTAAAGGTATAAATCACAAATAAACGGGTCGATCCATAATTTCTTCTAACTTTCATGTAACTCTACATGAAAGTAATTGTTATCGATACAATAATTTACTGCACAGTTAAGAATAAATAATAAAATAAAATTATACGAGGGTCGTTTATTGATTTCATGTAGCGTATTACATATTCGGGCTTCGCCGACTATAACATCCTTCCTTACTTGTTATTACTTGATGTATTGTCCAATAATTCCAATTACTTTCCAACACTGCTATTATTTCCCCCCCATTTAAGGCTCTTGAAGCAACATATTATCCATCTGGCATCACTGTTTTGTTTTATATTTTAGTTAGTTTTTTCGTTGATTCTTCTTGAGGCTGCAAAAAATGAGAAATTTTTCACGTAAATATATTTTTTACAAATTGAATTACATTATTTTGCAAAATTTTATTAAAATATTTGCAAACGTAACGAAGCGATTGAAATAATTAATAAAAAGATCAACATTTAAACAAATTAATTATTAAAATTCAAGTAAAAAAGTCAATGAAAAGTCTTTAAAAAAGGTTAAAAAAGAAAAACTATAATCACAGTGAATAGAAAAAAAGGGGACACACAGAAAAAAGGAAAGAAACGAAAAATAAAATAAATTTTGAGATGATGACAGTGAAAATTAAAAATTCCTTTTTCTTCTTTTATGTTTTAAGAATAAATACAAGAAGAAGACTTTGCCTAAAGAATAATAAAAACAAAACGATTCAATGAAAAGAAAACATTTAATAATATTTTGTTATTTATGTCTTTTTTCGCCCGATTTCTTTTCGAACAGGATCATATTCATCATAGAATTGATTGAAAGCACTAGAAGAGCATCAGCCAAACAATTGTAGATTGTGTGTAACTACCAGTAGCAAAACATCAACTTCCAATAAACAAAGGAAAGAAAAATTAAAAGTAAAAATAGTTGGAAAATACATTAACCAAACAACCAATAAGGTCAACAACAATTTCTGCTTTGTAATTGCACCGATAAGAAACCAGTGCCGACACAGAGTCATTACCACTGCAGAAATATACATATAGCATCGTAAACATACTACATAAAAACGTTCGTTCAATAAAGAAAAACGAAATTGCTACAGATTTGTTTTGGTTTTATTGAACTGTAATTGAGTGAGTGCCTCCCTGCCTGCCTTCCTGCTTGCTTGCTTGCTTTCTGGCTTGTCTTCCTGCCTTCCAATTATTTGCCGCTCTATTTTGCTATTCATACTACTCATTTATCTACCTTGTCTTTTTCTTCTATTTGATTTTTTACACTTGTTTAGCTGTTTCTTTGTTTTCTCGTTGGTTCCGCATTGCGAAAAGAGTTTGCAATAACAAACGATAAAGAAGAAGAAGAGTCATTTGTTTTGAATTTTGTGGTTTTTGCCGGCCGATCAAGTCGATCGAGAGACAAGCCACAATTTTATTTGTTAAGTTCATAAAGTGGAGGAAAATTGTCGCCGTTTACAGACCATGAATATCAGGAGCACAGCTCCCAAGAAGGAGGGAAAGATGCGCATACGTGCCTTTCCGGTAAGTAAAATTTTTGTTTATCTTTAATTCACATGTTTATAATTCTGATTTATTTGTATTGGAAGAGCAAAAACCTCTTATTTATTTTATTTGATAAGAGAAATAATATGTGAAAATTAGGAAATAAGATCTTTCCGAATAATATTCTGCGAGAAGCTGTTCATCTATGCATGTTGAATTCTTGGAAAATATCATATATTTCTTATTGGATTGAATTCATCTTCATCATTAGTGTTTAAACGATTTTATACAATGAGAACCTTTTAGAAACTCAATATAAACAGAAAAAATTAAATATTCGCGATTAGAAAACTATCTATTTGTGGTAGGTTAAGGCTTAGATTTAAGTAGGAATGGATGTAATTAGATCAAAATATCTATAGTAGATATATTTGAAAAGATCAGAAGAAGAGAAAGCAATGTTAACAATATTCCCATTTAGTCTCAAACACTGACATAGCAAGTGTTTCTTTTACTAAGCTCATCCTCATCATCGTTACACATGATATAGTTCTCGAATGTGGCAAAGTTCCATTTCACCATCATCTTTCCTTGGAGACAGTAACCAGTAAAAATTGTCATGATAATAAATAGTCAGATATTATCCTCCACGGGTTATTCTTTTTCCTCCAAGCATCACTTCCCGAAACTGTTCTAATTCTTCCGAATTTGTTTTAAGTCCGTCTCGGTAAATACATAGTAGGATAGCTGAACAAACCTCTTTCAAAATACGTGAGTGATCTTTTAATATATTTCCTCATAATCCTAGCTCTCCCAGTCAACGCGGTCTTCTCGAAACCATTCCTATATAATAGCGAACGCTATTAAAATAAATGATTTCAATATTATGGTTCATAGATGTGATAAAAATTAAACTAGATACTTAACATGTTGACCAAGTCCATAGGGACTTTAGAACCGGTTAAGTATAACGTGCAAAACAACGCTCCCCTCATTCAGACTTTCCACTCACATAAACTAGTGGAAAGTCCGAATTCGGATTGTTTGATTATATAGATCTTGATTAGGAGTTGTAGTTATCCAATTATCATATAACACTATTGGTGACGTGTGATCCTATCGTTTTTTGTTTTAAAACACGAGCAGCACAAGACTTCCTATGAATAAGGAGAACTTTTCTTGCTTAGTTACAATGCAACAGAAAATCTATCAGCATATGATTGCCCAAAAACTTTACCAACAGCGAGGACATTATGACGAAATTGTTAGAATTTTACCATAGTGGTGCTATCTGGACATAGTTACACCCAAGTGTATAAATCTACTTTGTGCTAAAACTTCTACCACAATTAAGACCCGTTTGGGTAATAAAGAAATTTCTGTGGAGAATATATATTTTTTGAAGAGCAGGGAGTTTGTTGATTTGTATCGCTCTAAAAGTCCTGTTTTTTGTATGATAAAAAATATTTAGACTCGCGATATTTCGTAAGTCATTCACCATAAGGTCCACAATTTTTGCTTTAATTTTTGAAACATATAATCACTGTTTCCTAGGATTTGGTGTCCATAACTACTTTCAGTTTGTAAAACATGTAACTTTTTAATTTTTCTTAAATTGTCTAAAATAATACTCATATCACCACAATTCATAATTTTACCATCCCTATTCGATACATATGACTTCAAAAACTTTTCAAACACCCGCTCACAGATTTTATTGTCAAAACAAAATTTTAAGTTTTAATGAAAAAGGAAATCTTTTTATAATTTTCAACATAAAAACTGAAAAAAATTAAGATTGTGTTAAAAGCGATTTGAATAAAACGACTCGAATAAGTGATATGCATCATTTTGATGATAGATTAAACAAAAGAGAAGGAATCGAACAGCAAATAAGCGAATATTAAACAAAGACAAAATATCAGCATAAGAAAAAAACAAAGAACTTGAAAGAAAACTAAACTCAATATTAACCAGTTTAAAGTTATCACAACATCCGCCAAAATAAACTTTCCATTAATTAAAATTATTATTTTTTAATAAGTTTTGAAATCTAAAAGGGGAAATGTTTTAAAATTCAAAGAAACCAATGATTCTAAAACATAAATTTAAAAGGCAAAGACGTCGTTTTGAGAGGAGAAGATCTAATAAAAGCAATATAATCAAATTGAAAAAGCATAAAAATAAATAAAAAGATATTCCAGTTAATCCTTTCGTCATATTATAAAAAATTCAAAGTATTATATACATTAAAAAATATTTGGATTTTACTTCAAAATTAACTAATAATTTATAGAAACATATTTTTCGAAAAAACTTTAATTACCATTTCCACTTCCAATGCCCAGGGATAATCGTCCTGGAGCATATAACCGTAATAAAAACTCATATAATACGAATACAAATACCGGGGCCAGCACAAGTAGTGGTGGTAGCAGCAACAATAATCAATATAATTTCGGTAGCTATTATAGAACTAATAATAGCGGTACCCGAAATACAAATTATAGTAGTAGTGGCAGCAGCAATGCAAGACACCAAAATAGTGGCTCCAATCAATCAACAAATTCAAGGGCATATGGAGATAATTCTAATCGTTTAAGGAAGTTTTTTGTAGGGAAATCTTCAACAAATTTTAGTAAAGATGAAGTACCTTCAACTTCAAGAGCATTATGGAAATCAAGAAATATTTCGGATGCAAAATGTCAACGCTCAATATCACCCCTTCTTCCATCCCTTTACACTAGGATAATTGAAATTCAACGAAAGTTTCCTTTGTGGATGCCGGAATACAGAACCAATGTTTTTAACGTTAGTATAAAAACTAAATGTTAAGTGCCTTTGAATTTCTTTAGGAATTTATTATAATAAAATACTACAACCGACTTTCAATGTAAGTGACTATTTAGAAAATCGCTTTCTCAGACAATCTGATAACAGTATATTTATACCCTACAAGACCGTAAGTTAACACAATCAGCCGTTGCCACGGTAATTAAATCTCCGTCTTGGAACGACCCGAGTCATTCTCGGCCAGTGACAGCTGTATCCAGTTTTGTTAAATTTTAAAGACATGATCAATAACTATTTTCAAAATTTACAAAAAAAAATCTTGTTTATGTTGAAACTATTGTTTCAAAAATTAAATGTTGTGCCGAATCTCGAAACATTTGCATGAAATATGAAAATTTCAGTGAAATAAGGAAAAAAATGAAATTTTCTACAAATGTTGGTACCGAGCCAAAATTCCAATTCATAAACTTTATGAATAACTAGAGATCTAGGATTGGAGACAAATCTCCCTGACCCTATTCGTTCTAAAATTTTCAAAAAAAACCATTTCATAAGAAAACTGTTTCTTGAGAAACTAATCTGGATAAAATATCCTCATTTCAAAAGTTCTGCTAATATTAAATAATCAATATCTGCTTTTTATGGAGGCTACCTCTTCTTCTGATCACATCCGATATATTCGATAATCAATATTAGCTTTGTATGGGGTAACGCTCCCCTGGTCTATGTATGCATGTACATACATACATACATACATACATACATACATACATACATACATACATACATACATACTTACATATACAACAATATGTATATGTATTTATGTCGGGTAGACATAGAAATATACCGAATTTCAAGAGAAATTGCCCATATTTAAAAGTTTTTTAAACTAAAACCATATTCCGGGAAGAAGCCTTATTTATATCTTTGAGACCGCACTCCAACTTGCGTCAAGGAATGTTTACTAAAATAGCTGCATTCATTTATAAAGCTTCATAATTTGTCCACTTATTTTCGGCTTGACTTAGCATCCTGTCACTGTGGTTACCTTGAGTCCTTCAAACACAATAATGTGTTATTTGTTACAAGAGAGGCAAATCACGGAGCTAGTAGAGAAATATTGTGCTAATGCAAAAAACAGGTGTCCAAAAGAGTTGTCGATTTAAAACGAGCGAAGTGACAGAAAGATTTCCGAAAAAGATTTCTTTGTAAATTGTAATAATAATTCAAATGAAATAAAAAACTGTAAGTTTAGTGGTTTCGTTTTTTATTAACTTATATGTATGTTAAGAATTCTTTGATTTCACTCCTTTATAGTATTTTTCTTAAAGACTAAATCCAAAAAAAATAATACATATTTTAAAGTCTCTACAATCGATTTTAGATTCTATTTTATAATTTTCCACAATAATATTTTGAACTTTATGTGAATTTTTTATTTTTTCCTCAATGCAGGCTTCTATGGATGAAAAATATGTCGAAACAATATGGGCCAGCTTAAAAAATGCCATCCAAGAGATTCAAAAGAAAAACAATTCGGGCTTATCGTTCGAACAACTTTATCGAAATGCCTATAATATGGTTCTACACAAGTATGGCCATCGTTTGTATTTCGGTTTAAGAGAAGTGGTAAAAGAACATCTAGAGGAAAAGGTGCGCAAAGATGTGCTAGAAAGTTTGCATAATAACTTTTTGCCAAAACTCAATCAGGCCTGGACTGATCATCAGACATCAATGGTTATGATACGCGATATACTTATGTATATGGATCGTGTATATGTGCAAAATCGTGAAGTAGAAAATGTCTATAATTTAGGTCTAATACTATTTAGAGATGAGGTAAGTGATGATTATTACTTAAGCATTACTTGAGGGAATATAATTTATTTTTATTTTCTAGATTGTGCGCTATTCTGAAATACAAAAGGCTTTACGTGAAACGCTTTTGGGTATGGTGATGGATGAACGTAGTGGTGAGGCTATAAATCATTTAGCCATTAAAAATGCTTGTCAAATGTTAATGGCATTAGGAATTAATTCACGTTCTGTATATGAGGATGATTTTGAGAAGCCATTTTTAGCCCAATCAGCTTCATTTTATAAATTTGAATCGCAAAAGTTTTTGGCCGAAAATAATGCTAGTGTTTATTTAAAGAAAGTAGAGGTGAGTTAAGTAAATTTTATTAACATAGAAGATTTTCAAAATAATAAAATTATTTGTTGTTTTTAGACACGCATACAAGAAGAATCAGCACGTGCAGCCCTCTACTTGGATAAAGATACTGAACCGCGTATTGTAAAAGTGGTGGAAGATGAATTAATTAAAAAGCATATGCGCACTATTGTGGAAATGGAAAATTCAGGCGTAGTTTATATGATTAAGAACTCTAAAACCGAGGATTTGGCCTGTACCTATAAATTGTTTTCCAGACTTAAAGATGAGGGCCTTAAAGTAATTGCCGATACCATGTCGGCCTATTTGAGGGAACAGGGACGTATGTTGGTCAAAGAAGAAGAGAATGGCACAACAAATCCCATAACATTTGTACAGAATTTACTTGATCTTAAAGATCGTTTTGATCAATTTCTTCATCATTCGTTCAATAACGATCGGCTCTTTAAAAATGTCATCTCTTCTGATTTTGAGCATTTCCTTAATTTGAATTCAAAATCTCCTGAATATTTATCACTGTTCATAGATGACAAATTAAAAAAGGGTGGCAAAGGTGTAAGTAGAATTTCGATAATAGAACACAAATATGTTCAAATATTAATAAACAAATTCCAATATAATTAATAATTTTTTCAGATGACAGAACAAGAAATTGAGGTCATATTGGATAAAACAATGGTGTTGTTTAGATTCTTATTGGAAAAAGATGTATTCGAACGTTACTATAAAACTCATTTAGCCAAGCGTTTACTGCTCAATAAATCAGTCTCGGATGATTTTGAAAAGAATATGATTTCAAAATTAAAGGTAAAATTCTGTCATTATTTATGGAAAATATTTAATTTATATAACTTCTTGTCCTTTTTAAGACTGAATGTGGCTGTCAATTTACTTCAAAATTAGAGGGAATGTTCAAGGATATGTCTATATCGAATACCACCAATGAGGAGTTCAAAATTTATGTTAATAATCATAATATTAATTTATCTGTGGAATTTACTTGTAGGATACTCACTACCGGTTTTTGGCCTACACAGGTACATTATATTCTTTATAATATAGAAATAAATGAAAAGTTTAAGTTTATTCTGTTTAATTAAAAAAAGACTTCCACACCCAATTGTAATATACCAGCGGCGCCTAGAGAAGCCTATGAAATATTTAAAAAATTCTATTTGGATAAACACTCTGGCCGTCAATTGACATTACAACCACAACTGGGTAAATTTCAAATTTCATCTACTGTTTTGAATTAATAAAACGGGGAACTATAATCTTATTTTCTATTTTCCTCATTTTTAGGTAATGCTTGCCTAAATGCCGTCTTTTATGGCCGGAAAGTTGTTGATGCTGCGGCGGCTGCTGCTGAAAAAGATAAAGATGCGCCCAGTTCTAGTATGTCTTCGTCCAGCTCCAGTGGTTGTACTATACCTGCTACAACACGTAAACATATTTTAACTGTTTCAACGTATCAGGTATTTCGTACTTTATATAATTTTTGATTTCATTTTCATATGATTTTTCTTTTCTTTTTCTTAATTAGATGTGTATATTAATGCTTTTTAATAATCGTGAAGTGATGACCTATGAGGAAATTTTACAAGAGACCGATATTCCCGAACGTGAATTACAAAGAGCTATACAATCTTTATCAATGGGTAAACCATCACAACGTTTATTGGTGCGAAATTCAAAAACAAAAACTAAGGATATTGATCCATCGGATGAGTTCCTGGTGAACGATGCGTTTGTTTCGAAATTTCACAGGTATGTTTTGAAAGGGATTTCGGGTTATTATTTTACTGGAAAATAGAAGGGTTTGACTTTCATATTCATTTTATTGTATATAATGAGTCGTGTATGGGAAGCCAATTGTGTAATTTTGTGGTTGACATGATTCCTCCGAAGACATCCCAAAAGGAATCATTCACGAATCAATTCGTTACGATTCGTAACTGGAAGATTCTTCATCTTGTAGTAGATGGTTTCCAAAACGCGGTCTTTAAACCGAGTTCTTACCTATTGAGTTCCTGGATATATAGTACGCATTAAATCACCCTTCATCCTCTCCTAAACATTCCGTCTCTACAGAAGTTTATAGTCAAGAATGACCTCTAAATGTTTAACTCTATTTGAAAGTCTTAATTCAAGTACAGAAGATTTTAATACGACTATCTTGTGCTTGTATTGGAATAAGATTAATTCCATCTTATCATCTAAAGACTATTATCACATCGCTGCTAATAGAAAGAAACTATCCAATGTCTTATATCAGTACTCTATCAGCATATGTACAACCTTCGAAGGCTGACGTGACGATGAAAAAACAAAACTAGAATACTACAAAAATCCTGGGAACCAACAGTATAAATTTGTAATTGCAATTGAAATATTCCGAAGAAAAAGAATACTAAACTTTATAATGTCGTCCTCATTTATATTTTTATTTCTCTTTTAACCTTAAAATAAACACTCTACAGCAATTGTTGTTTCTTACAGAGTTAAAATTCAAACTGTGGCTGCTAAAGCAGATACGGAGCCAGAACGTAAAGAAACACGCGGTAAAGTTGATGAAGATCGTAAGCATGAAATTGAAGCAGCAATTGTGCGTATAATGAAAGCAAGAAAGAGAATGCCGGTAAATTTACTAAAGTCCTTTTATATATGAAAACATTCTAAACCAAACTATTATATTTCTTCTAATTACAAAATAGCATAATTTATTGGTGTCGGATGTAACATCTCAATTGAAATCTAGATTCCTACCATCGCCCGTCTTGATCAAAAAACGAATAGAGGGTCTGATCGAAAGAGAATATTTGGCTAGAACGCCAGAGGATCGTAAAGTTTATATTTATTTAGCTTAAATGTCTGGAAAACAAAATCTAAACGCAGAGATAGACATACATATACAGACAAACAAACAACATGCAGATAAAAACACAAACATGCTTTTTTGACAGATTAATTTTGTGTTGTTTTTTTTTTAAGAAAAATTTACAAAAGAAGAACTTAAAAAAGTAAAGATATTAATACAAGAACCAATTCTCCAATCATAAACTATCATAAATAAGAAAAAGAAAACACTCCCTCGAAAACACCTTTAATAACACCTTCCCAATTTATCTCTCTCTCTCCCCCAACACATCCTTTACTATCCCAACATATTCACTTACATATAAAATAATAAATCCTTTATATATAAACAAAATATATTTTCAAAAATGTGAATTCTTAACATAAAATGGAAGAAAATTGAACCTAATAACGATCCAAAATGTTTATTATTTTCAAATTTAGGAAAAAGAAAATTTTAATATATTAATTTTTTTGAAAAAAAATTTGTTTATTGTCCTCACTCATTAACTCCCCCCCCCTCTCTCTCTCTCTCTTTCTATCTCATTCACTCTGTGTGTATTTTGAAATAAAATTGAGCTGACAAACAAGGAGAAGAGAGTTATAAAATAAAAACATGGACAACAGATTAATGTCAAGTTTTATAGTTAGTATTTTTTTAAATTATTTAAAATCTAAAAAGATCATCTTTTGTTTTTCTACTTTAAAAAAATATATATATTATAATACATATAAAGACAAAATTGGATTATTTTCTTTTTTTTTTAATATTTATGTTGAAATATGTTTATTTTATTTGGTTTTAGTTTGTGGTCTTCCTCATGAACATAATTTTCAAAAAGAAACCAAAATTTATAAAATTATATTGAAACGTTTTCAAAATAATTTCTTAATTCATTCCTTTTAACATTTCTGGACTTTTCTACCAATTTCAAATTATATGAATAAAAATGTTAATTTTATAAAACTTCAACGGGGTTTTGTTGTTTTTCTTTTGTTAATTAAATGATTTATTATATTAAAATTTAATTTTCAAAATTTCTTGCTTTATTTTCATGTAAAAAACTATTAAGTTAATTGAATTTATCAGCATTTTAACATTGCTAATCCTCCCCTCTAATTTTCCGCCTTCATCCTCGTTTTAACAAACAAATAAATTAATATATTTCTTTAATCTATTTAAGCAAATAAGAAATGTAATAAAAATTATATAAATTTAAACTATTTAATATTTTGAAAACTTTTTGATTTTAAAATCTTTGGTTCAACATAATGTTCTTGGTTTAAAAAAAAAAAAAAACCGTAGTTGATTTTATTATTAGCTCAGGTATACCCTAATCTGGAAGAAGCCCTAAGTCCAACAGTAGTTATGAAATGAAAATTAATTTTAAAACGTTTAAAACTCTTATACGCGAAGACTTACGAATGTATTCATTATGATGCGTTCAATAAGGTTGCGTTTTAGCAATTATGATTTTTTGGTAACAGTTGTTAAACCAATTTAGTTAATTTATTCATATTTAAGAGTTTCATATGCTTAAAACTCTTATACGTGAAGGCGCCTTATATGGGAGCTTTAAACAAATAAGTTTTATTACCTTAAACCCATATTTTGGGACAAGAACTAACTTAGTTATTTTCTGAGATCAAAATAAATGTATGTTACAGATATCAGAAAAATATCTTTAAAATTTGCGATCTATATGACCCACTAATTTTCAAGCGTATCAACATTTTGCTCACTGTAGCTACTGATCGTCTTTAAGAGATCATTTAGAGGACTATTACATACTAGTTGGATGTAATAGTCCAAATTCCAACGGACGAAAATAGCTAAATCGACTAAGATTTTTATTTAATGATTTAATCTTTCTGGTGTTCCATACGAGAAGACAAAATTATATGCCCTCTTTTAACTATTTGTGATGATGTACGGTATACAAAAAATCAATTCGTTTCGACAAACATTTTAGCAAAGAATTGAAGATCTGTCAACAAAACTTTTCCAATGATCGTTAATGTAACACTTGGTACGCAAGGAAAATAGGTCGACATGTCAATACAGAAGCCAGAAATGTTAAATATTGAAACGAGCTTCAATTTCAGCTGGATGAAAAGTATCGTGGTTGTATAAATTCTTGGTGTGTTAAAGTAGGCCTGAAACATGCGGACTAGTGCTACCAAAAGGAAAGCAAGTATTGAGCAAATTGCATATTTGTGTTGTATAATGGGAAAATGTTATATTTTTCTCATCCTTCGTGAAAATATATTTTGTAATGCTTATGCTCGGGGAAATGTTTGAGATAATTTTAGGATCCAAACATTCCAGTATGACAAGTTTTACGAATTTACATAAAGAGAATTAAGGTTTTATTAACTCAGAAAGGATTCCCAAAAGGGTATTTCAAATACGAGTTTAATCATTAATACTCCGTTCTATTTGATTGCTAAACAAGAAATTATAAGTGGAAATTTCAATCAATTCAGAAGGAGCTATAGGCTTTGATAAAATGTGGAGCGATATTTGGGAACCTAATTGCATAAGTTAATAAACAACAAATAAAATTATGTAAGAATGTATAGTCGGTCTAGACCGACTATCTAATACCCAACACCACATCGTCGGTTAAAAATGCTAGTTACAATAAATTATTAAACGACTCTCGTATAATTTAATTTGCTGATTTTTTCTTAACTGTACAGAAATTTATTGAGACACGAATATTTATGTGAAATTTATGCGTTTTAAAATTAATTTAGCTGAAGGGTTATGTGACAGCTTGTGTCAAATTCCGTTTAAATCGCTTTATATTTGGGATTTTTATGACCTTAAAACCTCATTACGGGAGAAGCATTTGTATGGAATATTGAACCGAACATGACCAATTTGAATAGATTTCATCCTTAGGCAAAATTTGCACCAAATTTCATCGAGATATCTAAAAAATGCGACCAGAAGACTGTTCACAACGTTTACATTGACAGACAGATAGGTGGTCGTACATCACTAAATCGACTCAGGAAAACATTCCGAGTCGAACTTCATAACAAAAGATGTGGGAAACACAATTTTTTCTACATGTTACAAACATCAGCACAAACGCAAAATACCTCAACCATGGTAGTGTAGGGTATACAAAGAATTAAATTAATTAATGCTAAATTCCAATAGAATATATATTAAAGAGTTTTTTTTAGCTTCAAACCCATATCAAGAAAGTTAACTCCAATTTGGCCAAAGTTCATGAAATTGGTTACGTTTGTTATTTTGTTTAGATAACAGGGCATTAAGCCGAAAAGGGTATCACACGAAGATTCTAGTTACTATAAATCACAACCTATGCCTTCGTATAGGAACCTATACATTGAATCCTTCTTAAAATCTAAAATATTTTATGCTCTTCTCCAATGACAACCCAGTAAAACCAGACATATTTTTTTCAATATTTAAAACAGTGAGTAACGATAAACCAATACCGCTATGCGACTCCTCAACATGCTTGAAAATGAGATGCGAAACACTCGACGATGGCGCGTTAAGAGTTTACTCACTCAGATCTTCTTTACGACTGAAATTAGTTTCATGTATTAATGACAATGGATATCAATGATATTTCAATGGAATAGATATACATTTAAGTTGTTTAAGCTTTAAATTATTCCGGGAAAGTCTCTTCATATATGGGGTGATACTCATGTCATCAGTTACAAATACTAATGATGAAAAATAGTTGTGCCGAATTTCTATAGAATTAGTTCTTACTTGAAAATGTTGTTAATTAAGAAACCCTAATACTAAAAAGGGATTTTTGGAGGAGCTATAGGAGCCACCTTTTATATGCCTTAATCTGAAATTTAATGTATATCGATCTTTGAATCATAATAATTGTTGCCCATTGAGAAAATTTTAATTATTCCTTTTCAAACAAAATTGTAACTAAAAAATCGAGAGATATTCATTTCTAATTGCTTTATCAGGGGAATATTGTTTTATAAATAATGAGCGATTTAATATGACAATCGAAAATCAGTTGAACATAATAAAGATTTGTTCGTGAAATCTAAAATTTTTGGGCACGGCGATGTTTCATGTTAACTCCCATTTTATAACAACAGCACCATAAATGCTATGTGTTTGATTTAACTATGTTCGTCGCTTGGTCCGTCTGGCTGACCATGTAAACCACATGAAAAAACAGGTCTCAAATTAAAAGATATATTGATACAATTTGACAAATGTAATTACTTTGGCCAGAAAACGATGCCTTTTGAAATTGTCGATGTTGGTTCCATTATTTCACTTAGTCCCCATAGAAATATTTCCTTTTAATAAAGTTTTTTTTGGGTAACAAAATCCTAAATATAAAACGATCCTACACCAACAATGTGGTGTAGGGCATTTTATAGTCATATATCATTCAAAATCATTCTGGTCGATTCAATGAAGTCCGTCCGTTTGCCACATTTTTTAGATATCGTTATATTTGGTACATGTTATTTTGAGCAAAGTAATAAGGAATTTTTAAATTTGACTAGAGCTAATAAAATCTAATTCCATGAGAGTCAATTCCTAATTTTATATACCTGTGTCATGATCGATCTTAACCCATTGTACTTGTTATACCGTATACCTCCGCAGGAGCTGATATTTGTAACATATAGAGAAAATAGTGTTACACCCACTTATAAGTATACCGTTCGCTTTTTGAGTCCCTTTAAAGATAAAATTTGGTACATATTAGTTTATTTGGCCCAAGAACGAAGCCTATTGAAATTGGTCATTTATACAAATATTCTCCTGGACTGGAATTTTTTAGTCATAAGAATCTTAAATATAAAGCGATTTTAACGAAATTCAACAAAAATAATACTTATTTATGATGTTCTAAAACGATGTATAATATTATATGAGTGTCGGTACAATGCTTCTCATACGTCTTATGCAAGTCCTTTCCAAATATCACATCACATAATTGGTTTAATTAAAATAAATATAATCGTACATCGTTGTGCGAAATTAAACGAGGTTCGGTCCATAATTTCTTCTAGCATATTAAGATATGTTTATCAGTTAATAAAATGATCGTAATTATCTTAATTTATTTCACATAATATAGAGGATTTTGAAATATAATTTATATAGAATCTATTTTTTACAATTGAGTAGAGATTTCTTCGTTACATTTTACAGTTGGCTTCTCCTTCATCCCACAAATTCCAATTCCATTTCTTTGTCATCCAATCGATCATTTAATCCAGATAATAAATAAATTCATTTGTAAATTTTACAGTGGAGTTTTTTCAAATCACAAATTATAAATAAAATACAAAATTGTAATATTAAATTATTAATTAATTAATTAATTAATTGAATAATTAATTAATCTAATAATAAAGAAAATAAAAACAGAAACCATCTCTAATAAAAACAAGTAATAATACTCTATTCGGCAATGCCGAATCTTCAATACCCTCCACCACAAATGCATGTGAAAGAAATACATTATGTTTCATACATACACACACACATAGAATATAATAAAAGAACAGTTATTAAGTAGTAAAATAAGTTATATATTTTGTTATAACTTTTTTCTCCTAAACCGATTTTGATAATTTTTTGAAAAGTAATGAAGTAATATTTCATCGAAAGTTTTTGCCTGAACTAAGAAGTTACCTCATATATTAGTTTATATCTTTTAATATACTGATCCGATTTTGCTGGTTCTCAGGGCTATAAAAATACTCAGACCAAATTTCATTTCACTCTAACAATTATGGTGGATGTGAGCGTTCCAACAACAGACAGATAGACATACATGGATAAATTGACTCAGATTTTGATTTCATGCATGAAATATATATTTTTTTTGGGGTTCTGAGATAATACCTTCTCAGTGTTATACACGGAATGACAAAGTTAATATAGCGATGGTGAAGAGTATAATAAATAGTATTTTTTAAGAAATTATAACGTATGACACAACCGATCTTTGTTGCCAGTTGACAACGCAACTGATTTTAATTTGGATGATGGCTCAGCCTACGGAAAACCAAACGTAAGCATCATAGGACCTAAAGAAAATATCCAACTATTGTATCAATCACCAAAACCTGGGCACCACGAGTATTATTTGGATTTAACTCCATTTGCTTAACACTTATTTCAAATTATTTTCTTGTTCTTACTTTAATTATTTTGCACACTACAATTGAAAAATTATAGCATAATTCTGAAAATAAAACAAAAATCCTACATTTTTAATTGAAAACAAGTTCGTAAAATATACTGGGCAACCAGAAAAACACAGTTACCAAAATATTTACTATTTTGCAGCTGAAATTGACAACTTAAGTCGCCAGTTGCCATCTATAATATAATTTTGGCAACTGACAACGTAATTGAAGTTCGGTTGTCATACGTAATCGACCCATAAATGCTTTAATTAAATACAATAGAAATTCTAACGGAAAACTTTTTATATTTTATTTAAATATTTATTTCATCTGTTTCTTTCGTTGGTTGAATAAAAATCAAATATTTAAATATTTTTTTGGAAAACAAATATTTATAAAAGAATTTTGCAAAATTGAGTTTAGTTTATTTGTTTTTAATATTTCTTTCTTTATTTTTTAATAATATTTAAGTTTAATATTAATAAAATTAATAATAATTAATTATAAAGTAATAAAAATATTTAAGTATTTTATTATTTAAATATTTATAAAAACTTATCCGAATTAAGTTTTTGTTTTCATAAAAAATTTCCATTATTATTTTAAGGGTGATTAAGCCGCTCTATCAAGCCTTCTGCCTGATATCTTTGGATGGACTAGACGATCTGTATATTCCGAATTGCTACACCGATGGATTCTAAGATGATTTCTTCTTAGCGTTACTTGTAGTGGGGGTATAATTAATTAAAAATGATCTTTTTATGTTTTTTGTTATATCTCTTCAATATAAGTGGGAGAGAAAAATTCTTAACATACATATATGTTGATAAAAACAAAACCACTTAATTATTATTGGTAAAAATGCCACATTATTGTTCTTGTACCACTCTGGTTCTTGTTTACCATAGTGACAGGATGCCAAGCCAGGCCAAACATGAGTGGACACATTATGCAGTCTTATTAGTGGAAGCAGTCTTTTTTTGTAAACATTCCTTTATATTAATTACAGTATTTTTAGAGTCCGTTGTAATAAATGATTTACTTCTTTTGCCGCAACTGCATTTGGGAAAATTTTGACTGCCTTTAGGTCTTAAACTTTTCCTTAACATTTCCTTGGGCATCAGCAACATAAAATTTTTGACCAGGAAGTTGCGAAAAATCTGCCAGAACATACAGTTCGTCATTCGTTATGCAGCATGAATATTTGTTTTAAAAAGCTTGACTTCAATTTCCGTGCACTGTTTTTGGCATCTAAATTATAGTGGTGTTACTGTCCGGAACGTTTTGACCCTTGTAGGTTTTTAAATCTGTATTAGTTTTTACTTTTCGTACCAAATAGTCTGAGTACTCAGCTTTCCGAACTGCTTTCCAGTCGAATATGTTAGGAGTTCTTCTGTTGGTCTTTCAATTTTTTGTCTTAAGAAACATCATATGGACAATTTCTTTTACCTGCAGCAGGTTTTATATCAACGAACAAGTTCTCCCGGTACTGTTTAATAACGTTGGAAATATTTTGACAGTAGACCTTTAAATGTCTTCTTTGAGTTCTGTTACAGTTAAGTATCGCCGTATAGTCCGCAAATGTCGATAAAACAAGATTATCGCATGTGGGTAAATCACAATTGTATTTTAAGTAAAGATTAAGTTCAAAAACACTACCCTGTGGCCCACCCGAGTTTATTTAAAAATCACCTTAAGAAGTTGTATTCGAAATCACCGAGATTTTTTCAAAATCACCGGTAATAAAGAAGTTGTATTTTACTCGAAGCTTTGAATTTGTCTATTTAATTCCATTAACCTGTGAGTTCAACATATTACAATCTATGAATTCCTAATAAAACACAAAGTTGTAAAAAATGTACACTTGAAAGGGCTTCAAAAAATGGGTCATATAAAAAATTACATTTTAGATAATTTTGAATGCAGGGAATATATTGTATAAAGAGAATGGTTTTACGTTTTAACAGTCATAACCCTGATGCGGGAAAAGTATATATTGCTTAGGTGTGTTGATACTGATCGAAAGTTTTTAATGTCATGTAGATAGAGCTGTTTTCGAGTCGCTTTGGAGGAGACATACCTGCATATGGTCATTTGATATGAACCTCTCCGTATTGATTGGTTTTTAAAGCTGTTTTCGAGTCGCTTTGGAGGAGAACATACCCCCATTTGATCATTTGAAACTCTGAAATGAACCTCTTCTTATTGATTGGTTTTTATATACGTTAAGAACGTTGAGATCTTACTCCTAAGCCTTCGAATTAGCTTACTGTTCCCATTTAATAATTGAAACCCCAATTAATGGGACAGCAATAAAGATTCTATATTAAGGATCTGGTGCATATTTGCCTAAAATTATGAATTCATCATTTAAATTGATGAAACTATGTTAATATGTTAATACATAAGACATATTTAATTTTAAATATTAAACTGATTCCATTACATAATAGAAGACAATTCTTAAATTAGTAAGGATTTAAGAGCTGTCGCCTAATATGATTGATTCCATCCCCGCGGGATCAATTAAAATTAATTTTAATTAAAAAATAATAATAAAAATCTTCTTTATTTGACTTTTGCGATTGTCTCAGATATCAGTCTCTATTTTTTCTTCTATTCGAATTCTCTGGTTTTAAATAATAAACGTATTGAACAATCAAACATCAGTATGCTCGGATCGTATTGCAGTGAGCAACCATCAACAATAGATGGACTTATACTTTAATGTTATGCAAGGATATCGGATCTAAGGAATCATTATCGTTATTTAAACTTTTTCTATACATAAACACGTAAAATGGGTTAATTAAAGTATTTTAAGTATCTTAAGAATTTCTTATGCAACAATTTCTCTCCCTGTATTTATCTGAATAAATCTATGAAGTTCAAGTTCAATACCGTTAAATTATTTAATACTTTTTTTATTTGGTGCGTAATAATTTTTAACATTGAATATCGTTTACTTTACTTAACACTTGTGTGTACTTGAGCATTATTTGTCAGTTTAAAGTTAAATCAAAGTTTTCATACCCTCCACCACCACAAGTGGTGATGTGGGTGTATTAACTTTGTCATTCCGTGTGTAACACCAAAGAAGGAATCATCGCAGACCCCATAAAGTATATATATTCTCGCGTCAAATTAAAATCTGAGTCGATTAATCTATGTCTGTCTGTCTGTTGGTAACATTCTAACGTCTAAACGGGTCATCAGAAAAAAGTTAAAGACCGATAATTCCGAAAAAGAACTTTTCAAATTTTTTCAACAAAACATAAATGGTTTCAAACAAAAATAGAAATAAAATTGTGCTGGGGTTATTATTTGACCTAGTTCCTACATAACGTCCCTTCCTGGAATATGGTTTTTAGTTGATAAAACTCTTAAAAATGAAGGAATTCTGTTGAAATTTGGCACAATAAATTTGACTGCCTTTAATATATATTACTAATTTTATTAATATCGGTCCATATTTGATGCAGACTCCTTCCCGGTTTTGAGTTTATAAAAGTTTGTAAATAAAGATCAATTCTATTAAATTCGACTCATTTATTTTTCTAACCGTATTGAATATAAATTATTAATTTGGACAATCTTGGTCTTTATATTGTGATAACTCCCATATAATGACCAATTTTTCTAACTGTCTTGAGTTTATGTTATTAATCTGAACAATATTTGTCCATATTTTGCTATACCTCCCGTATTCCCGGAAAATGGGTTTGAGCTTATAAATTTGAAGTTGTCTTTAATATATGAAACTAGTTTGACAATCATTGGTCATATTACTCCTTTATAATCCCATATCCCGTCATAAAATATGAAACAATTCCATCGAAATTCAGACAAAATAGAAAATTTTCTTCAATATAGTGATGGAGGGCATTTAAGATTCGGCACAGTCGAATAAAGCATTCATATTTGTTTTTCTTTTTAATAATTCATAAATGAAACTGGAAAATAGACAGTCAAGGGAAACCAATTTTAAATACCTTGTATTATATTAAATAATACTTATTCTAAATGTTATTAATATGTATATGTAAATTAGTTACATTCGAAAGTTTGTTGATTATTCTATATATCAATGAAATCAATTTATGTACATAAATTCAACAGGACATAAATATTTTGAATATAAATTAAAATCGTTCAAATTTCCGTGTTTCGAATGAAGTCTGGAATCCCGCATTAAAACTAATACTGTAAAACTTAAATATTTTGTTATTAATGCTTCATCCATGAGTTAATTTCTTTAAATTTTCTGTAAAATTTAAATATATTGTTTATAAGGGAGATACACTTCCCCCCATTGTTGTCTACAAAAGCCAATATTAGAGTGACAAATTTCATGAAAGTTTGATAATATTTAAGGTTATGTTAAAAATCGGTCTATAATTTGTTATACCCTACACCATAAGTGGTTGGAGTATAATGTGTTGTAATGCACATAAAAATATTGGTAACACCACTTTAAAGTATACCGTTCGACTCAGAATCATAGTCGATTTAACGATGTCCGGACAGCTAGCTGGCTGTTAACTTTTTGAACAAAATGCAGGTCGAAATGTTTGAGATGCACCAATGTAACTTGGCATGTTTCATTACTTTGGCCCAAGGACGATGCCTATTGAAATTATTTCACCTAGCCACCATACTAATTTTCTTCCGGGAATGGGGTTTTGAGGTCATTCAAGTTCTGAATATAAAAACATTTTAACGAAATTTTGCCCAAATAAATCTAATAATGTTCCAAAATGATGTGCCAAATAATAAGAGAATCGGTCCATTATTTCTCTCGTCTTAAAAATAACACTTTGAAAGGCTTAAATCTCATATATATGCAAGTATTATGATAAGAGTTGGTCAAGTTAAGATAAATATAAGCAAAAATCGATATACGATTTTTTACGAGGGTCCATATATTCCCATATTATCTCCCTAGAAGAAGTCTTTTTAAAGCGCACACATCATACATATATAAGAGTATCATAATATCCTGCTCTCTCGAGCACAAATAGGAAAATATATTTATACGAGGGTCGCTCATTACATTTTGAAAGCTACCATTAACAACCAACAATGTGGTGTAGGGTATTAAAAAGTCGAGCTTGACCAACCATACCTTTTACTTGTTTTTTATTGAACAAATACTTGGGTCAAATTTCAATGAGCTCTATCAATTATTGTGGATGTAAGCGCGCCAACAACAGACATACGAACATAACTTATATACCATCATCAATATTTGTGGTGGTGTAGGTTATACATATAAGTCAATTGGAAGTTGTACACTAACAATAGGAACTTCCAAATGTTTCAACTTTAATAAAATTAAACTGAATAACGATTCTTATTTAAAGTTTTAGTATAAAATATATAAACTTTTCCATAAATCAGGAATTCAAAGAAATTGTCACTTTTTTAAACGTGAGTACCCAAAATCGCGATCCGTAAGTACCCAACTTGAAAAAAATTACTGTTTTATTGGAACTGAAGATATTATGGTAATTTATTTTAATTAATTTTACTCTAAAATGTCGATTTATAATTGATTATTTTACGGAAGTGCTTCGTTTTAATTTTGATGTTGTCTCAGATATCGTTCTATATGTCTTAACATACTAAACCGATTTTGCTGGTTTTAAATTGAAAACTTCTCAGGACTATAATAAATACTCAGGCCGAATTATTGCGGATGTGAGCGTGCCAACAAGAGATAGACAGACGGACATAGCTAATCGACTCAAATTTTTATGTTATGCATTATGAGGTCTTAGATGATTCCTTCTTAGTGTTACACGCGTAATGACAATTTAATATACCCTCTTAACCACTTATGACGGTTGAGGGTATAAAAATGTTTTTTTTTTATTAACTATTTTGAATAGGGCCTTTAGACAGATCTATTTACCGAAATTATGCGGATTTAATTTACAGGATCCTTCATTTCGGAGTTTGGGGAGAATAAATGTTGTAACCTGATAAAAAAGAAGTTAACAAATTGCATATTTAATACGATCTAACTTCAAATTCATATAATATTTAAAATGCTACATTTTTCATAAGAAAGAAAGCTCAATGAAATTTTACTTGAGTATTTGTTGCAGCCCTGAGAAGTTTTCTATTAAAAAATCAGCAAAATCGATTCAGCATATTAAAAGATATATTCTGAAAACTGAGGCAACCTTTAACTCCAAGCGAAGAACTTTCGTAAAATTGTCAATTATAAATTGGCTAATTAGAATTTGTGGTGGAGGGTATTGAAATTTCGGCAAAGCCGGATGTAGCAATCATAAAAAAAATGCATTCAATAAAAAAAAAAATAATAAAGAAGCTTACGCTGCTTTGGAGTTTTTTGGATCGATAAGGAGCGAGGTTTATTTTCGATGTAGAGCAGTATTCATATTTGATTTGTAGATAATTAGAAAAATATTTACGTTGAAGTGTAATAATTAATCCGTATTTATGAGGTTTTTAGGTTTTAAAATCTATTTCGAGATGTGGACTTATTGGGAGCATAACCAGATGGAATTTTGTATAAATAATTATACATATTAAAGTAATTATGTGGAAGTTAAATAGAAATGGTCTACTTATATCTAAGAGTTTTATAAGCCCAAAACCCTATTGCGGGAAGGCGACCTTCGGCAAATTAAATTAGATATATATTAGAAATAGCTTGTAAAATACCTGTACCGAATTTTAATAAAATTGGTCTAGTTTTAAGAGTTTAAAAAGCTTGAACTCCTAAATGGGTCTTAAGTGTAATTTATAGCCAAATATGGATCGATACTCTTCCTTTTTGTCATTGACATTGCAATGACAAAGTCAATATTCATTCTTCACTACTTGTGAATTGTGTTGCTCACAGATACATATTGGCTTTTGTGTGTGTAAAGTGCAAAAAATAATCAGATGGACATGAAAGAGAAAGTCTCTCATCTTTTCGGATCCAAACATGGAAATTACCGGTCGCTATTTGTATCTTATAAAGGACATATTTAAGTAACTTATTAAAGTATCAAACATAAACAGTATGGAAACAGTACAAAATAGCGAGTTATTTCAGACATTTTTAACGGTTTCCATTCACTTTATTTACCATTAAAACATAAACAATAATAAAGAGTATGACTTCATTATAAAATCTATGTTTAGATATATGGAATGTTATTGTGGATTTATTTCTCAAAGTGTCTCCTACTGGTATTTTAATAAATTTCAATCTAAAATTCAATCGATGTCGCAAACATTTTATTCCAAAATTGATCCCCACCTTAACATTATCTAATGTCAGTGTTTCCATAGCTCATGATAAATACGTATGTCCCTAAAATAAAAGAATTTGCGTTATAGTTAATATATATATAAATCAGTTATTATTGATTTACTCTTAAAAATGACACTGATTTCAATTTCTGCATCATTAATATTGAAAACCATAGTTGCCAGATCAAATTTACTTTTCGAAATCTCAAAAAATTGTAAACTTCAAAACTGACTTATCAATTTAGTTGTTTTTCCAAAAAGCATGAAATTGTAACAATTGAAACAAAAATTTTAAGAGTTTTTAATAGAATTTAACATGATCCAGAATTTTTTTTTTAGAAAACTCATTCCTATTTCGCTAAAACATTAATAATTTTGAAAAGGTTTATCTTCATTTCATAAATTTATATGCGATTTCAATTCTTTAAATGACTTATCAAGGCATCTTTATAAAAATAATCACTAGAATTTAAAGGAATGAAATGGCACAGTATAGTTAAGGAGGTCTTGTTTTACTTCATGAAGTAAACGGAAACTAACGGGCTGAAGTTTTAGATTAATTAACAGTGACACCGTATTTTAGTTCTTTTTTCGAAATATAATATTTTAATGTGTTTAACTTTCTTTGAAAAGTATTCCGCAACATTTTCGATGCGTCTTTAAGTACCCGCAGATACTGATGTGTAAGTTGTTAGTTGCTAAAATGATTTGATTGATTTTACACCAAAGTCATTGTTATATAGTTTCAATTAAGTCCAAGTATTTGTGATGGATTATATAAAAACCTTTGAATAGCAAATATTAAATTCAAAAATTTTAATACTTGAGAAAAACCGTTAAATTGGAGACATAAATCGTCAAAATGTCATTTTGCCATCGTCAAATCTGGCTACCAACACTATTGCCAAATTTGAGATCAATACATGCATTTGGTAAAAGAACAATTCTCTCATATTTATATGAGAGTAAATAATTTTAATTACTCATACAACACATGGTACCCAGCGATTATTACAGCAAAACAACAAACACAAACTGAGTGTAAACAAGTAAGAATGCTAAATTCGATTTTGCCGAATCTTCAATACCCTCTACCACACAAAAACGTGTGAAATAAATACTTTATATTTCGTTCATACACAGTGCACGTACATACACACTCACACATACACTCAAAAAAGTATACAAAATATATATTATTCAGGAACACTGGCTATAACTGGAGAACTTTTCAGGACTATAACAAATACTCAAGACAAATTTTATTATAATTTCATCATCAATTATTGCAGCTGTGAGCAACAACAGAGAGAAAGACAAACAGACAGACGGCGAACAGACAGAGGGGCAAAAGACCGACATTACTAAATTGACTCAGATTTTGATTTGAGGCAAGAATATATTAGCAAAACGTAGTCTGAGCTTATTCTTTCCTAGCGTTACACACAGAATGACAATCCCAATTGTGATGGTAGAGGGGTATCAAACATCATTTTGATTTTTCAACTTAATTTAATTTAATAAATAAAGAGAAATCGTTTCACTCTTAATAACGATACTGATTTCAATTTCTCCATCATTATTATTGGTAACCAATAGAGAGATCAATACATGCATTTACAAAGAGAACAATTCTCTCATTTTTATTGCACAGAAGAGTATAGAATTCTCATTACTCATACAACACATGGTACGTAGCGATTAATACAGCAAAACAACAAACACAAATTGAGTGTAAAAGAAAACGATCGAGTGAGTAGCGTTCTTAAAGAAAACCATAAAACGTATCTGAAATACAAAATCAAAAACAGATACAAGTTTATTAGTAAAAATACATACATATTTATGTGTTTCTATGGATGTAAATAAACATTTTATTTTTTAGAGTTTAAGAGAATCGAATGGAATTTCACCTCCAACATTTGGGGCCAGTTTTTATTTCCAATACATTTTAATTGAGACAGTCTCACTTTGGCTTCAAATGCGAATGAACGTGTTGTGGTGATCGCTCCAAACCTTAAAAAAAACAACAAAATTTGGGTGCAAATAAAAACAAAAACAGAAAGAAATTAATACGAAAGATCTCTCTGTTCAAATAAGCTACAAGAACTAAACAAAAACAACTATAATAATAACAACAACAATAACAACAAATTTATTTATTAAACATTAAAATCGAAGAAATAGCAAACACAACAACAACAACAATTCAAATTATAACGAAAAGAAAACGAAAAAAAAAACAAAAAAGAAAATAATATTAAGTGTAAATAAGTGACGTCAAAACAAAGTAAATTTTATAAATGAAAGTTCAAAAATAACAACAACAACATCAATAACATTACTAAGAAATACAATAACAACAAACACAATAGCGATAACAAGAACAACAAACTTAACGTAAAGTTTAAAATAAAAACAAACAACAACAAATCGAATATTCTGTAAATAAATATTGAATGAAAAAATTTAACAGCTGCAGATATCATTTGTTGAGTTATATTTGTTGTTGTTGTTGCTGTTGCTGCTGCTAATGTTGGTTTTTTATGCCGACAATAACAACAACACCAGCAAGATCAATTGCAAACAACATTTGTCGTAGTTGAATAAATAATATTTTATTTCAGTTAAAATTATCATTGTTGTTGTTGTTTAATTTGGTGAATGATACTCGTGTGTTGTTGGCAAATGCGTAAGTGAAGCTCAATAATAACTCACATTTAGACAGTGACATAAAGGAACAAATTCGTTAAGAAATGTTTAAACCGTGTTTGATACCTCAACCACCTACGGTGGTGTTGGGTATTATGTGTTTGTGCTGATGTTTGTAACATGCAGAAAATATGGTCCACCTTTTACTATACCGTTCGACATAGAATCACTTTCTGAGTTGATTTAACGATGTCCGTCCATCCATATGTTTGTGCGGCTGGCAGTCCATGTAAACGTTATGAACAGTCTGCAGGTCGCAATTTTTGATATATCTCGATAAAACTTGTTACATTTAAATATTAAAGCCTAATGACGAAAGCTATTAAAATTAACATTTTTCGGTCCAATATTTCTGGTACCTCCAATACAAATGTTTTAAAGGTCATAAAGATCCTTAATATAAAGCGATTTAGACGAAATGATATTCTAAAACAGTGTGCCAAAATATGCAATGGTCAATCCATTATTTCTCATAGATTCTATATAAACCGCCATCCAAATATCACTTTTAGGGCATAAATCTCACATATACTTATAATATCAGGTCAAATTATGATAAATATAAGCAAAAATCGAGATGCGAAATCATACGAGTGTCGGTTCATAATTTCTTGTAGCTCCCACATAACCGCTCAGAAAAAAATAGTATATATATTATAGTATAATAATAATGTACTGCACATTTAATAATAAATCCGAAAATCAAATTATACGTGGGTAGTTCATTTATTTTTGTAACTAGGATTTTTAACAAACAATGTGGTGTAGGGTATTAGATAGCGGGCTTGACCGACTATACATTCTTACTTATTTTTAATTAAAATTATGTTATATATATTGAAAATTGATAATCTATAATGATTTCAATATTTTTTATATAAATAGTCGATGTTTTTTTTTTTTTTTTTGATAACATTGTATTTTAAGTTTTTATTTATTCAACGAATAGTTTATCCTCTACTCTACTTCGTTATACCTCTATTCTTATTATAAAAACAAAAACCAAATAGTACATTCAGAAGATCCTAAAAGTGGCCTCACACATGTTATCCATATAGGTGGGGTATCCATTATTCCATTACTGAAGATTACTTATGATTAATAATTTAAAAGGATCTAAAAAGTACTAAATAAAGTCCTTAAATTATTTTCAAAAGTACCAAAATACAAAATTTTATTTTTGTTTTGAAAAAAAGCGCCCTTTAATATGAATTCTCAAAATGTTTAGAATATTAAAATATTCTCATTTTGCAGATATAATCCAAATTCAAATTTTTAAAGAAATATTTGCTTTACTATTTATGATGACCATTTGCCAAAAATAAACTAATTTTTATAGATAAAGAATTATTAAATTTCTGTTAAAGAGATATAGGTTACTCCTTTAAAATTCTATAATTTTAGAATAATTTTAACATGGTTATGGCTGAAGTATTTTCCAGTTGATTTGTTTGATAACAAAGAAGTACATTTCAGATACGTTGATTTTTTAAAATTCGAACAGATCTCAACATAGGCTTACATGTGTTGGTGATCTCAGAGATTTGAAATAACTTTTAACTTTACAGGTTTAAAGTTATTAAATATATCTTCCAGATTATACAAGTGTAATATTGCAGCAGAACTTTATAAGTACATGAATGCGGTAAAAATTTAATGTAAAGTTAGAAATATTAAAAAATATTTTTTTTTTCAAAACTTAAAATCTGTTCATAGTTTTCAAACCTTAACATGAATGCGTGTGAAGTTAATTCGGACAAGATTGGGGTAAACATTTGTCATAATGTCCTATCAAAAAGTGGTAAAGTGAATAAAAATCTGTTAAGTTCTCAACAGCTGGGAGCCTGTAATCCTACAAATTATCGAAAATACCTCATCTTTAATCTTGTTTAATTTCCTAAAGATATCGCAAATGGTTCAAAAGTAAATATTTATAATGTTACAGAACTATAGAATTTACATTTCGTTCCTCTCTTGGTACAAATACCACGTTATTGTTCTTGCAGCATTCACGGGTATGTAAAACACAGTGAGAGGATGTCAGGTTAGGCCAAAAATAAGTGGACATATTACGAAGTCTTTTGAATGGAAGCAGCCTTTTTTGTAAGTATTCCATGATGTAAATTTCGTTTAATGTAGAGCCCGTTGTAACAAATGATTTGCTTTTTTGCCACAACTCCATGTTACACAACTGCATGTTACTGCATCATTCCAAGAACTTTTTGTGGAAATTTTGACTGCTTTTGGGTCCTTAAATTTTCTTAAATATTCCCTCGATATCAGAAACATAAAATATTATTTTTAGAAAACTTTACTTATATTTCCGTGCTCTGTTTCTGGCGTCTAAATTTACAGCAACGTTCCTGTTAACCCTTGTTGAGTATTATGTGATTTTAAACCTGCATTAGCTTTAACTTTTCGTACCAAACGGTTCTGAACACTGACCTAACCGGACTTCTTTCCTACCTGATGTGTTATGAGCTTTTGAAAATGTTTTCTATTTTTTTTGGCTTTGGAACTGGGTTTTCTATTAACAGATAAGTTCTCTCAGTACTGGTTTTATAACATTGGCAACAGTCTGACGACAGAATTTTAAATGTTTGGCCCATTTTTTGTGGAACTAAGTTCGGCTTTTTTTTAAAATATTTATGAATTTTAGTACGCACTTTTTTTAGGTCACTCATTATAATTAGATTAACATTAAAGATAAAAACTGATATGTCTTGCAAAAGTAACATGATAAAATAAATAAAAAATTCTTGAGTCAAAAGTTTTAATATAAAACGTGTGTTAAAATTTTTTTCTAAATATACCCGCATCATCTCTTGTGGTGGTGAAGGGTATAAAATGAACTAAAATCAATAAATTCCTTTAAATCTCTTTTTAAACTTTTATATTTAACATCTATTCAGATTGTACCCACCAGTTTATTTTTTGTTGTTTGTTAAAATTTATTTTAGAAAACAAACAGTTTGTTCATACAACCTGAATACTATAAGATATGTATACCCTACACCAATATAGGTGATTGGTGCATTATGCGTTTGTGCTGATGTTTGTAACATGCGGAAAAAATGGTGTTACACCGTTCGACTCAGAATCATTTTCTGAGTCGATTAAACGATGTCCGTCCGTCCGTCTGTCCGGCTGGCTGTCCATGTAAACGTTGTGAACAGTCTACAGGTTGCAATTTTTGAAATTTGATGGTACATATTTTTGATTTTAAAGAAATTTTGCAAAAAGTAAGTGGTATGATATCTAAAACAATGTGCCAAATTATACGAGGGTCGGTCCATTATTTCTCATATCACTTTGAAGGGTATACATCTCACATATACTTTGCTATTGCAATAATAACTGGTCAAATTAATAAAAGCAAAAATTGATGTGTAAAATTAAACGAGGGTCGGTTCAAAATTTCTTTTGGATCCCAAGTGACTCCACCAGAAAAAAATTCATTCTAAAACTCCTACATTTTACTTAAATGTTTTGTTCACCATAATATAGTGCGCACTTAAGAATAAATCAAAATATTGAAATTTACGAGGGTCGTTCAATAATTTTTCGTGTAGGGTATTACATTGTCGGCTTCACCGTCTATAGCATTTTTACTTGTTTTTTTCTTCTTCTTCTTATTTTGAATTCGATTCTAAGACTTGAATGATAAATGAAACGTGTTGATAAAAAAATATTTTTTCTATAGAAAAAAATAATTCATGCTTGAAATGATTGCTTGACCTTTAAATGGAAATAGAAATAGAAAAAAAATATGTTACAATAACGCACTTTAAAAAAAAACTGAAAAAAGTGAAATGTTGCATTTACAAACCAGCTGGATTATGGAAGAGATTAATGTAAAGCAAATAAGAATGATATATTAAGCTGCAACGAATATTAAGCACCCAACACTGATAATATATTAAATAAAGTTCCTTAAAGTTAATATAATAACTTCAAACTTAATCTTCAGATATCGGTATATAACTCATTTTCCACATTTTGCCCATTTTGCCTAATTTCAAATAGCAATCTGTTTGTATGAACGTGATCGTGTCACAGTTAAGCGACTTCTTGTTCAGTGTTACACTTCACTTAACAAATTTAATATATCCTCATGAAGTGGTGAAGGGTATAAATATTTCATAGTAATATATTGAGAGGATTTCTAGGTGACTTCTATTAGAGAACGTGCTTTCTTTAAACTTGATTAGACACGTTTCTACATACATACATATATAAATATGTATACATATAAAAATAATAATAAATAATAATAAAATATTAATGATCCACGAGAGTGACAAAATTTTAATATTCTAAACGTGATTAAGAAACTTTTGAAAACAAAATATGAGATATTAAAAAAGTAATAAATCGATATATAATGCCGTAATAAATTTGCGAGCGTAACGGTGTTTTAATTAAAAATATTCAAAGAATAAATTCTAATCAGTCTGATGAAAATTGTGAAATTCGATTTGTTTGAAATTTCACAAAGTATTAGAATAGATCTCCTTAGACTTTGAATCTTTTAGATTAAAGAGTTTGAAAGTTGGAAAGCTCACGTTTATAATGGAACAAGAGTGAAGGCGCTTGAAAGTTGAAAGCTTTAGGTTTGTTTGTTGAACAAGCTGAGACATCGCAATGCTTAACCGAAATTTTGCACAATATTATAGAAAGCCACCTTCAATTAAACAGAATTAAAAAGTAGTCAAGAAGTACAGAATATGGATTTTGATCTAAACATTCAAGAGAGCTAAAGTTTCGAGTTTAGAGTTTATTTATATAACTAAATCGGTAATCAGCCATTGCATAATACTGAAATTGTTCAGGATGCAGTAGATTTTTACTAGTCCATTTGATTGGAGAATTCATCATCTGTGGATTCTTTATTTATTTTCATTTGTAAAGTTATTTCCATATATAAAGTTCGGTCAACCAGCCTAATCTAATTTCCCACGACAGGCGGTTCTTCGCACCGGAATGACACGAAATTCATCGGCCAAGGGCTGTCATCCCAGCAACGTAACAAGCTGTTACAACAACAGTTTACTATGTCAAGGGAATGCTCTAAAATTGGTTTCTTATAATACGATCTATTAAAATCTTGATTAATTTAAAATCTAGCAATTAATAGGAAACAAACAGACCCGAATAAAATATTTTTTAAAGAATATGAAATCTGTAAAAATATAAAAAATTATTAAACGACCCTCATATGATTCGGTTTTCTAACGATTTAAAAACTATGGAAATTTGAGCCGACCTTCGTAAAATTGTTAAGTTACACCACCCTTGGTATTTGGGGTACTTTGCATTTGTTCTGGTTCGTACATTCAACGACTCAGAATCATTTCATCTGGTGTTTGCAACCTGCGCAAAAAATGTTTGAAGTATCTTGAGGTAATTTAGTACAAGTTCTTGCTTTGACGCAAGGACGATGCCTATTGAAATTGGTCATGTTCGGTCCAATATTTCAGGTAGCTCCCACAGAAAAATATCCCACGGAAAGGTCTTTTAAGCTCCTAAAATTCACAGATATGAAGATGTATCAATTAATGTGCTACAAATAGATTTTGTAACTATGCCAGTGGGGCAGAATCGAATTTTTGGAATTTAATCTATAACTTTTGATCAGATGAAATAACATAGTGATAACAGAAGAGTACAGCATTATACTGAACTCATGGGGGACATTAATGTTTTTTAAGTGCATGCTAAATTTTTGATTCTCATTGAACACCTTATAGACCTTGAAAGATCTATAGGGAAGATCTTTCCAACATCTTATAGTCTTTGATAAGATCAACTTTAAAAACTTTGCAAGATCTTAAATCAGTTTTTTAATGCATATCCAAAGGTATCGCCCGATCTTTTTCAAATAAAAAATTGAGGTCAATATCTCTATCCAGTTCAAAAATAAACTATTTTCAATTTAAAAATTCACAAAAGCTATAAATTTTTTTAGAAAAAATCTTAAAAATGTATGATAAAATTTAAGACTTTCTGAAAATCTTTATATAGAATATCTTCATATATTTAAGCATCCAAAAAACCTAAATAGCTTAAACCGGACCCTTGCAAATTTGCTCTTTTAGAAAAAAATATGTTCCAAAATCCTAAACAAAAATTTCACACACGGTGAAAAGATGAATTCCAAAGGTACTAAAATTTTTCTCCTAAAACTCCGCCCTTGGAGCCGCTATGAGGTCCAAGCTTACAAAGTTATAATCCTGCACTACTCTGTTATCATTATTTTGGATTTCCTAAAAATCCATTCCGTCGATTTATTTCTGCTCCACTTTGCAATGTTATCCTGTCTTAAATTCCAAGTGGGTATAATTTTTAAATCAACCTTGTTTTTCTATTTTTCTCCATTCCACGACATTCATTTCATAAAAAAAATTATAGATCAATAAAAAATATATATTTTTTTTCTAAATCTTAAATTCAAAAATATTATTAAAAATATATATTTTTTATTTAGGCTTCAAATATACAATAAAAATTTAATTTGAATCTCCAAAAAATCTCAACAAAAATGCAACAGAATATAAATGAGACTGCAAACAGGTCAGGCAGATCACCTGAACAACAACAAACTGCAAATTCCTTGCTAAGACCTAAACATAATTCAAGATTTGCTGTAACACCTGAAACTATGGGAATGAATTTGCCACATGAACCTCTATTAGTGGATGTAAAACCCTATTGCGAACGTCATAGCAAACCACAAACAATAGGCCTATTATCGGATATAAAACAAGAATCGAATGTATCATTTCATAGTTCTCATTCTAATACACCTAAAAATTCGTATGCTTCCATTAAATCTGAAAATCTAAGCCAACAACATTCAACAAGTTATTCTTCTTGTCAGAAATCCGATTATGTACCACAACGAAGCCCTTCGCTTAGTGTTTCTCCCAAAACACCCTCACAACAATGGAATTTCGATAGCACAATTAAAACAGAAAATTTTGAACCACAAAATACTAACATTTATACCTCGACGGCTTTACTTTCTCCTACTCAATCGGGCCATCATATTATAAGATTTCCAACTGGTTCAAATAACTTACCAACTCCTAAATCTTGTGGTGATCTTCATACGTTTAATGCTCAACCCTCAACTACAGCGACTGATGCAACTGCATCACGTTCACAAAGTTCTTGCGGGCAAAATGTCACACCTATATCGGAGATTAATTTTACTTCGTGTTACGACCAGCAGTTGCTGAAGAATAGATCAGGTTCAGATGTTTGTGTAGGTGATGGCGCGAAATTAAATTTTAAAGTATTAAATGATATATTCTCGAAGAGAATAGAACATATTGATGCTGATGTTCATGGAGATAAGGATGTGAGTATATATTTTCATTTAAAACTTTTAATTCAAATATTTTAAAAAATGTGGATCAATCATTTGGGGTCTTTTGTGAATATATGGTAGTCTAGTGTAAAAATTAATTTATATCCATTCTTAAAATCTAAAATCTATGATCAGGGAGAGAAGAAGACCTGATAAAACATAAATATAAGTTATTAAATATCTAAAGTACTATCGAAGTGAGAGTCCATATCAAGTAGTAGAAACAGTTTTACAGAACAAAATGTAGGTCAGATAGGATCAAAGGAAGCAATTATTACCTTCCTCTTATCTGTTGAATTATTATAGATAAACTTAAAAAAAAATTAGTTGCAATCATTTTCTAAAAGCGCTGCTTTTCAGATATGACCATGGCACGGTTTTACAGGGAATTTAGCCCCAATAATTTTCATTGAAAACAATTTTACTTAAGAAAATGGATGATAGATGCGGCTATACAAAGAAAAATTAGATTCGATCAATTATTAATAATCGAATTAATAATCGGTTAAAATTTTATCACTTTCCTATGAAACGATTTTATAGCATAATTTTAGAACGGATAGGGTCAGGGGGATTTGGCATAATTCCCGTTGAATGGAGGTTTTTAATACTTGTCGTGAGATGTGAAATTTGTTTCGAGATCTAGGAGTTTTGTAAATATATGCGGTTCAGTGCAGTGTTTATCTGGGAGAAATTCATAGACTTGAAACGGGATTACCATTCTCTTAAAATTTTAAATAATGAGTTTGGATCTCAGTTTAAGAATCTTTTAGAATTTTCTAGATGTGCAATTATCTTCATTTAATAGAAGTTTGATATATAATTCTTTAGTGGGGCCAATATTTAATATAATATTTTTTACAAATCGGTTTAAAAATATTATGTTTAATTTCGCATATAGATGATATTTGTTTTTTTAATAGAGCATCTCTCTCCTTACACTTATACACCTTATAGTTATTCAATCAAATAGTTCCAGTTATAGAAACGTGATTTGATAAAATATATAATCAGTTTGATATTCTTCCATCAATATTCATTTAAAATAATATTTTTTTCAGAAACATATATAAAGTTTTCTAACAGGCTTCATTAAACAGAATGTTTAAGTTTAAGTCTTGTGTCGTAAAATCCTATATGGCTTAGTCCAGACTCTCGAATATGACCATTTTTTTAACAAAATTTTGAATTTAACATCTTAAATCTCAAAGTCTAAATTTTAAAATCGAATGTAGTTTTGTAGACCTTAAAGTGTTTAAAATTTTTTGGTACTGAATTTCCCCAAATCTCCAATAATCGTGGATTTTTCTTCACATTTTTGGGAGTTAAGGAAAATCCTTTTAATAAATCATTAATTTTTTTCAACACTTTAATATGAAATCACAAGGTTAATATTTCCTGAATTTCTGACAGATATCTTTATTAAAAAGTATTTTATTGCAGTTTGAATCTCGTTTATTTCTAAATACCAAAAACAATTTGAAATATTTCTACATGAAACAAATTTTGTTTAATAGCAGACTTATTTCCAAAACGTATACAAAATGATTAAAGTAAATGGGTCATTTAAACAAGATCGGGGCAATATTTTTGGTTAAAAATAAAAAAGTCGAAATTTCAAATGCAAATAACTCGAAAACTATAAGAGATGAATATCACATGATTTTTTAAAGGCTCATCAAAGACTATGAGTTGGTGAATTTTTTTCCAATTAAATCAGCAACAAAATTTAAAACTTGAACGTCCCAGTCATGGGTCCTCACACCTTTGTTATCATTATATCAAAGTGAAGTACCTAGATTTTGTAGTCAATCAGGAAACCTATATTTCAACTTTATATATCATTATCTGAAGCAACCTAAGGGTTTGGCCAAGTATTGCAGGATAATTATATCGTATACACAATTTCCAGGAGTGTAGTGCAGTCTTAAAATGATAATATCACTAGAACTATAATTAACCGATTTTATGGATTAATACATAATTTCCCCATTAACCCTTAAAAAAGCATTTGGCCTAAAAATACATCTTTCATTTATCATTTCAATTATTTCTTTTCATTCCAGTTAAAAATTGTTACATATCAGGAATGGGTCGAAATGTTAACAAAAATCAACGAATCCTTTATAACCAATATGGATGAATTGGAAAGAGAAGTGGCCGAACGTCTTAAACTGGTACAAAGTAAGGTCAATAGTAATTGTCGTCATAGTCAAGGCAACGAATTAATGAAATGTCGCAAAGATATCGATACACTACTCAAGTATATACAAAATGCTCGTAACTATAATACTTGGGATTTACAGGGTTTAACATTTGAGACTATAACACCATCTCAAGTGCTGGATATAGGGGACTATGACCAATTGACTATGGGAGGACATGGAGGAGATGCACAAAAAGTGAGTTTTAGTTTTTCCTTTTTTGCGGGAAAGATATTCATAATGAAACACATTTTAAAATCTGCTTTATTTTTTACAGCATGCTAATGATGTGGAAGCAATGCAACGTCAGAAGGTGTGTAAGGGAGTATATTGAACAATTTTATGAGTTATAGTGTTGTAATGTTTGGTGTTCATTCCTTATTTTATATATTTAAATAAAATAGATTTTTTTGTTAAATAACTTCTCTGTCTCTTGTATTTTTTTTAAATTTAGTTGTTTGCGAATATGAAAGCTTTGGCTCACGAAGTGGCCGAAAAACATGATGAGGTGAGGGAATTAAAACGCCAAGTCATTTGTTTGGAAGATGAAATTCAAAAGGCCCAAAAGAAAATCCAACTAAAGGATGATGTCATCAAGGAATTAAGAAATGATCTCAAATGTGCCAACAATAAGGTGTCCAAAATAAATTTACTTTTAGTTTTACTTCAAAATTTACAATTTATGTCAAAACATTTTTAAAGTAAACAGAAAAAAAAGAGAAAACAATTTTTTAAATAAAAATTTCAAAAATCAAAAAATTTTATATTTAGTAATTTTTCTTTATTAATATTTTTCTAATAACAGAGTTTTTTCCTTTTCTTTGCCCGCAGATTTGTGCCAATCAATATCAGGACACCAGTTCCGCCATGCCACCAATTAATTTAGAACATCAAACTTCTCGTAGTGCCAATTCACAACTAACCGACTGTAATACTCTCACGGTTTGTAACTTTATCTCAATTATTTTTTCAATTTCACTTTGAAAAATCCTAAAATATTCGATAACTTTCAGGATGATTATGCCTCCCAATTTGATTCTCTCAGCCAAAGTGAAATTGAGGAAAAACAAAAACTGAAAATCTTAGAAGAGGAAATCCAAGAATTCTTCGAAATGAATAAAGAACTGGATAAACAAAAGATGGAAAATCAGCGTAAACGTTTAATGGAAATAATTCAAAAATTGGTAAATAACCTCCCCAGCGTCCCCAAAAAAAATAAAAAAAACTCCCTTAATTCCTTTTTAGGAATCTGAAAAGTCATCCGCTTATCGTAGACTCGATTTCATACGTCGACAACTTATTGATTTAGAATCCGATTCCTCTGTTGAGTGCAATAATGATAGTGATTCTGGTTTTCATTCTAAAAATGAAAATGTTCATGATGCTAAAATTTTGGATTCCGTACGTAGACGTTTACGTAAATTGATAGAAATGAATGGAGAACTTAAGAGGAAATTACAAAAATTGGAATTGGAAAATAGTGGTTTGTAAAAGTGTTAAAAAATTATAAAATTTTAAAAATTGTTTTTAATTTGGATTTTAATAATTTTCAGAATTATCGAATAATTTACAATCGGAGAAAAGTTTTTCTCAAACGAACAGTGAAACTTTAAAAGAAGTTGCGGATCTACTGTGTAGCGTGGTAAGTGTAGCAAAATTAAATGTAATATTAAGCAGTTTATGTCCTTATATGACATAATTAGTTGGTCTGGGGACGGAGTTTGGTCTCCTCTGATATTCAAATTTTTAAAAAACGCCAAAAGTTTCAATGAAGATAATTTGTCTAATCTTACATATATGGGACATTATAGTTTAAGAGATATTTAGACCAAAATAAGAAATGTGAAACTGACATGTACTTATATCTCAGCGCTTTTAGATGACCATTCACCGGAAAAAATGATAGCAGTGTCCTGTTGAAAAATTCAATGCTTTATTTTGGAACTTTTGATTTCGTAGAAGTGATTTTTAATAACACCATAATAAATCAGGTAATGACTCCTTCCGTGAAATCAATTGATATGCATCCGTAGATAATTGAGATGAAAAAATTTACCAATGGGTCTTTTTTATAGATATAATCCCTTTTTCAATTGGATGCATATTAAATTAACATTAATCAGATAAAATTATAAAGGTCCCACTTTTCGTATAGAAAATATTAATACCAATAGACCTGATTAAAAAGTATTTATCTTTTTGGCTGAAATGATTTGGGAATTTAACCAAAACAAGTAAAATGCTTTATTTTTACCACTTAGGTACATTTAGGCAAAATTTGCGTCATAAGCATCTGAATAAAAGTAAAATAGGGTATTGGTCCATATTTAAGAGTTTCTTAAGTCGAAAAACGTATTCCGCAGATTATAAATGAATATGATCCATAGTTCGCAAATTAGATACATGTATTAAAGACAGATCAAACAATTAAGAATGTATAGTCGGTATATTCAGTTAAGGCCGACTATTTAATACCCCACACCATCACCGGTTAAAAATGCTTACGGAAAATTTATGAACTACTCTCGTATAATGTGATTTTCTATATTATTCTTAAGTGTGTAGTTTCATTTCTGTGACACTTAGATTTATGTTAAATTTATGAGTTTTGAAATAAATTTTTCTGATAGCTACAAGAAATTATGAAGCGACCATCGTATAATTTTGCACATCGATTTTTCCTTATATTTATATTAATTTGACAATTTATTATTACAATACCAATTTGACCTAAGAAAAGGAAGTTTGTATGGGATCTATGAGAAATAGTGAACCGACCCTCGCATGTTTTGCCACATCGGACAGATAGACGGATATCGTTAAATCGACTAAGAAAGTAATTCTGAGTCGAATGGTGAGTGTAACACCATTTTTCTGCATGTTACAAACTTCATCAGCATAAACGCATAGTACCCCGACCACCTCAGGAGTTGTAGGATATAAAAAGAAATGTACACAATTTTATAGTCTCATAGACTAACAACATTTTTCGGGAAGGCGACTTAAACTAAATGAATCTTGACGATTTCCAATTACATTGGTTCATTTATAAGAGTTTTATTAGCTCAAAATGTGTTCCAGGAAGAAGCCTTATACAGGAGCTATATAAAAATGTGGATCGACGTTGGTCAAACAAATAACATATTTTCAAGACATTTAGAGAAATTGAGAATTGCAATCGAATTGGTCAATATTTAAAAGTTTTCAAACTTAAAATTGTATGGGAGTTATGTCGAAACATGGACCGATATTCGACAAATTATTTACATGCATTAAAGATATTTAGATAATAATTGTGCCCAGCACAATTTAGTTTATATATAAAAATAAATATAAGTTACATATTTCAGAAATTTTTTGTTTATTAATTATTGCGACCAATATGACTCACTGACTTTAGGATGTATCAAAATTTGGCTATTTTAGTCAATTATTGTTTTTGATCCTGTTTTAATGATTTTTTTCTATGGTGAGGAAAACCATATAGTAAAATCCAGTAATTATTTGTTGAAAAATTAAGAAAATTTATTTTACGAAATTTTGACGTTACCTCGGTATATAACTTGTTTTCTATAGGACGATGAAGCAGGTTTTAAATAGGAATATTTTAGGACAACAATAAACTGATGAGGTCAAATTTTAGTGAATTCGAACAAAAATGTTCGTAACAGACGTAAAAATGTTTACAATAAACAGGGGTCGTTGATGATTTTATCTTCGCGTTACACATGGAATGAACAAGTTAATATACCCTTATCACCTCTTGTGGTGGCGGAGATAATAAACTTAAATTCTTTTACCTTGACCAACTTTGGAAAGTCTTATGAGTGGATATATATTCAAGCTCAATTGTGTTAAGATTTTGTTTATAAAAACGCTTTTATCTGTGAATGTCCACTTTTAAATATTTAGCTTCAGTCCTTATTTAAATTTCCATAGTCAATTTCAAAACCAGATAAAGGAGACGATCGACTAACCGCCGTTTATAAAACCTCTAGTAGCTGCCAAATTCATTATCTTGTTACGAGTTTTTAATGTCATTAAGCTTTAAAAATTGTTATATTTAAATTTACAATATAATTTTATGTCATGGATTAAGGTTTCTACTTTAAAAAATTCCTTGACTTTATTTAGGGTTTTTATATCCCCTTGAAGTTTTGATGCAAGATTTATCAGACATTTGTTTGCCGGAAGAAACCAAAACGATATTTTGAAAAACTGAATCAGGATTTTTTATATTAAAATACTAACAGACTCGGCAAACTTCGCTTTGCCAAAAGAAATTTTAAGGACGTTGCTGATCCTTAAAGTCCTATAGTTTTTTAGTGATGATCATGAATATCACATATTCGAAGTTCATTAATGAAGTAGTTTGAGAACTCTTACTTTTATAGTTCTTAAAATATTTGATAACCAATATTTGCTCTGTATGGGGGTACCTCTCCCCCTGGTCCTTTTTATACTTTCGGGTTTATTAGTATTATTCTGTGAAAATTTCATTAAAATTGGACCAGCCGTTCTGGACTCTATACGTTACATACATTTTAATTTCAATGAAAAAGTAAATTTTTTTAAATATTTTCTACGAACTGGGATTTTTGAAAATATTTTGAGTTTTGGTTCGTGGTCTTATATACTGCTATTACAGCCAAAATCCTCTAAATTACCTCGAAATCATCTAAGCTATTTAAGTTTTACATTTTGTAAGGTTTCTCTGACGGTATACATATTACAGGAATTAAAAACAAAATCGCCTTTGAACCATTATTTTCAAATATCTTATTGATTTCTTTTCAGACAAACAAACAATTTTCCTACACCGATATTTATAGTAAATCACAAAATGATATGAATCCGTTCTGCGAAGCTATTTTGGAAATGAAAAACAATTTTAAAGAACGTGAATGTCAACTATTGAAAACAGTGGGCGTAAGAAATAAAGAAGTATTTTAAATCCATTTCCCTTAACGAAGAATGATTTTTATTTATTTTTTCAAAACTTTCAATTTTTCAGTTAGCAGAATTGACACAATCACTAATGCAAAATGAAAAGGAATTTAATGCAGATAGAACAACACAATGGGTGAGTTACAGTAATTTCATATGGAACACAAAATCAACACTATTTTTAATATCCAATATTATTTGAAATACTTAGAATTCCAATAGTTTAGAGGACAACAACAATAAAACAACAACATCACTATCATCAGAAATATCACAAACTGTTATAGTAAAAACTTGTTCTACAAGCACATCATTACCGACATCTCCTCCACCACCAACATTTTCCTCCTTTAAACCTACACTCGAGACCTTGTCTACAGCATTGTCTGGCCAGCAATCAATCAAAGAGGACAATACAACAATGACTTCTCTACAAGGATTCCCAAGGAAATAATAATCATGTGATTAATTTGTTATTGTTGAGTCACATTAAAATACTAATCAACAAATTAAACACACATTCAAACAACCATATATACACATACACCTACAACTACAACTACAACCACAAACATTTATACATTATCATCACCACATGTTCGATAAATAAACAAGGACACTGACATTGTCCTTAGAGAAAGAAACACAAATGAAAATGTTTTAAATAAAATGGAGGGCGAAATTGAGAGTAAGAGAGGAAGAAGAAATATAAGAGAATTAGAAAAAAAAATAATAGTGACAAGGACTTTTGATTAAATGACTTAAATTTGAATACTATAGAAAATGTTAAATAATGTTAAGGGGAAGGTATCCTAAGATTAAGTTATATGAATAATTTGATATTAATTGATATTTGACAAAAAAAATTATTCTAAAATCTCTTCATCTACATATTAGGAATAATAAATAAAAAGAAAATTTAAAAAGACATATCGAAATGTGGAACATTTTTTCTGAAAACAAAAATTTTAAAATTGAGTTATGAATTTGTTTTAAAACTTTTTATAAAGAACCGATTAATTGGATGTTATTTGAAGAATCGGCAATCCAGAACATTTTTTAATGAATTTGTATTATTTTACAAGCGAGAGTTAAAACAACAAGCAGACATACAGTTACAGCCACAAGTGTAGGTACGAATTCGAAATCGGCATAAAATATAAATATTTAAATATTATAAAACTTGCAATCCTTCCCACAAGTGCTCGATGTCATTATGGTCTGGGGACCGCGGAAGATGAGTCGTATCATATCCAAACCACATCTTCACATTGTGAACTGAATGTTTTGAATCAATATTTTGCTGAAATGTTTATGTCTGTGACAAATTAAACTTTCGTCCATTTTCCTTTAAAATATTAAAATAAACATTTTTGTCCATTATTTCATCAATAAAAATAAATTCAGCAACCGCCGCAGCGGACATGCAGCACAGACCATTTTCCTTCGGCACGATATTTTACTGGTAATTTTTTTGCATATGCAGTGGTAGACTTTCTCCATACTCTGAAGTATACATCAGGTCAGAAAAAAATGTATTTTTATCTGAGAAGAGCACCTGTTTTACAGATCATTTAAATTAATTTTCATTACACATTCTCTTCTTCCGATTCATCAATGGCTTTAATACGGTACAGCATTTTATTGTCAAGGCTTAGTTTAGAACTGCTATTAACAAGACAGTAAAGGCATGTAATCAACTTCTTGAATATTGTAACTTATATTCCTTTCTTCGATTTATTGCACTGATATTTATATACATCTGAGATGAATCCTTCTTAGCGTTACACATGGAATGACAATGTTAATATGCCCTCTTCACCACTTGTGGCGGTGTAGGGTGTTGATGTATATGATTTACATTTATCAATTATATTAAGTATACGCCCTGAATGCTAACTGAGCAGATAAGCTATTTTCTCTCTTTTTATTGGGAGAATAAAACGTATCATATCAAGTAAATAATTAGAGTATATCAAAATTACTATGACATTTCGAGTTTTGAAATGTTTACCTCTCATTACCATAGATGCATTTGTCCTTAAGTTTGTAACGCACAGAAAAAATATGATGTTCATCCGTCTGGCCGGCCGGCCGGCAGGCTGGCCGGGTGGCTGGTTGTACATGTAAAACTTGTGAACAAAATTGCAGGTCACAATTTTAGATAAATATTGATGAAACTTGAGACGTAACCCTAAGAACGATGCCTATTACAATTGGTGATGATGGGTCCATTATTTCATCTAGCCTCCATACAAATATTCCTCCTGAATATAAATCGATTTTAACGAAATTTTATTAAAATTTGACACAAATAAGTCTAATAGTATTCTAAAATGATGTGCCAAATTATACAAGAATCGGTTCATTACTTCTCATAAGTCCCATACCAGCTCCTTTAAAATATTATTTTCAAGCTTTAAATCTCACATATACGTTTGTATTGTGTTATGAATTGGTCAAATTAAGATAAGTCTAAGCAAAAATCGATGTATAGTCCCCCTAGATCCTTTTAAAGCGCACAAATCATACATATACTGCTCTTTTAAGCATAAGAAAATATACTTATACGAGGGTCGATCATTGATTTTTGATAGCTACCATTAATAACCAACAATGTGGTGTCAGGATTGACCGACTATAGTTTTGACTTGTTTTTTTTGTGAAACAGTTTTTGAAATTTCATAGATGGAATAAGGAGCGATCATGAGAAGAGCAAATCCCGATCAAATTCATAATTTTATTAAGTATCAGTTATACCTTCCTTCCCTTAAATACTTTTGCCAAGAAACATTTTTTGTTTTAGTAAGAAAATATTTTCATTATTCTTTGTTTTATTTTTCACTTCAAAATCACTTACTTTCACATTCATACAAGTGTAATCAATACAAGAACTTTGTTTAAAAAACAATGAACACCTTTAGAAGGTACTGTTTTACAACAAAAACAAGAACTGGAATTTTATTTAAATTCAAACAGATCGAAAAAAAAATCCCAATAAACCAAAAGGTTTAAAAATAAGTTTGTAACAAACTTACTACCATAAGCGTAAGGCTTGCAATAGTCTTATGATAATTATTGTAAAAAACTTATTAATAATTAGTTTATTAAGAAAATTGGAGCTTTTGCGATAATATTTTTAGTTAAAGTATAAAGATAGTTTAGAAGTGCAATTATAAAATAAGCTTTCATGGAATTAGTATTTGAAACATGATTGAAGTAAGCTTATGTTCGTAATATTTTTATAAGCTTAGAAGCTCAACTGAAATAACAACTTTTTTATTTTTTATATATTTTTGAATTTTTACAATTTGTTTCTATATAATTTTTTCAATTTGCCTATTTTGACAAATTGAAAAAATGTTTTATAAATTTATTTTATAAATTCGTCCTCACCCATTCCAATAGAAATGGCAGCATTTATAAAATGAGAAAATTTATATATTTTAAAGAAATAACAACTAAAACTTCTTATGGCTTTCGATGTACTTAAGCTACGCATATTTTCCCTTATTCTATTCCAACATAAATTTTCCGCTAACTCATCTCTTAATAACTTCCGCCAACAGTTTTTATATAAATTTGGAGTTTCTGCAACAATTTGGATCTTGTTTAAATGTGAATACAAGATAAATGAACATAAGAGAGGATGAAAAAAATAGGCTTTATTTAACTTACAATGAATACGAAAAGTTTTTCAGAATCCACATTATTTTCAGAACTTGAAATCTCATTTTCACTTGTATCCAAATTTGCAACACTAATTTTGGAATTTATCTGACTGGAGCTGGTTGGAACTCCACTCAATTTCTTTTGATTCCTTACGGATAATGTATTTTATTTTTAATTGCCATTTTCTTAACACAGATTTTATATATTTTAATATTTTAAATTACACGTCAAGAATGGGTCCTTTTATAAAAAAAACACTTACAAAACTATTGCGAGCATTAATCTTTTACAATTATATTTGTAAATAGTGTTATTCCAACAAGTATCTAACAAGTATCATTACAAATATTGTTGCTATAAAAAATATTTTTAAAGCAAAAATTATTTATAATTTTGATAAAAATAAACCTATAATAAGTGTGCTTATGAAATGTTGTCGAAAATTCTTTATCATAAGTTTGTTTTGGGATACATTTACATTTTGTTTATGGTTTGGTTTGTTGGGATAAAATAAATGTGTATATGTTTGTATAAATATATAAAAATATTTATAATGATGTTCTTACCTCAATATATAGACAACTATTAAATAGTTTTTAATAGAAACATATATGTTTGTATGGGTAGAACTACAACTACAGGAAAACATTTATTATTGTAATTGACTTTAGAAGGAAGCATGTCTCGTCGTATTTTTATGTAGTAAAAATGTATTTTTTTTTATTTTATTTTTTTCTTTTTAACAAATTCAAAATTTAGGTTATCGATTTGAAATAGAATTTAAATTTTATTCTGTTCACTTTTGTAGAAAACATTGTGGAGTAATAGTACATTGGTTAAGTAGTATTTGTAAGATGTATATGTATATATATTTATATGTAAGCGTATATAACAATGTTTTTTACATACATATACATATACATATACATATACATATATACATATAAGTTATATATTTCAAAAGCAGATTAGATTTCCCGCCAAATTCTCTCTTAAGGTTGAAATACTGAGAAATAAAATATAACGTGTGGAAATATATAATCATAATTTCGGAGTGGTTGGAGTCTTCTTCCTATTCTATTTCCCGTTTATGTTTTTCTAGAAAATATGTCATATTTAATCGTTCAAATTTGAATGGCTTCTGTACATTAACAACATTTCAAAGGATTACGAAAAACTCTCATGAATTTAGGAGGAGGCATCTAGGTACCCAAGTATACATAAAATATTAACCAGTTCTTAAATGTTCAGACCATTCAACCAATGTCGTCGCTACATTTTCAATGCATTAATGTCAGCAGATAATAAATTCGATGAATTTTTTTTTGGCATATAGTGTTGGACCCCATAATTGACAAGTCCTCCACTTCAGCTGAGGATTATATCATTACAAACTTACATACAAGTGTGAAGTTTTTTCTACATTACCCCTCTAGTAAGCATGTGATTTCCACAAAGCTTTTCTAGATTTCGGTGTATCGAATGTATTCAGATGTTTTGTAGTCGGTCGACTTCTTAAGCCTTGAGTATTCTATTCATCTTTGTTATGCTGTATTTCATTCATTCTAAATGGTGAAAATAAATTTTAGAGGCTCTCTTAGATATCGGTCTATATTTTTAAATACACTAAATTGATTTTACTGGTTTTGAAAAAGAAACTTCTCAGAATTATTACAAATACTCAGGTCAAATTTCATTGAGCTCTGTCAATTATTGTGGTTGTGAGAGTGCCAACAACAGACAGAGAGAGAGAGGAACAAAGCTAAATCGACTCAAATTTTGATCAGATGCAAGAATACATTATGTGTTCTAAGATGATTACTTATTAGTGTTACACAAGGAATGACAAAATTAATATACCTTCTTCACCACCTGTGATGGTGGAATATAAAGAAAGTATTAATTATCAAGTAAGAATGCTATATTCGGCTATGCCGAATTTTCAATACAAACGTATGAACTCTTAATGAGTTATAAAATTAGTAACATTTTTGGCTATAACTTTTTCTACTGAACAGATTTTTATAAGTTTTGCGGTGATAATGAAGTATATATAAATTAATATTATGGAAAAATTTCTTTTTTATTTGTCGATTTATAATAAAAAAATTTACGAAAGTTCTTCGCTTGGACTTAAAGTTCCCTCTGATATCGGTCTATATTTTCTGATATACTGAATCCATTTTACTGATTTTAAACAGAAAATTTCTCAGGACTAAAACAATTTTACTGAATTTACCCCTTTTGTAATCCCAAATCTCGTTTTAGTGTATTCTAAGACCGAAACCGGTTAACCGGTTTTAATTAAAACCATATTCAGTTGCATTTTTGTGAATTCCGCCATAAACGATAATAAATAAAATTTTTCATTTCGTGTGTAAAAAGAGCAAAGTACTGTATGCATTCTTAGACATCTGAGTCAATTTTGCTATGTCCGTCCGTTTTAGACATCATCACATCCATAAAAATAATTAAATGAGATTCTGCAAGATTTTTTCTTTTATCCTGTAGTATCCATTTTTTAGGTAAAAAGGTATAGACCTATAACTTAGACAAATTCAGTAACTAAAGAGTGAATTTCTGTAAATGAAAACGAAAAAAATAATCGATTAAGAAAAAACATGGTATCTAGGCACAATATATTTAGGACATTAAAGAGTGCAAGGCCATTTCACGATTCAGGTCATTCCACGATATGGGTTTTTATTGGCTGGTCTAAATTTCTTATAAATAATATTGTTCGAACTATGTTTGTGAATTATATATTTATCGATAAGATAATGCGAATAATTCTATAAAACCCTATTTTTCACGAAGGGCCGAAGATGGACGAAAAGTTGGTTCTGAAATGTTGAATTGGTAACATCACATGAATTAATAAATCCCTAATTATTATTATAATCCTAAATGAAAAAATATTATTTCTTTATTAACTTTCTTCATCATATGAAAGTAATCGAATAATTTCACTAAGAAATTATATACAAGCTTAATCAAACCGGTTTTTAACATAAAACCGTTTTCGAATATGGATTTTTTAAAAATTTCAGCGGTTTTCTGAAAATGTCGGTTTTTTTGAATACATCATAGTGTATCTATTAAGAGGGAGGGGGATACATAATCCAAATTTCATATTTGTAGCTTCAGTCAATTAGGCTGTACCTTACACAACAAAAAAGCAACCAAAATAATTCAACGTCTACTTTTCGGTTATTAACAATAACCGTCATTATAAATATAATTACACGACTTTAATTGTTCATAATTTACAACTTAAAAATGTAACTTTTGTTTAATAAATTTCTACATAATCGCACTTAATTACGGGGCTTAATATAAGACACTTAATAAACTATTACTGCCATAAGTAATAATAACAACAACAAAAAAAGAAGAAGAAAAAGAAAACTTCAAAACTTTTTTGCTGCACAATGGGAACATTATAAAAAAGTTTTACAACTTTTTTGGGGGAAAACAAAATTTTATAGAACATAACGAACTTTAATCCTGTAGTTACCAACAATAAAAAAGAGAAATGAAAACAATTTCAATAAAAAATGGGAATACAATAACTCCTTTTTTCCAAAAATGCAATAGTATTTGTGATCATAAAAAAAAACATAAAAAATACCTGTAGTTCTCGATAATTTTTAAACACTTTATGTAGAATTACATTATATACTTAGAACTGTTGGAAGGATTCTATAGCAATATATATATATATATATATATATATATATATATATATATATATATATATATATATATATATATATATATATATATATATATATATATATATATATATATATATATATATATATATATATATATATATATATATATATATATATATATATATATATATATATATATATATATATATATATATATATATATATATATATCTATGTATTACAATAACAAATAAAATAAAACATTTATCAATATGTGTCGAACATTTTCTTTAGAATACAAATGACAGGAAACAGTTAAATAAAAAACTTACATTTCCTGACTGCTTCTGCATTCATTCGTGACAAGACAGCGAACAAAATAAAACGGTAGTTTTCGGTTAAATTTCAAATTAAAAAAAAAAACAACAAAAACGATTTTACAAATTCTTTTATTTAATATTGAATTGAAGAAACAGGATAATGAAACCCTTAAATATCGTTTAAAAGTTTCGTGAAATGAATGTTCTTTTTTTTTTTTTGAAAAAAAAAACATAAGAAAAGAATAAAAATTGTTTAACAATTAGTGAAACGAATTTTACTTTTCATAGTGTTGAAATTTTCTGTAAGAAAAGTTTTGTTGAAAATTTTCATGAAAATTCCAACAGAGAGAAAAAATAGTTTAAAACAACAATTTGCCAACATGAAAAACAATTAAACGAAGTGTTAACTTTAAGGCTGCAATTCAAACGGAAATTTCATTTATGTGAAAAAAAAACTAAAAAATTTCGAAATCGAATATAAAAAAATTAAAAATATTTAATGTAACAAGTTCAATACAATAAATTTATATTTTTTATATTTTTATAAGTTAAATCAATATTTATATACAGTTTTTTTTTTTTTTTTGATATATAAATAAAAATGCAAAAGTATCTAGAACAACAATTGTGTAACGGGACTAAAAGGATATTTTTATTTTGTTGATTCCAAAACTTACAAAAAAACTCCTTAAAAATACTCAATTGGCAGACATACAACACTCACATGTCAGCAGGAATTCACTCAAGTTTTCTTATGAAGGCCTTATTTGCATTCAAGGAGTGAGATCAGATAAATATAAACATGCAGCAAAAAAATATTATTTTACTTAAGAACGTCTAGATAAGTTTGGATTTTCAGTTATACGAAAGTGTTAGAATTTTATATTAAAATTAAACAAATTTAAAGAAGAAGAAAGTGAATTATCATTGAATTTCAACAAAATAACTAAAATTTAGATTTTAGATTTTGGAAAAGTTAAATTAATATTAACAAGTAAAAGTGTTAAATTCGGCACGGCTGAAAAAAATCCATATACGGATCTTTGCTTATATGGATTTTTTTGTTCTTTTTTCAGGAAGATACTTAACATTTAACTTAAAGTTGATTGTAGTGAAAGCTTAATATCGGATAATATGTTTTTGACTATAACTCAGGAAGTTTGAGATACCTTGAGTTTTTTGCTAATATCTGCGCCATTTATAAATCAATTTCCCTGGATTTCTGTTAACAAATTCAAAAAATCATTTTCAATCCTTTGATATACATATCGTATATGTCAACTATAGGTTGGCTTGATAAACTTGATTTTAACCGACATACGAACGAACGACTGACGGACATATCTCAATCAATTTCTGTTTTCATACCGATCCAGAATATATATATACTTTTAAAAGTCTAAATCGAAAATTGTGGTAATTACAAATGGAATGACAAACTTATATATATACCCTTCTGACCCAGTCAGGTAAAGAATATAAAAATAATATCGAATCAAATAAACGTTAATATGACGTATACGAACTTGATCAAAAATCAGAAAATTAACAAATTCTCACTTTTCCCACGCTAAAACGTACAAAATGGTAATTCGCCTAAGTCTTTTTAAGTGTTGCCTTATATATGTATTATATATATTAAGAATATTAGAAAGATAATTGCAGGTTGAGAACTTCACAAAAAAATTACATGTTTTTAATTGACCAATTTTGAATAATACGTGTGGGCTTTTTGTCATGATTTCCTCCGATTATAGTTTATATTCATTTCCGTTAGGATTTCTAAAATAATAAAAACATTATGAAGGTCAGGGGTTTTCATGAATGTTTTGAGAATTATAAATAATGGCGTTATATCCGCTCATGGGGCCTTTGTGGAGTCCAAATTCCGCAAGTGTAAAATTTTACGCAAATCCATTTAGCTGATAATGTTACATAAGGTAGTAGTTACTATGTAGTGTAGTTCAGTTATAACCAGGTTTCCCTGCCGTATAACAGATTCAGAATCACTTTTTCATTTGATTTAATGCTGCACGCTTACTTGCCCGTTCAGCTGGTTAAACATGTAAATGTTGTAAACACTGTTAGGGTGGTAATTTTAGGATATATTTTTGATATTTGGCCGATTATTATATTTCAGATGACTACCATGTCTCATATGCACAATCATAAAATCAAATTTTATAATTTATATAATTTGTCATGTCTGTCTCATGGTGTAGGGTGTTAAGTATATAGTCAATCTTAACAGACATCTTCATAAAAATGTTTAAAACAATTCAGAATCATTATCTGGCCCGATTTTAAAAACTTGTCGAAATTTTTTTTCAATTATATTTTTTTATTAAAAACTCATGAGAAATCTTCATGAAATAAAAAGTTATATATTTTATAGGCCTTCGGATTATACAAAAAGATGAAATTTTTGGAAGAACTGCAATTAATTCAACGAATCGCAATGCTGGAACTTTAGGAAAGTTAAGTTTTTTTGCAAAACCTTTTTTTTTTGTAATAGACAATTTTGCTTCCTGATATCTGATATAGAATTAAGCAAAAAAATGAAAGAAAGATATTTTCGATTTTTCAAAAATTTGTGAAAATTACGGAATATATTTGAAGAAAAACGAATTAATGAAGTTTCTGGTGAAACCTTTGCGATTTGATAAATTAAACCGAAAGTCTGGTTCTCGCAAAATTTAAAATTTTGAAACATTTTTTTTTTGCTTTCAGAATTATTTAAGAATGTTACATAATAGTAAAATAAGATACAGCAAAACATGGACCGACGATGGACAATTTAATTGTATAAATTCGGAGAATTATATAAGCTTAAAACTATATTCCGGGAAGGGATCTGCTCAAAGACAAATAAGGTTTTTATTGGATTATTTTTACTTATATGAAAATAAACATTTGTGAAAATTTATATCCAAATTGAGACAGACCTATTTGACACACTGATTTTGGAGTGTATAAAAATTTTAGCATATAATTTTTTCTACTGATCCAATTTTAACCCGCAGAAGAAACACGTGTAGCTGTATGTATGATTAAATTTTGTATAAATCCAATCACCTTTTGTGGAAGATTTTAGAAATGATCTCCTTCGGACCGATATAGCTGATTTTAAATAGTAAACATCTTAGGACAATTATTTCGACGATTATTCTGGGAGTTATAATGTTTCCAACATACAGCCAGACTTAAAGAGGGAGATGTTTGAAAATTCAAATTTAACGGCTTATATCTTTTAAGTTCTTAAAGATATTTTTAAAATATTTTATGTAGAAAATAGGATGAGTGTATGTATGTATGTATGTATGTATGTATGTATGTATGTATGTATGTATGTAAAGTATAGACTCTAAGACGGCTGGATCACTTTTAATGAAATTTTCACAGAATGATCCCAATTCCGATAAGATTAGGGAGATGTACCGCACAATAATATTGATTATCTAATTTCTAAGGAACTATAAAAACGAGAGTTCTCAAATTTGGTCCCAACAACTTTGGAGGAAACCCCAGCACAAAGCAAATATCGGTTATCGAACCCTAATAAAAATTACTAATAATCTACTTAATCGTATGATAATACAACACTAATATTGCTTAGGACCAGAAGCGCCTTTAACATTTTTTGACAAAACAAAGTTTGCCGGTTCTGCTAATTCTTAATAAAATGAAAGACATTTAAAAAATTCGAATAAAATTTCGAATCAGCAAAAAAGTAAATTGTTTGAAGTGAATTATTTCTTAAACTAAAGGAAAACCTACTTATACAACAAAAAATCGGTCCAGATATAAGGCCTAAAAATTAAATTAAAGCCCATCACGTCAACTACATAAATTCAATTTGCCTTTCGAAATTCCCTTATATTCATAGTACAAAATGTATATTTGTGTATATTTATTATATATTCTAGGACTTTCAACTATCCCAAAAGTATATAGTTAGACATGCTTATTATCATGTACATAATTCTATTATTCTATTATTTACTTTATTGTTTCCCCCCCCTTTTGTTCTAAAACCGATTATTTATTTTGTTATATATATGAGTGTCTAAATATTGTCTGCAGACATTTAAGTGGGTTAAAAATATGTATTCAATGGCTTCAGATCAAACGCATGCCAGCCAACATTTATACATTAAAGTATTTCCACATGGAAGTCAAAAATTTCAATTACTGTATTCATGGAATTTTTACAAAAAAAAAAAAAATAAAAATAAAAACTAAAGAAAATAAAAAAAATAATAATTTCAAACACGAATCAACGAACTTGACCTGTTACATGTTGAAAATCGTATTTTCCTTTTATTTTACTACAAAAATTGGAGACCTCCCATACACCTTCTCAGTGTATACAGATAATTGTTGTTGTATGGCTCTGTGTCTAATAGACAGACAATTGTTTTCGGAATTAACATCTGCTAGTCACAGATAGTGTGTCATATTTATCACCTAAAGGCGTCTTTAATATTAAATTATAAACATATCAACAATAGCAACAACACACAAACAAATCATGTATTTATATAATATAACATTTGTTTTTGTAATTTGTTATAAACTTTTCTCTTAAAAAAATATATTTCACACGCAATTTTATTTGATTTTATGTGATTTTTTATGCTTAAAATTATCAACAACAACTGCCACGCAATTTGATTTGTATGAATCAAGTGATATAAAATGACATTAGTGAATATATGTAAATGTGTTAGTATGTTTTCTGTCTGTCAGTCAGACATTCAGTAGGTTTTAGAAGTCAACGCAAGAGTGTTGATTAGTTCGAGACGCATTTGAATAGAGAATCAGTGAATTAAAGTCTAAAAGAATCGTTTAATCTAAAAGAAAACAGTGACTAATTAAACGTATGTTAAGTAATCGGTTTATAATCGCTTAAAGTTCTTTGTAAAGCTCAGTCAATCAATCAAATCAATGAAAATTAAAATCCAAGTATGGCTTTGCGTTATTATCTCTTGAAATAGGATAACACGATTATGTGATACTTGTAGCGAAGAAAATTGATACTTTTAAGATGTGTAATCAACGAAAACGACCGGAATATTCGACCGTATACTAAGCTTTAATCTATCATTTCATGACGCTTGGTCATAAATTACGAGGCACATTATATTTATCTAAAAAACGAGAGGTGAGATGTTTTCGATCATCAAATTTTTTTTCGATATTCCTGTTATTTGTTTCAATTGTTACAGAACGCCCTTTAATTTAAAACTGACTGTCTTCAATTAGTCTAATTCATTTGGAGAAGAATTGATTTTTTTAAATATCTGTTTATTGTTACAATAATTCGATTACTTTCGAAAACATAGGATTTATGAAAATGTTAGGTTATGTAATAAAGATGAACCCGCTTGAAATGACCGGCATTCATAAATACCGCGTGTTCCATTATTATTTCTTTTTTCTCCCACTTTTATTCTTTCTGCCACAAATACAATAATAATCAAGGTCTGCCGTCAAACTGTTTCCAATTTCTAACACATTCAGTGGGAAAGCAGCAGTGTAGTTCTCGGACTATTTGGTACGCTGCTAAAAATTTAAAGGGCTAAATCTGGCCGCGGAAATTGAAGTCAAGTTTTTTAAAAACATTTTTTATAAAAAAATAATGGATGACGAAACGGTTGTTGTGTGCAGATTTTTCGCAACTTCCTGTTCAAAAATTGTAAGATGCTGAAGCTCGAAGAAAATTTGACATCAAGAAATGTTTGCAAAAAAGGCTGCTTCCAGTCACTATGGAACAAAGTGTTTGAGTGGTACAAGAACAATAATGTGGTATTTGTACCAAGAGTGGTTCTTGTTAACAGAGCGTTAAAGTGGACCATAAAGGTGTCCCAAAGTGTGAAAGATTTTAATCGGGGATGGACTGCCTATTTTTTCACAAAGTGACAGAAATCATTATAAAACGTTAATGCGTGGGTTTTAAACAAAAAGGTTCAAAATTTCATTACAAGTGATAAATAATAAAGATGTAATAGAAATTTCAATCTAAAAATTTCGACCTGTAAGTTGTGTGTAAGTGGTTCCGTTTTTATTACCATATATATATGTAGCAAATTTTTCGATCTCACTCCTTACTATTCTTACTTGTTTAATGTAGTGCATTTCTGAAATTGTTAGAGAAATTTTATAACAAAAATCTTTATAACAAAATAATTTATAATGCAAAATGCTATAATTTAAAGGTAGAGCTCGGAGGTGGTGTCTTCTTACAAGCGGAAAGTATTAAAGATTCGACAAAGCCAAATATACCATTTTAACTAGTAGGAGTAAAGTATAGGAGTACTATTTTCTAGATAAAGACCAAATACAAATTTCCAAAACATAATCGAGTAAAACACTCCAAAAGTTCCCATTACACATTTCTGAATTATATGGGAATTGTTTGAAGAGTTCTAAAAAGTTGTCAATTCCATTTGTAATACAAAGAATTGTTTAAAAATCGGTTTATCTAATTAATGACCCCAAATGTGAAACTGTTCTCGATTAAGTGACATATTCAAAAATAGCACATTATTAGAATTATTTGGTAAATAAAAGAGCTGTGTTCTCTGGACATACTTCTTTTAATCAGGATCATAAATACCTTTAATCATAGTTATCAGGGAAGTGTGTTCTACCATCACATGTACCGCACTTCCGAGAGACATTATTAATTGCATATGATCCGAAAACAAGTGTCAGTTCGCTGTCCCGATTTATCTATTTATTTCTGCCGGATACGGTTTTTATAATTTTTATTAAATTATATATCGCTTTTATTAAAATTTCCTTTAGTGTCTCTTTGGTATTATGAGTGATGATTGTATGTTTCTATGTCATCTATGTATCACAGGTTGTTTTGGCGTAAGTTCAAATTGTAAATTATTTATTATTATTATTTCTTCCCCTCTTTCATATTATTATTTTTTGTTTCTTTTCTGTTTCAAACATTTCGTGACAAAGTTTTTATTGCAAAATTATTGAATTGAAAAACAGTATTGATGGCAAATACTTGTTAATAATTTTTTATTACTTAAAACGAAACTCGAATAAAAATTATTAATTTAAAACTTTTAACAATTTACAACAACAAACATGATAGAAAATGGAAGAATATAAAAATTTGTAAAAATTAGAAAGAAAGATCTTAGGAAAATATATATCAATTTGGAAAAATGGTAAGATCCAGATGGACTTAGTTTGGATGCATCATTTAGTTAATAAATTAATTCATTTTGTAAAGGCTGGTGACTGCCCTCATAACACACATCTAGAGACGACTCTAAAACCGTGTCTTGCTGAAGCATCTTTAGTGGCCAGCACTCATGAATCATATTTAAAGATCATAGATGATTTGAAAAATGATCTTGATCAAATATCGTGTGAGGTGATAATGGTACAAAAAGAATGTAATGATCAGGATCAATGTCATGATACAACCGATGTAGATTTGGAAATCTCTTTGAAGGAATTAGAAACACAAAATGACCGACTTGAACGGGCCCTAAAACTAGAAACACAAAACAAGGAGGCTGCCTTCATGGAGCTACAAACAAATGTGTGACAGTTTTATAATTGAATTTTTTCTATTCCCAATAAAAAACAACTCTTAATAATTATTAAATCTTTTTCCAATTTTATCATTCGCTTAGAACGAAAGTCTCAAATGCCAAATAGCACATTTGCAACGTACGGTGTTCGAACGAGAGCAACATATAATGGAACTGACCAGTATGCTTAAAAATATATCTCAAATACAATCAACTGAACCTCATCAAGCTGCTCTGGAATATGTTACTTCTCGCAATAATTTTGCAGCTGAACTGGAAAAGAAAATTGAAAAGTTAACGGAAAAACTGGATAAATCTGTGAGACAAGAACAATTTTTACACAAAGAGACTCGAAAACTTAATCAAGAGTTAAGCGAGAGTAAAAGAAAAAATGGTAAAAATGATTTTTCTGTGTAAAAATTTTAAAAATATTTTTAAATGAATTAAAAAATTTTAGGTGATTTAATATCTCAAGCTCATCGTTTGGGTGGGCTTTTGAAGAGCCAAGAGAGTCATCGCATGGAATTGGCTGCCAAATATGAAACTCTTGAAGAAAACTATGAAGACCAGGCGAAAAAACTGCGTACTGCCAATAATCAATTGTGTATGTTAAATGAACGTTTTCAAATCATGGAAAAGAGACAAAATGAGCATAATATGGAAGTAAGATTTTTGAAAAACAAATAATACATTTCACACTATAGGATGGTAATAGGTTAGGGCAGGTACATTACTATTCCTTCTTTCCCTCTCTCCCTTACTCTCTTTCCACTTCTCACACTGTAACATATTAATTACATAAGTTGGCTACGCTCTTCAGTTAGCCACCGTCATGAATTCCAATAATAACTAAAGATTATTGTCTCTGAAATCAGAGCAGATGTGATTATACAGGTCGAGGCATTCACATAAAATATTAAAAATATTCTCGACAGCTTTTCCATACCATTTATAAATATATTTTTCCAAAATGCGCAATCTTTCTATATGTCTAAAATGGATATTGTGACGAAATTTGGTTGATAACTTTCCTTAATTGATTGCTCTTCATTCCAAGAGTAGAACATTTTTCTCACTCCATGTGATAAGAGATTTAATAGCAGTTTGACAATGAGATCGGTTTTTGTATAGTATTATGTTCGCAGAAGTTTTCGTTGACTGTTCCGAAATCTGGAAAAGGGCACCACTATTCACTTTACAAAGCTTAATTCTAGTCATGATGACATGAACTTGCAAGTTGATCTTTATAAGATTTGAAAAAGCTATTACGTAGACCGCTGAATAGCTGTCCAATCAGCTGTCCAATCAAGATCAACTATACATTGAAGCAAGTCTGTTGGTCAGTGCCCCTGGATCAAACTAACAACTAGCGTCTGCTTCCAACAAAGGTTAGACATTTTCAAAGTGTCTCGTGTATTAGGAGGGAAACCTTATTTGCGATTGTTAAGGTACCGGGGAAGGACTAATCTGCAAACTTATTGTAATTGGACACCTTCCGAAAGTAGCATATCTGACAAATGCATTAAACAAGATTCGAAATGTAAATCAGAGACCGTGTGGTACTTTATTGTTCTATTATTACGCAGAATTTCAAAGCTGCCCAAGTGCGTACTGAGAGTAAGGTAACTACGGATGAATTGTTGTGTTTTCTTTTCATTATGAAGGAATATATATATATAGCCTTTGTTCTCATTGATCTTCAAGAACGATGTAAAAAAATATATGATCGGTTTAGGTAAGACAAAAGGTGCGATTATGACCCTAAGTTAGCATTATAACTGTTCCCTAATACGGTTCGAAAACTAAACAAATATATCGATAAACAATGATGCTTTTCGGAAGTATCAAGTCTTCTCGTTTCGCATACAAATCCTCGAAGACCTACCACTTTCTTATACATAAAATCCAAAATTTGGACAAGACTAAGACTGGATATTGTTTTTACATATCTGAATATGGAACTAAAATCGTGTGAAAGAAATTTATTGTAAATGGAGATTATTTACAAAAAATGCCTTTATTTAATCTCATTTCAGCGCAATTTACTACGCGAAGAGGTACTATCGTTAAAAGAAAAACTCGCCTGTGCCATGGGTCGTCAAAAGAGTTTAGAGGAACAATTACAAAAAACCGAAAAGGAACTTTACAATGCCCATGATGTCATAAACGAACAAAAGTCCATTATGCAAAGTAAAGAAATTTCTCAGAATGAGGCCCAGCGAAGATGTATCGAAACTAATACAGATCTAAAGAGACAATTGGCTGAACTGATGCAAGATTACAAGAAATTGCAAGAAGAATACGAGTGAGTTATCTTAGTTTAGAATTCCAGAAACTCTGAGACAACTTACATTCAAAACTAATCCAAATAGTTATTCGTGTACATTCCAGCAATCAGAAGGAGATTATTAAGCAACAAACGAAATTAATTGAAAATTTTCAGAAATGGAAGAAACAACAACTGAGAGCTGAAAATTCAACACGTGAAAGTATTAAAACCTTTCAGGATTACATCAAAGAATTACTGGAAGATAAGAAAAAATTAATGGATAATTTTCGTGATTTGTACAAAGATTATACACTTTTGCAAAATGAATTAGATCGTTTTAAAGCGTCTTCTCTAAGGTGAATGAAAATAAATTTTGAAATTTAGAAATTTTAACTATCAGTTTTCATCTTACAGTCTTTCCAATTTTAATAATCTTCATAATTCATCTGAGAGATCGGTAAGTGCCCACACGAACGTGACGAAAATCAATAAACCCACATCATCAACATTATTCTCCTTTTGCCATAATAGATTGCCGAACGATTGGAAATTATACGCCGAACAGCACATCGTATTTCGGAACAAAGTTCTTCGCTTAAAGAAGAAGAACAAAGTGCAACAAGCACGGCTTATAGGCCAAGCGAGGAACCCCTTTAGGAATAATGCAAAAAAATCACTTTAAATGATCGAAGTGATTTTAAATGTTTATAATTATTTTTCTAGGTTTTTGTACATACATACATACATATTTTATATATCATATTATTTTCGATATATTAATATTTGTTTATAACAAGTCTTCTATGATGAATTAATTATTTAATTTTGTAAAATATTCTTACATTTTTTTTTTAGAAAATTGTCCAGCAAAGAATTAAGTTTATAATTGTAAATAAACTTTAATTTTAACTTTAACTTTATTAGTGTTAATAACAGTCTTGAATTATTTTCTAATTAAATTGGAATCAATAAATTCTATCAATAATTGTAGAGTTTATACAAAGACAAGTTTTTGAAGTATTAAAAAAGGATTTTAATTAAAATGTATGCAGAAAACGAATAAAATTATGTTCGGGTTTGGAAACCAGCGGTTTTTTGAAATTCGGTTTTTTTTAAATAATTCGAACCATTTGAGATATATCAATAAAAATTCACATGGTTTCAGGTACGATATTTTAATGTTAATCGAGAGGAGTTCAAGTGCCGTTGTGATCAGCGGGGTAGTCAGTGACCCTCTAAATCTCTACGATCTACAATCTCGATTGTATTGAAAATCTGCGAAATTATTACATATAAACATATGCAACTAATTTAACGAATATCGATATAAACTTATGTAGAGCTATACAAAGAGCATGTAATGTTTTGTTTCCTTAGAGGTGTAACCTTTAGGTCCTTATTTATGACCCATGGAGAGATGAAGGTGGACAAATAATACAACAATATATCGGAAACTATGTCTACATTAAGAATTGTAAATATTATTAATAATTAAGTTCGTTGTGCACTTTTTGCGGGAAAGCCCAATCAAAACTCAAACTTGCCTACACCTCTACTATCGAAGTTACAGATTTATTTCCATTTCATCTTTCATATGAAGCAATGAGCGCCTATCACACAATATTTTTGTATAGGGGTTGGGGAAGGCGTATAGTTCTTTAATAATAAATATTTCCTATCCCTGTTTCGCCTTCCCGAAATGGGGTTAAAGGCTTGCTGTCTATGTAAACGTTATGAACACTCTACAGGTCGCAAATTTTTGAGATATCTTGATTAAATTTGGTACATATTATTTTGGTCCAAGGATAAAGAGAGATGAAGGTGGACAAATAATACAACAATATATCGGAAACTATGTCTACATTTAAGAATTGTATAATATTATTAATAATTAAGTTCGTTGTGCACTTTTTGCGGGAAAGCCCAATCAAAACTCAAACTTGCCTACACCTCTACTATCGAAAGTTACAGATTTATTTCCATTTCATCTTTCATATGAAGCAATGAGCGCCTATCACACAATATTTTTGTATAGGGGTTGGGGAAGGCGTATAGTTCTTTAATAATAAATATTTCCTATCCCTGTTTCGCCTTCCCGAAATGGGGTTAAAGGCTTGCTGTCTATGTAAACGTTATGAACACTCTACAGGTCGCAAATTTTTGAGATATCTTGATTAAATTTGGGTACATATTATTTTGGTCCAAGGATAAAGCCCATTGAAATCTAATATTTTCAGGTTCCTTCCATACAAATATCATCCCGGAATAAGGTTTTAAGCTTAAAAGTCCAAAATATAAAGCGATTTTAACAAAATTTAGCAGAAATAACTCGGTCAGTTTATTATTTATTACGAGAATCGTTTACTACTTCTTCATAACTATCATTTATGACCAATAAGTTGGACTTAACCGACAATAACATTCAAACTTCTTTTCAGTATTTTAATTCCATTATTATATTTTCTAAAGAAATATATACCCTCAAATTAACTTTAATTGATTTATAATTAATGCGCTCATTTTATTTAAAATCACTTTAAAAAAAGGTGACATAAGTTTGTTCATCTGATATCCAAATAATACAATGGAACTTTTTGGGCATTTTGTTTTTTGAACTTTACGTAATATCTTCTTTTTTTAAATATCCAACTGTTCATTGGATAATTGTTGGGCACGCATGAGCTATAATTCAATTCTGCGTGGGTAAAAATTTATTTTAAATTAATAACGACACACAACAACAGCATTAATATAAATAAGTCATATTGTGCTGCACCGAATCTAAATACCCTCCACCACTAATATTAACATGAATTAATATATTGAAATATCCGTAGCATATTTAAAACCTTTTAAGCCTATAACAAAATTCCAGGAAGTGCGATTATAAGGAAGTAATAACCAAATATGCCCCGATAATTGTCAAACCAGATTTATATATTAAAGTCAGTTTAAAAATATATCTAAATAGTTATACTAAATTTCATAAAATTGGATCAAATTAAAACCACTTTTCGAGGAAGGACCTTAAATGGGAACTATAACAAAATTATGGACCGATATTCGTAAAGTAAGTTAGAAGAATAATTTTAACGATATTTGCCAAGAAATTAAAACGTTTTAAAGAACAAAAAATAATAGTGACGATTTTAATTAACAAAAAATGGTTGAAATCCATAAAATAGTTTTCGGGAAGAGATGGCCTATGGGAGTTATAGCAAAATATGGTAAATTAATAATATATTCAGAACACTTAGAAAGGGGAAAGGGAAAGGGCTTAAAATATAGGAGCTTAAGTAAAATGTGAACCGACATTGGTCAAATTAAAAATATATTCAGAACACTTAGAAAAGTGATTGTGCCTAATTTCAATAGAATAAGCTCCGGGAAGGGCCTTATATGGGGGCTATATGGACCAAATTAATAACAACTTTTCCAAAACAATTCAATACAATTCATTCACATTTAAGAGTTTTACAAGCTATAAACCATATTCCGGGAAGGGGCTTTATATGAGAGCTAGGTCAAATAATAACCAAGCACAATTTAGTTTAATTTTTTGCTTATTGTTGTAGCAAAATAAATACTTATGGCAAATTTCAAAAAATTGTCTTCAAAATTACAACCTTAATGACACACAGAGTTTGGGGTGTATCAAAATTTTGCCTATAATTTGTTTGCTATTGACCCGATTTTGATGTTTTTTTTTTTTGAACGATGATGAAGTTCATATAATTGTACATTATAGTTAAATAAGTCCAAAAATCTTTTTCAGAATTTTGAGGTTGTCTCAGATATCGGTAAATAACTTTTAAGGATAATACTCGGTACAAATTTCATTGAATTCGAAAATTATTCTAGGCGTGAGAATGTTTCCCACAGACAGACGGACATAGCAAAATCGACCCAGATTTTGAAATGATGCAAGAATATATATTTTTCACCGTTACACACGGAATGACAAATTTAAAATACACCACAAGTGGTGGAGGTTATAATAAAGGAAAACACTACGCATCAAGTTGGTCCATCATTAATTTTCATTGTAAATAGTGAGAGTGTTGGTTTTTTATTATTTTTAGTCTTTTTGGTCATCAATTGTTGAATAAATGTTGTGGCTGTTTTATTTTCATTTTTGGCGGTTTTTACAAATTTTAATTATGTTTTTGTTTTTGGAGGAAAAAAACGTAAAAATTAAAATTAAATTTTGTTACATCTTCATGTGGCAATCGAAAGTCATAATCTGATGGGTCGATCACCATCTCTATATTGGCCACCGACCGTTGGCTACTGGTTTCATTTATTTAATTATCATGAATATGCAAAAACAAAACAACTAAAATAAATTTGTTAAAAAATAATTGTTAAACATTATGTTTTTTTTATTATTAATGTCTTCATTTTCTAATAAATCATTTCATTTAATTGACAGTTAATTATCAACTAAAGTCGTTTTTGCAAACAGTGTTTCGTCGAAAATTGGCATGAAATTTGGAATTGTAATAAATATGAAGTATCTGAATAAGAAAATAAATTAAGTAATAAATTTATTAAATTTATAGTTCAATTCAATGTCAAACAGAATTGTTCGAAATCTTAGCAAACTTTTGTCATTAAATGTACATTAGGTGTACGAGTCGCCTTCTAGTATAACACCACCATTCTTAGTCCGATCGGAACAAATTTTATATTGTTGTTCATAATTTGAAACCGGCTACATTTTTGTCCTTTGATATTTTTTGAATCCATCATTATCTGCTAATACTCACTTCTGGCACTGCGGATCTACACCCCCCCTAAGGTCCTACAATTTATTTATAGGAATTTAAAACATTCGTTTTTTAACATAAACGAATTTTAGGACGATTTAAGGAATGATAATATAATATAATTTGTTTGTTCAGATAGTTACAAGTAGAAATGTAAGTCGGTAAAGCCCTACACCACATCAACGGTTAAAAATAATGGTTACGAAAAAATTAATGAACGACCCTCATATTATTTTGCACATAGATTTTTTCTTATAATAATATGTGCCAAATTCATAGCGATATTTTAAAAATTGCGACCTGTATACTGTTCAAAACGTTTACATGGATAGATGGCCGGACAGACAGACGGACGGACATCGTTAAAACGCTCAGAAAGTAAGCAATATTTTTTCTGGCCCGTCTGCATATATACAAAAACCACCCTACGACCTTGGTATTGGGGGAATAATAAATTATACCTCATTGTTAGCTTTGTTACATACTTGATCAGGAAAAGCTTTTAAGCTGAAAAATATTGAACGATAAATCGCGAATTTCTATATAAAATCATTTGAACATAAAAAAGTATATAAAAAGTTGCGAGACATATTAAAAAAGGAAGAAAGGAACAGAAAGTTTTTCCATTAAGTTAAAAAAACACTTTATTTCTTCACAAGATTGACTGACTTAAACTTTAAATTAGTTCTCTTGCAGTAGAAAACGTTTTTTCGAACAAAACTTAGGAAACTTTATGTCACCTTGAAAGGTCATGATTAAAATATCAACTTTTAAAGTATAACAGATTTATTTATTAATCAATTAGAAAATTCTTCTTGATGGCATCATTAGTTGACCCAGTGTATCAAAAATACATTTGCTGCAAAACATTTTTTACTATCGATAATCTTAAAATCGTCCCACTGTGTTAATGTCATTTCACGGAATTTTTACTTGTTTTCAAAATCAAAACTGAACGTGACATTGTCAACAATTTAAGTTATCAAAAGAATTTAATTCAACCAAAAAAAATGTTTTGTCCGTAATCCAAAATAACTCTTGGTTAAAACCCAAAATCCATTCTGTCTATAGAATCCCTGTACGTAATATAGAACCAGTATGTGGACCACCAAGATTTCCCATGAGTATGGGACAAAAACTTCTCATTGGTGGTGGCAGTATTTTAATAATGATGATAATACCAATATGGGGTTTATTGAGCGTTCCCTCCTGGTCTATAAAACATCAAAATCTGGGTAAAAGCACGCAAAGAACCAGAATCGGAAGAAGCACCAGAAGAATAAATTTTAATTGATTTTTGTAATAATTTAAGTTTTTTTGTTTAATAAATCTATATCTCGTGATTTTTGTTTTAAAAATATGTATGGAATACTTGAAAACCCTTTCCTGGAAATAAGACAAGTGTAATAGTTTTTGTCTCAGTTTTTAAATTAAGCAACTGCGGAAGTTACAGTTACAGTTTAGTTATGTACATAAAAGTCAGGTACTTTTCCAATTGAGAAATTCACCAAACAATTTTGAAATCATGCAAATTGATGCTTTTGAACAAATTTTTTTCCTTATAAATATATTTTCCATTGATCTTGACTTGTTGCATGTGTGCACGCACAATATATGTTCATATATGCCTCATAAGGCAGGCAGACGGGTGGACGGACGGACGGACATTCATATGAATACACAATAATTGTGATTAGTCCCAGCAGAAAAATTCAGGTGATTTATTGCCTAATTGAAAGCCAACTAAAACAAGTCATGAAGAAAAAAGCACGCAGAAGAAGAAGAAGTAATGAAAATGAAGAAGAAAATAAAAGTGAAAGACAGCGACTTCCCAAAGAGAGTGAAACCAAGTGCCAATACAAAAACGCCCCATGTATCCAATCAACCAAAAAATAAAAAATAAATAAAAACAACAAGAAAAAATTAAGAAAATATTAAAGAAGAAAAATTCCAAAACGACCCACCAAGCTTTACACAACGATCTTACACTATGCGAGGGCTGTGTGGGGAATTCTTTATATATGAACATTCGAAATTTAACATCTGGTTTACTTTGGCTCAATTCTTTTCACTGCCATTTACTTCGGACTGAGTGTGATCCGAGGATGCAATTTATCCATAATGATCTTTCTATTTAAAGTTATTCGATGGTCTGTTCATTCCGAGAGCATATTATTTATTTATTTATTTTATGTTTAGGCGGAATATTTAATCCATTTAATCCATTTTTATATTTTTTAACTAAAAGTCACTGTAATTCACGAATGTTTCTATTTTTCGTAGTAACGAGGAAACCATCTAAACTTTCAGAGATTTTCACCAAAAGACCGAAAAATGTTTTTTGTAGGTAAATACTTCATTATGTCCAAAAATACGGATATTCTCATTCGATACTACATTTTTATACCCTCCCCGACCACTATGATCTAAATCTAAAAACGATTTAACAATGTTTGTTGGAAGCATTCTAGCGTCTAGTATAATTATCCGAATTGAATGAAACTTGTCCAAGTTTGTTGTTGTTTTAAGCAGTTTTCTGTATAAAATCCACTATATCGGTCCATTAGACAGATAAACAGACAAATATCTAAGACAACATCAAAAAGGTCTTTTTTTTTCTTTTCAAAAAAGGTCTTTTCTAAACTTTCAGCAAAAGCAACTGAACAGTTGCGTGTATTTCATCATTGATTCAAAAAATCACCATAATCGGATAAATAGAAAAAAGTTATATGTGCAAATTTTGATACACTCCAAAGTCAGTTAAAACAAAGAAAACTTTGATTGTACGAGTCCATATTTATTATATCCAAAAACTACACTCGTTTTAAAATTCAGGCTTTGGGCCTTTAGGTTAAAATTCAAATGCGAATAACATGAATTTGCTTCAATTTGCTTTATAATGATCTCACCTGTTCCAAAACTACTCTTGTATATATTCTAAATCTCCCTTAGGTTTTGATTCTTGGGTCTCGAAACAATATAGTTTTAAATAGTTTAAAATTTCTGCAAAATGAAAACTTTAC